>CM073573.1:153932941-154647941 GCA_037074715.1 Magnolia kwangsiensis | reverse complement strand
TATTTCTATGGGGTGGGCCCCACATGAGTTATGAATTTATCTCATTTGTAGGCTGGAAAATAGATAGACAGTATGTCCATCACACGTCCAACAGAGGTGGACCCCACTTTCTAGCATGCAAGTGGTGGGGTCCACTGCTGGACGATGTGCAACACCACTAATTCCTGTGGTATTTTGATCACCACCATTACCTATGGTGGGGGTCCACTAAAGATTTAGATCTGCCCCAACCGCGGGCCCTGTCTCTACTAGGCAGTAGGTGCATCATAAGGTGGCCTGGAAGATTTCAACGGTGGGAGTCATCACCGTTGCTGCTTCCTACAGCGGTGGGGCCCACTTGTACTTTAGATCTGTCTCATTTGTGGGACGCTGGAAAAATGGAGGGTTGGTGAGGATAGAACCCATATATCATAATGGGCCCTAGGAACCTTCGTTAACGATAAGCCCAATTATTTTCTGCAGTCGGGTCCACACACTGGTCCCTGGAGGTTTTTAATAGTCCCATTGTTTCTAGCATGGGACCCACCAGAGAGAGAGAGAGAGAGAGAGAGAGAGAGAGAGAACCTGACGGAGGGGGGTGTCGCCGTAGGGAGAGAGAACCTGACGGAGGGGGGGTGTCGCCATAGGGAGAGATGAGGGAGGGGTTGTTGCCGAAGGGAGGGAGAGGGGTAGAAAGAGGGTGGAGAGGGATTTGATTTTGATTTTTATTTTTTATAAAAAAAAAAAAAAAAAAATTCTCCAAATTTCAAAAATTCAACATCCCCTGCTCGTCAAACAAATAAACCAAAAAAATCGACGGCTACAGTCTGTAGAATAACTATTTTTTTTTTATTCAATTGGCCTTAGGCATTTGGTAGTCAATTTTTCAGCATTTTCTTTTAATAAGTTATATAACTCTTCATAAGATGTCCACCGTTGTGTCCTAAATATTTGTGATAATTATGGCTCAACAAGATACCAAGATCCATAGATCATTACTAGAGGTGTACACGAGTCAAATCAAGTCAAGCTTGGCATAACTTGACTCGGCTCGGCCATAAGTTGACCCCCAGCTCAAACATAGCTCAGCTCGGTCCTCGAGCCTGTCTGGCCAGCTTGACTCAGTTTGAGTAGTAGCTCGGGCCAGTTTAAGCCAAGTTTGAGCCAAGAGCGAGCCTGTGCGATATTTTCACAAACATATGGAGTGCATTTTCAATTTCTTATTGTATGTAAAACAGTAGCAATTGTTTACAGGTATTTCATCAAACATCTTATAGGCAACATCAAAATTAAGAAAAAAGGGTATTTGTTTCATATACATACCTCCCTTGCCATTGGCCAACACTTCGTTGAATTATTTCGTCAAACACTTGGTAAGCAACATTAATATCAAAGTAACCGAGTCACTGAACTAGTTTGATCCGAGTTTTAATTAAGTTGGGGTTTGATTTGATTCAACTTGAGCTTGGGCAAGCTCAAACTCAGATTGAAATTTTTTCAAGCTCATAAATTTGCTCGACTCGATTCAAACTCAATTTTGAACTGAATGGAATCGAGCTTTTTCGAGTAGAGTCAAGTGAGCTATCCGAGCTAACTCAATTCGTGTACAACCCTAATCATAACTCAATCAATAATTGTCATGCCAATCTTGAATTCCCAAGGACTCATCGAGGAGGAATCACTCTTTACCGGACCTCTATACATATATGTTTAAGGTGACACCACATATTAGCTAAGACATGTCATTCTATTGATTAGGAACACATGATCTATGGTTGAGATAATTCCCTATCATATGACTAATTTAGGACTCGCATTATTTTTCATCACAAGCAATACTAATAATATAATCACTAGCTTTTTAAGTATTTAAAATATTATGATTTTATAAAAACTAATCATTTTTAGTTATCAAAACAGCATATGGAGTGCCACAAAGACTTTCATGGGCCTGAAAAAGTTTTTAATGGCTGACGCTCACTCAACACTATTTCCTGTAACGTGGTCCACTTGAGATTAGTATATACTTATTTTTGGTCTCGATCCGTAAAAATATATGGTCAGCATGGTTGAAACACATACATCATGGTAGGGCCCACAGAGCACCGACCACCAGCCATTAGCCGGTGTCAGGGGGTAGCCAATCCGTTTCCCACGTAGTCTGGGTAGACCGTGCAATCCGCGACCCTCGGCGAAATGGAAGCACAGATATACTGCATTTCGGGTCAAAGTCGTTAGAGGTGGATCGTCGACGAAATCAATTGTTTGACTTTAAAGGTGAAAGCACGTGTGGAGTCGGTTTCGGTTTCAAACAGCAATTGCTGGGAAGATACGGTGCTGTGCACCGCCGGCAATTTGCACCTTAGGTTCCACGTTTTCAGTTTGAACACCTAATGGACATTGGGGCCTATCGTTTGGTGATCTGAACCGTTGTTATTATGGACCCACTTAGGTGGACCATGCACTTAAAAACTCCAGGATTGAAAGAATCATAGACCTTCGATAGGTGAACAACAAATGGACGGTTAAAAAGTGTACTGGGTGGATCTTTCTAGTGTTTCTGGCAATGGACACGTGGAAGTATGTGCATGAGATCCGCCCCCATTCATCGGACGGCCAGAGGCCCAAAAAGAAGGCGATTCAATCCTAGGTTGGCCACGCTAAAGGAAACAATATAAAAGCATGCCTAAAACTTCCAAATTCATGTGATGTGGCCCACCTGTGTATTGGATTGGCATGATTTTGGGGTGTCCTTTCATTTATAGTGGAGAGTTTGGAATGAATGGATTGGATGGAGTATACACAAAACAATGGCTCCACGGACAATGTGAAAATGTCTAATGTTGTGTCCCCATCCTAGCTGTTCCTGTGATGTGTATAGAGCCCTACTTTTTAGCTCATGGTCTCAGGACCTACGGCCGTAAGTAACTTGAGATGAGTTACTTTACATAAGTCACTTATGCTGCAGTTAACTTTATTTTGGTTTTGACTTTTCCAGCACATAAGTATATTGGGTAAATAAAATACTCATCCACGAAAAAATAAGAAAGTATATCTGGTTTGCAAAATCACATAAGCACTTGTCTCTCAAGTTTGTACTGTTCTCCCTTATTATCCACTTTCCATCATGAGAGCCCAATCTTTGATGTGGACCGGTCATTATGTTGAGCCCATAGTAGTCCTATCCTCAATATGAACCATCCATCACGTGGGACCTGCTTTCAATGTGAACCATCCACCTTGCCTGGTCCACCTTTAATGTGGGGGCTATCCATCATGTGGGACCTACCTTGGATGAGCCCACCTATAATGTGGACCGTCCATCATGCAGGCCCAACTCGTCCTTGGCCCTCTTGGATTTGGGTCATTCATCATTAGGGGCCCACCTTTTGATGTAAATTGTCCTCATGTGGAGCCCACCTTGATATGGGTCATCTAATATGTGAGGCCTAACATTAATGTCATTGTCCATCATGTGGGCCCCACCTTTGATGTGGGCCGCTCATCATGCATGACCCACCTTGGATGTGGGTCATTCATCATCGGCACCTTTGATGTGGATTGTCCATTATGTGGGACCCACCTTAATATGGGTCATCCATCATGTGAGGCCCACAATCAAAATAATTTGTCCATGATGTGGAGCCCACTTTCAATGTCCACCACCCATCATATAGAGCCCCACCTTTGTTGTGGACTTTCCATCGTATGGGTCCCGCCTTCAATGTGGGCCTTCCATTGTTCGGGGCCCACCTTATATGTAGGTCATTCATCATTAAGGGTGACTTTTGATGCGGACCATACATCATATGATGTCCACCTTTAATGTTATTGTCCATTATGTTGAGCCACCTTCAATATCCACAACCCCTCATTTGGAGCCCACATTTGATATTGATTGTCCATCATGTGGGCCCCACCTTCAATGTGGTGTTCAACTTCAACGTGGACAATCCATTATTTGGGCCCACATTGATGTGGGTCATCCATAATGTAGGGCCCACTTTGGATGTTGACTGTCCATCGTGTGGCTTCACCTTTGATGTGGCCCGTGTATCATGTGAGGCCTCTTTTGATATGGACCATACATTATCACATGGAGAGAATCTTTAAGGGCTCGTTTAGATCGTAAGTTGCTTAACATAAGCTACTTATTTCACAAGTACCTTGTCTTAGTTTTTACCTATTAAAAAGATAAGTATGTTTGAGAAACAAGAAATTTATGAGAGTATCCTCACTTTCATCTCTCCTTGTGCCTCTCTTCAACAACTTATGGTAAAGTAGAAAAGTTTAAAAAATAATAATAATAAAATAAAATAAAATAATTGAAATATTAAGTATTTAAGTAAAAAAGGTACAACTATCAAAAACTAAACTTATATGAAATAAGTTGCTTGTCTATTTTTGTAAATAGAAAAAATAATAACTTATTTGATGGTATCCAAATAGAACTTAAAAAAGAAGCTGAAGGTGATAAGGAGATTTCATCAAGTTACTTTTGCAATTGTGCTTACCAAACTAACTCAATTTAAAAAGTATCTTATTGGATTGCATAAGTTAAAACATTTTACCTATTTTGTGGTATTCAATGGCCCTTTCATGTCTAGCCCATTAGAAAAACACCGGAGCCGAGGGCCACCCATGCCATCCCCGTGGTCTAAGGTATCCATTTCAAGTACGCTGGATCCACTCCTCAAATGCTCGGTCCACTCGTGTTACAAAGGTTGGGCCCACCTATCGATCTTTTGGGCTGATGCAGGTTCAGATCTTGCCCGATTACCATTGGGTCGTAAAGCACGATTCAGCTCATGGGCTGGAGCTCTGCACAAGCCAAGCCCAAAGAAAGTTAGCCCTGGGTTAGGTGGGCCATCCTACCCCATTGTCCACGTTTGCCCATGGTCCATGCAAAGCAATGAAAACGCTTAAAAGAACTGAGAAAAATACAGAATACTCGATCAAGATAAACAGCATTCTTTAATTGGATCTACAATCATAAAGGACGTGTCCATCTTAAAGCGATCTAGACTGTTCATCAAGCTGGCCTATGTAATTAACGCCTATGCTTGGAAGATATGCCCAACTGTCCCATTAGACTCTTTAGTTAATCATCCATTAGTAAACCACTTATCAGACTCTTAGGATCCTGGAACTGGATATTTTGTATTATGTCTGTCACGCCCTCCATAATTCCGATATAGAACGTCCACCCTTAGACCCGAGTTAAAGACCATGATACATACATCAAGTGTACGAAAATCATTTGTTTAATTATTTTTCAGAGACTTAGTTTATATGTAATCTAAGTCCAAAAACCCAAACATTCCACAAGACATCCCAAATTCAAGTATTCAAATCATACACATATACCAACCACTAAGATAATTTACAATCATTCAGTCCCCATGTTTATAACATTCACAAAAGCTATTTATAACATTCACAAAAGCTAAGCATTCTAATATAACCCATCCATTTGGAGCTTTATCAAACCATTGACTAATAGATTTTATCCATTCATAATTCCCAGCTACTCAATTAAAATCAATTTAGAAATATAGCTAAAGAAATAACATAAATTTCAACTAAACACACTAGTGATTTTACACATTCAGGTCATCTTCTTCAATATAGGGCCACTATTCTTATGAATCATCTATTGGTTTACTTTCATGCCATGAAACTTGAGTAATTGTTTCTTCGTCTGCTAAATTTGTAAAATTTTTCCATCAATATAACATCAACTTACCAAGCTTGATGAACGAACTCATCACGGTTTATGCACATCATAATTAAAATATGGATGTATGAATGTCATGAGATGTAAGAATGAATCAAGTGGATTGATTAGTTCACTTGCTTGAGTTAGATTCTATTAACCTGCATATCCCCTTTTAGGGTAAGCTTCCACATATTGTTGGCATCTAAGGATGGTCCCTTATGTCACTCGGTATTTTAAGTACCCACAGGTCATCTACGGAGAGTCTCCCAAGTATTCAATGTAAGTATGCAATGCATGGCATGTATACATGAGAATGATTGATGCGTCATATTAACAATTGTCACGTAATAGCATTCCAATTATAAACAAATTCAACAAAAGTACTTGATACAAAAAATTACAATCAACAAAACCATCAAACACCTACTTTAATCACAACGAAGATAAAACATGTGGGGATCACTCACCTAAAATCTAGTGATGTAGATTTTGAAATGTTATCCCTAAAACAATTAGTTTGCAATCACTTAAATAATTGAAATTTAAATCATATTTCTATTGGTATACATCAATACAATCAAAACACCCATGGTTAATCATTTCTCAAAATTTGAAATTTATATAGAAATCAAATCAGCGTCATTTACTTTCTTTTCTTTCTTTTTCCTCCATAAAATTTTGAAATGGTTTCTTTTCAATGTAAGGCCTACTCAATTGACCAAGGTTGTTGTTTTTTTTTTTTAATTTTATTTTAATATATCATTCTAGCATTATAAGAAAATCGAGTTTATTAATAATTTACAACACATAATTAAAATATCAAAGTTCTAAATAAAGAAAAGATTCTAGTGTATCGTTGATTGGTTGAACCAAACAATCAATACTGCCTTCGATCGAACAAATTAAATCCGAATCTCTAAAACCATTCTCTGAACACTTTTTACCCATTTTGATCAGTCAAGACTACTTAGTTTTAGAGATTCTAGTGTATTGTTGATTGGTTGAACCAAACAATTAATACTGCCTTCGATCGAACAAATTAAATCCGAATCTCTAAAACCATTCTCTAAACACTTTTTACCCATTTTGATCAGTCGAGACTACTTGATCGAAATAACCCTTCGATCGGTAGAATTGCTCTATCGATGGGTCGAACACATTTTGATTTTTGAGATTTATTTGTTGGACCATTTGGGTTGTTTTCGACTCGTCGAAATGATCACTTAAATTTTATTACTATTATTTTTTTAAAATGCACACACACCCCCACACACTAGGGGTGCACACGGGTCAATTCAGTTCGGTTCTAGGATGAAACCAGAACTAAACCGTTCCTAACGGTTCCATAATTTTGGGAACCAGAACTGGACCGTTAGTACCCTAGAACCGAATCGAAATCAGACCGTGAAAAACGGTTTGATTTCGAATCAGGCCCACGGTTCTAGCCTAAAAATCAGGTTGTTTTAATTTTTCAGATGTTCAGGAATCCACCGTTAAAGAAATAGCAAGAATGGCCTTTCTTACATCAAAAGTCCTCCGATGCCAGGTGATTTATATTTTGTGAACACTGTAACCAGCATCCTCTGATGTCAAGCTCTCCTTCCAGTTCTTAAATTCCGATCCACCAAACACCAACTGTTTAATCTCGATGAAACTATCAACAGAACATCAAATGGTCATCGGTTTGTCTAAAAGATGAAGGATGAGACCATTTTAAGGTTTATCACTATTCAAAAACTGGAAAAATAAAAAATAAAAAAAATTGTCATTCAAGGTTTATATATGTCAGTCCAACATCAGCATGCAGCTTCATGTCCTACATTTATGGTCCAAATGCCACAACACTATCGTGTACTCAAGCCCGTATTGCCCAAAAAAGGGGATAAATACCTAAAACTATATTATCAAGAAGCTATACAAAGACAGAGACAGAGGATTGCTTCAGTTTCTATTCCATGAGACACCATGATTTTGTACCACTTAGTTAAAGCATAAGTAGAGATGATGTCTTAAATGACAAATGTGAAAAATGTTTGGATCTACGGTTCAGATAACGGTTCCGATATACGATTTGGGTAACGGTTCTGATATACGGTTCGGGTCACGGTTTAGTTTGGTTCTACAGGGCCTTAAACCGGAATCAATCTGTATTCAATGATTTTTCACATTTTGGAACCAGATTCGGAACCAGTTCTATCTAGAACCAAACCAAACCGGACCGATCCAATGGTTCCAATTCAGTTTCACGATTCTACCAGTTCGATGTGCACCCCTACCACACACTTACATCATAGTGGGATTTCACCACCTATGGGCACTCAACCCTTGACCAAGTGTTGAAACTCCTTGGAGTCTACCATTGGATCAAGAGTACAGACCTTAGGTTGAAATGATCACTTGACCGATTGAATCGATCTTATTGGCATTGTACAGTGACGATTTAGACTTCATGACTTTTATAAGTCCAAACGATCTAGAATTTATGACTTTTATAAGTTTTCTTAGTTTTTCTAATTCCTTTGTTTTAAATGATCTATTGATCATATGGGATGGTTTTGCACTATCCATTAACCTCACAAAATTTCAATTCGAGAATGGGAATAAATTGCTTAGATTCATACTATTCATTTTTTTCAAAATATAATTCAAAGTATAATAGATACAATTCTACCATTTTCTCTTTATGGCCCATCAAACAGTCAGATTTATCCATACTTTCTGAATGACAAGTTAAATCTATCTAAGAATAAACATAAATGGTGGGGGATCAAATTTGATCCGTCATATCACCATTATATTAATTTTCATGTTTGTGATTAGATCTAATAAAAATGGTCCATTCACTTATTAGATTGATATGAAAATTAGGGACACAGTACTTTTTGGCCCTTAGAATTAAATGATCTGTTTAGATCTATCATAAAATCAATCTTCCAACCTCACTTCCAATCGAAAGTCATGGCATTCAAAGTTGTTACAATTTCCTATCCCATAATAAGGACCACCAAATGAATGGTCTAGATCGCTGAATTACTCAAAGCTGTGACGTGGGTAGCTGAGTCAGTGAGTGAAGGTAAGATTCGACTACGTTGGTCCTCGTTTCTACCTGTTCCATATAAGGAAGCCATGGGGCAGGTAGATTATTTTGATATGTAGTGTATTCAATGAGAGTCTGACAAGTGTCTTTAAATTGTTCATTCATTTTATATAATGGTGACCCACTTTATGATTGGATCAGGCCAATAAGTCAGGCTGGGCCATGCATCACGGGCCCTTGCCCGACTGGTCTGAGCACTAGGCCTAGATTTCTAACGTGAGTCATGAACTTTGGAAATTGAGCTTGGGCTACACTGGCAAAGCGGTCGGCCCACCGTGTTCAATAATTCGCTAGGGCTGGGGCTAGGCCCTTATGCAGAGGCAAGCCTATTTCCAAAGTAGGCTGAATACTTGAACCCATGACCCCAGTGTTGAAACCCACAGCCACAAGGTCTACCACCAAGCCATGAGTAGGACCCATATTTTGAGTAACTTAAAAATGACCTAAGGTAAGTGGAGATCTGCCTCTTCATATTTTTATTAAATCTACTCCGTCCATCTGATGCCAACCCTTGACATTACACATTAAGTGCACGGTGAAGAAATCTTCCCAATCCCAAACTCAGGTCCGCTATAGCCTTAGGGCTGAAAGTTGGGTGGGTTCAACTCAACTGACCCGTGACTGACTTGATATTGGGTTCGGCTTGGGCAGGATGTATCGGATTTGTTCTTGGGCTTGGACCATACAAATACTAACCTGAGAAAACTTAGGTTGGGCTTAGGTTGAGGTCTCAGGTTGCCCAACCCAACTCGGATCGATCAATATATAAGTTTCTTATAAATTAATTATAATAGAGGGTGAATTGTCTGTGTTAAAGGCATAAGAAATTCTAATGCCATCGGGTTTCATTAGTCGATGTCATTTCCAATAACTCAAGCTAACAAGATATGACAGATTTCTCTCTCCGAAATATATTGCTTGACACACAATACGACTTTTAAAGGAATAGTTATCTTATATTTAATCTTATTTGTTTATAAAAAATAAACTTCTTTATGATAAATAACTATATATATAATTAATAAAATTATAAGTAAAAAAAAAAAAAAAAGACTTGTATTGAAAATATAACAAACTAATGGAATAATGAAAATATTAGCATATATATGCCCAACCAACCCGGCGGAGCCCACTTAGGTTGGGCTTGAGTTGAGAATTCCCAACCTAAGGTTGGATTGGGTTAGGTTAAGGTTGAGGTATATGAACCTTGGGTTGGGCTAAGGTTGATCACCAACCAAACCCAACCTGCCCGACTTTCAGCCCCACATAGCATGCAGAACAAATGAATTGGGATGCTGACCATATAGGTCTCTATTTGGGTCAGCTTAAGGTGTGTATAGCCCATTCAAGTCGTTCATGCAGTGACAAAATGCAACATAAGGACTTTCCAAAACATGGTCAATCTGAACCGTTTGTATAAAGAATTTGTGAAGATCTGCGAAAACACGTACCTTTCTTTGGTTCCTCTCCAGGAGTGAGTAAAATCTCCATTTAAACCCTTATAATAATGAAATTTTTATTTATTTAAATTTTAAATTCTTCAACGGTAGAGATTATTTAAACACCCTAGAAAATAAATCATTTTTATAATTTTAAACGAATGAGAATTTCGTAATTCACATGCATGCATGGAGACCCTTCACATACCACACATATATCAAAGTGGCACATATGCACGTGCGATCTAATCCATCCATTGAGTTGGCCCAACCACACCAACACTCTTATTTGACGTCAATCTTAGACTTGACAGGTACACCCAATTGATCTGACTTCAGGTCTTCAAGAATAAGACCCGGTTCTTAAATATGGGACATGAAATGACACAGACGTACCAAATTAACCTAGTTAAAGTTATGGGTACTACAAGACCCGACCTGAACCCGACAAGTTGACAGCCGTAGATCCTATTTCTATATTAGAAAAAGGTTGTCCTGTGAATCATTTGTGATGCTTCTGGACAACCACCACCAACTACTTACCGGTTAATAGTAGAAATTCACGCATGTATTCTTTATGCTTACTTCAGATGAAATCAAAGTCACACCAAGAAATAGCATCCCTTTAGACCGTCCATCTTGTGGGCCCTACTATGAATGTGGACTGTTGGTGTGTCTTTTTCTCAACGTTTACTTAAAGGCACAAATCGAGGGTTTCGATGGTTCTAAGGAGATTTTTAGAGAATGATCATTCCATGGTGGGCCCATCTGAGAAATCCATAAACACACTCCACTGATCATGGACATTAATCAATGGCAATTAATTCATTTAGGATGGGCCGGAGTCCAATGTTCCAGCTGGGTGATCCTAACCCTTGATTTGTAGACTTAAATGTAAAATATTGTTGGGTTTCTTTATGATAGACTATTAAGTCATTCTACCATTCATGCATATGGGCCACAGATCGACCATGCACCAAAGATACCTCTTGATGGGATGAATCCTAACCGTTCAATGCGTATGAACCTTCGTGAATTTGTGGCCCACACATTGAATGGTTAGGATTCATCTTTTTTGCACATGGACCATATATAGGGGCTCATATCATGGACAATTTGGATCGAGGAACCTACAGCCCGAGTTGTCCAAACCAAAAGTAAGACTCCGGTCCAGGCCCAGGCCATGGTCATGTTTTCGGTGGAGACAAAATGCCCATTTGCGGAATTTAGGGACCCGATAAGTAATGTAGGGTTTAAGGCCCTACATGATACCCGCGCTCTACCCACCTATTCACCTATGTTGGAATGGCTTGGGACAGGCTCGGCCCTAGATTCATATCTCTAGAAGGATGGGCCTGGCCAGGTTTACAGATCATGGCCGGAGTCGAATTTTCTGCAAAAGAAGCTTTGTGGCAAAAGTTACAGATCAAGCCACAGAAGTTTTGGATCAAGCTGATATTTGTGTTTTCCCTTCATCCAGGCCAATGTGGTCTTATGAACAGGTTGGATGGCATATGAACATCATGGTGGGCTCAAGGAAGGTTTGAACAGTAGGTATCATTATGAATGTTACATCCTGCGGTGTGGTGCATTTGAGCTATCGGTCTACCTCATTTTTGGGCTTATACTTTAAAATGATCTGGATAAATGGATGGACGGCGTGGATATAATCCATACATCAAGGTGGGCCCCATGGAGCCCCTGGGTGGACCGAGTCTGACCTAGCAGGGCACGACGCGGTGGCATGACGCGGTCCACTTCCACTTAGCCCACCTACCTCCTATCCATTCCTTCTTCTAGAAAGGCTCGCGGATTACTTGTGGCCCGGCCATACCCAAGACAGTGCGTCCCTTTCTGTAGGGCCCACATTGATATATTTATTCTATATCCATACCGTCCATCCATTTTTCTAGGTATTTTAGGATATAATTCTAAAAACTAAATAGATCTAAACCTCAGGTGGACCATACCATAGGAAACAGTGGTGACTGAACGCTCCACCATTAAAAACTTTCTAGGGCTGCAACAGTTCTGCATAAAGCTAAAATTTATTTTTTCCCCATCATCCAGGTTTTTTTTTTTTTTTACCTCACTAACAGGTTTGATGGCAAATAAAAATTAGGAAATCGTAACCCTAGGAATTTTTTAATAGTGAGACGTTTGATAACCCCTGTTTCCTATAGTGTAGTCCATATGAGCAATTTTATGTTTAATTTTATGTATTATACAATAAAATTATATTTAAAACATATGGACGGAATGGATATAAAATATATATATCTTTATGGGCCCCATAGAAAGGGACGCACTGTATCGAGTGAGGCCGGGGCGTACCTAATTAGTTCCGTCAATTACCCCTGACGAGCCTTTCTCGCGCGCCGTGGCGCCAACTGACAAACCGGGACGCTTTCCCGACACTGTAACGGCTAAACCGGAAAAACCGGAATGCTATTTGTAGCCCTGCACATGTATATGCCAGAACAAGCACCCCATACTTACTGGCTTCAAATACTTTAGAAGGATCGGAAACGTTAAATATATGATATACTTGCGAAAAATATCATTTCCTAAAACTTAGATAGTCTAAATTATCAATTTAACCACACATGACCGTTGAACAATTAGATTGGTTATCCTTTTCTAATAGTCCGATTCTTCATGTAAATGTCATCTATATGATTTATTGAAAAGAAGAAAACTTGGGATAGACAGTATCTAACATGTGACCTATATTATGAACGTTGGTGATCCTTTTCACTTGCATCAACATCACACAAATAGAGCGCATCCCTTTGGCGCTTGCAGATGCGCAGCTGCGACTGAATTCCACGCGAAAAATCTCCCAACAATTCAATAAACGGTACCCGTCTTCTCGTTTTCGGAAGCGGATTGCATCCTGTCTCCGCTTGACAGTTTCGGTCCAGACAAGGGCTCTATGTTGTCCATCGTGATGGAACTCTTATATCCACACCGTTCATCCATTTTTTTGGATTATTTAGGACATATTTAAACAAATTAGGAAGATCCAAGTATCAAAAGGTCCAACAATGGGGAGTAAACGTTCACGGTTAAAAATTTATTAGGGGCCACATAAGTTTTGGATCAAGATGAAATATTTTATTCCCTTCATACCGGTTTTCTTGACCTTATGAACAGTTTGATGAAAATAAATATCACAACGGGACTTATAATAGTTTCAACGGTGGTCATCATTATCACTGAAACTTCTGGTGATGTGGTCCACTTGAGATTTGGATATTCCTCATTTTTGGGCCCATATTGTAAAATGATATTTAAAAATGGATGAACAGAATGGATAAAATCCATAAATTACAATAGCTCCCACAGAGCCCGTTTCTAGACTGATTTACATCCAGGCGTGGCAGGACGCAATCCACTTCCCTCATTTTCGTACTCCTTCTCGTCCTTTTGTTTGAAATAAATAATAAGTTATCAAGGAATAATATTCGCACTGTCGCGTCCGCACCCGCCAAAAGAAAGCAACCACTCGTGCTAATTTATTACACGTGTAAAATATCCAATCCATTCATTTAGAAGATGTCAAAATATTCTGAACAAAATGTTTGTCTGGGAGACTAATCTACTAACCTACATATCAACGGTCATAAAACATGTAGACCGTCTATACCCATATGATGATCAAAACAGTATTAATTTCAGTTTCTTATATAAATAACAAGGGGCTGGTCTAATGAACGATCTAGATCTTTAACACGTTCCTATAATCCACACGTGTGTGGCGCTTATTTTTAACGCAACTATATACGTGGCTGCAAGGCCATTCCTTAAAACTAGAAAATAAAATAATAGTAAAAAAGAAAAGTCTGCGAAATGAATCTTCCTTCGAAAGCTTAAGACGCGTTTTAAAGAAAAATGACGGAATTAATTAATCTCGTTTAATCCTTAATTTTCATTAATCAAATCGGATAATTCTCTTTTAAATTACCCACATTTCTCTCGTCTCTATTTACTCTCTCTCTCTCTCTCTCGCAAGAAATCTTTCAAGATAAGCAAAATCCCGGTAAGGAGAGAAGCTTCATTTGGGTTTTCGATTTCCATTGAAGTTTTGATTTCTACGATTAATCGTTTTCATTTTTTATTTTTGAAATTTTGTGTTTGCAGATTGAGTTTGAGTTCTTGATTTTCCAGTATCTTCTCTTCTTCACACAGGTTTTTATTTATTTTAATTTGGTTAGTGTTTCGTTTGGATTTGATTTGTTTGATATTTCATCATCTGTAGATCTGGATATGATTTTTTTTTCTTTTCTTTTTGGGATTGGTTTATAGGTGGAGGTATTGGAAATGGGGTCTTGTGGGGAGTGGGGTAATGGTTTTGCTTTGATGGATGGATTGAAATCTTAGAATCGTTTGGCCATACAAACATGAAGAATTGTAATTTTACTGGATTTGGAAGAAATAGGATTCTGAGAGAATTGGAATCTGTATAGCGACTATTGTCTCTCTCTGTTTGTATTTTCTTCCTAATATGTCTCTCTTCTTTGAAAAATGCTATGGGCATTTGGCTTTGAATTTGGGGGTTAGGGTTACAATTATTCACATCATGTCCCATCTGCAGTGGAGACCATCAGATGAGTCATTTTGATCACCAAATGTGCGCCCTATATGCCGGACTGGGGCCTTAGGACTACTATTTCAGGTTGTTTTTTGTTTTGTAAAGTTGATAAAATGTCGAAATATAGATTAGGTGAATATAATTAACTCCTTCCACTTTTTTTTCTCACATGCCAAACAATGGTAATCCGGATGGAAACTGGTGGTCTTGAAAAGTAGTTTCCCCTGGAGGAGATTAAAGTCTCTGGGTGGTGACAAACTTCCTGGCCTAGATGGGTTCCAGATAGACCTTTTGGGACGTGGTGCCTGGTGTTCTTTTGCAGTTCTTTGAGTTTTTGGAAAATGGTTGGATGTCATCTGAGCTAGGTGTGTCATTCATCATCTCGTAAGTTGAACCTGTGGAGTGCCTGTGGTACTTTAGACGTATTAACATACTAGGTGGGCCCTACATGATTCTTGCCAAAGTCTTAGCTACTCACTTAAGGACGATGTTAGGGAATGTTATCTCAGAACCTCAAGATGCGTCCATGGCAGGGAGAGAGACATTAGATATGGCTCTTAATGCGCATGAGTGCTTGGACTCGCGACATAAGGAATGGAAGAAGTGGGTTATCTCGAAGTTGGGCATTGAGAAAGCTTACGACCACATAAATTGGGGCTTCATGGATGATATGTTGAGAAGGATGGGGTGCAGTAAAAAAAAATGGAGAAGGATTCCAGGAATGTGTGAGATTGGCCAAATGCCTTGTGCTTGTTAACAGGTCACTTAAAGGCTTCTTCTGTACGAGGAGGGGCCTTAGGCAGGGGGACCTGCTTTTCCCTTCTTATTTGTGATGGTGGTGGAAGTTTTGAGTAAGATGTTGGAAAATGGCCAATCGTTTCGGTTGATTAGCAGTTTTAGGGTGGAAAACATCGACTTCTAGGTATTATATCTTCATTTTGCCAATGACACAATCCTCTTTTGCGACACGGATGCTAGGAAGATGGACAACCTTAGAAAAATAGCGAGATGCTTCAAGGTGGTCTCCAAGTTAATAATCATTATTCTTGGGAACCAGTTAATGGGTATTTGCACTTCAAAGGATGAGGTTGAAAGTTTAGCAAAGGTGTTTGGGTGTCAGGATGGTTCCCTTCCATCGTCTTACCTGGCGCTCCTATTATGTGTTGAAAAGCTTGCTAAGCATCTGTGGAACAATGTAATTGAAATTGTCGAGAGGAAGTTATCCAGATGGAAGAGTCAAGACCTGCCCTTGGGGGGAACCTCACGTTGATTAATGCAACTTTGTCAAATCTTCTAGTTACTCCATATCCCTCTTTGAGTGACCAGCGTCAGTGTTAGAAAGGTTAGATTAATTGAGCAGCAACTTTGTATGACATGGAGCTGAATGACAAAGAAATTTAATCTCCTGAGATGGAACAAATTGTGCAGGCTGTACCAGGAACGGGGATCGGGGATAAGGAAGTTGGATAGGCTGAATCAAGCTTTGCTTGGAAAATCGCTACAAAGGCTTGGAGTGAAAAGGGGGTGGATGTGGAGAGGTGATTGCTAGCAAATATGGAGTCCAAAGAGGAGATTAGTGGGTGAAGGATTTGTCCTTCTATAGAGCTTCTAGGGTGTGGAAGGCAACTGGAAATCTGTTGAACAAGTTCAAAGAAGGGGTTAGATTCTCTGCAGCAACAGGAAGAGGATAAGATTCTGGCTAGATCCATGGCTTGGAGAATTGACCCTCAAGTATGAATTCCTGGTCATAGTTAACCTTGCCCCAAACTAGGACATCTTTGTGTCGCGTTGCTTCTGTATCTGTGGTGACTCAATAGTTTGGGCACCTCCTTATAGGAGGAACTTGAAGGACAAGGAGGTGGAGGCTTTTACACACCTATTGGAGAGGCTCCAGTGAGTTAAGCCATCCTTGGGTGAGGATTCGATGGTGTGGGATAAGGGTAAGTTGAGTTGTATCTCTATGCGCTCCTTCTACAGTCTGTTGATCAGGAGCTCTGTGGAGGTGGCATGTAACTACAATACCCATGTGTGGTGTTATGGGCCCTTGTTTGGCTAGTGGGGAGGAATAAGGTGTTAACAATAGACAATTTGCAAAAATGGTTGATGGCAATTCCCAAATGTTGCATGTGCATGAAGAATGTGGAGTTGTTGAACCGGTCATTCATCCATTGTGGGTTTTCTCGGAAGGTGTGGGAAAGGGTTTTTGCCTTTTTCAAGGTCTCCTGGGTAATGCCAAGGTCTATTGAAGGGCTTCATCGTGCATGACATGGGGGAGGAGGTGGGAGTAAAATGAGAGTTGCGTGAAGATTTGCTCTTATGACAATTATATGGGCTTTATGGGGTGAAATAAACAACCGTTCTTTCTGAGATAAAAGTATATTGGAGTCAGTTATGTTTGAGGAAACCATGTTAGATGTATTGACTTGGGTCGATTGTTTCAAAGCCCGAGGCCACAGTGGTGGCTTGCAATGGCCAGGTGGTTGCTGTTTTATTTTTTGCTTTTGTGGTGGTTTCAATAAATTTATTTCAACTTAAAAAAAGATTAGGTGAATGGAATAACTTTTTTCCTGTTCTAGGTTATTTTCAAATATTGCATTTTACAACATGTTTCAAAGAACACTAATATTACCCATGTTCATTTCAAAGTAACATAATATGTACAATGGTTGTGACAATTTCCGGTAAGACTCGAGTTTTGAACATGTCTCATGTAAGGTTCTCTCTTGTTTTTGCTCCTGAGAATATGGATTTGCACTTGTTAAATTTTAGAAATTAATATAATTTGGCCACACAATTATTGTAAAATATGGGGTTATTCATACATGATTAAGTTTTTTTAACAAAAAATAAATAAATTATTTTCTCATGGCATTATTGAAATGTATAATGAACTTTAAGGCCCTTGTGAAGTTATTGAGGATGGGACCTTGACTGTCCTATTTTCTCAGCAATTTTAAAACATTAATTTGAAGGGAAGTGATTGACATTGACGTGGGCGTATTGGATTTAAATGATCATAAATGACTGAAGGATCCACAGATTTGTGTGATAGAAACTAAACTTTTATTGATATGGAGTCTGTGGTGTTGCTTGTTGATGCTATTATTTTATTTTATTTTATATATTTATTTTAGATATATTTGTCAGAGACTGGATCTCTTAGATGAGATGGCCAAATAGTACATGGGAGTGTTTGTGCTTAATGAATTACATCAAATGTTTTTCCCCCCTTCTTACCACCTATTGCTACAAATATCGTGTCAGATTGGTGGATATTGTAAATGTGCAGTGTATCATGTGGGAGACAACATGATGCTGATAGCAGATGTTTTGACAATTAATAAAATTCTGTTGTGTAACATTCCTTACTTTTACAATCCTAACAAATTTCAAACATTCTTGTCACACATGTAGAAATAAGGAAATATAGAATGTCTTGCTATAGGAAGCCAAGGAAATGTAATTAGTTTCATCAAATTTTAGCATGCTAGAAGGGCAGAAAATAATACTTTGTTTAGCTTTCAATCAGATGATGTTCTGCCTTTTATCTTTCACTTTTTGACTAAATTTTCTGATATGAAATTGGTTTACCGATGGAGCCTGACACCAGCTCATGTCTAAGTTACTTTTGGTGGCATATTTTGACGTTTTTGTCAATATTCTTTGAAGCACAACTAATTTAAACTTAATCTAGGAATACAAGCTTGTTTACAAATGTTATATTATGATTGGATAATGGCTATGGCTTATTTAAACTTCTTATGTCTCAGTTCATCAAGAGGAATAGTTGCTCTTATCATCTTCACCTAAAGAAGCAACCTTCTTTTGGCCACCTCCCAAGCCAGATTATGATGGATAGAACTCAGAATGTAGCTAGTTTTTCTACCTCTACATCCCAAAGCAGTCAGCAAAATATTGAGGATGACAGAATGATTGCAATTGTACTATCAGAAGAGTTTTCTCAACAAGATGGTGCTGTTGCTAAGCGCCTTTCTCATCTGTCATCCATTCCAGTAAGCTATGTTCATTTTTAGTATGTCAAAGTCTACATTTTCACCATTTTTGTAATTAAACCAGTCTTCTGGGGCCTGGCTATGCCTTGATATCAATCTTGTTCAGTAGTTTAATGATAAACCCCCATGTTTTCCTCTAGTTGTGATTAGTATGCACATTGGTATGATATTATTTTTGCCCTCTGATCAAGAAAGATAGCTACTTCTAAAATTTACCAGCATTTACCCTCTTGATATTTCAGCATGTTCCAAAGATCAACTCCTACATTCCCAACTTAAGTGATGCTAGTCTAGATCACCAGCGGCTGCTCCAGAGGTACGATGTTCATTTTAGTCAACATAATTAGTGACACCTGGTAGATTTGCTGCAAATGTGAAGCTATGTATGCACAATGTCAATGAGTTTGTGTCCATTCATTTTGACCTTTTTCAAATAGCTTTCTAATATACACTTTATGATTTTAGAATTTCAGCTTAGGGTATGCATATAGAAATTATTTTTGTTCACTGAGGGTCCTCTCCCTCTCTCGGGTCCCAAATCAATGGTGAAGAAGCTAGACCTTAAGAAGTTTGTGCTCATGTCAACAGATTTATTCATTTACACTTGGACGGATATGCTCTCCCATTGACATATCCATGGCCCTCAACAGTTTGATGCTTTTGCAAAGGATGCACGTTATGCCATTTCTAATGTTGATATTATCTTTTGTAAGCAACATTTCTTAGAATTGTATCCAAACTATGAAAGTTGTATCTAGGCCCATGACCATTGAACCAACTGATTTTAAACCTATCACATCTTAGATTATATGATCCTAACCACTTCTCATGCTGATTTTAAAGGAAACATTGCACAGTTCCAAGGATCCAGAAAATCCAATCATAGTAATGGTCAATTAGCCCTGTAACGCACCGTTACCATTATGTAACAGCTGTGACATAACCGTTTCAGCATACCTATATTTTTTTTTAGTGGTATTGTGCAGCCTAGACTTTACTTGTGTCTGTAACACAAGCTGTTTATTGCTCTTATATTTCATAGGTTTATTTTAGGGAAGACCTGCACAATCATGCATTTGAATATGTGCATGTGCCAGCTTGTTTTCATTAGCACACAAGGATTGTGATATTTGGATCATTCTTTTTTGTTATTTTTTAGATATTTCTCAGCCTCTAGGTGTTGGTATAAGTAAGGTGCTTCTATATATCAGGGAGTGGAGCTCCTCATTGTGGGGGCTGTTTGTACTTTTAGTTTTTTTTTTTTTCCTTGATTTTTCTTATTCTTTGTTTCTCTTTTTTGGGCCATTTGGCTCTTGCAAAAAGAAAAATAATAACAAATAAATAAATAATATCACACATACATGTATTTTCTTCCATTTATCTCCTATCATAGCTGAGGTACTAACTGAAGCCACATTCTTCTTTGTTAGGCTTCATGTTTATGGCTTATATGAAGTAAAGGTTTCTGGAGATGGCAATTGTCAGGTTGGTTTTACTATTGAGGCACTGAGTATAGGTCCAATCAATGAATTTAGTGGTGCATCAGAAGCATGACAATCATTTCTTCTGTTTTGCAGTTTCGTGCACTTTCAGACCAAATGTACAAGTCACCAGAGCACCACAAATATGTGCGCAAGGAGATCGTAAAGCAGGTTTTTTATGAGTATCCTTTCTCTAGCCACTTTCTATTTAATGGCTGAGTACTCTTCCTTGACTTCCCAAGGTTAGGGCTGTCAATGGGTTGGGTTCGGGTTGGGTCCAGGTATATTCATATCTGGACAGTTTGGGTCCTGGGTCATGTCAGGTCAGGTTCCACCAGTTCTGAGTACTATATTCCACATCCCAGACCCAAATTCTGTCAGAATTGAGTTCCCATCAGGTACCCACGATATCAAGCATCCTTTGGTGGTGGTGATATTTTGAAACATGGGCTATCTATGATTGGACCCACCAGTTAGACCATCTTAATTGCAACATCATCACATGTAATCAAAGGAGATTGCTATTACCATATTTAATTCTTTGGCCTCTATCATTTGATCCTCATGCAATGAAGGTATTAGTCTTGAGGATTGTAGTATTCAACAGCTGTTTTACACAGCGCCTAAAACACCCTTGTTCTATGGGGCCCATCATGTTGTATATGTATAATCCACTCTGTCCATCAGGTGAGAAGTATCATATTTGCCGTTTGTGTAGAAGATCAACCTGCTAAAAACCTTGGGTGCGTTACACCAATGAGAATAGTATATAAATTGGCTCCTAAAACCTCTAAGTTCACGTGGTGTGTCGCACCTGAGTTTTGGATCAGGCTGATTTTTGTATCTTCTTCATCCTAGTGACATACGCTTTATCAATGGGTTTTATGAAAGATACACACCATGGTGACCCACATGAAAACCTATGGTTGGCATCCCATCCCCACTTTTGCATGTGGTGTGGCCCACCGGAATTGTTGATCTGGCTTATTTTTTGCCCCAAGGCCTAGCATTGAGTTGAGCACATGATAACAGGGTGGATTTTAACAAACAACATGGTGGGCCCCACACAGTTGAGGATTTAACGTGCCATGTAAAACAGGTATTGTAAACTATTCTGGACTGATTTCTGAGGACCAAATACATTTTGGAAGTTTTTACCAGAAAAGAGTAACCTTGGGTGTTATCTGATACTCTAGCAGGGTAGGAGGCTTGATACCCAGGCACTCAGAAATTGTACATGTGGAATACACACTCAAATCAAAACCACTAAACTCTAGACCCACTGTTTCTAACTCAACATTTAAAAATCAGATTAGATTGAATGATCATAACCTCTTCTTTGTGGACACTTGTTTGTTGAAATAGGACAATTGGATATTTTGTTATTTTAAACATCCAAATATCCAATAAATGTCAACAAATCTGATAGTAATATAATCAAAGTTCATGGTACCTCTAGACTGGCACATAATTTGGACGGTTCAGATGGTTTTTCTTGAGTATACATTGATGACATTTTTATGGTGGCTAACTGCATATATATGGTTTATACATGTGCTTATACACGTATCAAAGCTCGCGAGTTGGAAAATTCTCTTGAAATACTCTCCAAATACAGCATGATTTATCGCATTAAATGCCTTAATATTTAAATTAGTACTACTTCCACACAGTCCATACTCATAGTAATATACCAGTATATATAGTATTACTCAGGAACCAGTTGGGTACCTGTACCTGATACCTGACCCGATCATACCTGGTTTTCTAAATGGGTAAAAGCGGTGGACCCAAACGTTACCCGTTTAAAAATCAGGAATTACCGCTATAACTGGCTCGAGTTTTATAGGTACCCATGGGTCCGGGTATCCATTGACAACCCCAACTATGACATAAGGTCTCTACTAATGCAATTATTTCTTCTAAATAAAGTGCAAGTATTTCTCATGATGGCCTTTCCTTTTTTCTAATTCCAGCTTAAAGACTTCCATTCATTGTATGAAGGATACGTACCCATGAAGTACAAAACCTATTACAAGAAAATGGCCAAGTAGGATACCTTCTCTGAGGTTACTTCTTTTATCTTTCCATTGGTCATTTTGTTGTGAATCTCCTTACCCTGTTTTTGCATTTGATTTGTGAATTTGACCTTCATCACTGTAAGGGTTGAGAAGACAATTATTTCTAGGATTAATTTTATGCATAATGCAGATCTGGGGAATGGGGAGACCATCTTACCTTACAAGCAGCAGCTGACAAGGTGAAGCAATTTTATCTAGACAAATTATATTCAGCTACTGGTTTACACGACTAAAAATCTAATTCTTTATCTCTGTCTTGGCATTTATAACAATATTCAAGTAGTTGATTGATGCAGACCTTGTCTGAATCAACTTGATCTTACCAAACTCTGGGGTACTAATATCCAATTTGTCATAATTGGTTAGTTAACAATGGTTAGTTGACATATTGTCTAACCATGTGCTGAAACATTATTAAATAATCTATCTAGCAATCGGAAAGATTTGAGTAGCACGATCCAATTTTAAAATATCCACAAAGCCAAATTGCACTAATATCAGTTAGTTTTCCATTGATTCAGCCGTGCAAACATGGAAATTATGATATGTGCGAGTCTATGAACATTGATCTATAAAACGATGAGTTGTGCAATAATAGGTGTCTACTTCTGTTGTAGTGGTCTTTATGTAGAACTTTTAACATTGGCATCGACACAAATTCTCAAGCTCTGGCTATTTATTTTGCAGTTTGCAGCAAAAATATGTCTTCTAACTTCATTTAGAGACACCTGCTTTGTTGAAATTGTTCCACAACACCAGGCTCCTCAGCGAGGTAAGAACTTCAAAGCAAGCCATCTTTGTTTGACCATCCTGGAAAGGTCAATAGATCAACTACAGCTGAAATATGGAAACCAGTTTTCTTGTGACACCATCTTGCATTATATTTTTTATTTCTATGATGTTTTGTGAATGCCTCTTATAGATCTGCCAGCCTAAGGCATCCATGTCTTCTTAATTCCATTGATACAACATGGTTGTGTATGAGTCCATGCTTGATATGACTTAGCTTCACCTAATTCTTTAAAAAGAAAAACATAACTAAATTACAGCAAAACTATTTTAAACTGCAAAAATACATGCAAACATTTTCTAAGACATTTTTTCAGTATACAGATGTTGAAATACACACAAGCACACACACAGGTTCTCTGTCCAACACCCATATCTGTAGTTGTTATCTGGCACCTGTTCTCGTATATACCTGAATAACATAGCAGTTGACTTGTATCTATTCAATGATCATCATTGTAGTCAGTGTTTTAAATATTGGCAATATCGGCCGATATCCCTCGATATTTCTTACATCCCACCTATGCGATATGAAATGCACAAGTAGTGGGATATATCCCACATGTTTGATCCGGTGAGCATTTTTTTATTTTCGATCCTTTTTTTTTCTTTCTATAAATCATGTTAAATTAGTGTCGAATTGTTACAAATCCATGTTTTTTCATGTGTTGCATGAAAAATCATGGATTGGGAACTTCAATTTTGAGATTTGGATGAGAAGGACCGAATTACGGAAAATTGAAAAAGAAAATCCCAATTTCTCGCAAATCAGTTGCAATCTTTATGTCCAAACATAAAATCAAACATGTATGTAACCTGATTTAGTGATTCTTCTTTTTCTTTTGAATGCATTGTTTGTGTTTTCACACGTCTTCTTACATTTATTAATTATATGAATGAACTTTGAATATACTCGCATCAATTTAGTTAGACAACACGTAGATTAGGACCCCATACAAAGAAAACCTATTATGTGCACTTGTTTTTTGTAATATTTTGATTTGTAAGTGTGTATTGATGTCTTTTTTAACAATCACTGAAATTTCGTTGAAAATTTCGACCAATTTCCAATGTTTCCTCATGTTTCCAACAACAACGATACATTATGCGATACAACTGATATATCCCCATACAATAACCAATATCCATCTGTATCCCAAGGGTACGATACGTAACGCGATACCGATATTTCAAACACTGATTGTAGTCATCTAAGCCTTATCCCAACCATGATAAGAAACTATTAGCTGCATCACCATTTGAGCAAACCTTAATCTTATTGGTTCAACTATAGGCATTTTTAAATTTTGAAGTTGTGTGATCCTTCAAAATTTCTTCCCAAGATGCAAAGCTCACAAAGGGTTTCCATAGCCTAGTGCTTAGAACTATAGATGTACAAATGTTCTCTTTAGGGGCACCTTTTTGCTTCAAAACCTCACAATTTGCGTGATGTCGGGGTTCTAAAATTTCTTATTTTTCTACTTCTCTTTGCCACTCCCCTCTTCCTTCATTTTTTTTTTCCATAACTAAGCTTTAGATTGAGCAGATGCTTTTTTTTTTCCCAAGATGGATGGTATAATGCTCAATCGATTTGCAATGGTATGGGTGCACCTTTCAGGAATTTGAACCATAGCAATCGGGATGCTCTTTTACCACACTGGTTTCATGCTTCTGGCTAAATACTGTACAATTGTTGGATTCCATGCCCCAAATCTCCGCAATCAGATAATTCTAGCCAACTGATTGGAGGCCTGCAAATGGAAAATTACAACGCTCCATATTTAATTGATAATTTGGATTGATTTATTTATTTATTTATTTTTGTTGATATGTTGTTAGTTGGGCTGAAACCCAAATACCTCAATGTTGAAACATGAATGGATTATTTCATTCAAAAGAATAAACAACCACAACACACACAAGGGGAAACAATTCCACCCAACATGGACAAACAGGGACCCATAACCTAGAAGACAACAAAGCTCCTCTATCACGAACCACACTGCAGCAGCTCCCTCCAACTTGATTGAAAAAGAACACTCTGAACTTCCAGCAACTAGTTGGCATGCTTTTCCCATTGCATCACTTGCTTACAAATCTTTCTCTCAAGTTCGCCTTCTAAAAGATTTTGCAGTTCCTGTCCAACCAAATGCACCAAAGCCTAGCTGTGATGGCTAAGATCCACAATACCCTTCCCAAGTGACAGTCCATGATTCAGCAATGAATTCTGCCACTGAATCAGGGATGACCCATTGAAACCCAAATTCTCTGAACAAAACGACCCAAATCTGCCTCGCCATTTTGCAGTGCAAGAACTGGTGAGAAATCTCTCCTCATTAGCTGTGTACATAATGCATCTCTGTTTGGCAGAGAGATGTCTCTGTTTTGAAGACGATTTAAGATGTGAACTGGATCCCTGTATGAGGCCCACAACAGCACCTTCTCCAACATCAGACTTGCACTTTTGGCTACAACATTGAACAGAAACGAGGACGTAGGGTCACTCTTGAAGAAGCCCACTGCAGTACACCATTGATCTGAATGGAAAGCCAGACCAAGTGATGTACCGAGGCTGGCAGACACTTTCATGGCAAAGATGGACCAGAGAAAGCCTGCCTGATTGGAGGCAGAAACAATCCGGACCGTCAGAACCTCAAATTAGTCGTATCTCATAAACTGGGATGAGTTTTTGACATACTTGAGCCAGCCAACCCACTACATCGGGTTGCCCACGCCAGATTTGTGAGATTCCATCAGATCGATGGTCCAAAGTTCCATTTAGTTTCGTTTTTACTATAAATAGTAAGTTTTAATTCATGTATAACTTTTTATCCTTTTGAGTCATAGAAGCCGTGCCCAACATGAAAAGGGCTTAGAAAAGTTAGGAGAATAACGTGGTTGGGCCAAATTGGACACTTACTATTTTTGGCCACAAACCACGAAGTCTAGTAGAAATAGAAGTTCTCTATAAATAGTAAGTTTACTGTTTATAGTAAGTCATGCTTTTAGGGTGTTTGAGTTGGAGTCTTAAGTCTATAACTCCGTCCTAAGTTTGAGTTCCTTATTTAAAGAGTTGTAATTTCTTTTTTCAAATTTTTTTTTTTAAAATAATAAATCAAGTTATTTTGAGTTTATTAGGAATAATTCCTGCTTTTATCTGTCGTGGATTCGAGGAAGCTCTGTGAGGAGTCTAGAGAGCTCCGTGGATTCGGAGTAGTTATCCCCTGAGGAAGATGGTGATTGACCTCATCACGTCCCTCCTTGCGCCACCAAGGATACACACGAACTGATCCGCCCCCTTCATATGTACCCAATTCGCACAATTGTAGGCATTCTTCAATTCTGCATGGCAAAATGCAAGCAGCGCACAAATACTGGCATGGCCCATGTGTGCAAGATATAGTAATTTCAATCAGTGGGTATCTCTATGAAAATGTAAACTTAGTTTAAAAGTCAGGATAGCTCACTTATCAGTTGAGTCATACATCTACAGTTAATGTTGAATGCTGGTTGTCTTTTTTTCTTACCATCCATTTTTTTGCACACGTGTGGTTCAGTATTTACATTGTGCATATCCTCCGGTCCAGGATTTTCTAATTCCTCTTTCATTTGAACTCTGAGATGGGCAATTGGGCCTGCTTCCACATTTCATCATTTCATGTGTTTGCTTGATTTCCATTCTTTCTAACACAAAGATTTCTTCTTTCGATGCAGAGTTTTGGCTGAGTTTTTGGTCTGAAGTGCACTACAATTCAATTTATGAAATGCGAGGTCTGTTCTGGACAGAATCTTGATTTATGCAAGTGTTCAGAAATGGTTGTATCTGAAAGTAGATTTTAGCAACTTCTGTTTGGGTTTTTCTTTGCAGATGCTCCAATTCGGTACAAACCTAGAAAGAAACACTGGTTGTTCTAGGGGCCTACCAGTATCAATGCAGCAGGTTTGGATATTGGGAAGCTGTGGCTGTGCGTACTGGTGTCGGTTATTCTTTTTACATTTTTGTACATTTTTTATTCATGTCTTTGGAGCATTTCCTTACCTACTTGTGAGGTCAAGGCTATTTATTGTATTTGTTTTTTATTCTTTGTAAATTTTAGCACATCTTCACATGTACTACAACCAGTTTTCAAAGTATCAATTTGCCTATCATATTGCCTACTGTTTTAAAACTAGGGGTTTTAATGGGTTGGATGGACCCAACAGGTACCCAAGGCCAGCTGAGATGGGTCGGGTATGGGCATAGCTAAATGCGTGTCCTTTTTTTTTTTTTTTTTTCCTTGGCCTAATTAATAATTGGGCAGGGTGTGAGTATTCCTATGCCCTTTCCATGGTGTTCCGTAAAGGCCGTTACGGGGCCGTAAAGGCTATTACGTAAAGGTAACAGTGGCAACCGTTACACGTTATGGGGTCGTAAAGGTCGTAACAGCCGTTACGGATAAAATGACCCATAAAGGCTGTTACAGTCCCCGTAACAGCCCGTTACGTCTCCCGCAAAGGCTATAATGGACCCATAACAGCCCGTTATGGGGCCGATACAGGTTGTTTGGGTTTTTTTCAATAGAAAAAAAAGAGAGACCGTAACAGCTGTTACAGGGGCTGTAACGGCCATTACAACCCCTATCGTAAAGGTAACAATGGTGGCCGTTATGGCCACCATCACCATTACGGAATACCTTGGCCCTATCTGGACCCTACCCAAACCCATTTGTACACATGCACAGCATGGTTCAAAAACCTAGAAGCTTGACTCAACTTGATAACCATCAGTCGGGTTGACTTGAGGACTTGACCAAGTTTGCTTGACTTGAATCAACTATTTAATAATTAAATTAATTAATTTAAGTAGCTGTTCTAATATTTGAAATAGTAAATTTTCAGTATGACTAGTATAAAATATATAATAATATATGAGTCCCAAGTTCATAGCACATTGGTTGTGGGATCTGCTCCCTCTAGCAGAGGTCGTTTTAAATCACACCATCAAAGTAGTACTGCGAGGAGAAGGTGAAAAGAACGCCTATCGTGGGGTGAAATAGAATATGAAACCGTAAGCTCCCATGTGGTCCATGCACTAGTCTATTTTGGGTTAGGTCATGTTGATTTTCACCATCTGTGTTGCTTTGCTGATCTTTTATTATTTTCTCAAGGAAAAGGGATTTTTGCATATAAACCCCAATCTTTTGGTCCATTGCCATTAGACCTCTTTCCTCATTACTATTCCCAAATAAACCATATAAATACATTTTAATACTTCTTCCTGATTGTTTGATAGATTTTAAGCTGGTTAATGATTGATTAGAGAGGTCAGTTATGCTGAGTCATTGGATTAGGATGAGAGGCTGCAAGTGTTGAATTCTGTAAGGCCTTTGGTTATAAGTACAATGACTGATTGTTTGATGTTATTTGCAAAAGCTTGAGTTGTTACACTCCCATCTTCCAGCATGTAGCTTGAGGATCCAGGCTGATGATGTTTTCATGACCTTTTAGTTGATAAACTTCCTTCTAATTTGCCACCAATGTGTTTGCCGAATTGAAAGGAGCATTGGCAATTTCCATCATTGCCATCCTCTCATCAATTGCTTGACACAGGGGAAAAGTGGAGAGGATGAACACTGTCTTCAATGTGGTATGAACTTTGAATCTACAAGGTGTAATGGAACGAAATTACAAGGCTTTAAATAATAAAACATAATCCTAATTAAGACTCATATGAATCCTACCATGGTAAGAAGCAAATCTTAAGAAATCACATATTAAAACTCTAAGATGAAAATGATACGTCCAATCTAAAACTTTTTTAAAATAGCAAGTTTTTTCAAAAAAAAAGAAAAAAGGAATTTTTAATAGGACCGAGTGGTTTTCTCATGAAATGAAGCAACGTGACCCATTTATAGAGGTCGGTTAGTCCCAGATGGCTCGTTCCAGTCAAAATTTATAGGTGTGCATTTCGTAACTCATCTCAAATCAAAAGTTATAGCCGATTTATGGTTTGCACTTTGAATGACAACTTTTTCTCAAATCCGGAATGAATTTCTTCAATCTCGAATAAATTTCTTCAACCTGGATGCACCTGGGGCCCAGTTATGTCGACGGCCTACATATGCTTTCGCTCAGGCTTCTTTTGGTCCACTTGTGCCAAGACTAGGTCTACAGCCTGCTCTACATCATTGCTAGTTGTCACCATGAACACAATGACTAGCATAAATTTTAAAGTTGAACCAGTCCAATCTTCAGGCTGTCTGAATTTACTGGTCTAGGGAAAATGTTTAGGGGTTTTATTTATAATTTATCAGAAGTTATTAAAGAAAAGTTTTTTTTTTTTCTTCCCTTCTTTACTAATGTGGTACAGGTATTAACTTGGGACATCCATCTCTGTCATCTTCACGCTAACTTTCGATCTTTTGTTACTTTTAGTTGGTAAGGTTGTAAATATAATAGTTAGTGCTAGCTAATTTTAAATGATTAGGGGTGGGGCTTGAAAGCTGGAGCCCATTTTAGGCCCTAGGCTAGTTCTGAGCTTTGAAAACCCATGGTTGGTCAGCCCCCTAGGTCAAAGTTGAACAACCTGAAAACTCCAAGTCAATTCTATCATCTAAAATGTTCATGTGGTGGGCCCATCATGATGAATCATGCCCTGAAAATCTCCCACTAGAAAATCATAGCCATTGGTGGATTTCACCCATGGAACTGCAGGGCACCATCAGACAACTAGGATCATTTAACAGAGGATAGTTGTCTTATATGCCTCACTCATGATTGGGCCCATCACAGGAACAGCTTAGATCTCAGAGCATTTGCTGGGCCAAGCTCAACCGTGTTATTGTTTTTCATTAATCTGTCCATTTCATTATCAAATCCATTCAAGAGGAGTGTGATTTGAAGCAGGCCCACTGCGCATGTGATGCACTAATACAGGCACCTCAGATGTATCAAAAATCTGACATGGTATGTTTGTGAGATCTGAGACGTTCATCAGGAGAGCTGATGGTTGATGTGTATGTTGATTGATGTCTTAAATTTGTAAATCAACAATTTTTCGATGACACTTTGATGCCATCGAGCAGACTTCAATGCCATTGGAAAAATTCAGGAATTTCACAACTAGTTGCTGGACACTTTTGGGGTCATGCTCGATGCCATCGAAATGGGTTCGATGACATTGAAGTCCAATTGAAATGTGATCGAGAAAATCCATAAAATACATGTTTAGTCGTTGGAACGTTTTGGTATTTTATTCGATGACATCAGAAGTTGTTCGATGTGATAGGGTTTTCTACCTCAGTTCAGAGGAGATGTAGTGCGGATCGGATGCCACAAATCTTGGCATTACCACGCTGCTCGACCAGTCAAGTGGGCCGCTCGACTCAAAATCTAGCGAGCTATTTGTTTTAGAATTCAGTGGTACTCGACCAGTTGAGGGTCAGGCTCAACTGGTCAAGCACCCAGCTTGACTAGTCAAGAGTTATGCAAATTCAGTCCGGATTTGGTTCAAAGAGTGTAAATTTGAGGTGGTTTTACAAGATGTGCGAAAGGAAGTTGTCTAAACTATAAATAGGGGTCCTAGGGTTATTCTAAGGCAATACAAGAGAGTTTCCTAAAGCTTTACAAGGGTTTGTTAAAGGGTTTAGGGTTATCAAAGGATGAGAAAAGAGATAGAAGAAGCTTGTGGAAGGAAAGTTCTGCTTGTAGAGGTGATCTACTTCAAAGTTGACGTCTCAGCACTTTTACCTCTTCGTAATCAGTGAGATATCTTTGTTTTCTTTAGTATCTTATTGTTTATCCACTCTTGCGTGAGTGAAGAAGGTTTGATCCAAGCGGTATGTGCTTATGATCGGTTGTAACATTTTACTTCATAGTGAATTGTTGCTCTAGACAAGGACCTGTGATTTTTACCTCTTTGAGGGTTTTCCACATAAAAACCTCTTATGTCGTGTGGTTTGTGCTTTGATTTATTTCATTACGTTATTATATCCCATAATTCTAGTGTTTTTGGGAGGCGAGATCCTAAGGTTTTTATACAACGCTCCTAACAAAGTAGTATCAGAGCATTTAGGTTGGTTGAATGGAGTGGAATCAATTCTAAATTATGGATGGTAGCTCATCAAGGATGATCAGTACCAATGGTTCTAACTGGACCATATAAAAGGCTAAGATAAAGGACTTGCTTTATTAGAAGAACTTGTATTCTTCAATTTAAGGCATATCAACAAAGTTAAAAGATATGTCAGATGATAATTGGAAGAAGTTGGACTGGAAGGCAGTGGGGTTTATTAGACAATGGCTGGATGATTCCGTATTCCATCATGTGTCTACAGAAACCTCAGCCGCTAGCTTATGGCTTGTAAGACCCGTATCTTGGTCCGTACCTTTCGATATACTTCCGCGGTCTTACCGGTCGAATTCCGGCAACCTTCGACCCTTAACCAGTATCGACGCGCGACCCTGATTCATGTGCCGACAACCCGAGTCGACTCAACCCGAGACCAATACCATAGCGACCGCACCGTCGCCGCGGTTCCAATACCGCGACTCGCGCGCCGAGGCGATACCCTGATCAAGAGATATGGGCCAACGTTCGGTGCGAGAAAACGCCGCGCGTTATGAAAATCAAGAGAATCTCAACGATGTGTCACGTCAATCACATCAATTCCATCAATCAATCACCCATCAAGCCATCACATGTCAAGTACACATCACTCTCACCCATTTTTCCAAGCAACCACAAAAGTCTTCACATCCCATACCTCTATTACACAAAAAGCCACAAAAGTCTTCACCACCCATACCTCTCTTACACAAAAGCCACAAAAGTCAAGCTTTTCTTACACAACCATCACTCACCCATCCATCCATCACTCTCTCTCTCCCTTTACATCACTCTCTCTCTTTCTCTCTTTCTCATTTCAAAAATCCCAAGCAACAAGAGCTCCATACGTATGGAATTTTCCAACTCTCCTAAGCTCCAAGTGGCCCACCTTCCTACCCCAAAATCTCTCATCTCAACCCTCCATTCTTCATCTTAACCATTGAAGTTGAAGCTAAGGTGCCAAGGAACCTCTAGGAGCGAGAAGATCGGACGGTGGGTGCCTCTATAGGGTAGATTTACTTATTTTTATGGTGGACCAAGTGACGCCCACCGATCAATGGTGTGGATCTCACTTGGGACCCTTATTTGTGGCCGATGGACCATTTGGATCATCATGATCGTTCCATGATGGGGCCATTCTCCATGGACCTCATCATGATGTTTATTTTCTCTTCAAAAGTCATCTAAACCGTCCATGTTGGTGGGGAAAGGATCCCCACCGTTGATTTTAAATTTCGGTGGTCCCACTGCTTTAAGGCCCACTTTATGTATGATTCGTTGTAAGGGAGGGCCCATAATGACGGGTTCCCTCCATCACAAGCCGTGTCCCACTCTCCATGTCTCTCTCTCTCTTTTATTGATTTTATTTTATTTTATTTTATTTTATTTCATTTTTTTTATGCAATAGGGTGTGTGGCCTATTTAAACGGACCCCACCACGAGTCCATTATTTTTTTTATTATTTTTTTTACCAATGTGGCCCACTTTATGTGTGAAATATCCATACTATTTTCCATGTGGCGGCCCACCTAATTAGGCCACCACAAATACTTGAAGAGGTGGCCCATCGTCCAGCGTCTGGGACGCTGGACGTCCCTGTCCCTAACACAAAAAAAAAAAAAGGAAAAGGAAGAGTTTTGGGTGGTCCCCTTGTGTAGGCCCCACCTTGATATATGTATTCGATCCAAGCCGTCCATTCTCTCGCCCACATCGATTAAACCGTCAAGTAAAAGAATGGGACTGATCCGAATATCTTGTGGGCCATAGCATGAGAAACATTGACGGTTACCATTGAGAATTTTTCTGGTGTTTCTAGGCATAAAAAAAAATTCGAACTTCGGACTCTTTTTGTCCGTTGCAGGCCACTGAACGCTATGGCCGGAGTGGATTTCCAGAAGGCGGGCCCCACACGTGATTTTTGTCAAAAGGTGGAATTCAAGGAGAGAGAGAGGAGGAGTGAGGCTGAAGCACGTCAGGCTAGCGCAGGCGCTGCCTGCGCTGTTGCAACAGCGGGCGGGCGGGCGATGGGGCTGCCACCCACGGCTGCTGCCGTGGGCCCCACCATGTTGTATATATTATATCCACGCCGTCCCTAGGGTGGGCCACCACCTGGGGTGGGTCCCCTCTAAAAATGAGAATGATCCGACGCTCGGGTGGCCCACACCATGAGAAATAGTGAAATTGAACATCTACCATTAAAACTCTTCTACTGGGCCACCAAAACTTTAGATCAAGATGAAATTCATGGTTTTCCTTCACCCAGGTCCTGGTGACCCTTTGGACGGTTGGGATGAAAAAAAATATCCACTATAGTGGGCCCCACTTGGAGCCCACAGTGATGTATGGGTCTTCTATCCACCGTCCAGGCGGACGGTGGAAGCCAGCCCTGATATTTGTGTTTTACACCCACCGTCTAGCGACGGTGGAGCCCACTTGCACGTGTGTTTACTCACGCCACCCCCCTTCCCCCTGGCTGAACCGTTTGGATGGAAATAAGCCCTACAGTGGGCCTCCCCTGGCCCATATCCACGCTGAGTGATAAATAAGTATTGCAGTGGGCCTAGGCCCATGCAACCCCTTGAACAGTTTGGATGGAAATAATCATAGCAGTTGGCCCATGGTCCACGTGACCTTATGAAAAGATTGGGTTGCAAATAAATATTATTGTGGGCCCTATGAACAGTTGTATTGCAAATGAACATCATGTTGGGCCCAGTTTTGATGGGAAATAAACATTTTGTTAGGACCATGGTATTAAACCCATTTAATGTATTTTAAAAGCCCATAGAGGTAAGCCCAAATTGATATGTTCTAAGGCCATAAGACTAGGCCATTTGATATATTGTAAGGCCCATGGGACTAAACCCATTTGATTATAAAAAGGGTCCATGGGTTTAGGCCCACTTTGTTATGCATGCAAGGCCTATGGGTTAGGCCCATTTGGACTATTTAAGGCCTATGGGTTTAGGCCCACTTGTTATGTTCTAAGTGCATTGGACTAGGCCCTTTTGATGTATTCCAAGGCCATTGAAATTGGACCGATTGTTGTATTTTAAGCCCATGAGATCAGGCCCATTTGATTGTTTAAGGCCTTCGGGTTTAGGCCCATTTGATGTACCATAAGGCCTAGGGGTTTAGACCCATTGAACTCATATAATGCCTAAGGGTTAAGGCCCTTTTGGTGTTCATATGGGATTCAATTGGTGTGACCCATTTGACCCATGAGTTAAGCTCATTTGACGCAACCCAAGGCCCACGGATTTTGACCCATTGCAATGCACATAAGACCCATTGGTATGACCCATTTATGTGACCCATCTGATGAATAGAAGGCCCATAAGATATGGCCCATTTGATATATATGTAAGGTCCAATGGGAAGAACCTACGGTCCATTGCAATGTGTAAATCCATTACAAACTATGTACCGATGTTTACAAAGATCGTGCCTTGGGTGCAATGTTGGTTTGACGTCCACATTGCGAGTGTAATGTTGGTTAGATATCCACATTACGACTCCCCTTAGGGCCCATTACTGGCCCGTACTTATTTTGTATAGGCGATCCAGGTCCATCTGCATTGTAAAATAGTTCATTTCATTATGACATGTTTAGTATAGTTTCATGACTCATGATCATACGCATCATATGTATGCTTGATATGAGGACTGACTGATCATAGCATATGCCTTCGGGCAGGTTGTTTATGGGCTCCCGGTTAGGCGGTGTTGCCCTACATGAGCGCACGATATGCGCAGGACTTGTTGCATGTCTGGATAGCGTGATTCATGCATTCCGCATTTGTGTGACATGGTTATTGTACGCCATAGTGACATCGGGGCCGTAGTCTCCACAGACAGATCGTGGTTGGCAGGATTGGATACCGAAAATCTTGTTCTACATGGGGTACTATAGATATCCCTGGGTGAAAGTCCCTAAACCCTTATGGTACCAAGAGGTTTCTCCAATGTTTAGACCGAGTGGGTAGAAGAGCGTTGAGTGCCGATTACCAGACGGTTATGCTCTCCACTGTGTCGTGGTCGGTTGGAAGGGGGTGCGGCCTTACCCGCCCGAAAGTAGGGGGCAATACTAGGCTAAGTTTGACCAGCTCGAGGAATGGGTCCGCTATCGACGAGTCACGCCCGATATTTGGCAGACGGATAGTGAGGTCTCTTCCACTTACCTTATTGCGCGTGATGTGGCGGCAATCTGGTTTAGAGTGTACTAGACCCCGGTGATATCCTATATTTGAGCTGTATTGATGTGTGGACATATATGAGGACCTGTATGCTTAAGTTGCATTGTACATCGCATGGCCTTGGGATGGCCGCTACATTCATGTCTGGCATTGTATAGCCTTGGTACGGCTCATGATATTATGGTTTCATCTGCATATCCCGCATTAGTCTGTCATTGCATGTTCATATTACTACCTTGTGCACACACTTTCACCACCCTCTAAGCTTTCTGTAAGCTTATGCACGACCGTTGCAAGCAGGTGACGTTGGATCGCAGCAGCGCTGAGGTAGGAGCACGTTGCTGAGCATTTTGGAGTTTTTGTACTTTACCATTGTATTTCCCTTTATGCTCATTGTACTTGTAAAGTTTTTTATCATAGTGGAAATGTAATGGAGTGCTTGGTTGTTGTTTGTGGGTTATGCCTTTGGTTATGCTTATTACGAATCAAACTGATGTTGAAAATCCTCCTCGTAGCATCCCAGGATCGGAACCTGGAAAATGGGAGCTAGGAACCGAGAATGGGGTTCTACGGAGGCTGTCGGCACCGAATTCGGCGATCGAAAATTTTGTGAGCCCGGTTTCCGAGTTTGGGGCGTGACATGGCTGAAACTACAAGGTCTGTATGAGAGGAAGATAACTAGTAATAAAATTTTTCTGATAAGATGACTTGTGAATCTCAAGTTCAAATATAGTGGTTCTATAACTAAGCATATGAATGAAGTCAGCAATATATTGAACCAGCTCTCTGCTATGAAGATGATTCTGGGTGATGAATTACAGGCTTTGCTATTGCTTAGCTCATTGCCTGATAGTTGGAAGACATTGGTGGTGTCTCTAAGTAACTTTGTACCAGACGGAAAGGTGTCCTTGAAATATGTAACTAGTTATTTCTTCAATGAGGAGACAAAAAGGAAGTCTCAGGGGTCTACTCAGCAAGAGGCCCTTGTGACATAAGATCGGGGGAGAGGAAAGAACAGAAAGGGAGGGAAAGCCTGAGATAAATTAAGAGGTAAGTCGAGTACTAGGAAGGATGTCAAATGCTGAAATTGTGGCAAGAAGGGCCACTACAAGCATGAATGTCGTAAGAAGAAGAACGACAAGAAAGGAAAAGGAAAAGAGAATGAAGATGAATCAAACTCCATAGCGGTCTCTTCAGATGGCGAAGTTATAGTTATTCTTTTAACAGATCATGATGTTTGTCTCACAACTACGAGTTAGGATACTGACTTGGTGATAGACTCGGGAACCTCGTTTCATGCAACTTCACGCGGGGATTTCTTTATAAGCTACAAGTTAGGTGATTATGAGATCGTGAATACGGGTAATTCTGGCATATCAAAGATCGTAGGGGTCGATGATATTTGTGTGAAGATCGATGTGGGCTGCACATTGGTTCTCAAGGATGTAAGGCACATTCCAGACCTTCGCCTCAACTTGATGTCGACGGGAAGGTTGGATGATGATAACTATGAAAGCCAATTTGTTGATGAGCGCCGGAAGCTTATCAAGGGTTTGTTGATCGCAGCCAAAGGGAAGAAGTGGTGCACCCTTTACAAGGCAAGTGTTAATGTGTGCAAGGGTGGGTTGAATGCAGCGAAAGATTCAGTTATTAACATGTGGTACAGGCATCTAAGCCACATAAGTGAAAAGGGGCTTTACCTACTAGCAAAGAAGCAACTCCTTCTAGACGCGACAAGTATATCTCTCAAAACCTATATTGATTGTTTATTAGGAAAACAGCATAGAGTTTCATTTGTTAAATCTGTTTCTCATGTTAATAAAGTGCATGCATTAGATTTAGTTTTTTCTGATATTTGTGGTTCTATGAGGACAAAAACCTTGGGTGGGGCATTGTATTTTGTCATTTTATAGATGATGCATCTAGGAGAGTTTAGGTATATGCTTTGAAATGCAAGGACGAAGTCTTTGGTGTGTTTAAAGTCATGCTATGGTCGAGAGAAAGACAGGTAAATACATTATGACTTCCATGAGTATTGTAAGTCCCTGGGTATACAGCATGAACAGACGGTTCCCAAGACCACCCCCCCCCCCCCCCAAGCATAATAGTGTGGCTGAGTGAATGAATCGCACCATTGTAGAGAGAATCGGATACATGTTATCCCATGCAATGTTGCCCAAGATGTTTTAAAGGAAAAGCAATGCACACAGCAGTAAATCTAATAAACAGGTCTCCATCAGACCCGTTGAATGGAGAAGTATTTAAGAAGGTGTGGACTGGATAAGATCCATCGTACAGTCATCTCAGGGTGTTTGAATGTAAGGCATCCGTTCATGTAGCAAAGGACGAGAAGTCCAAGCTCGATATGAAGATCAGGCAATGTGTGTTCTTGGGGTACGGTGATGAAAAGTTCAGCTACAGATTATGGGATCCGACCGAGAAGAAGCTCATCAAGAGCAGAGATGTGGTCTTCTTTGAAGATCAATGCATAAAAGATGTTGAGGGTCAAATATTGCATATCAGACCCTGATTATTACCTGGATTTACGAGTATGATACTATTTAATGGTCGTTTTATCGTGTTTGTGATGCAGAGTGTATTTACAAGCTTAGATCAAAATAAGGTGATAAAAGCATAGATTTAACACTCTAAAGACACTAAAGGTAAGGGATGGACTCCAGGGGACTAAGATTGATGGAATTACACACCAGAGATTCGAAAAGATTGAGGAACTGAAGCTCAAGTGGCCCAAAATTGATTCAGAATGCGAGATCACGAGGTTCTCACCATCCTTTCAGCTCGAAATTTCATATATGGCCCGAGGACCATAAATTAACCGTACATCTAAAATTTCACCCATTGGATCCCTGTGGAAGTGGCTCAACAGGCAGATCAGACCTTTAAATCCTCCAGTGGGGTCCACCTGGTATTTGGATATACATCAATTTTGGTCTTAACCCCTTAAAGAGGGTGAAAAAGCTGATGAACGGAATGGATCTCTCATAAACATCAAATATGGGCCCACTGATGTGAGTGCATGTGCACAGCACATGAGCACCCGCCGCGCACTGGATTGCATCATCAGTCAAGGGGGTCTTTGACCCATGATTTTGTTACAAAACTCTCAACTAGCCAGCGTCTTTACGCAGGTGGCCGTTTTTTGCCAGTGGGCCCCCACCATCATATATTTTGACAATCAGAGCTGTCCATATGCTCTGTAAGGTGGCCATAACCCTGGACAAGCTTTTTTTCTTTTTTTTTTTGTAATTCATGTGATCACACGATCTTAACCGTTAAATGTAGGATGAACGGCGGAAGAAAAATATCACTGGACCGCACCAAAACTCGATAACAACCAGTCCTTTCCGACTGAATTTTATCCAGGAATCTAATGAACGGGTTAGATTTCTTTAAAAATACAAATGTGGGGCCCACCGAACTCGTCAGCCAACTTGCGTAAGTAATACGCACGTCCGTGAAAATGGCCATCTTTGGGCGGTTATGCGACCTTGATCACAGTCGTTTCAATGATCCGGACCGTCCATGTGACTCGAGTGGTCCATATTTCCCTTGCCTAGGTGACAAAAACTCAAGGTACAACGGAAATAGATTTTTAATCGCCCAAACGTCGGACGGACGATGGAGCAAGCCATTCTGTGGGCCACGCCGAATCCAACATGAAACCAGCCATTCTTGATTGGTTTTTCGCCAGAAATTTAATGGACGGGGCGGATTTCACCTATGACATCGAGCATGGGGTCCACCAATTGCACAGCGAAGAAGCTGCGTAAGCTCTGTTCGCAAACAGAGCTGCGGACCGATTCAAGTGGGCCACCATTGTTGATCAGATGGCTGATCCGGGCCATCCAGATTGTACATCACCCAAAAACGTCTTAGGGGATGAAGTTTTTTTTAAAGAAAAAGGAAGAAAGGATGCTCAGAGATGTACCCGACTCTCAGCTGCGAAAGAGGAGTGCGTGACTCCCTGTTCTCCAAACCGACCCAGCCACCGTCCATGTTTCCAGCCGACTTCCCCTGCCTATAAAGAGAAGAAAGAGGAAAGAGCAAAGGGGGCTATCACGTGAGCTTAAGCTGAGAGAAAGAGAAGTAGAATTTGTTTTTTTTCTTTTTCTTTTTCTTTTTTATTTTTATTTTATTTCTGTTTAAGGGATTCAGCCATTCATGTTGGGCTGAACCTCTTAGCTAAGGCTAAGAGGTGAAGCTCGTGGCGTGATGGAAAGATTTTATGGCTTGGTTTATGTTAGTTGAACTATTTTGATGATTAGTTTTGATTATAAGGAATTGCCTATAGTTTTTAATGGTTTATTGTGACTTATATTACAGTAGATCTGCGATGGCTTGAGTATTTCCTCTCCTTTTTATGTTTATGATGTCAGGAAGCTCTGTTGTTCACCATTGTCTCCTGGGCATGGTCGGATGACGGTACCCTTTCTGACCTTCATAACAGGTTGATTGGTTGGTAATTAGTTTAATTCTGTTGTTTGCTTTGTCTCTTGGGCATGGTTTGGTGATGGAATCCATTCTAATTCATATATCTTTCATCTCTTTGGAAACTAGATCAAAGGCAGTCAGTAAATTCCATAATTCGTAAAACATGCATAAGATCTCCCTGATCTCTACAAGTGGATCCTCTGAATCCCTAGTTCCCTTTCTCTGAATTTTCTTAAGTTTTAGATAATAATTTCAAAATTCTTCATTAAATTCTAGTTGATTTAAATTTCATCTCATTCTAGTTCTAGTTCTAGTTAGTTTAAGATAACGTACAGGTTTCAGTCCCTTGGGATTCGACCTCGGTCTTACCGAGTTTATTACTACATCATAACCCTGCACTTGGGGAGTGAACAGAAGACATTAACCAAGAGAAGACCCAGCCTAGTTCAGGTGAGCTAAAAGACATGGATCCAGTTATTCCTCCTGTGGTGCCTGATGACAGAGGAGTATAACAAGGTATAGAGGACGAGGGATTTCCTAAAGAAGATGGACTAGGGGAGCAGCCCCTACTTGATCCACCTATTGAGCCACAAGCAAGGAAGTCATCTAGAGACAGACATCCGTGTAAGAAGTACTTACCGCATAAGTTCATTATGCTCACTGATGGGAGAGAGCCAGAAGATTATTCTGAGGCCCTAGCTGACGAGCATAAAGGGGAGTGGTTAAAAGCTATGCAAGAGGAGATGGAATCCTTGCATAAGAACCTGTTCACTCCCCAAGAATAGGGTTGTGATGTAGAAATAAACTCGATGAGACCGAGGTCGAATCCCAAGGGACTAAAACCTGTACGTAATCTGAAACTAAGTAGAACTAGAACAAGACTAAGATGAAATCTAAATTGACTGTAATTTGAGGAATAATGATGAAATAATTATCTAAAACTTAAATAATTCAAAGGTAGAAAACTAGGGATTCAAAGGATCCACTTGTAAAGATTAGGGAGGTCTTACACCTATTTCAAGAACTCAACTGGACTTAGAGTCCCATCTTCATCTAGTTGAAGTATGTAACTATGGAAATCAAAAATGAACTTCCTTTAATATAGTTTTCAATAGATGAAAGGTATATGAATTAAAATGGATTCCATCACCAAACCATACCCAGGAGACAAAGCAAACAACAGAATTAAACTAATTATCAACCAATTAATAATGTATGAAGGTTAGGGAGGGTACCATCATCCGACCATGCCCAGGAGACAATGGTAAACAATAGGGCTTCCTGACGTCATAAACATAAAAAAGAAAGGAACATGCTCAAGTTATCACAAACCCATTGTAATTTTAGTCACAACAGACCATCTAAAATTAAAAACATTCCCTTAATTAAACTAAAATCAACATCAGTTCAATCTAAACAAAAGGCATAAGCAAAAATCTCTCATCACGCTACAAGCTTCACCTCTTAGCCCTAGTTAAGAGGTTTAGTCGACCATGATTAGGTTATCCTCAAAATTAAGCATAAAGAAAAATAGTAAATAAAACTAAGAAAAATCTTCTCAAACTCTCCCTTTTCTGATGTCCCAGCTTCCCCCCAATCTATCTCTTTCTTCTCCTTATATAGGAAGAAAAAGGCGGTGGAAGGCTCGGTGTCAGCGTGCATGGTTTACGTAAGGAGTTACGCAGCAACCGACTTACGTGCAAGAGAACAACACAACTATTTACATTTGATACGTGATTTTGAGATGAGAAATGTCTCAATCTCTGCTTTGCTTCCTTGGATGGGATCTGCTCTGATTGGGCTTCCATCTGGATGGTTTGGATTTGTGTAAGACCCGTATCCTAGCCCGTACTATTCCGTAGGCTTTCGCGGTCATTCCGATCGAATTCCAGTGGCCCTTAATCGATTATGGGCGTTTATGCGTGACCATGAGACGTGTCTCGTATATCTGAGTCGACTCAACCTGAGAATTGTACTAGTGCGACCGCGTCGTCGCCGTGGTTCTGATGCCACGTCTCGTGCGCCGATGCAGTACCCTGGCTAGGAGATGTGGGCCCGCGTTCAGTTCGATGAAAACGCCTGCTTTGCAAATTCTGAGAGAATACATCACATCAATCACCTCACTTGTTAAAAGTACACCCATCACTCAACCCATTACTCTTCCCATTCCCAAGTACAAAAGCAATCTCAAAAGTCAACTTTCTCATCACCTCACCATCCTCTCTCCCATCACTCTATCACTCACATCACCTCTCCTCTCATCTCTCTCATTTCTCTCCCAAGCTCCATGGGAACAACTCCAATGTCCCAACATCCATGAGATAATTGTGTGGCCCACTCCCTACCACTCAATCCAACCCTTCAAAGTCCATCTCGACCGTTGAATGGCACCCCTTGGAGCTCTAGGTCGCATTGGCGGAAGAAGGAAGAGAAGATCAAAGGTGGGTGTTCATTTCATTTGATTTTAATGTTGGGTCCACATGATTTGGGACCCGCTTGATGTATGCATCGTATTAGAAGGGCCTATAGTGGCGAGGTCCCTCTATCTCTCCACTCTCTCTCTCTCTCTCTCTCTCTCTCTCTCTCTCTCTCTCTCTATTTTCCTTCCCCTAGAATGAAGTGGGCCCCACCAAATTGTGTTGAATCTACTCCATTCATCAGATGGTGTGGCCCACCACATTCAAGGAGATCCGCCGTCCACTGATGGGACGGTGGGAAATCTCACCCGTTAGACCAAAATATATATAATATAATTATAAATATGTATTAATATATATATATAGACACACACACACACACACACATGTATGTGCATGCTAGTGGGACCCACCATGACGCACGTGTTATATCCATGGACGTCGGACGTGCAACAGGGAGCGGCTAATATGGAGGCGTGTACTAAGAAAGCTAACAAAAAAATATATATATTGCTTTTGGGGTGGGCCGCTCATGTAGGCCCTACCTTGATGTATGTAGATAATCCATGCCGTCCATTCCGTTGCTTAGCCCATTTTAGGCGTTGAGCCAAATTTTGAGACAAATCCGATAATCAAGCAGGCCATACCATAGGAAATAGTAGTATTACTGTTAAAGCCCACCTTGATCCTTCTATTTGCCAAAAACACGTCGCATATTGATCTCATTTGCTCAGTCAAGGGTCGTAGAATTCAATGGCCGGGGTTAAATTTTTCATTTGCAGGCCTCACCTGTGAAAAACTATAGGAAATCAAAAATAATAATAATAATAATAAAGCAGGTTGCTGCTGTCCTAAGGACGACGTCCTCTATGCACAGACGAGAAGGCAGGGATCCACGGTCCCAGCCGTGACCCCCACCATGATGTGTGTTACCATCCACACCATTGTGTGGGCCTCCCTCATGGCTACGGGCCACCCAAAAAATCAGCCGTATTTGGATCTCAGGTGGCCCACGTCGTAGGAAACAGTGAGAATCGAACGTCTGCCATTGAGACCCTTTTTGGGGTTAGAAGTTTTAGACCAATATGAAATTTTTTTTGCCTCCTCAATCCAGGTCCATGTGACCTTATGAACAGTTTGGATGGCAGATAAACATTATGGTGGGCCCCAGGTCCACGTGACCTTATCAACAGATTGGAGGAAAATAAACATGACGGTGGCCCCAGGTCCAAGTGACCTTATCACCAGGTTAGGGTGCAAATAAACATTATGGTGGCCCCCAGGTACGTGTAACCTTATCAATAGATTGGGTGGAAAACAAACATTATGGTGGGCCCTATGTTTCTGTGACCTTCTCAACGGGCTGGATGGAAAATAAACGTTATGGTGGGCCCCACATGGGACCCATTGATGTATGTATTATGATCCACACCTTCCATTAGTGTAGACCCCACCATGAGGTATGTACCTCATCTATGTCGTCCATCCTTCCCATCCCTATGGGATTCACCATGATGTATGTGTTGCATCCAAGCCGTTCAACCATTTTGAAAGCACATCTTAAGGCTTGAGACTAAAAATAAGACAGATCTATAGTTCAAGTAGACCCCACCTTGTGTTATGTGTTGTACACACATGTGACACGTGTGATAGTGGGACCCATGTGAGCTCTGTTTCATCTACACTGTCAGCACATGCACCAGTGGGATGGCCCACCACATGGAAATCCACCATTATGAAAGTGTTTTGTCTACGCCACCCACGTCGTCCATCTGTTGAAAGACCCACCGTGATGTATGTTTTGTAATCCACACCGTCCACATATCTGGACGGTGCTGGACAATGTTTGGATGTGCTGATTTGCATGGACAATGTTTGGGCGGTGCCAATTTACATGAATAATATTTAGATGGTGCTGATTTACCTGAGTAAAGTTTGGACAGTTCTGATCATCGTTAGTGGGCCATGTGCCCCATGGAATGATAGTGTGCAATGATACACATGTTACACCTACAACTATTGAAATGATTTTGGTGCAGCCCATGTGATGAGGCCCAACTTGATGTATTTTGTGGCCTATTTGTCGGGGCTATTTTGATGTATTTTGTGGCCCATTTTTTGGGCCCACCTTAATGTATTTTGTGGCCCATTTTTTGGGCCCACTTCGATGTATTTTGTGGCCCATTTTTCAAGCCCACTTTGATGTATTTTGTGGCTCATTTGTCAGGCCCACTTTGATGTACTTTGTGGCCCATCCGTCAAGCCCACTTTGATGTATTTTGTGGTCCATTCGAGGTGTCCACCTTGATATACTTGTGACCCACTTGTGTGGCCTACCTTGATATATTTATGGGGCTCATTAGTACGGCCTAATAATGCAGCCTACTTTTTGTACATGAGGCCCATTGGTGCAGCCCATTAACACGGCCCAACTTGATATGATGAGGCCCAGGTGCAGAGCCCACCTGTTACGTATATTAGGCCTATGTGCAGGGCCCCCATGTTATGTATTTGTGGCCCTTTTTTTGGCGTGAACCATTAAGTTGTATTCTAGGTCCATATAGTGTGGTCCATTTGATGTATACGAGGTCCATGTGTTGCGGCCCATTGAGATGTATTTTCGGCCCATATGTCGTGGCCCATTATGATGTATTTGAGACCCATGAGCAGGGTCCACCTGTTGTGTATATGAGGCCCTAAGAAGTGGCCGAATGTGATGCACATGTAGCCCTTGTATAAGGATCATTATGATGTATATTAGTCCTTTGTGTGAGGCCACAGGCCCACTGTATGTTTGGCCCTATGTGGGCCACTCCTTGGGAGCAACGTTGGTTGAATGTCCACATTGATGGACAATGACGGTTAGATGTCCTCATTGTGACCTTTCATTAGGCCTTGTTAGGCCATCTCATTGATGTCAATTGCCGATTCCGATCATTGAGGCCGATTATTGATCGATTCCAATTGTTGTGGACGATTGCTGATTCCGATTATCAAGGCCGATTCTGATTATCAAGGTCGATTTCGATTGTCGAGGCCCAACGTGATGTATATGCGGCCCGTATTTGAGGCTTGTTGTAATGTGTATTCAGTTCGTGTTTAAAGCCCAATGTGATGTATACGAGGCCTATGTGATGAAGCCCATTGTGATGCATTTGAGGGTCAGGCGATGTAGCCTATTATGATGTATGTTAAGCCCATGTGAAAGGCCCATCGTGATATATTAAGTTCTTAAGTGAGGCCCATGGTGTTGTATATTTGGCCCTTGTGTGGGGCCATGGGTCCACTGTACGTTTGGCTCTATGAGGGGCCATGTGGGCAATGTTGGTTAAATGTCCACATGGTTGAGGTCGATTGTCGATGCCAGTTATTGATACCAATTATGAGTACGTGACAGCATAACATCATCATACATGCCCATACGCATCATCTATATGCTTGTTATGAGATATGGTTGACCATTATATATGACATTGGGCAGGTTGTTATGAGACTCCCAGATAGGCAGAGGTTATCTCATATGAACGCACGGTATGCACAGGATTAATGCATGACTGGATTATATGACTCATGCATCTTGCATTGTAATTAGTATACGCCCTAGCGACATTAGGATCGTAGACTCCACGGGCATATCGTGGATGGCCAAATGGGACACCAAAAATCTGTTACTAGCACAGGCTGCCATAGATGGCCCTAGGTGAAAAATCCTAAACTCTCTTGGTACTAGAGGACGCCCCAACGTCGAGACTGAGTGGATACATGAGCGCCCGAGTACCGAATACCAGGAGGACGTGTCTCCCACTGTGTCACGGTCGATTGAGAGGGGGTGTGGCCTTACTCGCTGAGTTTGACCGAGGGTAGGGGGCATTACTAGGCTGAGTTTGACCAACTCGTGAATGGGTCCGCTATCGATGTGCCTAATAGATATTGACAGACTATTGGCTAAGTGGATAGTGAGGTTTCTTACGCTCACTTGGACTGTGCTGCTGGGAGAGGGGCAGTGTCATTTGGAGTGTACTAGACCCCATTAATGATCCCAGAGAAGAACTGTACTGATATGTGGACTTATTGAGTAGGAGTTGCATAATCATTCATTCATTCACTATCCACTCGAGCTGGTGATGCGCAACTATTTGTTACGTGTACCTTCGCATGGCCAGGATTTCTGTTGGGGTGCGCGACTAACCTGAGATCAGGAGTTTACCACATCGAATCTGACTATCCAAATTTAGGTATGAGACTGGTTTGGATAGAAGTCCCTTGTGATGGACCCCATATCCTGCGATACTACGTACTATCATCCCAACTTCACACTCCAGCATAGTCATTCCATTCGCACAGCATGTTGTATTATATCCGCAGCATATGACAATTTGGGTTATTATATTTTTGCACTTACATGGTCTAGGTACGGCTGACGCTATTTGTGTTACTCATCAGGAATGTATGTTGCATTGCATCCTCTGCATCTAATATTTGGCTCTCTATGACTCCTCATTTGCATAGTTGACTCGTATTACGTATTCTAATATTGTATGACTCATGGACTTGTCAGTATTTTCGTTTACTCTGTTATCTTAGGATTTGTGATCTTTTCAGTATTTTTGTTTACTCTGATAATTCCTGATCTTGACAGTATTATGCTTACTCTGATAATTTCTGATCTTGTCAGTATTTCTACTTACTCTGATAATCTATGATCTTATTAATATTTTTGTTTACTTTGATAATTCGTGATCTTGTCAGTATTCCTACTTATTCCGATATTATATGGTTTATGGATTGCTAGTATCTCCAGTATTGTATGATTATGGCATTGTATTGAATACTCGACACTTACCTTGTGCACACACTTACACCACCTTTTAAGCTTTCTATAAGCTTATACACAATAGAAGCGTGCAGGTGATGTTAGGTTACAGCAGTGTGGAGCTTGGAGCATGTATCTGACTTCTGGAGCTTTAATTTTTACATATGTATTTTCCTTTCAGCATTGTATTCAAATGTTTATATTAGTGGATATGGGATGATGATGTTGCCGTTGTAATTTGGGTATACTTGTGGTTATGCTAATTATGAGTTAAATGTGCATTGAAAAAAAAAATCTCATTATGGGATCCCAGGATCGGAATCTGGCGTATGGATGCTAGGAGCCAAGAACGGGGTACTAAGGAGGCTGTCGGCACTGGATTCGGCGATCGGGATTCCTGTAAATCTGATTTCTGGGTTTGGGGTGTGACAATTTGTCAACCGAACAAAGGTGGTGGCCCACAGGATTTTGAAACTCGTGGACGTGCAAAAATAGGGGCCTACACACGTCTCTTGCACTGTAATGATTGGTGGGCCCATGATCGAAGTTGGAAAGGAAATCCACTCCATCCATTGAATTGCCCATGAAAAATCGGTTGGAGATGGACGGTTTTTAATGTCAGTTGACGTGGCCCACCTGATTGATCTTGTAACAAAACCTCTGTCGTTCAATGCCTTTACAACCTTTGTCTAGCATGTTTCGGACCAAGATTAAGCAGATCTTAGTCCATACCCTCATTTGATTCGAATGAACGGTGTGGATCGAGAAGATGGGTCGAGATGGTGGCCCATAAGTTCATCTGTAGTTCGATTGCGAAACAGAGCCATCGTAGTGCGTCTTCTGTCATGGTCATTGAGGCCATGATCGATACAGATGGAGAAATCCATTCCATCCATTAGACTCCTTGTGAAAATCCATTCAGGAATGAACTATTTTGGCTCATATTAGATGTGGCCCTCGGAACTTTACATTACATTGTCCGTTCTCCGTTTGGATAAGATACTCACGTGATCGCTTGAATGAAACCAAAACTTCAACATTGTTGTGGTCGTGGCTATCCTCTAAGGCGAATGGACGGTCCGGATTCTCGAAATGATGGACAGTGATGGCCCATTACATGATATAACGGACGATCGTCCGTTCGTGCATGCGAAAGGAGAGAGAGACTCTCTCTGATTTGAATCCCACGAGTCAACGATCTTTGACCAGTTGGTTGATCCAGTGCACAGTGGTCATGTGTGTGTTGTATGTGCACACGACTTTTAGGTGGGGTCCACAACTATGTAGTGTAGGATCTACACTATCCATTTAGTTTGTCGCCCCTTTTTAAGGGGTTGAGATCAATTTGAAGCATATCCAGATATTAGGTGGGCCCCAAATCACTAATTTATGGGCTGATCTGTTCGTTGGGCCCCTTCCACAAGAATCCAATGGCTAAATTTCGACGTGTACGGTTAATATATGGTCCTTAGGTCTTGTATGAAGTTTCGAGCTGAACGGATGGTGAGAACCCTGTGATCTTACATTCTGGACATCTTTCAGGCCACTTGAGCTTCAGTTTCTCGATTTCCTCTGATTTCTAGCGTGTATATCCATCAATCTCAATCTCCTAGGGTCCGTCCCATGCTTTGGTGAACCATGAGCGTTAAATTCATGCTTTTAGCATCTTATTTCAATCCAAGCTCGTAAATGCATCTTGCATCACAAATAAGATTAAATCGGGTCGTTAAACAGTATCATGTTCGTAAATCTAGGTAATAACTGGGGTTTGATATGCAATATTTGACCCTCAACACAACCCTCAATGTCACGCCCCAAACTCGAAAACCGGGCTCACAAAATTCCCGATCGCCGAATCCGGCGCCGACAGCCTCCGTAGAACCCCATTCTCGGCTCCTAGCTCCCATTTGCCAGGTTCCGATCCTGGGATGCTACGAGGAGGATTTTTAACATCAGTCTGATACGTAATAAGCATAACCAAAGGCATAACCCACAAACAACAACCAAGCACTCCATTACATTTCCACTATGATCAAAAATTTTACAAGTACAATGAGCATAAAGGGAAATACAATGGCAAATAACAAAAACTCCAAAATGATCAGCAACGTGCTCCTGCCTCAGCGCTGCTGCAGTCCAACATCACCTGCACGCAACGGTTGTGCATAAGCTTACAGAAAGCTTAGAGGGTGGTGAAAGTGTGTGCGCAAGGTAGTAATATGAATGCAATGTCAGAGTAATGCGGAATATGCAGATGGAACCAAAACGTCATGAGCCGTACCAAGGCTATGCAATGCAAGACATGAATGGTATCGGCCATCCTAAGGCCATGCGATGTACAATGCAACTCAAGCATACAGGCCCTCATCTATGTCCACACATCAATACAGCTCAAAGTATGAAATATCACCGGGGTCTAGTACACTCTAAACCAGATTGCCGCCACATCGCGCGCAATAAGGTAAGTGGAAGAGACCTCACTATCCGTCTGCCAATATCGGGCGCGACTCGTCGATAGCGGACCCATTCCTCGAGCTGGTCAGACTCAGCCTAGCATTGCCCCCTACACTCGGGCGGGTAAGGCCGCACCCCCTTCCAACCGACCACGACACAGTGGAGAGTACAGCCAACTGGTATTCGGCACTCAGTACTCATCTACCCACTCGGTCTAGACATTGGAGCAACCTCTTGGTACCATAAGGGTTTAGGGACTTTCACCCAGAGATATCTATAGTACCCCATGTAGATCAAGATTTCCGGTATCCAATCCTGCCAACCACAATGCGTCTGTGGAGGCTACGGCCCTGATGTCGCTAGGGCGTGCAATAACCATGTCACACAAATGCGGAATGCATGACTCACGCTATCCAGTCATGCAACCAATCCTGCGCATACCGTGCGTTTATGTAGGGCAACACCGCCTAACCGGGAGCCCATAAACAACCTGCCCGAAGGCAAATGCTATGATCAGTCAATCCTCATATCAAGCATACATATGATGCGTATGATCATGGGTCATGAAACTATACTAAACATGTTATAACAATAGGAATTATCTTACGATGTAGATGGGCCTGGACGGTCAATACACAGCAAGTACGGCCTGGTGATGGGCCCTAAGGGGAGTCGTAATGTGGACATCCAACCATCATTACGCTCGCAATGTGGACGTCAAACCATCATTGCCCCCAAGGCACGATCGTTGTCAATATCGTACTTAGTCTATAATGGATTTACACATTGCAATGGACCGTAGGTTGTCCCCATTGGATCTTACATATATATCAAATGGGCCATATCCTATGGGCTTTTATTCATCAGATGGGCCACATAAATGGGCCACACCAATGGGTCTTATGTGCATTGCAATGGGTCAAAACCCGTGGGCCTTGGATTACATCAAATGCTTAGTCTCATGGGTCTTATATATGACCAATGGGCCACACCAATTGGTCCCTATATGTAGATCGAGTGGGCCTCAGCCCATAGACCTAATCATAAATTCAAATGGGCCTAAACCCGTAGGCCTTACATGTATCAAATGGCCTACCTCCATGGGCTTTAAATTTCAACAAAAAGGGGAGTCCAATTACCTGGGCCTAGAAGTACATCAAATGAGCCTAGTCTCATGGACTTGAGACATATCACGTGGGCCTAAACCCATAGACCTTTTTCAAAGCAAATGGGCCTAGCCCATAGGCTTTAAATAGTCCAAATGGGCCTAACCCATAGACCTTGCATGCATATCAAAGTGGGCCTAAACCCCTAGGCCTTAAATGAATCAAATGGGCCTAGCCCATAAGCTTTTCATAAATCAAGTGGGCCTAACTCATAGGCCTTTTGTAATTCAAGTGAGCCTAACCCATAGGCCTGTTACACATCAAATGGGCCTAACCCATAGGTACGTGGCCCACCCAATCTACACTCATGCCTACGACGATTTTACCAAGTGGGTGGACGGTTTGGATTCATCACATGAACAAGGTGGGTCCCACTGTCCAGTGGACAGTGCGGATATAACACATACAATCTAAGGGCCCCACCGTCCGCTGGACGGTGGGAGTGCATATACCCAACAGTGGGTGCCACCGTCCACTGGACGGTGGACTTAGAGACACATGCATCAATCGTGGGTCCCATGTGGGGCCCACTCTGTAATGTTTATTTGCCATCCAACCCAATCATAAGGTCACTCAACCTGGATGAAGGGAAAACGTAAAATTTCAGCTTGATCCAACACTTCTGTGGGCCCCAAAGAGGTTTCTAATGGCAGGCATTCAGGTCCACTGTTTTCTGTGGTGTGGGCCGCCAGAGCCTTGGATCGACCTGAAATTCGAAGGGGGCCCACCTGAGATGGGGACCCACCCAATGGACGGCTTGGATAGCATACAAACATCAAGGTGGGGCCCACGGCTGGAGCCGTGGGTCCCTGCTGGACGCCCGCTCGCCCGGGCGCTGCACGCTGCCGCGTGCAGCGTGCTGCGGCTGACAGTGGCAGACGTGCCACCCTCTCTCTCTCTCTTCAAAATTTCGTTTTCCGCCAAAAGTCATGTGTGGGGCCCGCTTCTTGAAAATCCATCCCATCCTTAGTGTTCTACAGCTCGCAACAGACAAAAAGAGTCCGGAGTTTGAATTTTTTTGAGGCCTAGAAACACCAGAAAAATTTTCAATGGTAACCGTCCATGTTTCCCATGCTGTGGCCCACAAGATATTCGGATCAGTCCCATTCTTTTTCTTGACGGTTGAATCGAAGTGAGTAAGGGGATGGACGGCTCGGATCAAACATATACATCCAGGTGGGGCCTACACTAAGGGACCACCCAAACCCTTCCTTTTCTTTCTTTTTTTTTTTTTTCTTCCTTCCGTAAAACGTCCAGCGTCTGGACGATTTTAGGTTTATTTTTTATTTTTATTTTTTTTGAAAAAGGAGGGCCCTGATGAAGTGGGCCCCACTGATGGGTGGCATGGGAGTAACAACCAAGGTGGGCCCCACTTGAATAAAATAAAATACCTCAAGTGGGATCCATTCAAGTGGGCCACACCCTCCTGTTGCAATAAAATAGAATAAAATAAAATAAAATAAAATAAAATAAAGAGAGAGGGACATGGAGAGTGGGACACGGCTTGTGATGGAGGGTCCCCGTCATTATGGGCCCTCCCTTACAATGAAACATACAATAAATGGATCCCTTTGATCATGGGACTATCAAAATTATAAATCAACGGTGGAGGTCCATTCTCCACCGTTATGGACGGTCTAGATGACCTTTTTGCAATGAAAATAACCATCATGATGGGGTCCATGGAGAATGGCCCCATCATGGAACGATCATGATGATCCAAGTGGTCCATCGGCCACATTTTAGGGTCCCAAGTGAGATCCACACCATTGATCGGTGGGACTCACTTGGTCCACCATAAAAATAATAAAAACTACCCTATGGAAGCACCCACCGTCCGATCTTCTCGCTCCTAGGGGTTCCTTGGCACCTTGTCTTCAACTTCAATGGCTAAGATGAAGAATGGAGGGTTGAGATGGGAGATTTTGGGGTAGGAAGGTGGGCCACTTGGAGCTTAGGGACTTTGGAGAAATTCCATACGTATGGAACTCTTGGATTTCTCTTGTTGCTTGGAAATTTTGGAATGAGAAAGAGAGAAAGAGAGAGAGTGATGTAAAGGGAGAGAGAGAGAGTGATGGATGGATGGGTGAGTGATGGTGGTGTAAGAGAAACTTGACTTTTGTGGCTTTTGTGTAAGAGAAGTATGGGGAATGAAGACTTTTGTGGCTTTTTTGTGTAAGAGAGGTATGGGTTAGGAAGACTTTTGTGGTTGCTTAGGAAAATGGGTGAGAGTGATGTGTACTTGACATGTGATGGCTTGATGGGTGATTGATTGATGGGATTGATGTGATTGATGTGACACATCGTTGAGATTCCCTTGGTTTTCGCAACGCGCGGCGTTTTCTCGCACCGAACGTTGGCCCATATCTCTTGATCAGGGTATCGCCTTGGCGCGTGAGTCGCGGTATCGGAACCGCGGCGACGGCGCGGTCGCTATGGTATTGGTCTCGGGTTGAGTCGACTCGGGTTATCGGTACATGAATCCAGGTCGCGCGTCGATATTGTTTAAGGGTCGAAAGTTACCGAAATTCGACCGGTACGACCGCGGGAGTGTACGGAAAGGTACGGACCAAGATACGGGTCTTACACTCAACTAGCATCTTGCTAGTCCAGAGAAAAATGTGCGAAAAATAAGTTGAGACTTATAGAACAATTTCTATAAACTCGAATGATTTTTGAAATACAATTCAGATCCTAGAATTCTAGGATTCATGAATGTTGAGCATTACTTTCTCATGGACTCAAGCACACGGTAAAACTTCATAATCAAGTTCAAAGTATTAATCCATCAATGTGAAAAAATTCTAAACATTGAGTTCCATAGGTGTATAGTGTAATCTCGGCTTATCATCATTAAAATTCACTTCTCTATTTCAGGATATCATTGGTAACCAACAAGAGAATTCACGATAACCAAAATTTGCCTCACAGATCATCTTTTCATTCTTCCAGCTTTTGATTTTTCCATTAAGAGTAATGCTAAAAAGAAAAATTAAATCCTCACCTATAGGGAGCAAACCTATGGTGAAGACTGTATACCTAACCCTTTTCATATATCATTCATGAGGAATTAAATCTATACTTATATGGAGCAAACTTATGATGAAGATTATTTGCCCAACCCTTTCCAAAGATATCTATTTTTTTTCTAGCTAGGTATTTTCTTTTTCTTTAATTGATCATGACGAAAAAATTTTCCAGGCTGGTTCCTTACATGCTTAGTGATTTCCAAGTTAACCCTTCAATATCAAACTGAAACTTAATGTGAAAGCAAGATGTGACATGTGAAATCATAACTCAATCAATGTTTACAACTTCTAATTCTGGATTAACAATTCAAACTTAACTGTGAAATCTAATAGATACTGAATCCGAGAGTCATAAATTACCAACATCATGTATCTTGAAATTCTAAGTGCCCTAGATGGCCATCAAAATCACATCGACTTTACAAGAAATTCTAGAAAATTTTAAAAAATTTTACAAATTTTGCTCAAGACCAAGAAAACACTGATTAAGTAACCTAATCTCTCACCCCTAACCTAAAATCTACATTGTCCTCAATGTAAAAAATATAAGCATGCAATGCACATGGGACAACGAAAGTAAAGAAAAAGTGATGGGAAGATAGTACTGGATAACGAATCGATAGAGAGACTTTTCAAGAGATAGCAGTATGAAAGCCGGTCACACGAAAGTGAAGACATGAAAGCAAACTATCCTAATACAATGCAGGAAGCAAACTAACTTAATGACATAAAACCATCTAACCTAAAACAGCATAAAGTAAACTACCCTAGTCCTATAAAAGCAAGGAAAAACTACTCAATCATGCCGCAAGGTTCCTCTTCTAACCAGTATCTTGATAAGTTTCTCAGTAAGTTCCTCAACAAGATCATCCAAAAGCCTTTTTTGTAATAGGCTTGGGCGCCCTGGAGCATAACTTTCTAGAGAAACTTATGTACTTCATAAGAAATTTTTCATTGAATTGCTTGAGGTATCCAGAGTATATACGATTCACATATGACAAAAGAAGTTTCAACGTTAGTATCCCATAGTGAATCAGAGACTACAAGTAAATAAAGTTCAAAAAACTTCTTAAGAAGTGATGTAGTCTTAACATATTCTGAAGTTTTAAACTTCGATTCAGTTTTCTGCTCCTCTTCCTTTAATGGTAAACATTCAGTGGCTGTGGAAGGAGGGGCTTCAGAATGAGGGTTCTCTTGGTCAATGATGACTATTGAGATGTTGTCTTGTAAGGCATTCACTATGTCTCTTATCATGGGATTGTTTGAATCTGCAAAGTGTGTCAAACAATCATCCAAAGCGTTGGGAAATTTATCTGAGAGTGATTCATTTTTTACATTGAAGTTTGTGATGCGCTACCCAAGGAATCCATCATCTTTAAAGGTAAACGGAGGTATGCTCTCTTGCTCCAGCCCTGCACAGACAGATTGAGGGTTAGTAGATGAAGCATTGATGTGAAGACTTTGTTCATTGATAGTACTTAGTAGAGGCATTGAATCGTCAAAAGTGTATAACTCAGATAGTGGCCTCAACTGGGTGGTTTCAACTTCAAGAGTCATATCAAGTGGCTCTTTCATCTCCCAAATCATATCATCATCCAATTCAGGGGAGTGATCTAAACATGCCTCGCAAAGGTTGGAAGGTTTAGGTAAAAGTGGTTTATCCTCCACATTTAAATTAGCTATGTCAGATAGGTGGAATAAAACTTCTTGTGCCTTTTGATCACCTTCCTAGACCATAATTCAAGTTGATTTCAGTGAAATTTGGGTTGTGCTCTTATGAATCTCATCCCAATACTATTCAACTTCCAATTCAGTGCAGTTCAGATTTGGAATGAGATTGCTTTCCTCACATTCTATTCCTAAATTGGGTTGAGGTTCGAATAAATTGACCTCTTCCTCATCATTGAACTCAAGTGTGTCATGTGAGTGAGGTGTGTTATCGTCATTGTATCTGAAAGACACCCATGTCTCTTCACCATTCTTTTAAACAATCATCGAGATCAACTCATCGAAAAATTGAACCGTATGCTCATTAATGGAATCCAACTCATTCTAAATTTCAGAGTTTTTCAAAAGTAAGTTAGGATCACTTTTCTTGCATTGTATTTCTGGAATGAATTGTGGCTGTGATGAACGAGCCTTGTTCCTCTCATTGAGGTGCGATTCAATCGCTTCTAATGATTTCATCATATTCGCAACATGCTAGTTGAATTGTTCTAGATTAAAACATGAATCCTCTTAGATCATTTCTGATTGGATCTCAAAGGTAGGAGATCCAAGAGAATAACCACTATGACATGTTATTGCTTCATTTCTCCAATTTTGATGTTTCCACTGATTATAGTCATACAAATCATAGGTGGAAGAATCTGATGGTTGGTAATATATATTATCACTCATTATATAGTCACGCATTGTTTTCTTCTTATCTGATGGGTGATAATAGTCATCACGCCCATAATAATGATAACCCCAATACTCACGTACTGTTTTGTTAATCTGTGGAGTGTAATTATTTTCTCGCAAATGATCGCGTAAGGGCTTCTTAACTGGTAGATCATTATATTCCAGTTGGTTCTCGATGATAGTTTTAGAAAAGTTTTGAGATATAGGTTGATTTCTACCATAGTCATCATCCCAATATAGATTATTCTTCTCAGCATACTGACGTTCCCACTCGTTCATATATATGGTGAGACCCTAACTCTGAATCTAATTCTAAGAAAAATAAAAGAAAGGATCCTACAGCAGTATGGAAAGTAAGAGGAGGAGAAGTTAGAAGGAAGGCACCAAATGAGAAGTTCCTATGTTAAGATCCTGCAAAAGAAAACAAAAGAGATTAGTTTCTAAAATAGAAAGTCTAAAGTTAGAACATTCTTACAATTGAAATAGAAAGTTAGTTTATAAAAAGGAAAGTAAAATAAAATAAAATAAAATAAAGATGAGTTAGTTTCTAAAATTAGAAAGAGTTTCTAAAAAGGAAAATAACTAACCTAGTTTCTAAAAACAAAAGAAGAAAGTTTCTAAAAATAAACTAGTTCCTAAAAATAGAAAAATACTAGAATTAGAAAATTTCTAAAACTCAAACCCTAATTCTAAAAATAGAAAAAGAGAGGAATTAGAAAGGGATTACCAAATTAGAAGTTTATGTCAAAATCCTACAAAATAGGAAAACAGGTTAGTTTATAGAAATCAGAAAACCTAAACCTAAAGTTAGAAAAATCTTAATCTTAAACTAATCCTAAAACTAGTTAATTTCAAAAAACGTAACCATCAATCCCCGTCAACGGTGTCAAAAACTTAAACCACTCCCCAAGTATAGGGTTGTGATGTAGTAAAAAACTCGGTGAGACTAAGAATGAATCCCAAGGGACTGAAACCTGTACGTAATCTGAAGCTAAGTAGAACTAGAACTAGACTAAGATGAAATCTAAATCAACTGTAATTTGAGGAATAATGATGAAATAATTATCTAAAACTTAAAGAATTCAGAGGTAGAAAACTAAGGATTCAGAGGATCCACTTGTAGAGATCAGGGAGATCTTACACATGTTTCAAGAACTCAACTGGACTTAGAGTCCCATCTTCATCCAGTTGAAGAATGTAACCATGGAAATCAAGACTGAACTTCCTTTGATATAGTTTTCAAGAGATGAAAGGTATATGAATTAGAATGGATTCCATCACCAAATAATTCGCAGGAGACAAAGCAAACAATAAATTAAATTAATTACCAACCAATAAACAATGTATGAAGGTTAGGAAGGGTACCGTCATCCGACCATACCCAGGAGACAATGGTGAACAATAGGGCTTCCTGACTTCATAAACATAAAAAGGAAAGGAACATGCTCAAGCTATCGCAGACCCATTGTAATTTTAGTCACAACAGACCATTAAAAACTAAGAACATTTCCTTAATTAAACTAAAATCAACATCAGTTCAATCTAAACAAAAGGCATAAGAAAAAATCTCCCATCACGATACAAGCTTCACCTCTTAGCCCTAGCTAAGAGGTTTAGCCGACCATGATTAGGTTATCCTCAAAATTAAGCATAAAGAAAAATAGTAAATGAAACTAAGAAAAATCTTCTCAAACTCTCCCTCTTCTGATGTCTTAGCTTCCCCCCTAATCTCTCTCTTTCTTCTCCTTATATAGGAAGCAAAAGGTGATGGAAGGCTTAGTGTCGGCGTGCATGGTTTGCGTAAGGAGTTACTCAGTAACCAACTTATGTGCGAGAGAACAACGCAACTATTTACGTTTGATATGTGATTTTTAGATGAGAAACGGTTGAGGGTCAAATATTGCATATCAGACCCAGTTATTGCCTGAATTTAAGAGCATGATACCATTTAATGGCCCAATTTAATCATGTTTGTGATGCAGAGTGTATTTACGAATATGGACTGAAAAAGGATGCTTAAAGTATGGATTTAATGCTCTGATGACATCAAAGGCAAGGGACGGACCCCAGGGGACCAAGAACGATGAATTTACAAGCCAGACATTTGAGAAAATCAAGCCACTTACGTTAAATGGGCCTGAAAACCGTCCAGGATGTAAGATCACAGGGTTTCCACCATCCGCTCGGCTTGAAACTTTATACATGGCCTGAAGTTCATAAATTAACCGTACACATCAATTTTCAGCCATTGGATCCCTCTGAAAGTGGCCCAATGGATAGATCAGCCCATAAATCAGCGAATTGGGGCCCGTCTGGTATCTGAAAATGCTTCAATTTCAATCTCAACACCTTAAATTCTGTGGGGAAGCAGATGGATGGTGTGGATTTCAGATCCATATCACAATGGACCCTATGTGGGACCCACGTGCACGATGCACAAGTGCACCGGCCGTGCACCAGAACAACCAAAGTCCGTCAGCGCCTGCTGACCGACTGAATTTCAATAAAATAAAAAAACAAGAACCACAACATTCTTGCGTCCGGCCGAAAAGTTTGGCAATGGGCCCCACCCATTACTCCTATGAGAAATCTGGACCGTCCATTCAGTCCAGGGCGTCAAATCGACCATACACACGGTGGTTTTTCAGACCCATGCATGAGTATGAGTGGAAACAGTGCCAATATATCTGATGGACGGTGGGTTTAAAATTCAATGGGACACACTTAACTAGATCCAAACTAGCCATATCTGGACAGTTTTTCGTTAGGAATCTAATGGTCGGCGTGGATTTCTCCATCACTATCAATATAGGGCCCACCAACCATCGCAGTGTGAAACAAAAACTCTGTTTCGCAATAGAGGTTGCGATTTTCCACTGTGGGCCATCATCATGAACCAAGAATAAGATCGGGACCGTACATCAGGCTTGAAGGGGCCTACTGATCACGGCCTAAATGGAGGTATTTCAAATAACAGCAAATATTGGTTTTCAACCGTTCAAACATCAGGTAGACGGTAGCATGTTCACTCCCTAAGTGCAGGGTTGTGATGTAGTAATAAACTCGGTAAGACTAAGGTCGAATCCCAAGGGACTGATACCTGTACGTAATCTGAAACTAACTAGAACTACAACTAGAATGAGATGAAATCTAACTTGAGTATAATTTGAAGAATAATTGTGAAATAATTATTTAAAACTTAAGGAATTTAGGGAAAGGAAACTAGAGATTTAGAAGATCCACTTGTAACAATTGGGAAGGTACCTTGCATAATCCAAGGACATAACTGGAATCGGAGTCCTATCTTATCCAGTTGGTAAGAAGAGATTTGTCAGATCTCTGAATGTCTCATGTATCTAATCATCAATAGATATGATTGGTACAAATTTAGAAGTGATTCTGTCACCTAACCATGCCTAGGAGACTATGGCAAATAACAACAATTTATCAATCTCACAGCCAATCATGAGAGAATTGTGAAAGTTAGGAAGGGTTCCATCACCCAACCATGCCCATGAGACGATTGTGTACAACAGGGTTCTTAAGTTCACAATCTCATAATAAAAAGAACATACTCAAAGCTGTTGCAGATCTACTAATTTGAGTCACAATAAACCATTAAAAACTAAAAGTATTCCTTAATAATCAAACTAGAATTCATAAAAGATCAATAACCATCAATTAAAATAAAATTAACACCTCAATCATGCTACAAGCTTCACCTCTTAGCCCTAGCTAAGAGGTTTAGCCAAGGTTTAGCCAATCAGAGACATGATTAAGCTAAAATCTCCTAGGAAACATAAAAATAAATAGAAATTAAGAAAGGAAGGAGGAACTCTTAAATATGTCGTCAACTCTCTCTCTCTCTCTCTCTCTCTCTCTCTCTCTCTCTCTCTCTCTCTCTCTCTCTCCACTCCTCTGCTTCTTTCCACATCCAGGGGATTACCTCCACGGCTGCCCGATCTCTCTTTCACACGTTCACGGCATTGCTTGGATCCCACGTCCAAGATTGGATGAGAACGCCCTCACGTTCTCTCTCTTTCTTATAGTTGTGAAGGACCTTGGAGAAATCGGCTGAAAAAAATTGACGTTACTGCTATCGGTGGAGGCTTCCATAGAGTGATACGCAGCACCGACTTGCATTTTAAAATCAACATTGCGGCCGCACATACAAGATCTGAGACGTTCAGTCGTCTTGGCTATGGTCAGCCCCACCTTGAGAGAATTTTAGACGGTCTAGATGGTCGGACTGATCCTCTCTATGGACGTGTAACAATCTGGAAAACCCAAGAGAATTTTAGATGCGCTGTACGTGCATAATCCATACGCAGGGGAGCTACGCTGAAGCTTGGTGGGTCCCATGATCGATGTCAAAAGAGAGATCCGACCCGTCTATTGAATTCCTCTCGAAATTTCAGTCGGGAAGGAGTGTTTTTTCTTAGGTTTAGTGCGGCCCACAAAATCTATAAACCCACCATCTATCTTGCATTTGGATGATCAAAAACCGACCTCAGATGGCTTGTGAAATTTCACCACCTAGGCCTGAGTTATAGGGTCCATGTGAATCTCATGGACGGTCCAAATCGGACCGTTGATGTACAATGGTGGCCCACTGACGTTCAACCGCTGACTCTGTTTCAAACAGAGAACGGAATTTGAATTCGAGCAGGAGTCGGGTCAGCGCACGCTGACCGATCCTGCTCGTTCGGTGTTTCGCCCGTGCACGATACATGTGCACACGCTCCTAAAAGTGGGGCCCACTCGTGATTCTCGTGAAAAATCCACACCATCCATCATGTTTCCCCTCTAATTTAAGGGGTTGAAACCAAAATTGAAACGTATCCAAAGATCAACTGGGCCCCAAATCAAGATTTAGTGGCTGATATGACCATTGAGCCACTTTCACAAGGATCCAATGGCTGAAATTTGATGTGTATGGTTAATTTATGGCCCTCAGGCCATGTATGAAGTTTCGAGTTAAACGGATGGTGAGACCTTACGATCTTGCATTCTGGACGTCTTTTAGGCCCGTTTAACATGAATGGGGTGATTTTCTCGAATCCCTGGCGTGTAAATTCTTCAATATCGGTCCTTGGGGTCCGTCCCTTGCTGTGGTGTCTTCAAAGCATAAAATCTATGCTTTTTGTATCCTTTTTCAGTCCGAGCTTGTAATTATACTTTGCATCAAAAACACGATTAGGACAGGTCATTCAACAGTATCATGTTCGTAAATTCAGGTAATAACTGGGGTCTAATATGTAAAATTTGACCCTCAACACAGTAATAAAAAGTTATGTGGGCCACACCAAAACAGAAGAAAAATGGTCATGTCCGACCGGTTTTCCGTGTTGATCTCAATGAATGGAGTGGATTTCTTCATTGGCGTCGATTGTAGGCCCCACAGGGTTCAACGCAGGCTGACGTGCGCAAGCCCTCCTTCCTGCATACGTGGCTGTAAAATTTCCACCGACTCCCATCCGCCGACCTTCATAGCTATAAAGATGAGAGAGAGTGAAAGAGGAAGGGCATTCAATTCTAAGGGGACGTGGGCAGAGGCAAAGAGAGAGAGAAAGAGAAGAGTAGTCTTAGTTTTTTTTTTCTCTCTTTTTCTTTAATTTCTTTCTTTTTTTACTTTAATTTATTTAGATATATTTAGTTAGATCATGTCTGGCTAAACCTCTTAGCTAAGGCTAAGAGGTGAAGCTTGTGGCGTGATGGGAATGATTTTATGGCCTTGATGCATGTTATGAACTGATTTTGATTATAGTTGATTAATAGGAATACTTCTAGTTCTTAATGATTTGTTGTGACTGAAATTACAATAGATCTGCAATGGCTTTGAGTATTTCTTTCTCTTTTTTATGTTTATGACGTTAGGAAGCCCTGTTGTTCACCATAGTCTCCTGGGCATGGTCGGATGACGGTACCCTTTCTAACCTTTACACATTGTTGATTGGTTGGTAATTAGTTTAATTTTATTGTTTACTTTGTCTCTTGGACATGGTTTGGTGATGGAATCCATTCTAATTCATAAACTATATTAAAGGAGGTTCAGTCTTGATTTTCATGGTTACACCTTCAACTGGATGAAGATGGACTCTAAGTCCAGTTGAGTTTCTGATGCAGGCATAAGTTTTTCCTGATCTCTACGAGTGGATCCTCTGAATCCCTAGTTTCCTTTCCTCTAAATTTCTTAAGTTTTACATTAATAATTCACAATTATTCCCTAAATTACACTCAATTTAGATTTCATCTCATTCTAGTAGTTTTAGATAACGTACAGGTATCAGTACCTTGGGATTCGACCTTGGTCTCACCGAGTTTATTACTACATCACAACCCTATACTTGGGAAGTGAACAGAAACGTCTTAATCTTTGCTTTGCTTCCTAGGATGGGATTTGCTCTGACTGGGCTTTCATTTAGACAGTTTGGATTTGCCAACTGAACAAAGGTAGTGGCCCATAGGATTTCGAAACGCCCGGAACTCACGGACGTGCGAAAATAAGGGCTTACGCACGTCTCTTGCACTGTAATGATTGGTGGGGCCCATAATCGAAGTTGGAAAGGAAATCCACTCCGTCCATTGAATTGCCCATGAAAAACCTATTGGATATGGACGGTTTTTAATGTCCATTGACGCAGCCCACCTAATTGATCTTAGAGCAAAACTTTTGTTATTCAATGCCTTTACAACCTTTGCCTGGCATGTTTCGGACCAAGATTAAGCAGATCTTGATCAATACCCTTGTCTGATTCGAATGAACGGTGTGGATTGAGAAAATGGGTCGAGATGGTGGCCCACAAGTTTATCCGCAGTCCGATTGCGAAACAGAGCCATCGTAGTGCGTCTTCTGTCGTGGTCGTTGAGGCCATGATCGATACAGACGAAGAAATCCATTCCGTCCATTAAACTCCTTGTGAAAATTCATTCAGGAATAAACTATTTTGGCTCATATTAGATGTGGCCCCCGGAACTTTACGTTGCACCATCCGTTCTCCGTTTGGATAAGATACTCACGTGTTCGCTTGCATGAAACTAAAACTTCAACATGGTTGTGGTCGTGGCTATTCTCTAAGGCGAATGGACGGTCCGGATTCTCCAAATGATGGACAATGATGGCCCATTACATGATACAGCGGACGATAGTCCGTTCGTGCGTGCGAAAGGAGAGAGAGACTCTCTTATTCGAATTCCACGAGTCAACGGTCTTTGATCGGTTGGCTGATCCGGTGCACAGCGGTCATGCATGTGTTGTATGTGCACATGACTTTTAGGTGGAGTCCACAGCTATGTAATGTAGGATTTACACTGTCCATTCAGTTTGTCACCCCTTTTTAAGGGATTGAGATCAATTTGAAGTATATCCAGATATTAGGTGGGCTCCAAATCACTAATTTATGGGCTGATCTTTCCGTTGGGCTGTTTCCATAGGCTGAATTTCGACGTGTACGGTTAATATATGGTCTTCAGGTCTTATATGAAGTTTCGAACCGAACGGATGGTAAGAACCCTATGATCTTACATTCTGGACATCTTTCAGGCCACTTGAGCTTTAGTTTCTCGATTTCCTCGGATTTCTTGCATGTATATCCATCGATCTCAATCTCCTGGGGTCCGTCCCATGCTTTGGTGAACCATGAGCATTAAATCCATGCTTTTAGCATCATATTTCAATCCAAGCTCGTAAATACACCCTGCATCATGAACATGATTAAATCATGTCGTTAAACAATACCATGTTCGTAAATCCAGGTACTAACTGGGGTTTGATATGCAATATTTAACCCTCAACAGAACCACACCTATGATATGGTGAAATTGTCTAAGGGTAAGAAAGCTCTGAGCAACAAGTGGGTGTTCAGAAAGAAGATTGAGTAGAAGAATTCATAAACGAGGTTCAAGGCCAAACTTATAGTGAAAGGGTTCAGTCAAAGGAAAAGTATAGACTTCGAGGAGATATTCTCACCAGTGGTGAAGATGATATCCATATGAGTGTTGCTTGGGTTGGGGGCTAGGATGGATCTAGAGATAGAACAATTTGATGTTAAAATTGCCTTTCTCCATGGTGACCTGGAAGAAGAGATCTACATACACCAATCAAAGGGGTTCGAAGTCAAGAGTAAAGAGCATATGGTGTGTAGGCTAAGGAAGAGTTTGTATGGGCTGAAACAAGCTCCAAGGTAATGATACAAGAAGTTTAACTCGTTCATGTTAAAGCATAGATATGATAGAACGGAGTCGGACCACTATGTGTTCACACACAAGTTCTCAGATGATGATTTCTTAGTTCTAATATTATACGTTGATGACATGCCCATCATGGATAAAGACATCAAGAAGATTAATAGGCTAAAATATGAGGGTAAGTCGTTTGCTATGAAAGACTTAGGCTGGCTAAACAGATCCGAGGAATGGAGATAACTCGTGACAGAAGCAGCAGAAAGCTTTGGTTGTCACAAGAGCAGTATATTGAGAAAGTTCCAGAGTTCAACATGAATTCAATGAAACCGGTCAGTACTCCACTAGATGGTCACTTCAAATTGAGCGACAGGCAATGTCCCAAGACGAAGGCAGAGATGGATAATATGTAGAAGATACCTTACGCGTCAGCAGTAGGAAGTTTAATGTATGCTATGGTGTGTACGCGCTTAGACATAGCATATGCGGTTGGTGTTGTTAGCCGGTATCTTGTCAATCCTTGCAAAGAACATTCGGCAGTGGTGAAATGGATACTGCAGTATCTAAGAGGCTCATCTATGTTGAACCTATGTTATGGTGACGGAATACCTGTTAGAAGGCTACACAGATGTAGATATGGCAGGTGACATAGACTCCAGGAAGTCTACATCGGGGTTCATATTCACGTTTACAGGGAGAGCAATCTCTTACAGAGCAAACTACAAAAGGTCGTAACATTGTCGACGATAAATGTCGAGTATATTACGGTCACGAGGCATGTAAAGAGATACTTTGGATGAAGAGGTTCCTACGGAAACTTAGCCTGAAGCGGAAGCAGCACGTGGTCAATTGCGATAGTGAAAGTGCTATACATTTCAGTAAGAATCCAAGTCAGCACTCTAAGTCAAAGCACATAGAGATTCAGTATCACTAAATCAGGGATACTTTGGAACATAAGGTGTTATAGGTTGAGAAGGTTTACATAGATGATAATGAATCAGACATGATGACTAAGTCATTGCTCGATGACAAGTTTGAAGTTTGTAGAAACCTGACTGGCTTAAAGAAAGTGAATTCCTCTTGAGTCGGAAAGGGAGAGATTTGATGGGGTTTTCCTCATCAGTTTAGAGGAGATGTAGTGCGAATCGGATGCCACAAATCTTGGCATTACCACACTGCTCGACCAATCGAGGGCACTACTCAATCGGTGTGCTCAACTCAAAGTCCAGCAAGCTATTTGTTTTGGAATTCCGTGGTACTCGACTAGTCAAGGGTCAGACTCTACCAGTTGAGTGGGCTGCTAACCAGTTAAGCACCCGACTCGACTAGTCGAGAGTTACGCAGATTCAATCCGAATTTGGTGCCGACTACGTAAATTTGATGTGGTTTCGCAAGAGGTGTGAAAGGGAGTTGCCTAAACTATAAATAGGGGTCCTAGGGTTATTCTAGAGCAATGCAAAAGAGTCTCCTAAAGCTTTACAAGGATTTACTAAAGGGTTTAGGGCTATCAAAGGATGAGAGAAAGAGAAAAAGAGAGAGGAAGCTTGTGGAAGGGAGGTTCTACTCATAGAGGTGATCTACTTCGCAGTCGACGTCTCATCACTTCTACGTCCTTGTAATTGGTAAGATCTCTCCATTTTCTTTAGTCTCTTATTGTTCATCCACTCCTGCATAAGTGAAGAAGGTTTGATTCAAGCAGTGTGTGCTTGTGATCAGTTGTAACATTCTACTTCATAGTAAATTGTTGCTCTGGACGAGGTCCGGTGATTTTTACCTCTTTGAGGATTTTTCACGTAAAAATCTCTTGTATCGTGTGGTTTGTGCTTTGATTTATTTCATTGCGTTATTATATCCCATAATTCTAGTGTTTTTAGGAGGTGAGATCCTAAGGTTTTTGTGTAATTGTCCCACCATGATGCCATCGAAGTGACATTGAACGAACGATCATGTAGAAATTACGTAGAATTACGTAAGTACGGGATTTGTTTTCCATTTCGATTATGATTCACCTAAAGACTATATATATATATATATATATATATATATATATATATATATATATATATATATATATATATATATATATATATATATATGAGTATAATCGAGAATAAGGGGTATTTCAAGGCTATCTAATTTGTTCCAAAGGGTTTCAAGGGATTATAAGGGGTGATTCGAGGCTTGTTCGAATCGGGTAACCTGTCTATCTCTTGTAATTTCTGCTTTCATGGTGCATTACTGTCACTTGGTGCAGTGGTTTTTTCCTAAAGGGTCTTTCGACGCTAAATTTGATTTGTTTGTGGTTAGACTTGGTTGTTGTGATTGGATTACTTTGCTTGATTCATCTCTGTGTGCTTCCGCGATCTCCCCACTCTTTTGGTAAGCCACGGATGTTGACTATTGGTTATCTCTCTCTCTCTCTCTCTCTCTCTCTCTCTCTCTCTCTCTCTCTCTCTCTCTCTCTCTCTCTCTCTCTCTCCATATCCATACTTTTGTACACATGGCCCTTGTGTTGGGAGCTGATTAGGTGTTGCCCGGGTAACACATAGTAGGTGTTTCCTAAAGGTGGGCATTGAGTTGAGTCAAACCGAGTTAGGTCCAACTCGACTCAATCTAGTTTTGCCGACTCCCTTACCTAAACTCGATCCGACTTGGGAGCGAGTTCAGCAGGCCTGACTTGATCCAAACCAATTCTTAGCTGGGCTGACCTAAACCGAGTCCAACTCGGTCAGAGAAACTGAGTCGTATCGAGTTGGGTACGATTCGGATCCAAACCGATTCTATGGCCCATAAATCAACGGTTAAAGACAAAGAACACGGTATATATTTAAAGAGAGAGATTTGAAATATTAGAAGTGATAAATCTTTCACACATGTGGTTTTTTTCACCTAACGCTTCATTTATAGCGTGACCCATTATATAAACGGTTTGGATGATCTAAACATGAATTCAACGACTGTAGTTCATTTCCTTTAACAAAAGAAACCTCAAGGAAAAGAAAGGAAGAAAGAAAATGATTTCTTTTCTTCTTCTTCTCTACAATCCAAAACACACCAAAACCATAACTTCTGCTGAGAAAGAAAGTGAGGAGAAAATCATTACTCTTTCTTTTTTGTTTGTCATATCTCCTTTTGATCGAGTTCGTTGCGGCATCGGCTCAAGTAGGGTTAGGGTTCAGGTAGATGAAGGGTAAAGGTAAAAAAGAAAAAGAAAATTTGACTTTATAGTACCTGATTCTGAATCGGATCGGATCAGATCCGACCGGATCGGATCCCGGATCGAATTGGATCGGGTTGCTACGTGACCCGAACTCGACTTGGTCGGGCTTTGGATTCGAGTGGGTCTACTCAATTTGACCCGACCCTGGCTTTCAGTTCGGGTCGAGTCGGATCCAATCAGCTTGGTCGAATCGGATCCTGCCCACCTCTAGTGTTTCCCTGATGGTGGGACCCACCTTAATGTAATTTGTTATATATGTACACTCCGTTCAGCTCATTTTAGGGCATGGTCCCAAAAATGAAGCAAATCCACATCTCAAGTGGACCACACCACAAGAAAATTGATCATTAATAACTTCTTGTGGGCTACAAAAGTTTTGAATCAAGATGATATTTGTGTTTTCTCTTCATCAAGGTGTGTTCAAACTTATCAACAGGTTGGATGGCAAATAAACACTACCGTGGGCCTAGGAAGTTTTTAATAGTTAATGTTTAATAACCACTGTGACGCAGGGATGAACGTGATGAGGTCGATCACCGTCTTCCTCAAGGATAACTACTTTGAATCCATGGAGCTTCTCTGGACTCCTCACAGAGACTTCTCGAATCCACGAGGAAAGAAAGCAGGAAAATAGAAATAAATTCTAATAAATTCGAAATTAATTGATGAAGGCATAAAAACGAGTTTACACCCCTTTAAATAAGGGAACCAAGCAATAGGAAAGAAATCAGACTCAAACTACAACTAAAACTCCTAAAATTCACGACTTACTATAAATAGTAAACTTACTATTTATAGGCGGTCGTGATGTCTACTAGTGCGCAAGGTTTTCGGCCAAAAATAGTAAGTATCCTATTTGGCTTCACTAAACCGTTCTCCTAATTATTCTAAGCATTTTTCATGTTGGACACAACTCCTAAAGCCCAACGGATGAAGAGCTATAAGCAAACTAAAACTTACTATAAATAGTAAAAACGAAATTAAAACGGGGAAACGACCGTCGATCAGGGGGTTTCTCGCAAATCCGGGCTGCGCAACCCGGCATAGCTAGGTTGGTTGGCTAAAGTAGCTCGTTCTACCCCAAAATCATACATTCTGCATCGGATAACTCATTCCGGATTGCGAGATATGCCCGATCTAAGGTCTGATGGTCCGGATCACTTATGTTGTTGACCGTGCCTTTTTTGATCCATCTTGGCCATGAAATTGTCCGCGACCCGCTCTACATCACACTGTTTCCTGCGCTGTGGTCCACTTGAGATTTGCATGTACTTCATTTGTACGCTCTAAAGTAAGATGAAAAAACTGATGTACGGATATATACAAAACGTCCATCAAGGTGAGCCCCACGGTCAGGGAAACACCCACTACTGTGTTACCCGGGTAACCCTATATATGTTTTTTTACTATATAGGTCTGGCAATCTCCTACTCAAGTTAAAATTTTCTGTTGTTATGAGTAGACTAACTGGATTTTCAGTCTTATAATACATCAGAAGGTCCACCTGATGAATGTCCCAAATATTACTACACATGTCACATAAGCACATGCGAGTAGCATGTTCATGCGCCGCTGGAAACAGCATTCCACTTCATACAATTCATAGATGATTGGGATATATAACTCAAGACACTCCTTGGGAAGGTTAGCAATGGGGGAGGTGATTAGCAATTAAAGCATTGTTTCATACAAAACTAACCTTGACATACAATCAAGATGCACAAGATGCTATAAATGCAATGTGAACCGCACAATTTCTCATGCGACTTAAGCAATCCCAAGCCGCATGATCTCCTCTTATTTTAGATTAATATTATATAAAATTAATGGAGCAACACATGCATGGTTATCCTTTTGTTTGCACGAAGATTTCTATTTTAATAAGCTGTTTTTTAAATGATTTAAAGAAAAAAAAAAAAGGAATTTTAACATTAAGTATGGTAGTTATCTCATTTTTAATCAATGATTAATCCAGACCATCCAATCAATGATCAAGTCTTGAATGGGCCACGATATATGACCAGTTGTATGATCTTAACAATCTGATCAATATGATAATTGCTCACAGAATATTCTCACTGATTAAAAGGGTCAATCAATTTAATTTGATGACTTTAGTTCTAGCCAAGAGGCCACTCAAGACACCCATCAATTGGAGGGTTCAGATTGATGATAATGTGCGAGTATTGATTGGAGGGTTCAGATTGATGATAATGTGCGAGTATTGAATGACACATGCTTGTGGATGAGAAAATCATGCAACCTTTGGGAGTGGAGTCCATACCATCTATTGGGGTCCCCCACTGTGATGATGGGACGCCTCAAAAATCAGTCAGATCCAACCATCAGATAGTTCCCCAAGCGAATCCGGAAGTTCTGTATCACTGACGTTGTTTTGTAAGGTGTGGCTCATCTGATATGGCTGATTTTTTATGCATCCCATCATCGTGAGAGGGTGATCCCATGATGTAGAGCTGGTCGAGGACACTTTCATGGCCAAGATGGACTAGATAGGCCCGGTTGGAGGTAAAAGTGATCCGTGCCAACCGTATCTTTCAAATTGAAATGAGTATTTCAACTTGTCATATATAATTTTAGGGTAAGAGAAGCTGCTTAAGCCAACCAAACTATTAAACCAGGTTGCCCACACTTAATTTGCAAGATTGTATCAGATTGATAGTCAAAAGTTCTATTTAATTTCATTTTTACTATAAATAATAAATTTTAGTTAGAATTTAACTTTTGATCCATTGAATTATAGGAGTTGTGTGTCTAACCTAGAAAGGGCTTTAAAAAGTTAGAAGAATAACATGGTTGGGCCAAATTGGACACTTGCTAATTTTGACCGAAAGCCAAGAAGTCTAATAGGAATGGCAGTCCTTTATAAGTAGTAAGTTTGCTATTTGTAATAAGTCACATTGTTAGGATGTTTGAGTTGGACTTTGAATTTAAAATTCCATTTTAATTTTGAATTTCTTATTTAAAGAGTTGTAATTTTATTGTTTTAATCAATAAAAAAGTTATTTTGAATTTATTAGAAGTTATTTCTACCCTTACTCGGTGAAGTTATTTTACTTTTATTTCTTGTGAATTCAAGGAAACTCTGTGAGTAATCCGTGGAGCTCTTAGGATTTGGAGTAGATATCCTCTTAGGAAAACAGTGATCAACCTCATCACGGTCCTCCCTACATCATCCCGCTAGATGGACTGGATGATGTACACTCCGCTGTAGGCTCCACAACAGCGGGTTGCAAACAATGCATAGATTTTTTGACTCAAAAATCAGGCTGCTTCACTACTTAGGTGCTCACAATGTACAAATTAACTTGAAGGTCGGAACAAATTATTATTTTTTGACTATCCAATTGTTTGGTATGATCTGACCCACCTCCACATAAACGCATAATTAAATTCTAGATATTGTAGTCCACTTGATGGGAAGTTCGGATCTTGTGCACGTATTTCATATTGTTACACATGCCTGCTTGTCTATGGGTACGGCTCTTGCAAGTGGCCACGCATAGCATCCACCTGAAACAATGCTCCGGCTAAGAGCCTTTATAACAGCCCATGAATTTTTTTAGCACATACAAATGGTGGATAGTTCGGGGTCCAACCATTGGTATTATATATGGTCCCACGTATGGTTAAAAATACTGTTAAGAAAGAAAATAATTCGATACTTCACATCAACTAGAAAAGCCCCAGTTATGAAAATATCTCACCCTTTTTTGATGTGGGCAATCATCTATATATGTTGGGTCAGATCATCAGCAGTCACAATCTGACAAGAAGAACGGCTTGATTTTCGGGCCCAACTATCCTTTTCGATGAGGTGGACTGTTTCTACCTTAGTTTATGATATGACATGTTTCTACCTTGGTTTGTGATATGACACGAAGCGTCTATTTCAACCAAAGCTTTGGCCTGGCAATATCATTAAAAGAAATTATACAGCTGTAGGGCGTACTGTGTCTATCCCAATACGCATCAATAGGCGTGAGACACAATGGGAGTTTAGAAAATAGATAATTCTGATCAATAATGGCCATGAAAATGGATGATCCATATAGATCATACTAGAAAGGTTCAAACGGTGGTATAGATCGTTCGCTGGATGATCCTAGCCATCCAAATTGATGGTTAAAGGAATGGACGATCCATATTGATAATACAAGAAAATGTTCGATAATTGATATGGACCATTTTTGGGCCAACCCTTGATGGCCCACTTCTCTCAAATCACTTTGGTTGGATGACCTGTCTGTTCCATCGGTGGCAAGGAAAATGGATGATTTATATTGATAGTACTAGCAAAGGTCCAATCATTGTTATGGACCATCTACCGTATGGGGCTCATCTCTTTCAAATCACTTGGGTCAAACCATTCTAACCATCCTATTGAAATTTCTAAACTATGTTAATTAGGCTAGAAAACAGTACGATCATTGATATGCGCAGTCCATTACGAGCTCGTACTACTCAAAGCATGTACATTAGTAAGTCGACAAAATTTAAACATGATTGGCATCCAGATCAAAGACTTTATGTCATTTTGACATAGAGTGGGTTGCAGTTACTTTCATGGCAAAGATGGATTAGAGAAGGCCCGGTCAGAGGTCTAAATGATCCAAGCCGTTAAAACATTAAATTAGTCGTATCTTGCAAACCAAAATGAATTTTTCAACTTATTATATATGATTTTGAGGTGGGAGACCTACTTAAGCCAACCAACCTACTATACAAGGTTGCCCACACTGAATTTGTGAGATTCCACCGGATCGATGGTCAAAAGTCCAATTTAATTTCATTTTTACTATATACAATAAGTTTTAGTTCGAGTATAACTTTTAATCCTTTGAGTTATAGAAGTCATAACTAACATAAAAAGAGGCTTAGAAAAGTTAAGAGAAAACATTGTTAGGCCAAATTGGACACTTATTAGTTTTGGTAGAAAACCATGAAGTGTAGTGGGAATAGGGCTAAAAGTCAGGCTGGTTGGGCTGGGTTGGTGCTCAACCCTAGCCCAACCCAAGGTTCCTATACCTCAACCCTAACCCCACCCAACCCAACCCAACCCAACCCAACCCAACCCAAACCGACCTAACCCAACCTCGGGTTGGGAATTCTCAACCCTGGTGGGCTTGGTCGGGTTAGCTGAGTTAGTCGATTAGGTAGATATATGCTAATATTTTTATTATTACATTAATCTATTATATTTTCAGTACACGTATTATTTTTTGTATTTATGATTTTATTAATCATATATGTAGTTATTTACTGTAAAGAAGTTCATTTTTTCTAAACAAACAAGCTAACATATAGGACAACTACTCCTTTAAAGTCGTATTGTGTATCACGCAATCTATTTGGGAGAGATAAGTCTGGCATATCTTGTTCGTATCATCGGCAATAACGTGGATCAATGAAATCCAATGGCATTGGAATTTTTCGTGCTTTCAACACAAATGATCCACACTCAATTATAATTAATTTATAATGAACTTATATATTGATCGAGTTCAAGTTGGGTAACCCGAGACCTCAACTCAAGCCCAACCCAAGTTTTATCGGTTGGTGTTTGTATGGTCCAAGCCTAAGACCAAACCCAATATATCCTACCCAATGTCAGGTCGGTCACAGCCCTAAGTGGGAATAGAGGTCGTCTATAAATAATAAGCTTACTATTTATAGTAAGTCATGTTTTTAGGGTGTTTAAGTTAGAGTCTAAGTCTAAAACTCTATCCTAAGTTTGAGCTCATTATTTAAAGAGCTGTAATTTCTTTTTCTTTTTCTTTTTTATTTCATCAATTAAGTTAGTTTGAGTTTATTAAGAATTATTCATGCTTATATCCCTTGTGGATTCGAAGCTCTGTGAGGAGTCCAGATAGTTTCGTGGATTCAAAGTAGTTATCCCTTAAGGAAAAACAATGATTGACCTCATCACGTCCCTCCCTGCACCACATTCTCCAATGTACATGCCTTGCCAGGTTCAAGCATAAGATCCTAAATTCGTGAATACTCACATTCCCATGTGAGATAGAACAAGGCACTGCAAGCTTAATGATGGAGACTATCCACCTCATCTTGTCACTAGTTTCCACATATAGGCTAACTAATGTTTAAAATATCGGTATCACTATAAGTGTTGCATGCTGGGGATATGAAAATAGTATTAATATCATCGTTTTTTGAAAATCTTAAAAACTATTAAGCAAACATGGGAAAATAATGAAATTTTTCAGTAAAACTTCAGGAGATTCTAAAATATATAAATTTTTATATTTAAGAACAACAAAAAAAAAATACATACTATAATGTCCTGTATTTTCGCTATTTTGGATTTTCAAAAAATTCTTGAAGATTTTCAATATAACTAGCCTATGTTGTCATTAATTGACCCTTAATACTCGAGACGAGCCTATACGCGGGTGGTACAGGTAAAGAACCGCACAAATCCGATTAATCAACTATAGGAAGCCAACGAATCCACCCAATCACTTAAATATCGAGTTTAATCACGTGATTTATTCGTTTGGGGTCCAAATCTAGTTGACATATCACTGACTAATCAAGACAACCGTAATTAAATAAAGACATACTAAAAGTCGAGACAAATAGGGGTCGTATATTAATTAACAAACCAAACTAACCCATTATCCTTTAAGCCTAAGAATCAACAGTTTAGGGTAATTATGAATGAATTGTCATTTTCACTAGTTACGAATAGGCCACACTATGAACTTAGTTAATCCAAACCCTAATCATTGCGTACAAAAAATCTAGATACTCAATTCATTCTAGAAATGCCCTGATTATCCAAACAAGCTCTAGACTGCTCGGTGGCTCACTAAATCCGACACTATAGAAAGACACTGGTCTTAGTGAGCTTGACGTCCATTGTGGGACAACAAGCTAAGATCACACCTCGAATCACTCAACTTGGACTTACAAGGCTAGTACATGAGATGTATAAATATTCTTGGAATTAATCCAAAACTTAAGTTAGTTGCTTGTGTCTGATCTTTGCTGAAGTTGTGGCTTTCAGGCCTTTAGACTGTGATCAAATTTAGGTCGTGGGCCCGATGTATGGTCGGTGACCGTTGAATTGACTTCTGGTCATACCCATCAATCGACGCATTCAAATGACGGACCAATTGTGTCTATGCATAAATCATCACTAGGGCCAACTATCCTACGGTGAGTATCAACCCTTATGACCTGTAGTGACCCCCAAAGGGTAAAAACACACTCCCATAGGGCTAGTACAGTAAAAACTCAGCCCTTAGGGCCATTTGCATCAAATCTGACACTATATAAAGCCTTCATTTGGGCACCCCCTCCTCCCATACGAATTTCAACAAGAGAAAGGGGGAGAAAGGGAGAAGAAAAAGAGGAGAAAGGAGGAGAGAGAGAGAGAGAGCTTAGGGTGTAGGTGTTGGTGCACCTCCACCCTCTTATCCCCTCTTTAGCTGCCTCGCTGTAATAAGAGCCGTCGTCGGAGCTTTTTCGATAATAAATAGAAGTAAGTGTTAAATCTCACTTGTAATTTAGGATTTTCAATAATTATTTTTCCTTAATCTCACAAGGTTGTATGCTTGTTTAGGTTTTTCAATAATTTTCTCTAAAAGCCTAACCCTAGGAGCGTCGTGGATCAGGCAAATCATCACAAGGTACGGACCATTATGCCTAAGTTTCTATTTATCGACCCTTGAGGGTCTTAGTTAATGAGTAGTTGCTTATATATTAATTTGTGTATACTAATATGTTAACATTTTAATTTTTACTATAATATATGTTATTGCTTGGATATGAATGCTCATGTGTTTGATGAAATGTCTAAGTGGCGGAATATCTTGCTTTGGCAATGCTCACATACTTGATTTAATGCTTAGGTGGTTGTATTACTTTATGCATGTTCACATGCTTGATTTAATGATTTAGTGAGCGTAGTACCCTATGGATGCTTACATGTTTGATGAAATGCATAAGTGATTGTATAGTGAAACTTATACTATAATTGTGTGATGTAATGTTAGTCCATAGTGATACTTAGTATTGTTACGACGTTGGGTCGGTTGGCTAACCGCCTGAACTAAAAGAGTGGTCCAAGTTAGGGAAACTACCCTAGGTTTGTTTGATTAACATGAATTGAACACGAATGACAGACAATAACTCGACTACATGGGCTCTTGCACCCAATGTCAATTGCATCTAGGTTCTCCCAGATTAATCAAATTAGTCCACTAGCTGACTGATCATGTATGTTCACAATGTATGATACGACTGAATTGAATCTAGGATACCATATTTTCAATTGATGGTTCATTCATAACCGTTAGTGCGATATGATCTCACTAAAACTCATGAGTTGGGTATGGTGGTATGAGACACCGTGTCCGAGTTGTTAGCCTATGCTGGGGTGATGAGCCTCCCCGTAGTGACCAGTGAACATTGATGTAGGTGAAAGAATGTTGTTCTAATGGCTCCTGTCAAATTACTCGCCTGATGGTTTTGTGTCATAGTACCGTTCGAATGACCCGGGCATGAATGGAGTTGGATAATGTCACGCCCCAAACTCGGAAACCGGGCTAACAGAATTCCCGATCGCCGAATCCGGCGCCGACAGCCTCCGTAGAACCCCATTCTCAGCTCCTAGCTCCCATTCGCCAGGTTCCGATCCTGGGATGCTACGAGGAGGATTTTCAATGTCAGTTTGATTCGTAATAAGCATAACCAAAGGCATAACCCACAAACAACAACCAAGAAATCCATTACATTTCCACTATGATCAAAAACTTTACAAGTACAATGAGCATAAAGGGAAAATACAATGGTAAAGAACAAAACTCCAAAATGCTCTGCAACGTGCTCCTGTCTCAGCGCTGCTGCAGTCCAACGTCACCTGCACGCAACGGTCGTGCATAAGCTTACAGAAAGCTTAGAGGGTGGTGAAGGTGTGTGCTCAAGGTAGTAATATGTACATGCAATGTCAGAGTGATGCGGAATATGCAAATGGAAACATAATATCGTGAGCCGTACCAAGGCTTATGCGATGCAAGACATGAATGGTATCGGCCATCCCAAGGCCATGCAAAGTACAATGCAACTCAAGCATACAGATACTCATCAGTGTCCACATATCAGTACAGCTCAAAGTATGGAATATCACCGGGGTCTAGTACACTCTAAACCAGATTGCCGCCACATCGCGTGCAATAAGGTAAGTGGAAGAGACCTCACTATCCGTCTGCCAATATCGGGCGCGACTCGTCGATAGCGGACCCATTCCTCGAGCTGGTCAAACTCAGCCTAGCATTTCCCCCTACACTCGGGCGGGTAAGGCCGCACCCCCTTCCAACCGACCACGACACAGTGGAGAGCACAGCCAACTGGTATTCGGCACTCAGTACTCATCTACCCACTCGGTCTAGACGTTGGAGCAACCTCTTGGTACCATAAGGGTTTAGGGACTTTCACCCAGGGATATCTATAGTACCCCATGTAGAACAAGATTTTCGGTATCCAATCCTGCCAACCATGATGCGTCTGTGGAGGCTACAGCCCTGATGTCGCTAGGGCGTACAACAACCATATCACACAAATGCGGAATGCATGAATCACGCTATCCAGTCATGCAACCAATCCTCCGCATACCGTGCGCTCATGTAGGGCAACACCGCCTAACCGGGAGCCCATAAACAACCTGCCCGAAGGCATATGCCATGATCAGTCAATCCTCATATCAAGCATGCATATGATGCGTATGATCGTGGGTCATGAAACTATACTAAACATGGTGTAATAAAATGAACTATCTTACAATGCAGACGGGCCTGGACGATCTATACACGGCAAGTACGGCCTGGTGATGGGCCCTAATGAGAGTCGTAATGTGGACATCCAACCAACATTACACTCGCAATGTGGACGTCAAACCATCATTGCTTCTCAGGTACGATCTTCTTAAAACACCGCTACATAATCGGTATTGGGTTTACACATTGCAATGGACCTTATGTTCCTCCCATTGGGCTTTGCATGTATATCAAATGGGCCATAGCTTATGGGCCTTTTATTCGTCAGATGGCCACGTAAATGAGCCAAACCAATGGGCCTTAAGTGCATTGCAATGGGTCATAACCCGTCGAGCCTTGAATGCATCAATTGGGTTTAAACCCGTAGGCCTTATGTAAATCAAATGGGCCTAACCCATAAGCCCTTACCACATCTCAATGGGCCTTAATCCATGGGCCCCCAAAATATCAAATGAGCCTAATCTCATGAGCCTTGGAATGCATCGTTCTGATTCCATCCCATTGGCCTTTAAATATATCGAAGGGGCCCCGACTCATGGGCCTTACAAAGTATTTATTTCCTTTCAAGCCATTCATAGGTGCACATGGCCTAGGGCCCACTGTAATATTTATTTGCAATCCATTCGATTCAAAAAGGTCATATGGACCTTGGGCCCACGAATATAATATGTATAGTAATATACATATATTATAACTACAATAGCAAATTATACATTAAGGGTACATATGTATATAAAACACACATATTTATATATACATAGCGGTTGCTGTAGTTCTTTAAGTATGTTAAAAGGGAACAGAGGTGGGTCTCACGTAGGGCCCACCACTATGCACACATTACAAGAGATATACATATAATATATGGACTATATAATATACAACAAATAATACAATCATACATATATATATATGTATATATATATATATATATATATATATATATATATATATATATATATATATAACGGTGGGACCCACAGAATTTGCTGCTACTAGGGGACAGTGGACCCCACCATCAAAACAGATGGACGGCAAGGGCCAGGGCGCACACACACATGCCGCCGTGGGCTCCACCGTCCGTTTGGACAGTGGGAAGATAGCACACACATCACCGTGGGTCCCATGTGGGGCCCACCTCAATGTTTATATGTCATCCAAACCACTGATAAGGTCACACAGCCCTGGGAAAAGGGGGAAAATGAATTTCATCCGGATCCAAAACTTCTGGGGCCCACAAAAGGAATCTTAATGGCAGATGTTCAATTCACTGTTTCCTGTGGTGCGGGCCACCTGAGTTTTAGATTGGCCCGAAATTTTGAGGGGGCCCACCTGAGGATGGGACCCACCTCATGTACGGCTTGGATAGTATACAAACATCAGGGTGGGGCCCACGGCTGGAACCGTGGGTCCCTGACTTGGACGCCACCCGCCCGCCAAGACGGCTGCACGCAGCAGCGTGCAGCGCTGCCAGCGCCGTTGGGTACAGAGGCTCTGCCTCATTGATTTTCATTTTTTGAAAAAAATTGTTTTCTCGGGCTTTTTCGCACGTGGGACCCGCTTCGTCAAAATCTGTCCCGACCATGGCGTTCAGCGGCTCGAGGTCGTCCAAATGAGTCTAGAGTTCGAATTTTTTTGGCGCATGGAAAGCGAAATAACACCAGAATTAACATTTGAATGGTGAAGATGCAACATTCGGCGCTATGGTCCACCAGATGATCTGATTAGCTCCAAACTTCTACCCAACGGCTAAAACGCCGTGGGTAAGAGGATGGACGGCTTGGATCGGGCTTAAGCATTAAGGTGGAGCCTATGCAAGGGGACCATCCAAATCCCTTTTTTTTTCATTCCCTTTTCCTCCTTTACCTTAGAAATGTCCAGCGTCTCAGACGCTGGACGGTTTATGTATAATAAAAATAGTTATATCAAGGTGGGATCCATTCAAGTGGGCCACACCATCCTATTGCAATAAAAATAAATAAAATAAAATAAAATAAAATAAAGTGAAAGAGAGAGAGAGAGAGAGTCATGGAGAGTGGGACACGGCTTGTGATGGAGGGTCCCCGTCATTATGGGCCCTCCCTTGCAATGAAACATACAATAAATGGATTCCTTTGATCATGGGACCATCAAAATTATAAATCAACGGTGGAGATCCATTCTCCACCGTTATGGACGGTCTAGATGACCTTTTTGCAATGAAATAACCATCATGATGGGGTCCATGGAGAATGGCCCCATCATGGAACGATCATGATGATCCAAGTGGTCCACCGGCCACAAATAAGGGTCCCAAGCGAGATCCACACCATTGATCGGTGGGCCTCACTTGGTCCACCATAAAAATGAGAAAATCTACCCTATAGAAGCACCCACCGTCCGATCTTCTCGCTCCTAGGGGTTCCTTGGCACCTTATCTTCAACTTCAATGGTTAAGATGAAGAATGGAGGGTTGAGATGGGGGATTTTTGGGGTAGGAAGGTGGGCCACTTGAAGCTTAGAGGGACTTGGGAAATTCCATACGTGGGAGCCCTTTGGAATTGTTGTTGCTTGGAAATTTTGAAATGAGAAAGAGAGAAAGAGAGAGAGTGATGTAAAGGGAGAGAGAGAGAGAGTGATGGATGGATGGGTGAGTGATGGTTGTGTAAGAAAAGTATGGGTTAGGAAGACTTTTGTGGCTTTTTGTGTAAGAAAGGTATGGGTTGAGAAGACTTTGTTGGCTTTTGTGTAAGAGAGGTATGGGTTTGGGAGACTTTTGTGGTTGCTTGGGAAAATGGATGAGAGTGATGTGTACTTGACATGTGATGGGTTGATGGGTGATTGATTGATGGGATTGATGTGATTGATGTGACACATCGTTGAGATTCTCTTGGTTTTCGCAACGCGCGGCGTTTTCTCGCACCGAACGTTGGCCCATATCTCTTGATCAGGGTATCTCCTTGGCGCGTGAGTCGCGGTATCGGAACCGCAACGACGGCGCGGTCGCTATGGTATTGGTCTCGGATTGAGTCGACTCGGGTTGTCGGTACATGAATTCAGGTCGCACGTCGATATCGGTTAAGGGTCGAAAGTTGCCGGAATTCGACCGGTACGACCGCGGAAGTGTACGGAAAGGTACGGACCAAGATACGGGTCTTACAGATAATGAGTTCTTTCCTTTGTGGTGGTTTGGTTTTATGTGACAAGCCCCTATCTCAGAACTGAGTTATCGTACATGATGTTTGGGTGACAACCTATACAGAGTTGATCCTCATATATTTAAGTATCAGTCATACCTTTAAAATCGTTGATTTGTGAGATAAACGAGTGACACCTAAATTTGGATCAAGGGACACTGGTAAGGAGCCGCTACATGCTGCAACGAGCCACGTGATCCAGATAAGAACTTGTGATATGACGTCGATATCCTAGCTTCACCAATATGCTGGATGAATGTAACTTAATAATTACTTAGATAGCATACACATCAATCACATTGCATTAGATAGGATGTGACGATTTGACGTTAGAGTCATGTGATGAGGGAGTGTTAGCATTTGTGAAATAGGCGTTTAAGTCGCGTGTGAGGGAGTGTTGGATTGAAAGGTGTATGCATCATTACATAATCTCATTCGTGCATTTAACTAGAGTATTTAGAAAATATTTATTTTCTTGTTTTATCATTACATGTGCTAATTGGGTCGATAACATGTATAACTTAGAACTAATTGAACTATTGAGTTAGCTACTCACTTCTACTTAGGACGGTGTTTTAAAACACTAACTAGGCATTATTATCGATGCAGGTTCTATCGAGGCCTCCAGTGGGTAGGCTTGAATTAGCTTGCACTTTTCGCTATGATGCCTTGAGAGCATCGGCCGAAGCTAGAAGACTTTACTTTTATTTTGGTTTTATACATGTATATGTTAGAGTTTATGATCGGGCATACTTTATGTATAAATTTTGTTATATGTTCGTTGTGGCTTGTATAATTCCTATTTTGGGCGATCACCATTATTGGAATTGTATTTTCGACTGTTAGCCCTATATTTTTTGATATTTCGTTATCTCTACCTCACTTGGTATCCACTAAGTTAACTTGCTTTACTCTGATTATTTTTATATGAATCTGAATGAAGATGCATGCACATTTTATCAAGTTAACACCCGAAAACTCAAGATCAGAGTTTATATACTTGGGTGCCAATTTTCAAGATGTTACACATACATTATAAGTCTCCATTAAAGGAGCCAAAAAGTATATATTATCATAAGAAATAAGTCCAATAGTAATACAGTAATCAGTTAAATCTCACTAAACTAATTAACAAGCGAATAAACATGCATAATGCATTCATGCATTTATATCTATGCATAAATAACCATCTGAACATAATACACATGCATGATAATCCAATCATCCAACCATTAATCCATCCATCCAACCAACCATTGCATCCATCCATCAATCCCATCAAATCATCCAACATCCATCCATCCATCCCACTATCCATCCAAACATTTTTAAAAAATATTTTTTTACGATATCGATAAATTGGGAATATTATTACATTACAAGATCGTCAATACATTGGTGATATAAGCAACACTTGAAATTTATATAGTCAAAAATATTGGCAATACATTGGTGATAAAAGCAACACATGGAATTTACACGGTCGAAGATATTGGTGATTCATGGGCAATATCGATACATCAACAATAATTAGAGATATATCACCGACATGTGGAATTTTTTATACTATCTATTTTTTTAGTATCATCGAGCTACATATACGAATAATAAAGTGAATATTATTATAATATTAGAAATATTTTTGAGGCATTATCCGTCAAATATCAATGTATCACTGAACCACGGGACCCACTTGTCCGAACTTGAAAACCAACATGTACCTCTAAATAGGGGTGTATATCGAGTCGAACCGATTTGAGCTGGCCTCAGCTCGGTCACTCACTGACCTCAACTCGAACTTGGCTCGGATCGGTTCAGTTAATAGCTCAGGCCAGTTCGAGCCAAGATTGAGTCGAGTTTGTCTGTGCAGCATTTTCACAAACACCTGGACTGCACGTTCAAAATTCCACTGTTTTAGTAAAACAGCACGCATTCTATATAATGAGACCTGACTATGTTGAAATCTCTCGTCATAAAATCTCTTTCTTTTTCTCTATTTTCTCTTTGCAATCTTTCATTCTTCCAGTTTCAAGACCCGATATGAAGAAATTCGGAGCGTTGCGCTCCGTTGCTAGGTTCCATGGCAGCAGCTTCTGCTAATGCAATCACATCTTCTTCCTCTAATCTCTTCGAAAATTCAAAGATCCAAACCTCTAGCAAGGTAAAACTCAACAAAATTAAGAAAAGAAGGGTATTTGTTTTATATACATACCTTCCTTGCCACCAACTACACTCATTGAGTCATTTCATCAAACACTTGGTGAGCAACATCAGTATCAAAGTAACCGAGTCACTGAACCGGTTCGATTCGAGTTCGATTCGAGCTAGGTTCGATTTGAATCGAGTTAAGCTGGGGCCAACTCGAGCTCATTTTGAGCTCAAAAAATCAGCTCGACTCGGCCCGAACTCAGCCTCGAACCGAGTCGAATCGAGTTAAGCGAGCTAACCGAGCTAGCTCTGTTCGTGTACACCCTTACCTCTAAGCCTACATGCACGTCAACATGCAATGTCATGCGTGTCATATCGGCTAATGTCTTAAATCTGTGATGCCATCAAAGGTCCCATTGAAGGCACACATAAAACTGTATAAGTGCATGATTAGTTTCCTATTTCGGTTGTGGTAGTATATATATCGGGTATAATCAGGAATAAGGTAATGTTACGGTTCTCCAAGACATGCTTAAGGGATAATAGAAAGTTGACTTTCGGTTACTCATTTATGTTAGCGGGTTGAGCGATCAGTTAGATATCGAAACTTTAGTCTCTAATGACTCTTTCCACAATTGAAGTTGAGTATATGATAATGACGAAAGTATTTAAGGAAGTAGTTTAGTTAAGGGAAATGATAAATTAGTTAGGGCTTTAGTAAAAGGTCGTGACGATTAATTGTGACAGCGAAAATACGATCAATTTGGCAAAAAACTTGATTTACTACTCTAGAACTAAAAATATTGATGCGCGCAAGTATTTTATCCAACAAGTGCTTGAGGAATGAGGCATAACTTTTAAGAAGATCCACATAAGTGCAAATTCGACAAACATGCTTACGAAAGTGTTTTCTATAGAGAAGTTCAAGTTTTGTGCGACTTCTCTGAGTTTGACAAAGATAAAGAAAATATAGAATGTGCATGAGAAGTGATGATTGTAGAGCTATGATGGAGATGAAGTAGAGATGGAAAATCGAGTATGGCAAAGTAATAATTGAATGTGAAATTGAACACATGGTAAAGATTGTTGTCTAATGTTTTAAATTTGTCTATAACAAAGTCTGTTGATGTCATCAAAAGACCACTCGATTTCTTCGAGTAGATGTCAATTCCATCAACACATGCTCGATCCCATCGAGAAAATTTGAAAAAGTTCTAATTGATTACTAAACAATTTTGGAGTTGCTACTCGATGGCATAGAAGGTGATTTCGATGTCATCGACCCGTCCTAAATAGTTGTCGATACCATTGAAGGTCCCATCGAAGGCGCGTACAGAACTACATAAATGCATGATTTTTTTCCTATTCTAGTTGCTATATACATCAGGTGTAATCAGGATTAGAGTAAGGTTATGGTTCTCTAAGACGTGCTTAAGGGTTTGAGAGAGTTTTGGAGAGAAAAATGTTAGGACTCTTGCTATCGGAGCTTTAATCAATAAAATGTTTCATCTTGTAATTTTATTTTTCGTAGTGCATTCTCACCTTGTGTAGCTGTATTTCTCTTGCGAGAGTTATTTCACGTAAATTCAAATTGTTCTCGGGTTGGAATTACTTGTGCAGTTGTGATGACATCATTTGATTCCTCTCTACCTGCTTTCGTGAGTCCCAACATTCCAAACCATCAAGTGCCTGGCAGCATGTAGGCAGATTATGTATCTGTCGTGGCTTAAAAATTGGGCCGTAGACTATACATGTATGACAACAATGGACAGTGTAAATGAACCTGCCTTCATCTCAAGTGTTACAGACATGTGAGCAGTTGGTAAGGTGGTTCTCCCACAGCAATGACTATGATGGGTGAAATTAGCTGGTCGAACCATCAGTTTGGCCACCCCTGCACGAGAAAACTTAAAAGAAGCTTTCCAACGGTCACTATTCAACTAATACATGCAGCCCCACCAGCGAAGAAACCTGCGTGATTCTGTTTATAACACTCTTCATGTATGAAGTCGTTCCATCCACGCCAGCAAAAGTCGCTCTCCTGCGACTATGAAAGTCAAAGGTTTTGGCACCATAGCACTTTACAAAAAGAGGCTCGCTTGCATACGTCCTATCTTTTTTTTTCTTTTTTTTTTCTTTTAATGTTAGCTCGTTAGTACAAGCACTGTCCGTGCACACTTCAGTGTTAGCCACCCCCACAAGGGAATCGAACACCAAGACCTGGGTGCTGAAACGAGGTATCTTTCACTCAGTCTACCACTGAGTTATGGATCTGGGTGTGAATACATCCCATCTTATTGCTATGTGATATTTAAGATTTCAACCTTTGAATTTCAATGATCTTCCTATGATCTAAATATCTAAAGAGTTCATACGAACACTTCTTGCTTTGTTTGATAGAACAGCTGTAAATAAAAATTCCTAATTGAATTATTCCAACGGCCGAGGCCGCACCTAATCTGGTCCCCAGCGATATCCTTACGAAATACATGGCTTCCGTCAAGAGACCCAAATCCAACCTCTAAAGTCCCGACGTATCTTAATATAGGTGGGGATGTATCCGAGCAAAGCCCCCCCTAACCACTGGCACAAGCTTACAACTACGAGAGCACCACATGGAGAGGATGTGCATGAGATCCACACCGTCCATTAGTTGCACTGCCTCATATCCACCGTTAGGAAGCAAAAATTGACTGGGGAAAAAAATGGCGAGGAAGAGTTACGGTGTCTGTAAGCTCACCATGGTTCATGTATACATACCATCTAATCCATTCAGATGCCCCTTCTCGCCAGGATAAATGTGCCTTTCCAAAAAAAAAAAATGCAATTCTGAAATTGGGTGGACCACACCACATGAATTTAGAGAAATTGATACATTTTCACCAATTCCTATAGTGAGGCCCACCTAACTTTAGATCAAGGCCTAACATGGCGTGCAAGTTGAGTCGTCTCCCCACGTTAGTAATCATCATCGTGCTGCATCTGATCATATCACGGAGCCCTTCAACGCCGTCGATTCTGGTATTGCTGACATCTGACACCAATGACCGTGACTAGCAAATTACAACACTGCTGAGAGCTGACGCGTCTGATTTGCATCGGAACTCGTACCCACATGCGCAGCATCCAGGCTGTTCATCAGAGGGACCACTAGGAAGATGCCCTGTCCCAAAAACCAGGCCGTCCATCAAGCAGGTGGGCCACTTGCATGAAAATTGAAGCCAGGAATGCTACCTTCCGATGCGCATCCGGTGCCGGAAGAGTACTAGTCTCGATTTCAGATATTTTGGAACCCTAGTTGAGTTTGTCCTACGTATGTTCATGTTGCACGTATGCAAGATCTGAGCCCTTCATAAGACGTGCCCCACATCATATGCCCTAGCCCAATTCACATGTATGCTGATGTGGTACATGTGAGTGAGATCCGGGACGTTTATTAGGCAGGCCTCATCGTGTACGTTCCTTAGCCAAATATTTCTCCCATCATTCGGTGGGTCCCACTTCTACGGACATGGGCAGTTGACATGAAGATAACCAACCGTCCACATTCAACGAAAGAGTGGGGTGGCTTGATTTTTATGCTAGTGTGCACATCTCACATGTTAGCACGTGTGAGGAGCTTGCTTCTGGTGTTAGCGGAAGAATTCATTTTAAAATGTACATGCGGTCCACCTTATAAGTGGACCGATCTTACTTTTGGGTGAGGAAATGTATATACATGGTAGACCCTGCCTGATAAACGGTCTAGATTTCACATAGGTGTTACATGGTGGCAGGTGTTATGGATAGTGGCATGTGAGTTTCGTTGGTATATCCAGCTAAGAGGAGCTTTCAGGTTCATTGCTACTCTACACCTGGTTTTAAGATAGCTGAATCCAGACCATTCATTTTGTAGGTGATGACTAACTAACCGCAGATTAACCACACTGACCCGGTCAGGGTCCGGAACTGGATCAGGATCCAAGCAAGAGCAGAACATGGGTCCGGACACGAAAATGTACCGTAACAGGACCTTCCCGAGTCAAGGATCAGACCTATCTGAGGCCCACGATATCTGCGTCATACCTATCTTTTGAGTCTATCTCATTGGTCCTTTGTCGCAAATCGACTCTTCTACTAATGGTGAGTAGGGCCACCAGATACCACCAACCAAACAGAAACGGATTGGCTACTCCCCCTGCCACCAACCAATGGCTGATGGTCGGTGTTCTCTGAGATCCACCATGATGTATTTGTTTCATCTATACCGTCCATCTATTTTTCCATATCATTTTCTGATATGAGATCAAAAATAAGGTATATCCCAATCTCAAATGGACCACATTATAGGAAAGAGTGTTGAATTAATTCCGACCATTAAAAACTGTTAGAGGACCATAAAAGTTTTGGATCAGCTGATCTTTGTTTTTTCCCTTCATCTGGGTCCGTATGACCTAATAAACAGATTGGATGTCAAATAAACAGTACATTAGGCCTTACGAGAATTTTAATGGTGGATATCCAATCACTATTGTTTTCCCGTGGTGTAGTCCACCTGAAATTTATATCCCCCTTAATTTTGGGGTCATACCTAAAATGATCTTTAAAAATGTATGAACGGAATGGATGAAACATATACATCATGGTGGAGCCCACAGATCACCGACCATCAGCCACCGGACTGATGCAGGGGGAGTAACCAATCCGTTTCGCGGATTAGGTGAGGCATGGGTAACAGCTTTGTGGGTGAAGCCCTGACCATGGGGCCCACTTCCATGTATATGTTGTATATCTACACCGCCCATCTGTTTTTTCAGATAATTTTAGAGCATGATTCCAAAAACGAGGTAGATCCAACTCTTATGTGGATCACACAGTAGGGACTGAATTCCAACCATTAAAAACTTCTCGTGACCACAAAAGTTTTGGATCAAGCTGCTATTTGTGTTTTCCTTTCATCTAGACATCTGTGACCTTATCAATAAATTGGATGGCAAATAAACATTACAGTGGGCCCTAGGAAATTTTTAATGGTGGCCATTCAATCACCACTATTTTCCTGTAGTGTGGTCCACTTAGATTTGTATCTGCCTCATTTTTAAGTACCATGCATTAAAATGATCTGCAAAAACGGATGACGGTGTGAATATACAACACATACATCAAAGTGGGCCCCACGGTCAGGGCCTCACCCACTACCCTGCCTCACCTAATATCCGCTCCAACCAAACAACCAGTTGTACAGAGTACAAACCAATGGAGATAAGATTCCGCTCCAACCAAACAACCAGTTGAACAGAGAACAAAGCAATCGAGATAAGACTCATTGAAAGAAGAGCCAAAGCTGGCAGCCTACTTAATTTCGTTTGTCATGTTCCACCACCACATCTTCTTACCTTGTTACCGTGCAAATTTGGATAAAGTGTGGGCCCACATCCACGTGAATCGAGGATGAGAGGGTTAAATAGCTGTGATCATCCTGTCATAGATGCTGTAGTGTGTCACGTGCAACTACACCCAACTCTACCTATCCAACGGTCTTTGTTGATCACATGTGCACCCCACTTCAGCCCACATGTAAACTAGCAGAGTGATGGATCATGGCTCTTGGAATTGAACGGCTGATGGCTTCTCTACAGGCCCACCAAGAGCTGGGACCAAGTCTTCTAACCTACCATGGTAATGATGTAAAGCGGGTTGCAGACAGTTTAATAGCTAAGATGGATTAGAACAGGCCCGATCAGAAGCAAAGGTGATTCGGACAGTTAAACTCAAATCAGACTTACTTTGCAAACTGAAATGAGCAATCGTATGTACCATATATGATCTTGGGCAGGATGAGCTAATTTAGCCATCCAAACTCACTTACGCTGAGTTGCCCACGTTGAATTTGTGAAATACAATCATTTCGACAGTCCAAATCTAGTCTTATTTTAAGTTTTAGTTTCAATATAACTCTTCATACATTAAGCTTTAGGAAATGAATATTATGGTACGGAAAAATAAGATACTTATCATTTTTGGCTGCAAACCGCACACTAGTAAACACAAGACTATCCATAAATAATAAGTTTTAATTGTATTGATAGTAAGTCACAATTTTTAAGAGTTTTAATTGTATTTTAATTCCATAACTTCTCTCATGACGTAATATTTTTATTTAAAGGGTCATAAACTCAATTATTTTAATATTAATCAAATTAAGAATTTTATAGAATTTATTTTGTATTTTTCTTGCTTTTTTTCTTGAGTAGTCTCTCTGACAAGTCTAGAGAAGCTATGTGGATTCGAAATAGACTATGATCACCGACCTCATCACGTTCATGCCTGTGGACCCGCGTCCAATTAACGTGGACCACTGGATGGGACCACAACAAAAAGTAGGGCCTACTGATTGTAAGGCAAGAGTACCATTTACTATTCTTACCGTCCATTTTTATATTATTATTCTAATAACAATTATTTAGTGGGTCACGTGCAATCTCAAGTGGAGCCCACCTGTCGTATGGTTTTGTTTAATAACATGGATTACTATCTATAAATAGAGATCCTCACACACTGCTAGATAAATGCTTTTATATATATATATATATATATATATATATATATATATATATATATATATATATATATATATATGGGTTTTGCTTACGTCTCCAGCTAGCAGGACGTTAGCAACTTCAGGAGAAGCCTTTAATTGGTACATGGGATTACCTATCATTCATTCGTAAACCTGGGAGCAAGTCACGGTGCAAAATGACAAATAATTTGAATGCAAGCATCCGAATCGTTAGAAAAAAAATGGACAACCATGATCAGGAGAAGGAATAAAATAAATATTATCATCATTTTGAAACATCTATTGGATAGATTGTGCTTTGTACTGCTTATGATTTCAAAGTAGTACTTGATTTGATGATTCAAAACATGTGATTTATGGCGCATAAGTAATGGAAAGTTGTAATAAATTAGTCTCATTCAAATGGTTAGGATAACTCAATTTATGTAATTTTTGCACATTCCCTTGCTTCCCTTAGTACTATTGAATGAACCGTTCTTATTAATGACTGGGCATCTCACATGTCATACATTACTAACATCCCCTGTGAAGGTTGCCACGTCAGCAATGGAGATGGAGGAATTCCTGGCTGTGAATTTTCTATGACAATTGTTACAGCCAACCCGTGTAACCAAAAGCTTTATTGTGGCTCAAGAGCTTCTTGCCGTGCATGCATTCAATCATAACTGTTCATCTATTAGGCCCACCATAAATAGCCCACATGGTACAAAATAGAAGCGAATGATCATACAACAAAGGAGATGTATGACTAGAAGATCTTATCCTCTAGCTTTGTTTGAGCTGCGTTTATGAGCCCCACGTGGTGCTCAATATGATACCTATACAACAAATGCTTCTTTTATGTTTTTGCAAATTTAAAAAAGACAATCAGTTGTTTAAACACATGATACCTGTACATAACTTAAGATCTTGTTTTGGAACTCGTGTCCATGCAATCAGACACTACAAAGAACTCAGTCCCTTAATTTTGAGTTTGATTGATCGAGTCAGTTATGGGCATAGGTTGATTTCTTGGGCGTGTTTTAGGTGCCTATCTAATGTGCGGGAGAGACGTGAGGAGGAAGATCATTATCTACCACAAGTAAGCAAAATCTTGAATAGATGAAGTTATTTTTAATTTCATAAAATAAAAAAGAGAATTTGAAATTCTATTATTCAATAATCTATAGATTTCTTGATTACATCATTTATAAAACAAAAACAAAATCCTAATTAGAAGTCTTAATTCAATTAAAATAGAATTTATTTGAAATAGTAAATTTTATCAAAAATAGAAAGTCTTAAATTAATTGTACTGAATGATTCCTAACATGATTTGGAGCAATTCATAAGAAGGTTGTATATTTCAAAATTAAAATTTAGTAAACATGATAAGGTTTTTTTTAATTTTTAATTTTGAAATTGCAATTTTGAATAGAAAACATTTTCTCATGAAATGAATTGACATGACCAAATATTTGGCTCAGTTGACCTTGGATGGCTTCTTACAATAAAGATTAATAGTTTATATATCTCATAATAATATCCGAATCAAAAGTTATGATCGATTCATAATTCACACTTCGAACAATAATTTCTCCCTAACTGAAATGAATTTTTAGAAGTGATAGGTGCTTGAGGTCTAGTTACGTCATGCCCTACATATGTTTGGGCCCAAATTTTGACAGACTACATTCGCTTCCATTTAGGTTTCTTTCAATCCAGTTGTGCCAAGAATATTTCCGCAGCCCTCTCTACATCACTATCCCATCAAATTGTGATTAGTAATGGCTTGCCAGATTAGGGGCGAATGCCTATTAAATTAGGAGTTTTCGCTTTATCCAAAGGATTTTAATGTGTTAGATTATAGGTATATTTGGGCTTTCGGCCCAATGGATTTCGATGGAAGGAAGAAGAGGAAGAAAGAGAAGGAAAGTGAAAGAAGAGAAGAAGATTTAGGGAAAATTCATTTGTCCTGATGCCTTTTTTATTTTCAAAGAAGATTGATTAGGAAGAATAGGGATAGAGTAGAGAGAGAATCCTCCCTTTCCCCAATTTCATTAAACCCTAGTCTCCAATCTAGGGCTTAGATCATACACTACATGCCCATCAAGACTTACTAGGATGAAAGCCCAAAAATATCCATTGGGAAACAAAAACATGTTCCAAAGGTGTACCTTTCAATTTTTTTTCATCCACCACCTATTTCTAGGGCCTTTGATTAGAGAAACCCATAGACTAGAAAAAAGGATAATTACAATGTTATTTAATTGTTATTTTCATTGGCACTATTAATGCAGGGAGGATGTGTTGAGGTTGAGCACCGTCTTCCTCAAGAAAATAACTACTCTGAATCCATGGAGCTTCTCTAGACTCCTCACAGAGATTCCTCGAATCCATGAGAAAAATAAGAAAATAAAAACAATTTCTAGAAATTTGAAATAAGTTAATTGATGATTTTTTTATAAAAAAAAATGAGTTTACAACCCCTTAAATAGTAATTTAAACCTTAGGAAGAAGTTTCAAAATCAAACTACAACTAAAACTTCCATAAATCGTTACTTACTATAAATAGTAAACTTACTATTTATAGATAATCATGATTTCTATTAGACCTCATAGTAATTTTTCTAGGTACTTTTCATGTTGAATACAACTCATAAAGCCCAACGGATAAAAGGTAAATAGTAAAAATGAAAATAAAATGGGATTTTGACCATCAATTTGATGGAATCTCACAAATTCGGCACGAGAAACCCGGCACGGCTAGGATGGGTGGCTAAATTAGCTTCTCCTACCCTAAAATTATATATGGCACGTCAGATAACTCACTCTAGTTTGCGAGATATGCCCGTTTTAAATTTCTTATGGTCCGGTTCACTTCCGCCTCCAATTGGGTCTTCTCTGGTCCATCTTGGCCATGAAATTGTCCATGACCCACTTTACATCAACTATTATAATTTAGATCCCTTATTAGAGACTTATTTGTTTCACAAGTGAAAATTTTATATTTATTAAACATGTCACATTATATCTTACACAAATTATTATTTTTTACAACTATGAATGAAGCTAATGATTTCTTCATAAACTTCATAGTTTTGTTTCACAAATTCAAAAATATCAAATCAATGAAATGTTGAGATGTAGAGCCACATCTAGGGCCGTCCTCGACCGGTCATGGGGTATGCACGACTATTCGTAGGGGCCCGCTCGAGCGGTCATAGACCTACTCAACTCAAAGTCCTGTGAGCATCATTTTTTGGTTTCGAGGTGCTTGACCGGTCGAGGACCATGCTCGACCGGTCGTGTGGTCCTCTCGACCGGTCATAGTTACGCAGATTCGTTTCTGAATCCGATGCGGACTGCGGATTTTGCTGTCGCCTTTCGCAAGGGTACGGGTTTTGTTGTCCTCTTCTGGTTCTTGAGGCTTTTCGGGCCTAACCGGAAGAGTTTTATCAATAACCTTCCCACTCCTAAGAGTGGTGATGGATTTACCATGCCCCATTTGATTTGAAGAGCTGGAATTACCTGTCTCGTATTGCGGTTTAGGATTGGGGATTGGTTGTGCAGGAAGCATCCCCTTTTCTATAGCCGTCATACGTGAATCTATCTTTTGTATAAAATTTCATAATATCTTCGTCAGCTCTTGCACAGAATTTTAAGCCGGTTCTTCTTGAGGTCTCCCCTGATTTGGATTTTGATTGAAGAAACCTTGAGGGGTAGCAGTTTGTCCATTCCTCCAACTAAAATTCGGATCATTTTTTCAGCCAGGATTGTACGTATTAGAGGGTGGTCCATTGAAAGGTCTTTGATAGTTATTTACGGCATTAGATTGTTCATTCAATACTTCTCGAAAGGCAGGTATTGAAGGACAATTTTCAGTAGTATGAATGTTGCAATCACAGATGCCGCAAACGCTTTCATTAGCCTTTTCCTTCCTTCCTTCCATGGCCTCAAATTTTCTGGTGAGATTGGTCACCTTAGCGTTAAGATCATTATCCTCTTTCAGGAGATATATTCCTCATTTTTTTCTTGAATGAGTCGGCCTAGACGTAGTGTTCGTCCTTGGGTAATAGTCCCATGATTGTGTTTTTTCAGCGAGACTATCGAGGTAATCCCATACCTCGTCGACATTTTTATTGATGAATTCTCCGTTACACATTGTCTCGACCATTTGGCGCATGGAAGATGTTAGCCCATCATAGAAAAAATTCGTAATGCGCCATATTTCAAAGTCATGTTGTGGGCATGCATTAACCAGATCCTTGAACCTTTCCCAACATTGGAAGAATGTTTCATCTTCCTTTTGGGAAAAGTTCATGATTGCTCTCCTGAGAGTAATTGTCTTATGATGTGGGAAAATTTTCTTTATAAATTCCCTCTGCATATCATTCCATGTGCCAATGGATCTAGGACGCAGTGAATGTAACCACGTCTTGGCTTTTTCTTTCAAGAAAAATGGAAAGAGTTTCAGCCTAATTGTAACATCCCGAAAATCGGGGGGTCGAGCAAAAACCCAACTCCCGAGTTCCAAAATGTTATTTATGCAACATGGATATGTATGATTGAATGTTGTCTGTGATAATGTATTAAACATGAGTGAGATTAAGCCAGAACAGTATATCATACTTCAGAGACAGTTAAATTTGCAAGCGGAAGACTGTAACAGTATGTATTGTCTCCAGAGTGTGAATACATTACCAGGTTATACACATACATGTATACTTCAAAAGTAAACAAAATGAATATACATGAGGGCACTAAAAATATAAAATGACAAACGTCAAAGTATCTAATCAACCTCCCTGCAATCCCGTCAATCAGAACACGCATAAAGGAGGAATCCTCCTCCTCATCATCAAGTCCAGCTCCGCCTCACAGGCCGCGCCATCATCTGCAATCACAAAAGGGACTGGTGGGTGTCCGGAAACACCATCCCGTAACGTGGGAGTGAGTGATCAACTCAGTGGGATAAGAGAGCAGAGATTAGCATGTTCACAATTCAATCACGCGATAATAGTAAAGCAGTAAATCAGACAATCCTAATACTGTTGTTAATGCAGGATGACATGACGTGATGTATGCCCTCACCGACGATCTCCCTCATGCGGCAACATCTTACGACCGCGGCATGCCACACTCCCTAGAGTGCTCCACATCTTCCAGGCACATGCAATGCTATGGTGATATGATTTCCAAGTTGTTATTAAGTCCATTCAAACAGCAGGATTGGGAAACTAAGGTACTTCCCTTGTATCAATCCCAATACAGATCCTGTCTAGGGTCGTCACTCCTAGTAATCTCATACGATGTATATTTCGTAGGTCACTGCAAGGGCTGCCAGGGCTGTTGCTCGCACTCGTTGCACCGCTCCCCCATCACCTTATCAATACAGGCCTACTGTACTCTACTGCACGGAAGGGTCGTCGCCTCCCGTGGACTCAGAATACGCTCGCGGTCACTACAAAGGGCTCGTCGCCTGATCAGTGTAGGCCGACAGCTAGAATATAGTGTCCCATACCACCATAATCTGCTCACGAGTTTAGGTGCTCACTGGTCACTACGGGGAGGTTTGTGGCCCCAGCGTAGGCCGACAGCTCGACCACGGTGTCCCATACCACCATGCCCGGCTCATGAGTCTTCGTGGATCAAGGTACCACGGTTAATAGGGTTTACAATGGTAAGTTCAGTACCCTAGGTTCAAGCAATTATGACTCATACAAGGTGAACATACATCGGCCAGTCGGGTTACTTGACGGGCTCGACTAGCGCGATCGCATCTCGAATTGAACGACATGAAGTGCGTAAAACACTTCGCGTGGCCTAACCACTGCCGCCAACTCTCAACACGAATCACATTCATCGACGCGTCGTTCGTGGCTATGACCAGTCAGCCACGAATTCGTTCGGTTACCGACTGCCTGGACTAAGTCAAGTCCCACACATCTATTGAATTACATTACGCTATATACCACGGTATTGGAATTGAAACACATCATGTGAGCATGTTAGCACATGTTTTAACATTCAACTAAGGCAAATCTTCAAGGCATACTTTCCATGCATATTCAACTTAGGCAAATCTTCAAGGCATCATTTCTATGCATGTGATGCAATCATGCATAAGGTCAACATATAGAAAATCATTTAGGTCAGCATTTTAAATCATGAAATCAATCTCAAACTACTACATAACATCATTCAATACAATACATACTAATACAAGCATTTATACAGACACATACACTACACACTTAAGTCCACATATAGTATGTCGACCCAAAGTGCGCAACTTGGCGAATCTCTTCGCCAAACTGATTATGCAAGCATTCCTAACTCACTAATACGGCGACAAACCATGTCAATCACGTCAGCAAAATATGCATGTAGACCGTACTTCCTACATATGACTAAAATGCCCTAAATCTCATATTCTTCGATAATTTACGAAATAGGAAACAGAGAGCACGTTGTACATGTCAAACGGCGATGCCGTCGATAATCTACTATTAAACGACATTGAAAGCGTTGTAAACCGTCAATCAAAGCGTCTAAAATCCTCACCTAGTCTCTTACGGTCGCGGGATTTTGAACGGAGCGTGTACGCTTCGTCTACGGCAGTAGGAGGACCTGATTTATGGAATACATTAGCTAACATGCCATGAATCTGAGTAAACCCTAAATCAGCAAGTTCTAGGGTTATTTTATACCTGAAAAAGGGGAGAAATCACCAGCCAGGTGATTGGGAAGAGGTGTTGAAGCAGCAGCAATCGGCGGCTCGGATGCGGGGAAAATCTCCTCTTCCCTTTCTCTCAAACTCTCTCTCTCTTTTCTAGGGTTTGTGAATTTCGTATGCAAGGAAGGAATGAGGGTTTCAACCCCTTTTATAAGCTTGGAAACGCCGAATATAGGCTCCGGGACGAAGTTTACTTATTGCCTATCCATTTCGGGGCTGTTTCGGTCCAAAAACTGATTTCTGGTGGTCCCCTGGTCGATTGCGATCAGACTTAAGCTCATGGGTACCAGATGTACCTCGTATTAAGTTTTCAGTCTGGCAGGGTTCGCAGATCGCACGTATCGGACCAGTTTCAGTTCAGCGGTCACCGCACATAGATCAGGGCTGAAAGTCCCATGATAATAAATAGAAATTTTTCCTGATCCGAGGGTGTAATCTGGATGAATTCTGACGGTCAGAACGCTTAATACTGACGCGTCAAGTCGTGTGCCAGATTTGAATTTGAAATTCCAAATTCGTCCCTATTCGCGGTCGCTTCAGTCCGGGTTCAACGAAATACTCTGTGATTATCGGATTGACTTGATTTTCGAGATGATTGTCAAGTCCAGCTGGGCGGTTCTAACGGTCTAAGATAGGAGGTACCGGACCTTCGACGCGCGGTCTAAATCCAATATAAAAATTCAATGTGGTCCAGAGGACAAACCCGCTTAGAGTTTGATCCGAGGTTATAGAGTATTGTAGAGTTGTTTGTTCTACTCGATTTGGGTCTTGTGGAACGTATTTAAAGTGATCAGGGACTGTTTCCCAACCACTCCAACGTTGCGCTAGCTAACTTATGCTTAGTTTCTAAAGAAATTTATCCTAAGTGGTTTCTTTGGCTATGGAATTGGGTTCTGAACGATTTTTCAGGTGTTTTAATTGACCCATTGCCTAAGGACGTTTAATCCCAGATTAGCCAAAATCCGGGGTGTTACAATCTACCCCCCTTAAAACACAATGTCGTCCCTGACATTGGCGAAGGGCAAGGAGTACTTTCTCTAAGGAAGGTTCAAATCCTATTTAATAACCTAATCGTACATATAACCTAAATCAAATGTTTCGATCCTGGGCCAGTGGGAAAGAGGCCAACCACTCTTCCGCTGCGCCACACTGATCGAACGACAGTGTTGACTAATCCTAACTGGATTGGACTTAATACGTTCTACCCCCCTTAAAACTTGGTTTTTCTTAAATTCAAGAATCTATGCATCGCTCTATATATCGGAACAAGGTGCAACTTAGGGGCGATCTTTGACATGAATTAGGGAACAACCTCTCATTACAGTGGCTTTCCCTGATAATGATGCGTTCTATGGCATTGGTATCTATGGCGATAGAGATGAGCCTAAGCTCTATTGTGGATAGGTTCAGGTATGAGTTGGTGGCAAGATGCCTAATTCTCTACTGGCTTTAAGTCCTCGCCATTTCCCAAAGACACTATGATCCTGTTTAGTTGTAGATGGTCGAGCCAACACGGAAGAAAGGTTGTGTAATGGGTCTGAGCCGGATACATAGACTTTCTGTCTAGCTAGGACAGAAGATTTATTGTATCAATTCTTAATCCGAGTCGATTCCGATCATCTGCTTGATCAGAGCATTGGATTTATTGGTAACCACTAGGATTAAGAAGTCGATTCAGACCGCGAATACATCGCTTACATGTAGTTCCTTTATTCCGCATTCTCGAATGCAATAAGCCAAGGGGAAGGCAATTCTAGGGGGCGTGCTAGTACATTCTAAGTTCAATCTGAGGGAGTTATAAATGTTCCCTGAGAGTGTATGGTTCCTTCCTATGGGCAACAACAGAAATCTATTAGTCATAAAGAAATCTAACCTACTATCCCTTAGCATATATAGGCCTTACACTGCCTAAGTCAACTAGTAACCTAGTCTGTAACTCAGTACTTATAATCCAAAGCCTAAGTTTATACGTTAAATGGTTCCATACCATTTCTACTATAGGGAATTGTTCTATCACTCAGGGTCAAGATTATCTAAATAGAATTGGGTTTCCTATATCGTCAGATCCTTCAAATCTAGCAGTGCTAACTCTAGGACCAAAACGCCAAGGGCCTATGTGGCCAGTAGCATTCAGTTGTATTAAATAGAACCGCATTCTTAGTCCCATAGTGGGATCGGAAGTGGCATGCTTGGTAGGAGGGTGGGGTGGGATAAAAACTAATTTGTAGGCCGGATCTCAGGGAGTTATACTACTCCCAATCTAGAAACAATATCTTATAACGAAATGAAACAACATGCATTCCATTCAACAAATTTTGGCTATATTAAGCCCAAACCACAACACAAACACATTTTTCTACCTAAAAACAAAACAACCTAGAAATTTCAAATAGTAATCAAACAAGCAAAAGGGCAACGACATAAATGCCTAATTCTACCAAAGGACTTCTACCAGGGTCCCAACTGACCTTCTTGAATACTATCAAGTTCAGTACTGTCTGTTGCCCAGTCGAGCTCTATCGGCCAAGTATTTTCACTACTTCTCACACGGAGAAAGTTGAGAAATGGGATTTGAGGTTAGCACGATTCTAAGACCCAAAAAGAGGGTAAAGTCTCAAATAAAAGGGACATGAGAAGGAGGATGGTGGAAAAGGAGAAAAAGGCTAAAATAGCTTAACAATAGCAATGGAAAATGGGAGAAATGCAAGGAAATGGCTAACCAAAATAGAAAAGGGAGATCTAGGCGTTGTAGAGGGATGCTTCAAGCTCCCCTAGGATGTATTTTCAGAACGAAATAAAAACGAAAAAGGGGAATGGAGTACCTCACGAATTCGACTCGATTTGGGGGTTTTAGGAGCTCCAACGGACGAAACCTTCAAGAGGGAGGGCTGCCAACTTCAAAGGAATGATGGAGGGTGGTCTTTTTTGGCCAAAGATGGATCTAGGGGTGGTTTGGAACCACAATTTTTGGTTAGGGCAGCAAGAAAACGAAAATGGGGCTAGGGAAGGGGACTTTTGTGAAGGAAGTACATCTTTTAGGGAGTTTCAAGGTACGGACCGCATACCAGGGGACTACCCTAGCCCCCAAACTCATCCAGCCCAAAGATCAAGCCCATCCGATAAGTTTGACCGGCGATGCATCGCCGAACCGGCGATGGCATCGCCGATGAAGTTGCAAATTGGCCATTGAGGCCATATGGGATGGATTCCCCTTGGCCTAGGGATTCCAAAAAGGTATGGTGCACACTCTGGTTCATTGTAGATTGCCCTAGGGAGGCCAATACATTTTTAACATCCATTCGAGGCTTTTCGGGTCCAATATTCAATCCCGAATACAAAACCCTATCATGCAGCATATGATTTTGGGGTAGAAGGATCTATTACATCCATCTAGACCATTATTTGATAAAGAAAGTGAAGTTAGAATGGCCTTATGGCCATTTTTCATGAAATTTTACTATTCACTGTAAAATTTGGTGAATGTACTAATTTGTGTTATTTTCATATTAGGTTTGATGCCTAACATGAAATGGATAAGAAAAAATTGAAGGTTGAAGTGTTTAGAGGAGAAAATTTGAGAATTTTTGGCAAAACGGGGTTTTTAAGCCCTGACGATTGATTACTGGAGTCGTGGTCATTCCACGGCCCAAGGATTTACTTTTGCGGTTTAAAACCGCTCATAGGACATCTCAACCTAACTTCCTATAGCTTAGCAGCGATTCGGGTGGCCTTACGCGACCCGAGATGCGTTACAGAGTCGATCTTGCGATCGATTCTAATAGACTTCGCCTATCGGCGAATCTGCGATCCTGGACGTGTTTCTAGACCCTTCTCGCACCCACCTATGTCAAAGGAAGCGACAGCGTGCGTCGCGTGACCATAACCCAGGCCCGGTTTAATCCAAATCATGCTCTGATACCATCTTATTAAGTCCATTCAAACAGCAGGATTGGGAAACTAAGGTACTTCCCTTGTATCAATCCCAATACAGATCCTGTCTAGGGTCGTCACTCCTAGTAATCTCATACGATGTATATTTCGTAGGTCACTGCAAGGGCTGCCAGGGCTGTTGCTCGCACTCGTTGCACCGCTCCCCCATCACCTTATCAATACAGGCCTACTGTACTCTACTGCACGGAAGGGTCGTCGCCTCCCGTGGACTCAGAATACGCTCGCGGTCACTACAAAGGGCTCGTCGCCTGATCAGTGTAGGCCGACAGCTAGAATATAGTGTCCCATACCACCATAATCTGCTCACGAGTTTAGGTGCTCACTGGTCACTACGGGGAGGTTTGTGGCCCCAGCGTAGGCCGACAGCTCGACCACGGTGTCCCATACCACCATGCCCGGCTCATGAGTCTTCGTGGATCAAGGTACCACGGTTAATAGGGTTTACAATGGTAAGTTCAGTACCCTAGGTTCAAGCAATTATGACTCATACAAGGTGAACATACATCGGCCAGTCGGGTTACTTGACGGGCTCGACTAGCGCGATCGCATCTCGAATTGAACGACATGAAGTGCGTAAAACACTTCGCGTGGCCTAACCACTGCCGCCAACTCTCAACACGAATCACATTCATCGACGCGTCGTTCGTGGCTATGACCAGTCAGCCACGAATTCGTTCGGTTACCGACTGCCTGGACTAAGTCAAGTCCCACACATCTATTGAATTACATTACGCTATATACCACGGTATTGGAATTGAAACACATCATGTGAGCATGTTAGCACATGTTTTAACATTCAACTAAGGCAAATCTTCAAGGCATACTTTCCATGCATATTCAACTTAGGCAAATCTTCAAGGCATCATTTCTATGCATGTGATGCAATCATGCATAAGGTCAACATATAGGAAATCATTTAGGTCAGCATTTTAAATCATGAAATCAATCTCAAACTACTACATAACATCATTCAATACAATACATACTAATACAAGCATTTATACAGACACATACACTACACACTTAAGTCCACATATAGTATGTCGACCCAAAGTGCGCAACTTGGCGAATCTCTTCGCCAAACTGATTATGCAAGCATTCCTAACTCACTAATACGGCGACAAACCATGTCAATCACGTCAGCAAAATATGCATGTAGACCGTACTTCCTACATATGACTAAAATGCCCTAAATCTCATATTCTTCAATAATTTACGAAATAGGAAACAGAGAGCACGTTGTACATGTCAAACGGCGATGCCGTCGATAATCTACTATTAAACGACATTGAAAGCGTTGTAAACCGTCAATCAAAGCGTCTAAAATCCTCACCTAGTCTCTTACGGTCGCGGGATTTTGAACGGAGCGTGTACGCTTCGTCTACGACAGTAGGAGGACCTGATTTATGGAATACATTAGCTAACATGCCATGAATCTGAGTAAACCCTAAATCAGCAAGTTCTAGGGTTATTTTATACCTGAAAAAGGGGAGAAATCACCAGCCAGGTGATTGGGAAGAGGTGTTGAAGCAGCAGCAATCGGCGGCTCGGATGCGGGGAAAATCTCCTCTTCCCTTTCTCTCAAACTCTCTCTCTCTTTTCTAGGGTTTGTGAATTTCGTATGCAAGGAAGGAATGAGGGTTTCAACCCCTTTTATAAGCTTGGAAACGCCGAATATAGGCTCCGGGACGAAGTTTACTTATTGCCTATCCATTTCGGGGCTGTTTCGGTCCAAAAACTGATTTCTGGTGGTCCCCTGGTCGATTGCGATCAGACTTAAGCTCATGGGTACCAGATGTACCTCGTATTAAGTTTTCAGTCTGGCAGGGTTCGCAGGTCGCACGTATCGGACCAGTTTCAGTTCAGCGGTCACCGCACATAGATCAGGGCTGAAAGTCCCATGATAATAAATAGAAATTTTTCCTGATCCGAGGGTGTAATCTGGATGAATTCTGACGGTCAGAACGCTTAATACTGACGCGTCAAGTCGTGTGCCAGATTTGAATTTAAAATTCCAAATTCGTCCCTATTCGCGGTCGCTTCAGTCCGGGTTCAACGAAATACTCTGTGATTATCGGATTGACTTGATTTTCGAGATGATTGTCAAGTCCAGCTGGGCGGTTCTAACGGTCTAAGATGGGAGGTACCGGACCTTCGACGCGCGGTCTAAATCCAATATAAAAATTCAATGTGGTCCAGAGGACAAACCCGCTTAGAGTTTGATCCGAGGTTATAGAGTATTGTAGAGTTGTTTGTTCTACTCGATTTGGGTCTTGTGGAACGTATTTAAAGTGATCAGGGACTGTTTCCCAACCACTCCAACGTTGCGCTAGCTAACTTATGCTTAGTTTCTAAAGAAATTTATCCTAAGTGGTTTCTTTGGCTATGGAATTGGGTTCTGAATGATTTTTCAGGTGTTTTAATTGACCCATTGCCTAAGGACGTTTAATCCCAGATTAGCCAAAATCCGGGGTGTTACACTAATAGTATCCTCAGATACATTAGGAAAGTATAAGGTGCCTATGATTTCATCGAACTCTTTCAGATGCAAGTATGGTTCTTCAGACTCAAGCCCATGGAACTTAGGAAGGAATTGGATAACCCCTGACTTGATGTCCATATGTCCTGTATTCGCAGGAAAAATCATGCATGAGGGCGTACTCACCCCCGCCGGTTGTAAATAATCTCGTAAAGTACGAGGCGGGGGTGCGTGGTGCACCTCATTCTCATCATGTACTTCCTCAACCATAGGTTGGGGTAGTGCTTGAGGTTGATTTTTAGCCATAACCTCCTCTATCTCAGGAGAATTCAAGTGGTGTCTAGTCCTGCGATGGACAGTCAACCCCTCAACTAATCCTCCTTTAGTCACGAGACGTCGAGTGTTGTCGCATGCCCACTGGGGCATAAAACACACTCAGCCCTCAAATTCTAACTTAAACCTAAGAAAAAGGAAGAAGAAATCTAGAAAATAAAAGGGAAAGATGGAAAGAAGTTACCAAATTTGAAGTCATAGGTTAAGAACCTGCAGAATAAACAAAATAAGTTAGTTTTTAAACAAAAAGTCTATAAAATAGAGAAATTCTAAAGATATAATAAGAACCAAAGTTAGGATTTATAAAAAGAGTTAAAATTAGCAACTACTAAAAAGAAGAACTAAATCCTAATCTAGAATAGAGAGGAAGAATTTAAGAAAGAATTTACCAATTTAGAAACTATCTTAGAAGCCTACAAAACAGGGACGACAAGTTAGTTTCTAAAAATCGAGAAAATCTAAACCTAATCTTAAACTAATCCTAAAACTAATTAATTTCAGAAAAACGTAGCCGACAGTCACCGGCAACGGCGCCAAAAACTTGTTCACTCCCCAAGTGCAGGGTTGTGATGTAGTAATAAACTCAGTAAGACCGAGGTCGAATCCCAAGGGACTGAAACTTGTACGTTATTTAAAATTAACTAGAACTAGAACTAGAATAAGGTGAAATCTAAACTATTTGTGATTTGAGAAATAATTGTGAAATTATTATCTAAAACTTAGGAAATCAGAGATAAGGAAACTAGGAATTCAGAGGATCCGCTTGTAGAGATCAGGGAGATCTTATACCCGCTCTAAGAATTATGAAAATTAACTGAACTGCCGTTGATCTAGTTTTCAAGAGATGAAAGGTATATGAATTAGAATGGATTCCATCACCAAACCATGCCCAAGAGACTGTGGCAAACAACGGAATTAAACTAATTACCAACTAATCACATGTATGAAGGTTAGGAAGGGTACTGTCATCCGATCATGCCCAGGATACTATGGTGAACAACGGGGCGTCCGGACGTCATAAACATCAAAAGGGAAGGAAATATTCGATGCCATTGCAGACCCATTGTAATTTCAGTCACAACAGACCATTAAAAACTAAAAACATTCCATTAATAAACTTAAATCAATATCAACTCAGTTTTAAACAAAAGGCACAAGCGGAGGATCTCCCATCATGCTACAAGCTTCACCTCTTAGCCCTAGCTAAGAGGTTTAGCCTGACAACATGATTAGGCTAACCATTATCAAATAAAATAACAATTAAAAATTATAAAGAAAACCACTCTCCTTGTCTCTCTCTTTGCTCCACGTCTTCAGCCGTGCCCGTCCAAGCCTCAACTTCCTGGCCAAAAACTCCCCAAGCTCCAGCCCTCCTAGATCTAGCCGTGGATCCTCCTCCTTTTCCCTTTTTTTTTCTCCTCACATTCTCTCTCTTTTATACGCATTGCAGCCGGTTGGAGTGGAGAAACTTCATGCAGAAGTTCCTCTTACGCAGCAAGGTCGGTGGCCTACACAGTAATCCTGTAGAAAACGTAAACAGATCCACGTGTGGGGGGAACTTTTGGAAAAGATTCATCCATGCCACTCATTCAGCCACCATGGCTGGGGGTAATGACCCCTTTATGATATTTTGGACGGTTTGGATCATAGATCCGATACCGTTCTTGATCATACAACTAGCCACAGCGTCCAGCTTTCACGGACGTAGGGCCTCTGCGCAAATTCTTGCGCTGAGATGATGGTGGGGCCCATGATCGGGTTTTCTAGAGAAATCCACCCCGTCCATAAGTTTCTCCTCGTAATTTCGGTCGAGAATGGATGATTTTGAATCTGTTTCGGCACAACCCTTGTAGCTTTCATTCGGCCGTCCATTCGCCGTTTGGATCCTTGAAGTACACCAAATAACTGAAAAAATCCATCTGTACACCAGGGAACGGTCGGTTTGGCCTCCTGAATCTAATTAACAGTGTGGATCATTGCAATGCATGATGAAGGTGGCCCACCAGCACCCGACCGCATCTCTTTTTGCGAAACAGAGCTTGCGTCCACGTGTGCCGGAACATTGGTGGGGCCCACGAACATTGTATTTTGACAAATCCATGTCGTCCATTGGTTTCGGCTCAAAATTCCATCCAGAAAAGACTGTTTTTGGAGCACATTCGATGTGGCCCACGAGCTTTTCTACTCCACCGTCCAATCTATGTTTAACGGTTAAAAACATGCAATAGCTTGCATGGGGACAAACAGTCACCTAGGTCAGGTTAATACCCCTCCTCTGAAGTGTATGGACGGGTCGGATCTTCAAGATTCATGATGGGTGGACCCCACTACTAAAAAATAGCCAGCGCCTTGCGGACGCTGTTTGAAACAGGGAAGAAGAAGAAGATACGGGTCAGTCCGTCTTTTGACCGGGCTGACCGTCCGGTGCACAGCCTGTGTGTGTACACTATGTACATGAACTGCACATGTAGGACCCATGGTGATGTTTTTGTGTAATCCGTTCCGTCCATCCTTTTCACCATCTCATTTTATCCGTCCAGAACACTTTTGAAGCATATCCATAACTCAGGTGAGCCCCAATTCACTGATTTATAGGCTGATCTGTCCGTTGGGTCACTTCCAGAGGGATCCAATGGCTGAAAATTGACTTGTGCGGTTAATTTCTTGTCCTCAGGCCACGTATGAAGTTTCGAGTCAAATGGATGGTTGAAACACTGTGATCTTGCATTCTGGACCAATTTCGGGTCACTTACGCTTCAGTTTCTTGATTTTTGCAGATCACTGGCGTGTGCATTCATCAATCGTGGTCCCTTTGGGTCCGTCCCTTACCTTAGTGATCATCAGAGCATTAAATCCATACTTTAGGCACCTCTTTCAGTCCAAGCTTGTAAAATCACCTGCATCACAAACACGGTTAAAGTGGGTCATTAAATGGTATTATGTTAGTAAATTCAGATAATAACTGGGGTCTAATATGCAATATTTGACCCTCAACACAACCCCCAACCAGCATTTTGCTAGTCCCGAGCAAAGTATGCGAAAAATAAGTTGAGAATTAGAAGATGATTCATATGAACTTGAATGATTCTTTCGAAAAACAATTCAGATATTAGAATTTTAAGATTCATGAATGTTGGGAATTATTTTCTCCTGGACTCAGGCACCCATTAAACTTCATAATCAAGTTCAAAGTATTAATCCACTAATTAGAAAATTTCTAAACATTAAGATCCATGAGCGTATAGTATACTCTCGGCTCATCAACATTAAGATTCAATTCTTTATTCTCAGGATATCATTGGTAATCATCAAGAGAATTCATAATAACCAACACTTGCCTCAAAGATCATCTTTTGATTTTTCAGTCTCTGTTTTTTTTTCATTGAAAGAATGTCAAAAGGGAAATCAAATTTTCACCTATAGGGAGCAAACCTACGGTGAAACTAGTCACCCAACTCTTTCCAACTGTTAATCGTAGGGAATCGAATCCACACCTATAGGGAGCAAACCCATGGTGAAGATTAATTGCCCAACTTTTCAATTTTTATACCCTGATGGCAAGATATTTCGGGCTGGTTCCTTTCATGCTCAGTGATTAGCAAGTTAATCCTTTGAAATGGAACTGAAATCTAAATGTGTAGGCGAGACGTGACATGTAAAATCAGGACTCAATCAATGTTCACAACTTCTAATCATAGATTAATAATTCGATCTTAATTGTGAAATCTAATAGATAACTGAATTCAAGAGTCATGCATTACCAACATCACATATCTTGAAAATCTAAAGTAGGGATAATTGTCAAAATCACTTCGAATTCACAAGAGTTTTCAAAAAAAATTTAAAAAATTTTCACAATTTTCTCACATTATTTTTTATTTCAAGACCAAGAAAATACTGATTAGGAAGCCTAATCTTCCACCCCCAACCTAACATCTATATTGTCCTCAATGTAAAAGATATAAGCATGCAATGCACATGGAACAACAAAAGTAAATGAGAAGTTATGGGAAAATAGTACCTGGATAACGAATCGAGAGAGTTTCCAAAAATCACAGCATGGAAGCTTGTCAGCCAAGAGAGAAAACAAAAATAAAAATAACAAAAATAACAACAAATAAAATTCTACCTATACCACTTTCGCAGGTGCTCTCGATTGCATTTAGCGTATGCAACAAGCTTTTAAACCCCTAGGTTACCCCTAGTGGATGAGTTGTAGTCTCGTGAGGGTTTGCAGTATTGTTACCCGTAAATATTGAACTAACTAACCTATGAAAGCGACTATCCTAAACCTATGAAAGCGATAAACATACATATACCTCCATCAGACTAGGAGATCAGTCCTGGTAAACAGGAGCAATCAGAGGCATGGACATGTCCTCTGAATCAAATGTCTCAACAAATGGCTTTAATCGATGTCCATTTACTTTAAACTCCTTATCATTTTCAGGATCTTTTATCTCGACGGCCCCATGAGGATAAGCAGTGACAACAATGTAAGGGTCGGTCCAACGAGATCGAAGCTTACCCAGAAAGAGATGTAGTCGAGAATCGTACAAAAAGACTTTCTGACCTGGCGTGAATGATTTTCGTAGAATATGTTGATCATGAAACGCCTTCATCTTGTCCTTGTAAATTCTCAAGTTTTCATATGCATCGTTTCAGATTTCTTCAAGTTCATTCAGCTGAAGTTTGCATAACGAGCCAGCGTTGTCCAGATTGAAATTTAGATTTTTGATCGCCCAATATGCTTTATGTTCTAATTCCACAGGCAAGTGACAGGCCTTCCCATAGACAAGTCTAAAGGGAGATATTCCAATAGGAGTTTTAAAAGCAGTACGGTACGCCCATAAGGCATCGGTCAATCGGATTGACCAGTCCTTACGATCAGGATTAACCGTTTTTTTAGGATATGTTTGATCTCCCTATTAGAAATTTCAGCTTGTCCACTTGTCTGTGGATGGTATGGGGTGCTCACCTTATGAGAGATACTGTATTTCTTCATTAAACTCTCAAATGGTCTATTACAAAAGTGTGAGCCCCCATAACTAATGATGGCTCGAGGTGTTCCGAACCGCAACAGGATATTTTCTTTCAAAAATTTAATGACCGTGCGATGGTCATTTTTGCAGCACGGAATTGCTTCGACCCATTTAGTGACATAGTCTACGGCGAGCAAAATATACAGATTTCTAAATGATTGGGGGAATGGTCCCATGAAATCAATGCCCCAGCAATCAAATGCTTCAATGATAAGGATGAGATTCAAAGACATCATATTTCGATGGGACAATGCTCCCAATTTTTTACAACGCTCACAAGCTTTGCAAAACTCATGAGTAGCCCTGAACATAGTGGGCCAGTAAAAGCCACACTGTAGAATCTTGGCCGTGGTCTTTTTAGCAGAAAAGTGACCACCACAGGCCTGTGAGTGACAGAAGGAGATGATACTCTGATGCTCATCATCTGGCACACATCTCCTTAAGATTTGGTCTGGGCAATATTTAAACAAATATGGATCGTCCCAGAAAAAGTTACGCACCTTGGTAAAGAATTTCTTCTTATCTTGTGACGTCCAATGTGTCGGTATGGAACCTGTAGCAAGATAATTGGCAATATCAGCGAACCAAGGTGAATGAGCGACTCTAAACAGTTGTTCATCAGGGAACATATCATTAATATGAGTAGCCTCAAGGGAATCAGAGGTATTAAGGCGAGAAAGGTGATTGGCCACTACGTTCTCTACTCCTTTTTTGTCTTTAATTTCCAAATCGAATTCTTGGAGTAGAAGGATCCATCGTATCAGGCGGGCTTAGAATCATTCTTAGAAAGAAGATACTTAAGTGCTGCGTGATCTGTGTAGATGATGATCTTAGATCCGACCAGGTAGGATCTAAATTTGTCCAAAGCGAACACTACGGCTAAGAGTTCCTTTTCCATACTCGAGTAGTTCACTCGGGCAGGATTTAGAGTCCTACTTGCGTAGTGAATAACGTAAGGTCGCTTATCTTTTCTCTGGCCTAGAACCGCTCCAAGAGCATAATAAGAGGCGTCGCACATAAGTTCAAAAGGAAGACTCCAGTCGGGTGGCTGCATAATAGGTGCAGTGGTTAACATGCCCTTAAGCTTAGTGAAAGCTTCTTGGCACTGATCAGTCCACTCGTATGGTGTGTCCTTTTGAAGAAGATTACATAAAGGACGAGAGAGGAGACTAAAGTCCTTTATGAATCGTCGGTAAAATTCTGTGTGTCCCAAGAAGGATCGCACATCTCTGATGTTCTTGGGTGGAGGTAGGTTAGAGATAAGATCGATTTTTGCCTTATCTACCTCGATTCCTTTGGACGAGATGATATGCCCAAGGATAATTCCCTTTTGAACCATAAAATGGCACTTCTCCCAGTTAAGTACCAAATTTTTTTCTTCACATCTTTTCAGCACACATTTAAGACTTGCTAAGCATTCGCTGAAAGATGAACCAAAAACAGAGAAATCGTTCATGAAGACCTCTAAATATTTCCTCACAATGTCAGAAAAGATACTCATCATACTTCGCTGAAAGGTGGCAGGGACGTTACATAACCCGAATGACATCCTTCTGTAAGCAAAGGTGCCATATGGACATGTAAATGTGGTCTTTTTCTGATCTTCAGGGGCGATTTCAATCTGATTATAACCTGAATACCCGTCAAGGAAACAGTAATAGGAATGACCAGCTAACCTTTCTAAGATCTGATCTATAAAGGGCAAAGGAAAGTGGTCCTTCCTAGTGACGGTATTCAGCTTCCTGTAGTCAATGCACATTCTCCAACCAGGAGTAACTCTGGTCGGCACGAGTTCATTATAGGCATTGGCTACGATGGTGATCCCGGACTTCTTAGGAACTACCTGAGTTGGACTCACCCATTGACTATCGGATATGGGATAAATGATCCCCACTTCCAATAGTTTGACAACTTCGGCCTTAACCACTTCCTTCATGTTTGGATTTAATCTACGTTGTGATTGCCAAATAGCCTTTGCATTATCCTCAAGATATATGCGGTGAGTACAAATCGATGGGTTAATTCCTTTGAGGTCCACTATCGTTCATCCAAGAGCTCCATTATGCTCAATGAGAGTAGATATGAGCATACTCTCCTGTTCTTTTTTCAGGTGGGCAGAGATCACCACCGGGTATATCTCATCTTGACCTAAAAAGACATATTTTAAATCAGAGGGCAAAGGTTTTAGGTCAAGCTTCGGTGGCTTGAGGTTAGACGGCAGAGGCACTACATCAATTTGGGGCAATTCTTCAATTTGTGCCCTCCACCGGTTAACTTCAAGTACCGGTGCAGTATCAAGCATGGCACACATCTCCCTAATTATATCATCATCAAGATCATGGGAGTGAGCCAGGAACGTCTCTAGAGGATCAGAGGATAAGGTGAGAGGTGTTCTATCTTCCACAAAAGAATTAATCATGTTAACATCGTGGAAATAGTCATCATCCTCTGAGTTGCTGCCGTTATTGAAAAAGATATTCGATTCCAATGTCAAATTTTCAAAAGATATAGTCATGACACCATTCCTGCAATTGATAATAGCACTTGAAGTGGACAGGAATGGGCGACCAAGGATGACGAGAATCTGAGTGCTCGTGTCATTGATGGGTTCGGTGTCCAAGATGATAAAATCAATAGGATAATAGAATCTATCCACCTGGACCAACACATCCTCGATGATCCCTCTTGGTATACGAACAGAACGATCAGCAAGTTGTAGTGTGGTTCGAGTGGGTTTTAATTCACCCAAGCCTAACTGTTGGTATACCGAATAGGGAATCAGATTGACGCTCGCTGTGCGTGATCAATTCGATAGTTCCCGATTACACATGATATGGTTGGGCAACCGGTATCTTTGAATTTTTGCGGCACGTCTTGTTTTAGGATGGCACTCACTTTCTCAGTCAAGGAGATCTTCTTTTGAACACTTTTTCGTCGTTTGGTAGTGCATAAGTCCTTTAGATATTTAGCATATAAAGGAATCTGTTTTACAACATCAAGCAGAGGAATGTTGACTTTCACTTGTTTTAACACCTCTAGGATATCCTGAGAGTTAGAGAGACGTTTTGGTTCAACCAACCGTTAGGGAAACGGAGTAACTGGCTTTTCTAGAGGTTCCGGTTCAAATTTTAGTGGGGCGCCACTAGATCCATCATTGTTGTTCTCTTCTGGTTCTTGAGGCTTTTCGGGCCTAACCGGAAGGGTTTTATCAATAACCTTCCCACTCCTAAGAGTGGTGATGGATTTAGCATGCCCCACTTGATTTGAAGAGCTGGGATTACCTGTCTCGCATTGTGGTTTAGGATTGGGGATTGGTTGTGCAGGAAGCATCCCCTTTTCTATAGCCGTCATACGTGAATCTATCTTTTGTATAAAATTCTGCATTATCTGCGTCAGCTCTTGCATAGAATTTTGAGCCGGTTCTTCTTGAGGTCTCCCCTGATTTGAATTTTGATTGAAGAAACCTTGAGGGGTAGCAGTTTGTCCGTTCATCCAACTAAAATTCGGATCATTTTTTCAGCTATGATTGTACGTATTAGAGGGTGGTCCATTGAAAGGTCTTTGATAGTTATTTACGACATTAGATTGTTCATTCAATACTTCTCGAAAGGCAGGTATTGAAGGACAATTTTCAGTAGTATGAATGTTGCAATCACAGATGCCGCAAACACTTTCATTAACCTTTTCCTTCCTTCCTTCCATGGCCTCAAATTTTCTGGTGAGATTGGACACCTTAGCGTTAAGATCATTATCCTCTTTCAGGAGATATATTCCTCCTTTTTCCCTTAAATGAGTCGGCCTAGACGTAGTATTCGTCTTTGGGTAATAGTCCCATGATTGTGTTTTTTCAGCGAGACTATTGAAGTAATCCCATACCTCGTCGATATTTTTATTGATGAATTCTCCGTTACACACTGTCTCGACCATTTGCCGCATGGAAGATGTTAGCTCATCATAGAAAAAATTCGTAATGCGCCATATTTCAAAGCCATGTTGTGGGCATACATTAACCAGATCCTTGAACCTTTCCCAACATTGGAAGAATGTTTCATCTTCCTTTTGTGCAAAGTTCATGATTGCTCTCCTGAGGGTAATTGTCTTATGATGTGGGAAAATTTTCTTTATAAATTCCCTCTGCATATCATTTCATGTGCTAATGGATCTAGGACGCAGTGAATGTAACCACGTCTTGGCTTTTTCTTTCAAGGAAAATGGAAAGAGTTTCAGCCTAATAATATCCTCAGATACATTAAGAAAGTATAAGGTGCCTATGATTTCATCGAACTCTTTCAGATGCAAGTATGGTTCTTCAGACTCAAGCCCATGGAACTTAGGAAGGAGTTGGATAACCCCTGGCTTGATGTCCATATGTCCTGTATTCGCAGAAAAAATCATGCATGAGGGCGTACTCACCCCCGTCGGTTGTAAATAATCTCATAAAGTACGAGGCGGGGGTGCGTGGTGCACCTCATTCTCATCATGTACTTCCTCAACCCTAGGTTGGGGTAGTGCTTAAGGTTGATTTTCAGCCATAACCTCCTCTGTCTCAGGAGAATTCAAGTGGTGTCTAGTCCTGCGATGGACAGTCAACCCCTCAACTAATCCTCCTTTAGTCACGAGACGTCGAGTGTTGTCGCGTGCCCACTGAGGCATAAAACACACTCAGCCCTCAAATTCTAACTTAAACCTAAGAAAAAGGAAGAAGAAATCTAAAAAATAAAAGGAAAGATGGAAAGAAGTTACCAAATTTGAAGTCGTAGGTTAAGAACCTGCAGAATAAACAAAACAAGTTAGTTTTTAAACAAAAAGTCTATAAAATAGAGAAATTCTAAAGATATAATAAGAACCAAAGTTAGGATTTGTAAAAAGAGTTAGAATTAACAACTACTAAAAAGAAGAACTAAATCCTAATCTAAAATAGAGAGGAAGAATTTAAGAAAGAATTTACCAATTTAAAAACTATCTTAGAAGCCTATAAAACAGGGACGACAAGTTAGTTTCTAAAAATCGAGAAAATCTAAACCTAATCTTAAACTAATCCTAAAACTAATTAATTTCAGAAAAACGTAGCCGACAGTCCCCGGCAACGGCGCCAAAAACTTGTTCACTCCCCAAGTGCAGGGTTGTGATGTAGTAATAAACTTGGTAAGACCGAGGTCGAATCCCAAGGGACTGAAACTTGTACGTTATCTAAAACTAACTAGAACTAAAACTAGAATAAGGTGAAATCTAAACTATTTGTGATTTGAGGAATAATTGTGAAATTATTATCTAAAACTTAGGAAATCAGAGATAAGGAAACTAGGGATTCAGAGGATCCGCTTGTAGAGATCAGGGAGATCTTATGCCTGCTCTAAGAATTATGAAAATTAACTGAACTGCCGTTGATCTAGTTTTCAAGAGATGAAAGGTATATGAATTACAATGGATTCCATCACCAAACCATGCTCAAGAGACTGTGGCAAATAACGGAATTAAACTAATTACCAACCAATCACATGTATGAAGGTTAGGAAGAGTACTGTCATCCGACCATGCCTAGGAGACTATGGTGAACAACGGGGCTTCCTGACGTCATAAACATCAAAAGGGAAGAAAATATTCAAAGCCATTGCAGACCCATTGTAATTTCAGTCACAACTGATCATTAAAGACTAAAAACATTCCATTAATAAACTTAAATCAATATCAACTCAGTTTTAAACAAAAGGCACAAGCGAAAGATCTCCCATCATGCTACAAGCTTCACCTCTTAGCCCTAGATAAGAGGTTTAGCCTGACAACATGATTAGGCTAACCATCATAAAATAAAATAACAATTAAAAATTATAAAGAAAACCACTCTCCCTGTCTCTCTCTTTGCTCCACGTCTTCAGCCGTGCCCGTCCAAGCCTCAACTTCCTGGCCAAAAACCCCCCAAGCTCCAGCCCTCCTAGATCTAGCCATGGATCCTCCTCCTTTTCCCTTTTTTTTTTCTCCTCACGTTCTCTCTCTTTTATAGGCATTGCAGCCGGTTGGAGTGGAGAAACTTCATGCAGAAGTTCCTCTTACGCAGCAAGGTCGGTGGCCTACGCAGTAATCCTGTAGAAAACGTAAACAGATCCACGTGTGGGGGGAACTTTTGGGGAAGATTCATCCATGCCACTCATTCAGCCACCATGGTTGGGGGTAATGACCCCTTTATGATATTTTGGACAGTTTGGATCATAGATCCGATACTGTTCTTGATCATACCACTGGCCACAGTGTCCAGCTTTCACGAACGTAGGGCCTCTGTGCAAATTCTTGCGCTGAGATGATGGTGGGGCCCATGATCGGGTTTTCCAGAGAAATTCACCCCGTCCATAAGTTTCTCCTCGTAATTTCGGTCGAGAATGGATGATTTTGAATTTGTTTTGGCACAACCCATGTAGCTTTCATTCGGCCGTCCATTCGCCGTTTGGATCCTTGAAGTACTCCAAATAACTGAAAAAATCCATCTGTACACCAGGGAACGGTCGGTTTGGCCTCCTGAATCTAATTAACAGTGTGGATCATCGCAATGCATGATGAAGGTGGCTCACCAGCACCCGACCGCAGCTCTTTTTGTGAAACAGAGCTTGCGCCCACGTGTGCTGGAACATTGGTGGGGCCCACGAACATTGTATTTTGACAAATCCATGCCGTCCATTGGTTTCGGCTCAAAATTTCATCCAGAAAAGACTGTTTTTGGAGCACATTCGATGTGGCCCACGAGCTTTTCTACTCCACTGTCCAATCTATGTTTAACGGTTAAAAACATGCAATAGCTTGCATGGGGACAAACAGTCACCTAGGTGAGGTTAATACCCCCCCTCTGAAGTGTATGGACGGGTCGGATCTTCAAGATTCATGATGGGTGGACCCCACTACTAAAAAATAGCCAGCGCCTTGCGGACGCTGTTTAAAACAGGGAAGAAGAAGAAGAGACGGATCAGCCCGTCTTTTGACCGGGCTGACTGTCCGGTGCACAGCCGGTGCGTGTACACTATGTACACGCACTGCATATGTAGGACCCATGGTGATGTTTTTGTGTAATCCGTTCCGTCCATCCTTTTCACCATCTCATTTTATCCGTCCAGAACACTTTTGAAGCATATCCATAACTCAGGTGGGCCCCAATTCACTGATTTATAGGCTGATATGTCCGTTGGGTCACTTCCAGAGGGATCCAATGGCTGAAAATTGACTTGTACGGTTAATTTCTTGTCCTCAGGCCACGTATGAAGTTTTGAGTCAAATGGATGGTTGAAACATTGTGATCTTGCATTCTGGACCAATTTCGGGTCACTTACGCTTCAGTTTCTTGATTTTCGCAGATCACTGGCGTGTGCGTTCATCGATCGTGGTCCCTTTGGGTCCGTCCCTTGCCTTAGTGATCATCAGAGCATTAAATCTATACTTTAGGCACCTCTTTCAGTCCAAGCTTGTAAAATCACCTGCATCACAAACACGGTTAAAGTGGGTCATTAAATGGTATTATGTTCGTAAATTCAGATAATAACTGGGGTCTAATATGCAATATTTGACCCTCAACAAAGAGCGTCACCTTTAACATATTTAAGATGAAAATGACAAAAGAATCAATGGAAGCCCTAGCTACCATGTATGAAAAACCCTCAGCGTCCAACAAGGTTCATCTTATGAAACAACTATTCAACATGAAGATGTCAGATGGTGGGAGCGTGGTTGAACATCTATACAACTTTGATACAGTTACAAGCCAGTTGGAATCTGTTGACATTATTTTTTAGGATGAGGTCAGGACACTATTGATCTTATCCAGTATGCCAGACAGTTGGGATGGTTTAGTGATTGTTGTGAGCAATTCATCAAGGTCGACAAAGCTAAAATTTGATGATGTAGCCGGTCTAATTCTCAGCGAAGAATCTAGAAGGAAGGCATCAGGAGTTTTAGGAGATTCAAGGAATGCTCTAAATGTTGAAGGAAGAGGAAGATCACTGAACAAAGGAGGCAATAAATACGAGCATTCTAAGTCAAGGAAGAAGTCTAAGGGACCAAAAGACAAAGACGGGTGTTGGTATTGCGGTAATAAGGGGCATATGAAACATGATTAGAGGGCACTTAAGAAACAAGATGGAAGCTCTCAAGGCGGGAAGGATTCAGTGAATCTGTCTGAGGAGAGCGACACAGAGGTGTTGATCTTGTCTCTTGATGCGAGGAATGAGCCTTGGGTTATAGACTCGGGTGCTTCATTTCATGCCACTTCATGTAAGGAAGTTCTGCGTGATTATGTGTCAGGTGACTTTAAAAGAGTCTACCTGGGTGATGATGAGCCGTGCAGTATCGTTAGAAAGGGAGATGTTCGGGTCAATCAGAAAGACGGAACGGTTTTAAAATTAAAGGATGTTAGACATGTATCGATTTTGAGAAGGAATCTGATCAAAGTAAGGCAGTTGGCCGATACCGGTTATGTGAGAACATTCACCAGTGATTATTGGAATATCACAAAAGGTGCCTTGGTGATATCTCGAGGCAAAAAGGAAGGTACTTTGTACATGACTTCAGGATCGTATAGTTCACTCGCAGTCACATCAACTGGAGTAAATGGACAGTTATGATATCAGAGGTTGAGACATATAAGTGAGAAGGAGATGGAAGTGTTATTGTCAAAAGGAAAGCTACTAGGGCTGAAGTCTATTGACTTGAAATTCTACGATGACTGCGTGTATGGTAAGCAGAAGAGGGTAAGCTTCAAGAAGACATGACGAGCTCCAAAGACGCATCTGCTGGAGCTTGTACACACTGATGTGTGGGGACCGGCACAGGTATTATCTCTTGGTGGCTCACGTTATTTTGTTTCTTTTATTGATGATGCTAGTAAAAAACTGTGAATTTATTTCTTAAAGAATAAATCTGATGTATTTAATACGTTTAAAAAGTGAAAGTTGTGGTAAAAAAGGAGACATGTAAAACAGTAAAGTGTCTCAGATCTGATAATGGAGAAGAATATTATGATAAAAGGTTTGAGGAGTATTGTGCAGCAAGTGGAATCAAACATCAGAAAATGATTTCAGGGACACCGCAACAGAATGGTGTGGCTGAGCGCATTAATAGGACCATCTTTGAGCACGCCAGGAGCATGAGGTTACATGCAGTGTTGCCCAAGACCTTTTAGGCAGATGTTATGAATACTGTCGTATATCTTATCAATAGAAGTCCTTCAGCACCATTGGATGGTGGGATACTAGAAGAAACGTGGACTGAGAAAGAAGTGAACCTTGCACATCTCAGAGTGTTTGGTTACACTTCATATGTTCACATTGATGCAGAGCATAGAAATAAGCTGGATACGAAATTCAGGAGGTGCACGTTTATAAGCTACGGGCAACATGATTTTGGCTACAGGTTTTGGGATGCAGAAAATAAGAAAATCATCAGAAGCAAGGACGTAGTCTTCAATGAAAAAGTGATGTATAAGGACAGTGTGCAGGAAAATAAGGCCGAGGAAAAGGAATTCGTAGAATTGAAAGAGTTACCGGACACGGGTATTACAGCGCTACAGGATAATCATGCATAGGAGCATTATAAGGCAGAGCCGCATACACCGGTTGTGAGGAGGTCTACTCGGGAGAGGAGACTCACGGTCCGATACTTACTCTCCTTACATTATCTACTGCTAACAGATAATGGTGAGCCAGAGTGTTTTGAAGATGCAGTACAGTCAGATACACGAGTTAAGTGGGAGCAGTCCATGGATGAGGAGATGGACTCTCTTGAGTCTAATCATACATGGGAGCTAGTCACTCTACCTAAGGGTAAGAAAGCTCTTCATAACAAGTGAGTTTATAGACTGAAGGAGGAGCATGATGGTTCGAAATGATACAAGGAGAGACTGATTGTAAAAAGGTTTTAATAGAAGGCAGGTATCGATTTCATCGAAATATTTTCACCTTTGGTAAAAATGTCTACAATTTGTATGGTATTTAGTATAGTGGCTACAGAGGACTTACATCTAGAGCAGCTAGATGTTAAGACAACCTTTCTTCATGGGGACCTTGAAGAAGACATATATATGCATCAGCCGACAGGATACGTGGCACCAGGAAAGGAGAATAAAGTGTGCAGACTGAAGAAGAGTCTATATGTCCTGAAGCAAGCCCCGAGGCAGTGGTACAAGAAGTTCGACAGTTTCATGTCGGGAAATAGTTTTAGGAGATGTCATGCAAACCATTGTTGTTATTTGAAGAAGTTTGATACATTGTACATCATCCTTTTTCTATACATTGATGATATGCTTGTGGCCGGTTCAAGCATGAAGGACATCTTAGATCTCAAAAGACAACTGTCTATAGAATTTGTCATGAAGGATTTAGGAGCTGCAAAACAAATCCTAAGCATGAGGATAAAGCGTGACAGGGAAAATACAAAACTGATTTTCTCACAGGCAGAGTACATAGCCAAGGTACTTGATCGATTCAATATGGGAGGTGCTAAGCCGGTTAACATTCCATTAGCCAACCACTTTAAGTTATCTAAGGAACAAAGGATAAAGGCACAGGAGGAACAGAACTACATGGCTAAAGTCTCATATGCGTCAGTTATTGGGAGTCTCATGTATGCTATGGTGACCACGGGGCCAGACATTGCTCAAGTAGTGGGAGTTGTTAGCAAGTTCATAAACAACTCCAGGAAAGAACATTAGGAAGGTGTGAAGTGGATCCTTAGATACCTGGTAAGTACTAAGGATGTAGGGCTGTGTTATGGTGGATCTGAAATCAACCTATAAGGCTACGTGGATTCAGATTTGGCAGGAGACATTGATAGTAGAAGAAGCACTACAGGTTATGTGTTTACTCTGAGTAGTGCCGCAGTCAGTTGGGTCTCTCAGTTATAGAAGATAATATCTATCAGTACAAAAGAAGCAGAATATATTGCGGCTACAGAAGCATGCAAGGAGATAGTGTGGATGTAAGATTTTATGAAAGAGTTGGGTAAGAAATAAGTTGATTGTAAGCTGTACAGTGACAGTCAGAGTGCAATACACTTGGCTAAAAATTCAACCTTCATTCAAGGACCAAGCATATTGCCATCAGATATCACTTCATACATTCGTACTAGAAGATGGATCGATTACTTTAGAGAAGATTCATACAAGTGAGAATCCTGCGGATATGCTGACCAAGGTGGTCACACGGGAGAAGCTAAAGCTTTGTTCAGCTTTGATTAGTCTTCAGGCTTGAAGATGGGGAGGTGGTGTACTCCGGATGAAGAAGACAAAGGTTTATGGCGATATGTCTCCAAGTGAGAGATTGTTGAGATGTGGAGCCAGACCTGTGGCCATATTCGACCAGTCGTGGGGTATGCACGACTGGTCGTAGGGGCCTGCTCGACCGGTTGTGGACTGACTCGACTCAAAGTCCAGCGAGCATCGTTTTTTAGTTCCGAGATGCTTAACCAGTCGAGGACCATGCTCGACTGGTTGTGGGGTCCTCTCAACTGGTCGTGCAGTCTGCTTGACCGGTCGTAGTTATGCAGATTCGTTTCCGAATCCGATACAGACTGCGAATTTTGGTGTCGCCTTTCGTAAGGGTGCGGAAGGGGAGTTTCTTAAATTATGAATAGGGGTTTCTAGGGCTTTTCTAGGGATGAGAAAAATTATTTTAAGGTGTGGGCTAAGGGTTTTCTATGTCCTTTCAAGAAAGAGGTTAGTATTTTGCCTTGTAATCTTCGTTCTTCTTTATAGTGGAAGTTTGCATCCGTAATTTTTTATCCTAGTTTGGAGTTTTTCCACGTATATCTTCTCTTGTGGTTTGTTTTGATTGCTTTGATCTGTTTCTAGTTTATATTTCTTCCTATTTATCGTTCGTGGGTGAAGCCTGAGATTGGATCTAGGCTCACTGCGTTGTTGGTGTGGTGCACAACATGAAAAATGTTCTCTTCTCTTTCTTTTTTTTCTTTTTCCCTAGATTCCTTATAATAAAATGGGCACTTTGTATAAAGCTTTCATATCCTATTTGATCATTACAATCCTACATCCAATGAGGCCCTTTTTTATTTATTTATTTTTAATTTTAATTTTTAACACACACCACCACACACTCACGCCAAAGTGGGATTTCACCACCTATGGGTACTCGAACCCTTGACTAGGTGTTGAAATTCCTAAGAGTCTACCACCAGAGAAAGAGCAAGGACCCAATGAGGCCCTATTTACATCCATGGAAAGGTTAGGTTTCCAAAATGCAAACCAGAAATAAATGCAGGGGGCTACTTTCATAATTTTTGGTCATTTCATCTTCACAAAACTAGGGTTTTTTCACCAAAAAAAAAAAAAAGATTCCTCCAAATTTATGATTTTTATAGGACTTTACGAGTAAAAATCCATCAAACTAAATGTTGGCCTTGCAATGAAGTTGCTCATTTGAAACATGAATCATATAAAATAATAGTTTGTATTGGCATGGATGGAACCGAGTCGGCTCTATGAGTTACCAAGAGTCAAATACTAAGCTCTGAACCATCCATAGAAAAGGAAAGTTAGTACCTCAAGAAATGAAATATGGTTTCGCTGACAATGTTGTATGGAAATGTATATTTATTTTTTCATTGCTTTGACAATGATAGTTAATAATTCCATTGGCAGCATCGAAATTATAGCACAATCAATCCCTAATTAAGACACCTAAGAGATGGCCCACCTAAATGATAGTTCTCTATTTTCAGTGCATGTGAGTTGAGTCTGTCGAGAATCACAATTGCATGTGAGCGAGCCTGTGGAGAATCAAAATGATTTGTTAGGTGATATCTCATATAGTTAAGTTGGTTGGAAACCGCCACTCAGAATCAATTAGGCCAGGTCACTAATAGGTGATTGGGTGAGGAAAATCAAGTCCAGTACGATTTTGGTGTGGATTACTCTTACTGTTTAAGGGCATTTTGCTAAGATTGCATGTACACTGATCACTGACAAAAAAGGAAATCTCGTGAACTTGTGTGATCTGTTAATGATGCCAACAAGTTTGATGAAGAGATAGTTTGTCCAAGGGCCTCACCTAACCTTGTGTCTTCTCTGTCCTCTAATCATTATGTATATCATAATGGGATGTATTCTTGTGCTGATTTTATAGTGAGTTAGCATGGAGAGCCTTCTTATAAAGAAAATGGATGATGAGTTTCACCTATTATAAACAAATTGATACAGTCCCTTTTCCATCGCTTACGAAGAGGGAAAAGAGCCCCGATACTCTAGGTCAAAGGTATTGTCACTTTCCCGTTTAAGCTTAATAGATAGGAGTATGATATTGATGCAAGGGAGAGTGAAAAGGGAAGATGAAGATTATTATCTTCCTCGAGTGATTAAAATCTTGAGTTCATAAGATAATTTTTGAATTCAAAAGAATAAAAATTAAGTTTTGAAATTGTATTATTGAATAATATTTAATGTCTAAATTTCTCCTTACTTGAAATGAATATTTTCAAACCAGACACGTTTAATTAATTGCATTATATCTTATGTAAATTAGGGCTGAATCTTATAAAATATTTCTACTTCGTTTGATCTTCTTTTAGTCCAACAATACTAAGAATGCATGCACAACCAAAACAACCATACATGTATAGGCCACCTATAGCCCGCACAATTCAAATCTACTGTCCTAAAGGGTCATTTGGCACCCTGCATTTATGAGGAATTCCTTATATGTTTGACATCATAAAGCAATTGAAGGTTTGAAATGTACGGTGTTTGAAAATCCAAGGTGAAAGATTGGATTACATCTAAAATCTCTTCAAGAGTTGCATAGGTAACATGTATGTCACTAGGCTATTAAGCCATTGGGCACATCACCCACTAATAATATCCCAAAAGAATTAGTTCCTCGATTGCATCACTATAATTACTTCAATATGATAATATGCGTCAAACAAATATTGTCCATGTAAATCAATGGTTAAAAATCATTAATTACTGACTCAAATGTTATCTTGAGCTTGTGGCTCATATGAGACCTGGAATTTTATCATTTTTAAGCAAAATATATATTTCAACAGGTTTATTATAACCATTGTGTCAAACATTATATATATACACTAATTAAAAATATTAAGTTAATTTAGTAATTAAATTCAAACCCTCATAAATATATTATAAATAATTACTCCCGGATCACAAGAGGTTTTGAATCCGGGGTGAGAAAATACGAGGACTTTAAATCCGAGGGGTTTCAAATCTAGAGGATTTAGTAATTAAATTCCAACCCTTATAAATATATTATGAATAGCTAAATGTTCCAATTCCAAAGTGTCCACTGCATTCGGGCAGTGCAAGCTTATGTTCTAGATCTTTTTAAAAAGCATGAATCATATGCTAGATTTGCACCTTTAGAAGATAGTCGTTGTTCTATGTAGACGAGCATATTTCTAAAATCACATTGATAAGCAATTTTAACCGTCCAATTAATGGCTATTATACGGACAATAAAAGAAAAATACCAAGCGGTCCAACTTCAAATGGAAAAATCAGTTGGTTAATTTTATATTTTTAGTTTAATTTTTTTTGCTATGCACATCCACCTCAGGGTCAGCAATTAGGACGGTTTGGATTGCCTTACAACTCTGCCATGTGTTCATTTGAAAAGTCACCACCATTTAAAAAAAGTCACCACCAACGAGCATAGCCTTACCAGAAGGAAAAGAGCGGACGCCAAAAATTTCACAGAAAAACAGTACAAACTTCCCTTTCAGTACTTCCCAATGACTCGTTTCCCAACCGATAGATGGCAGTGAGAGCATGTGCAGATGTCGCTACGTGGAGACCCTCCAACGTGCCACGTCGCATCTTCCCTCATCCAACCGTTCAGGGAAACCCACTGCATATTGAATAATCTCATTTCTGTTCTCCAACAAGGGCGCTAAAACCCGTGCATTATTTATTATAATAACAAGGTTAAGCATATCAAACGCACTCTGTAAGATGCTTCAGCATCACCCATGTTGATAATAACCATCAGGGATTTTATGTTGCCAGCCCCAGCGCATTGTAGCTAGGATACATGTGAGGACCCTCTGCATCCACGTCATGTTCCTCGAATCCAAACTGGCCGGGCTTATTTAGACTGTGAATTACATCAATCAATGATATGGTATAAAAACATTTTCATTACCATTTTACAATATTTGTTTAATAAATATAAATTTTAATATACAATATGGTGGTCAAGAACATATGTAAAGATAAAGATTTATAATTATTATAATTTTATATTATGCAATTAGATATTTAATGTCTAAACATAAAAATTAGTATCATTATTAAGATTTTACCACACTTTGATTTTAAAAAAAAAGAAGGAGAAGCAGTCAAAGTACTTATTTTTTAATAGACAATTATTGTAATTTATAATTATTACATTTTTATGATACATTATTAATATTATCAACAAATAGATTTTTGTACTAGTGAGCTTAGATGAAATCAGTTGAGGAAAGAACTATGTAGAACCTGTGATGTTTGGGTTTTAATCGGTTAGGCACACAATTTTTCAGATCATTTTAGAGCATGAGCCCAACAATGAAGTAGATTCAAGATTCAAGTGGATCACACATTGACGGTTGAATGCCCATTATTAAAAATCCTTTGGGTATCACAAATGTATAAGATTAAGTTAACATTTGTGCATACATATAAATTCATAGCTCAAATGGTAAGCTGAGATATTTGAATGAAGTTGACGTTTGTGCTTATACACAAGTTCATAGCTCAAGTGATAAATCAAGTGAAGATAACTTTATCATACAGGTTTTAATATCGATTTTCAAGTGGGGTGTGGCTAAAATTGGGGGTGCTAATAAGGTATTTTTGAGCTCATATCTTAAAATGATTTAGACAAAATGGATGATGGTTGTGGATAAAACCCACACATTATGATGAGGCTCACACAATCCTAGCATGAATTGATTCTGTCACAAAATGCAATCTGCTTCCAATCCAAACATGGCCAGTCTACATGTACTTAGGGCTTGTTTGGCGAACTGTATCATGTAAGATTAAGGTGGATGAAATTATAAAAGTTGTAATAAATGCATATGTAAGGTATTGTCCTAGATTGAGCTTATCCCTTGTTTTATAATATAATGTTTGGAATGTACACATTAAAAAATAAATCTTAAAATTTACTTTCAAATTGCATTTTGATTAAACATAAATACAACAAAAATTTATTATTCATTTTTATCACAAAGCTTATTATCCAAAACTTATAAAGTTAATTTTAATCCTATCTCACCATCCTTTCAATTACTATCTTGAATTTCAAAGTAGAACCAATAATGCAACCCCATTTAATATAACTTAATACCATTTCTCAAACAGGCTCTTCATGGCACTCCTATGAGCCCAAAAGTCATGGACCCTTGATTAAATCAAAGTGAATTCCAGCCGCGTTGATGAGTTGTACATGTACTTTATGACACCCATATAAAGCCAAAAGTTACGGACCCTTGATTAAAGGGAAGTCAGATCCACCTGCATAGATGACTCGTGGTCTAGGAAATTGGATGAAAGTTCGGACAAAACTCACACAACCCTCAGCCTGCACTGATTTCCGCCGCAGGATGCAATCCGCTTCCAATGCAAACAGGGCCGATCTACATGTACTTAATGACACCCTTATAGATCCAAAAGTTACAGACCCTTGTTTAAATGAAAGTGCCTTCCACCTGCGTAGATAAGCTGCTGTATGGATATGAGTCATGACCCAGGGCTAGTAGCAAAAATGATCTAGAAAAATGGATGATGGTTGTGGATAAAACCCACACATATGATGGAGCGTGCACAACCCGTGCCTGAACTGATTTCAGTCACCAGATGCAATCTGCTTCCAATCCAAACACGGCTGGTCTACATGTACTTATAATGACACCCCTATAAAATTAAAAGTTATAGGCCCTTGATTGAAGGGAAGTGAATTCCACCTCTGTAGATTAGATGTACATGTACTCAATGACACCCCTGTAAAGCCAACAGCTACAGACCATTGATTAAACGAAAGTGAATTACACTGCCTAGATGAACTGTATGGACATAAGTCATGACTCATGTCCTGAATGCTCTAGAAAAATGGATAAAGGTTGTGGATATTACCCACACATGATGAAGGGCCACGCACAGCACATACTTGAACCGATTTCCGCCACTGGACGCAATCCAGGTCCAATCTAAAACAGGGCCGGTCTATGTGTATTTAATGACACCCCTGTAAAGCTAAAAGTTACAAACCCTTGATTAAACGAAAGTGAATTCTACCTGCGTGTAGGTGAGCTGTACGAATACGAGTCATGACTCATGGCCCAAAAGCAGCCGCGGAAGGTAGTAAAACACAGGAATGGACATTTCTCGTTTTCATGCTCCTAATTCTACCGAATCCCCAGTATACTCCAACAGTCCAGTTTGCATTTGAAATTATTGAAGCCTCCAACACAGAGAAATAGCTGTCTTGCTTTTCTATTAATATTCTACTATAAAATAATGGTGATAATTCACCACCACTTCATTCTAGACTGTCCACATAGCAGGTATACAGAGATGGTGCATCACCAGAAAATGAGATGGTTAAGATAATTAGATCATGTGAAAATTTTGCTATGTTATATCCACAATGGGAACCTCAATCTGGGTAGTCTGGATTTCTGTATACCTGCTTTTTGGAACCACAATGGGAACCACAATGTGAAAATAATGGTGTTAAAGAAACATCATGTGTGCATTTGTCGTTAGACCGTAGCATAAAAATGGTGGTGAACTAGCACCCGATTTAAACTTTTAGCCTAGTATGCACTATTTTCATCCATGGCTGGAAACAGCCATGAGACTGCACAAACGCCACTCTCCAAAAAATATAACAACATTAATAAAAAAATTAAAGTCCTCAGTCCTCTTGCCTACAAAAAGCCTTGCAGCATTCCTCTTTCCCTCATTGGCCTCTCGTCTTTCATTGGGTACTCTCTCTCTCTCTCATTCTCTAACCTCCATTGGGTATCTCTCTTTCTCCGTTGGTCTCTCTCTTTCTCCATTGGGTATCTCTCTTTCTCCATTGGGTATTTCTCTCTCCATTGGTCTCTCTCTCTCTCTCTAACCTCCATTGTATCTCTCTCTCTCTCTCTCCATTGGCTAATACTAACAATCTCTCCCACTGCATTATACAAAATCAACTCTCTCTCTCTGTGAGTATTTCATTTTGTTTCTTACTTTGCAGGAATGGCGTCCTCTTTTTACATCCTTCTATGCCTCTCTACCTTGCTTTGCCCCTCCCTTATCATGGCTGCTCCACCAAGAAAGCCAGTAGATGTTCCCTTCTCCACAAACTATGTTCCCACATGGGCCTTTGATCACATCAACTACATCAATGCTGGCTCTGAAGTTCATCTCAAGTTAGATAAATACACAGGTAATTATTTTATTTCCACTCCCATTTTTTTTTCAACTTACATGCTATTCCAACACCAAAACTAGAAACAAAGGGTGCATAAAAAAAATGTGGGGTGTGAATATCAGTCCTCAAGGGAAAAAACCCATATCATATTTCCTATGCATTTATCAAACCAAGTAATGATTTGGGACTTTTGGGTCACTCTCCATAGGTACTGGCTTTCAATCCAAGGGCTCATATTTATTTGGCCACTTCAGCATGAGAATGAAAATGGTCCCAGGAGATTCAGCTGGAACAGTTACTGCATTCTATGTAAGTGATTTTTAATTTCTTAATATATCCAAAAACTAATTAAGCTTGGATTAGTCACTTATCAGGTGTTATTACTTTTCTTTTACAGCTTTCATCACAGAACTCAGAGCATGATGAGATAGATTTTGAGTTCCTGGGAAACAGGACAAACCAACCTTATATAGTACAGACAAATGTATTTACTGGAGGGAAAGGAAACAGAGAGCAGAGGATTTATCTGTGGTTTGATCCAACTAAAGACTACCATTCATACTCAGTGCTGTGGAACATGTATCAGATAGCGTATGTTTTTCTTAGCCCTTTTAACTAACCACTCCTAACCAAATGGATTTAATATTTACATCCAACCTGCTTGATGAATACACCATTTCTTCTACTTATTTTCATTCAAATTCTCCAGATGTGTACTACTTTATTACCAAAAGTAGATAGTTTGGTGGGATTTAAAATTTCTGGGCTCCCATTTTACTAAAATAATAGCCTGCCAACAAATCTCATGTGATTGACAACGATACTCTTTTCTTCTACTTTTGGTAATAGAATAGGAACGTTAGTTGCTATACCCAAGCTATGTAGGGCCTACCATGTTTTCTGTATGACACTACTAGATGAGAATGTGTTCAGGCAGGGCAGTGTGGGTTCCATCGTGATGTATGGGTTTTATCCACGTCGTTCATTTATTTTGAAAGATTATTTTAATATGTGAACCCAATAATGAGGCAGATCCAAGGGTAAAGTGGACCACAGAGTCGGGATTGAACGCTCACCATTAAAACTTTTTGAGAGCGACAGAAGTTTTGGATGAAGCTGATATTTGTGATTTCCCTTCATCCATCTCTACCTGATATTATTTATGAACAGGTTGGATGACAAATAAACAACACGGTGGACCCTACGAAGGTTTCAAGGGTCTGCATCATTGTCACCGCTGCTTCCTGTGGTGTGGTTCATTTGAGATTCTGTTCTGCCTTATTTTTGGTCTTCTATAATAAAATGATCTGAAACAATGGATGAACGGCGTGGATAAATCCCATACATTACGGTGGACCCCACAGAGCCTCTGCCTGGACTGATTTCCGTTTAGCGGGGACAGGACGCAATCCGCTTCCCTTTCTGCACTTTTTTACCTATGTAAATCCTTTAAAATAAGTAATTACCAATACAGCTTTTGAAAGTTGATGTTGACCGCTTACGTTTTTCATAGCTAAATTCGTGGACTGCAAATTCACGTGGGGTTAGTGGCTTATCCACCGTCTATCTGTCATGCCAGCTGATTTTAGGGCACGGGACCAAGATTGACGCAGTTCGAAAGCTCAAGTCGACCATACCACAGGAAATAGCGGGAAATGAACACTTACCATTAAAACACTTCTCAGGGACCCAGAAGATGGGCTAGAAGAAAAAACTTTTGAATGATGCATGTTTTACAACCACTGTTTCCTTATATGATATAGGCCACTTGAGCTTTGGGTCTAACTCATTTTTGGGCTCATCCCCTAAGGGCCTGTTTGGCCGGGCAGATCCCATGGTATTAGGAGGGATGGGATCAATTTTAAGGTAATGATGGTGGTGTCAGTGGATTGTCTTAAGATCCATGGGATTGCTTATATCCCGGGACAAGTTCACTGGGTCTATTTGGCACGCCCTGCATATCCTGGGATTTTACCTTCCAATCCATCCAACCAACGGATAGGATCAATTTTAAGGTAATGATGGTGATGTCAGTGGATTGTCTTAAGATCCATGGGATTCCTCATATCCTAGGATAAGTTCACCGGATCTGTTTGGCTCGTCATGCCTATCCCCCGATCTCATCCCTCCTAATACCGTGGGATCTGCCTGGCCAAACAGGCCCTAAAATGTTCCCTTAAAACGGATGGATGGCGTGGATGTGTCGCATACATCACGGTGGGCCCACAAATATAAGCCCATTCTTTTCTGACCGGTTTTCAAAGCAGAAACATTCGCTGACTTTCAAACAGGTTAACAAGTAATAATGCGTTATTTACACTAAACAGTGGGGATTGATATTTATGTTTTCTCGACATCATGGTGGGATCAGCTTTATGAACGGTTTGGATGGCATATAAAGATTACGTTGGGCCCGGAAGTTTTTAGTGGTTCATGCTCGCTATTAAAAAGAGTAGAAAGGATGGGTGGTACTACCAGAAATGGGAAATGATCAGATGCAGCAGCTTTATTAAAAGTATGATACAACCATTTTTTTTCCATCAACATGTCAGACATGTAGACTATCTAATCCACGTGAAAGGTGGGCCTCACCACCCATGATCATGTATAAGAATATCTGGCTGATCCATTTAACTAGCTGGGGAAAACGTAAAATAAATCAATGGACTAACTGGTGTGGTCATCTTAATGAGTGGATCAACTGATTTCTTCTCAGATGATCATCACGTTGTGGCCCACTTTTTTGCATGGATTGGATCTTCTACGCATGAGACATGATGGCAGAGAAAAGAAGAGAGACATTGACACTCTGTGCACATCTAAAACTCCAAAAAAAAAGACCTTGCATTTCCATCTTTTTTCCTTTTTAAATAATAACTCACGTTTTTTCCTACTTTTTTCTTTGGTGGGCTCCACCAGTTTCTTTGTAGATGATGTCCCTATCAGAGTATTCAAAAATAGCAAGGACTTGGGGGTGAGATTTCCCTTCAATCAGCCCATGAAGATCTATTCCAGCCTTTGGAATGCTGATGACTGGGCCACCCGAGGTGGGCTTGAGAAGACTGACTGGAGCAAGGCCCCCTTCGTGGCCTCTTACAAAGGCTTCCATATCGACGGCTGTGAGGCCTCCGTCATGGCCAAATATTGTGAGACCCAAGGCAAGCGTTGGTGGGACCAGAAAGAATTCCAAGATCTGGATGCTCTACAGTACAGGAGGTTGCAGTGGGTCCGACAGAAATACACCATTTACAACTATTGTACGGACAGATCAAGGTTCCCTACCATGGCAGCTGAGTGCAAGAGGGACAGGGATGTGTAAAAGCCTGTGTGGTGGCCCACTTTCTTTTGTTATCCTTTCATGGTGGGTAGACGTGAAGGACGTTATTCGTGGGCACGTGTCAACATAAAGTATGTCTGTTAGATCCTGACCATTCATCAGGTGTAGCCCACCGTGGACATGCTCTGGGCGAAAAAATCAAGTTGGCCCACATCAGATGGCATGCACATGTGAGAGGAAAAAAAGGACGGTTAGGAAAAGAAAAGACGAGTCTAAATTTCACCACACGTGGGCACGTTGGACCATTTCCATTTTCACGTAGGTTGTGTTGCTGGTGGGCCCGATCTGATTAGTGTCCTGGATCTTTCACACATGTGCCACGTTGGCATGTGTGCCGAAAATTGCCGCCTTTATCTTTCCTCTTTGCATTAGAGTATTGTTGGGTTTATTGGTTTATTTTTCATGTATTATGTCTTAATATTAGATGGTTTTATTGTTTCCATTCTCGGAGACAGCTATTTGGACGTGATTATTGGAGGGTGTTTGCTAAGACTAGATTTTATACTCTGCGGAGTCTGATATCCCATGCGCATGCACCTGGGAATTTAGCACGTCGATATGCGTAACTTAGTTAAACCTTCCATGCCCCACGTTCGATGGCTCATATAGTAACAATTTGTGGTGCAAGTTTCCTGAGCTGTTCATTGTTAGATCTTAGTGGATGGATAAGATGAGTGCAAATATGGTAGAGCTATTTTGCTTCAGAGTACATAGCTGTGTTATATGTTTTGTGTTAATTGAGTTCGTTCATATCTCTCTCTCTCTCTCTCTCTCTCTCTCTCTCTCTCTCTCTATATATATATATATATATATATATATATATATATATATATATATATATATATATGGGAAAAGGTACAATGCGCTCGATAAGCTCCCATGAGGCCTGAGCGGTGTGGGCTCCATCGTGATGCGTGTCGACCATCAACACCGTCAGTCAGATGTGTCCCCTTTAAAATATGGGATATCCCAAAAAAACAGTCGTATACAGAACTCAGGTGGGCCATACCACATAAAATCATGTAAAGACATGCTAAAAACTTATAAAAGCACTTGGTGGGGCTCACCTGAAATTTTCATGCGTATGAGACTTGGGTCAGTATCCTCATCCAAGTGGGACACATCATGGATGGGTTGGATTTGCAAACTACATCTTGGTGGTTTTGAAAAATGATTATGAATGTTTTAATGGTGCAGGGCCCCTCTCAACTTCTGTATATGGTGTGGCCCACACAAATAATGGATTGACTTTATTTTTGAGACCTAGGCCCATGATGGAATGGTGCATCTGACTAATGGGGTAGATGTTCAAAATGCATTACGGTGGCGCTCACACAACTCAACCTCATGGGATGTTAAAATAAAGCTCAAGCGCATAGTACCTTTTCCATATATATATATATATATATATATATATATATATATATATATATATATATATATATATATATATTGAGGTCAAAATCCGGACCACCCTCCACTCAACGTGGAGGACCTTTAACGAACCCTGGTCATTTATAAAAGGGTGAGCAAAGGAGATCTTGGCCAAGCCGGGGGATCCTTCGATGCCTAAGTTAGGCTAGAGAATCTAAGTCTAAGTCGTATTTAGAGAGAGGGTATGAGATACTTCGTACCTATAGTAATGGGGTCCCTGGTATTTATGCCGGTAGGTTGGGCGATCCACATCCGTTAATCTCGACATGATTTGTTCAATCAGCAAGATTTCATGCTTGTGGAGATATTATCTGCAATCTATGGATTCGTGCTGCGTATCGTGTCTTAAGAGCATATATCCTTAGGCGAGATCTTCGGTCACGTATGTGTTTGGATAGTTCCCTAGTTCGGTACTTGGAGTAATCACATCTGGCCTCAGCCTCGACCTCATCTAAGCTGAGGTCGAGTGTTAGTAGTTGGGGTTAGTCGTATAGCCTTTGCTTCGGCTTATGGCCTCGGACTAAGACTAGAATGTAGATTGACCTTTGATCTGAAATGACGGCTGCTACAGCTCGGAGTCGGGATGAACTGAGAGAGGACTCGGCCCTGCCTTTTCATTTATACATTCCCGAGGTCTCTCCTCCGAGCTCTGAGGTTCATAGTTGGCTTGACTTGTCGAGTTGGATTTCCTCACAACAAAAGCCCCCTAATCTGTTGGTCCGGGCCCGGACTTAGAGAGTAAACGCACGAGGAAATGAAACGACATCCCCTTGCCTCTGCTCATTATGGCGATTGGGATGATCGAGACGCTATTAATGCGATACATACGCCTAAGATCTCGAGTGCTGTACGACGACCGCAACCCTTTGGCTTTTATCCATTTGGCGAATGACGCATGGCGGTGGTTTCAATTCGCAATCGGCTGAATGAAGGAGATGACACCATGTGCATGCAGGGGACGAAGGGTCGCCTACGTCATTAATGACATTAAATGCCGGGAAGACTCCGACCTCGAAGCGTGGGTTCGGACCTATAGCTCCCTCTGGTGTCAGTACGGAGTCGCCTTAGCTTCAGGAGTGGCCTTTTACAATAATGGCACCGAGCAATGAGGCGGTTATATAAGCCCCTCTCGTTCCCACCCTTTACACTTCTCGCACACACACTCTTCATTTTCTCTATTCTCTCCTTTCGAATTGTCCTTTGTTAGAAATCGCCCTCCGCCGTAAAAAGGGTTTTCATCGTCGGATAAAGGATTCTCGACCATCGGAAAAGAGATTCTGCTCAGCGGAAGCCGTTGGAGTTGGGAAAATTTCTGCTGGAGGAGATTGCTTGTAACGTTGTAAGTCTTCTAACACTTAAGCGCCTTTTTCCTTCATGTCATGCAACTCCGACGAAATGGAAGAGGTCCGAGGGGCTGGTTTAGAGTTCGAACTGGAGATTATCGCCTCGAGACCTGGGGAGTTTGAAGGCCCTTTCAAGGTCATCCCCCTCTACACTCCAGCCCCGGCCCGAGGAACCGCAAGTCAGAGAATCAAGAGTCATGGCAAACGGCCGAAGAGGGTCCTTAGAGATCCCGCAGGGTGGCCGCAGGCGGGCCCTAAGGGAGGCAGAATGAAGCTATTAGTCCTTAGGGATTGGTCATGGTTGAGTCCCAGATGACCCAACTCCGCGAAGATTATCAGATTCCTGACTCGGTTCACATTCGTGCCCCCACCCTCACAGACCAAGCGGGATCTCCAGCTGAGGGGGAGATTGTTGTCTTCATTTGCGCCCTCCAATGCGGGCTTCAATTCCCCATTTATCCTTTCTTGTGCGAGTTGATAGCGCAGCTGAAAATCATGCCAGGGTAGCTGTGCCAGAATTCCTGGAGGATCCTAGCCTCTACTTTCGTTCTCTGTCATCAGGCGGGGAACCTAAGGCTGACGCCAGATGAGTTTTATTTTTGTACATGGCCAAATACGATAACACTGATAAGGCCTAGTGTTATTTCTCAGCTAGGCCCCCATGCCTTCCAGGTTTAGTAACTCAACTCTCTTCTTCCAACAAAGACTGGAAGGGGAAGTAGTCCAGCCAAAAGGGGCCCCTGACCTCTCTGTCCTCCAAAAGCGACAGGTCGACCGAGTCCTAGTGCTTCGTGTGGACCAACATGCTTGGTTCGATCTCATCAATCAGGAGAACTTGGTATCTTCTGGCTTTTGTAGAGTTCAGCCCACCCTCTTTGCCTTGGGTAAGCGGGTTTAGGGCTTTCGAAGACTAATTCGCTAACCTTCATCCATACTGTGAATCTCTGGGCCGATTCCTCTTTCTTTTACAGGGATAGAGGCAGGCGGTTCAAAGAGGAGAAGGCCCCCGCGCCCTCTGATGGATGTTGTCCTCTCCTCCAAACCAAAGATGAAGATGACGGTGAGGAAGAAGAAGGCTTCTGAGGCCGAGGCTGAGGCTGCCCCATCTGTAAAACCAGTTGGAGCCGAACCTACTACAGACCCCTCTGAGGCTGTTCTTGCCATTGTTCCGACCCTCGCTCCTGGGGTTCTACTTGCTGAGGCTCCTACCAGAATCGTGCCTATCACCATCTCGTCACCTTATGTAGAGGAGTAAGTCCCTAAAGTTGCCCTTTTGACAGTTGTGGGTCCTTTTAGGGCAAGGAGAGTAGTAGGGGAGACCCCTGACATGGCTATCTCTGCATGATCTGCAGTCCCCCCACTGCTGCCAAGATTGAGCTCCTGGTCGGCCAAGGTGACGTCCTCATCGGGTATACGAACACACCCAAAGTAGCTGCCTAAGCTTCTGCGGCCAACGGGGTTGAAGGAGCTTCTACGCCCTCTCTAAGGGGAGGAGCTTCTGCACCCTCCCTAGGAGTCCTACCTCCTGGTGTTCATATGGCTCGGCTGAACTCTTGGGCGGCTAAGTATGCTCCAGAAACACGGATAGCTGACACTCTCTCCCGTCGCCACGTCAGCTTCATGAACGATTATGCGGCTGTATGCTACTAGTCGCTGCCAATGATGGTGGAGGTAAAAAAGAGGCTAAAGGAGATGAAGCAGCTCGAAGCGGAGTGAGCCAAGTTTGTGGTCGAGAAGGCAGAGCAAGACGCACTGCAGGTCGAGCTCGAGAAGAAGCTGAAAGCTTTAGTTAAGGAGCAGGAGGAGCTGAGGAAGGCTGCTGCTGAGGGTTGGGCAAGATAACTTACACTTCACGGTGAGGTCAACCAACTTTAGGCTCGCTTGGATGTGGCTAAACCTGAAGTCAGGTGTTTATGCACGACTAATAAAGATCTGGATTCCAGGGCTATGGACGTTGAGTCGGGGCTCGAGGTGGAAAAAGAGAAGCTCGAGATGGAGTAACAAATGGCGGCGGACCGGTTGGCTCAGCTACAGATTGTCCTTAAGTCCATTGCATCTGCAGACAGGGCATCTCTACGGGCAGAGCTGGAGGCTCGAGTAGTCTCATAGGCGGTCGCGGCAGGGGCCGAATACAAGGGTTTGGCTGAAAGAGCAAAAGAGCTGGACAAACTTTATTACTTCGGCTATGATACTGGCTTTGATGCTTGTCTAATTGAGGTTAGAAGGCTCTATCCAACTCTCAACCTCGACTCCCTCACGGTAGATAATGTCGAGGATGCCGAGCACGATGTGGTAGATGAGCCCGAGGGTACCCCTCCTATCGTGGAAACCGCCCCTGATGCTCCTGTTGCCGAAGCCACCGCCAATGCTCAGCCTCCCACCTCGGTAACTGGTCCTACTCAGAGGGAATGAAATTTATTTATTTTTTTAAAATGTAAATGAATGGTTTTTTTTTTTAATCAATGATGATTACTGGCAGACGGTTTGTTCGCGTGTGTTGATTATCGTGATAATTCTTAGATGTTAATGTTTTAAGGATCGGCCCTTTGAGAGGCTAAACCCCCCATGAATGACATGCTCATTTATTTTTGTATATTAGTCGTTATGTAACGAACCGACCCCTTCCTTAGGGAATCTGGTCGTCTTCGGGCTTTTCCCATGCGTGTGAGGGGATCCCTATTTAGATTTTCATGGGTTTAACCTCCCGACCCCTTCTTGAAGGAATCGGTCAGTTAAGTTAGCCTCTGCTTGTGAGAGGTAACTTTTTCTATTTGTAGATTGCACAAGTAGATGTAGGAAATGAGGAACTTTTATTAGAGGTCTTAAAAGTCTAGTAGCTCCAAGCAGTACATTCTGAGGGCCTTCAATGACCGGTGGATTCTCACTGATAGTATATCTTCAAGTACTCGGCGTTCCAGGGATGAGGGAGTGGACGCCCTTCGAGGTCTTCCAAGTTATAGGAGCCTGACTGAGTTGATCTGATCACACGATAGGGCCCTTCCCAGTTGGGCCCGAGTGTCCCAGCCCACGATTTTGCCATATTTTGAAAGACGTGATGGAGGACCAAGTCTCTTGGCCGAAACCGCCTCGTCTTGACTCTTGAGTTATAAAATCGTGCTACTTGGTGATGCCTAGCAGCGACTCAATGTCGGGAGATATCTCTGGCTTCTTCGAGCAAGTCGAGGCTTGTTGTGAGGTGCTCTGCATTCTGACCTTCCTGGTAGTTTTTGACCCGAGCTGCCGGGAGGCCGATCTCGACTGGGACGACCACCTTTGAGTCATAGGACAACGAAAGGGGGTCTCCCCATGTAACGCCCCGAATTTCATTAACTGAGTTTTGTACTCGTTTTCTGAAATCCTGAGAGTTAACCTACAAGGATAGCCCACATTTCACACTAAATTATATATATATATATATATATATATATATATATATATATATATATATATATATATATATATATATATATATATATATATATATATAAGTATAAGTGAGCAATCGTAACAGAAACAAAATAAACCACACATGGAGGAAATGTCCAATATATATCCCAACTTATACAATCGGTTGCCCATAGGGCTTATACAAACTCATTACTCGAAATAATCAAATGAAATATCTAAACAAAAGTAGGAAATATAGAATCTGGAATCGCAAGATTATCCAGTTCTTCATGCTCCACATTTATGTTAACCTGCCCGATATTTATATACCTGCACCAACTGAATATAGTTCGTTAGTGTCAATGACTATCCCAGTGAGGTATACCCTCCAAGATTACCAAGCATCATAATAGTCAAGAGTGGAATTCAAATAACTTAGGAGAGTATAATATCCAATGTAATGTTCATAAGTAAAATATGAAAATACACAATTTATGTTTCCTGAGTGACATATAGGATGATACTATAAGTACATAAGAAGAAAATACAATTTTATAAGTACAATCTAAGGAACTATAGAATTTAAGTTACATTTCACAATTCACAAGGATAATACTAACTATATATCCACCCGAAGTTTAAAGTATAATATGTAGAGATACAATCTATTTCCCACAAACATAACACAAACAGTTATAACATCTAAACTATAATTCAATGTATGATATAAGAAGATATAATCCATTTCACAAACAAATTCAGTCGCCGACTTAATCTTGATTAATGAATGAATGCATGAATGTAATCAACCAGAGGATGCACATCCAGCTGAACAAATGAATAGACTTTTCAAACAGTCGGCCCATTCATACAAGATATCGGGTCTTTCAAACAGTTGACCCATTTAGAATGCAAAAGGGGGTCATTCAAACAGTACACTGGTCTTTCAAACAGTCGACCAGGCACCCGATAACGCCCACTTGCCATGTATGCATGATTAGCCCAACCATTATTAGTCTAATTTACAAAAAAAATATCGGAGAAGCTCAAAAGTTACTATAGGGGGCGCGCAACCCAGCATAGGCCAACAGCTCGGGCATAGTGTCTCATTCCACCATCCCCAGCTTATGAGAATTAAATAAGTAAGATTCTACGACACTCAGATAATTATAAATAATATTTATAAAATAAGGAATCTAAGGCATTACATTTATAAAAAAAAGTCTACAACTCGTGGCCACTCATGATTAGACACGTATACATTACCATCACAAGTCCATATATACTTCCAACAACAAGAATCCTTCCAATAAGCCACATTAGCACCAAGTCCTTCAAGGACACCACCAAATATTACAATCCACAAATTACATGAATAAAAATAATTTATTAGATGGTAAGTTTACGACCACATAACATTTAATTTATTCACGACTGGCCACTAGCTTGAGAACACACCAATATATAATATTAAATTTTAATTACAACTTAACACAATCAAGTGTTAAACCAAATTATAATCAATTCAATATACGTTATCAAACAAATATACATGCAAGTACACATTCAAACTAAACTAGAGAAAATAATTTCACATTCAAATAAATCATAAACCTATAGGATTTAGATCATTAATTTCTACAAATCAATAGATGTACTTACATGCACATGCTAAACAAATCAAGAAATGTACACATACAAAGGTGAGTCATCCCTAAAATGAAGATCAACGATTCAGAACTCGATCATACATGTAAAATAGTCATTAACATGATTAGGTAATTAATTCAAAAGAGAATTAAATTAACTATTATAAAGAAGATAAGCTTGAAGGGTGAATCCTCACCTTTAAGAATCAGATCATTATCCAAACACGTTATAATACCGGTACAGACTTTAGGATTAAACTCTTGAATGTCTGCTTGATTCGACTTGAATCAACTCCATAAGGTTCCAATTCGATCTAATCTTTGAATCTAGAGGAGGTGATTAAAAACCACCATTTTCTACATTGAAATAAAGTTTAACATCAATTTAACATAATTCAAATAGCATTAGGATTTTAAGATTCTGAAATCTAATCTCGTGTTTGGTGGGTTAACTCAGCTTGACTCAATATAGACTTAAACTGAGTTAACTCGACTAAGCCGACATGCTTTGACTCAACTCGACTTTTATGCGGTCCAAACAAGGGAAAATTAGAATCTCCTAAATTCATTTGGTTATGATTCGAGTCTACGTGAACCCGCTAACGATGCTGATACTGAACTTAAGCCAAAATAAGCCTAACTTAGTGAGTTAACTCAATGAGTCAACTCGATGGGCCACCAAATTTATTAAAGGGACAACCAAAATTTTAATTTGCTTGAAATTACTATTGTATGAAATATTGTACATGGGAAAAGCCACTAACCTGTCTGAACTCAACTCGGTTTGCTGCAGACTAGTGGATTGACTCAGTGAGTCAACCCGCTAAATGGATCATCTCCTTCTCATCTCCTCTTCTTCTTCCTCCATTTCCCTTTTCTTTTCTTCTTTTTACTTCCGTTATGGAGTTCCAGCAAGATCTGGAGTAGATCAGATAGTGAGTCAGAGACCTGGCTCAATTTTGAGCCATGTCGACTCGGTGATTCGCCCCACTTCCTCTCTCTCTCTCTCTCTCTCTCTCTCTCTCTCTCTCTCTCTCTCTTTCTGCCTTTCAACTATGGCCAGCAAGAGCAGCTCCAAATCGACCAAATATCACCCTGACTCAAGGCGACTCGGGCACCTTGGATGAAAAGAAGAAACTCGACTCTAATGGCGGATTGCAAACGGAGCTGTGTTTCTTCGAAACCTTTGCATTGGACTATCTTGATACATCTCTAAAAGCTTGAGAGACCCCAAAATCAAAGCTCAGATGAGTTTCTCTTGGTGAGTTTATAAGAAGAATGGAACGTGCGGTTTTTCTCCTACGTAAGAAAGGGAGAAAACTCCTTCCTATCCAGATCCTAGGGTTTCCTTACATATAAGGGTCTCTAAATGGACGATCTAGATTGATTTGAGAGAGAGTTCTAGAATCGGATGAGTGGTTAGGATCGTGACAATGCACAAACTAATCCTCCCACGGCCGTTCTCTCTCTCTCTCTCTCTCCATCTTTTTCTTTTATAAAACCCTAGCTTTAGAGGGCTAGGATTGTGTGAGATGGACGGTTAGGAGAGAGCGAGGGGTGCTCATGTGGACTGCCAGCTTGGCAACAAAATAGATTTTTGTTTTCGAAAATAACCCATGAATATCTCCGCTTGTGCTTGTATTTAAGAGAACACATTTGTGTTCCATCATGGAAAGACCTAAGGGTTTTCATTAGATCCCTCGTCTGCATTCAATGGACGGTTCAAATCAACAGGTAGGTCTAAGATGCTGGCCCATCACTAGATCGAACGAACGAGTGTCCGTTCGAATAGTCTCTGGAAGGAATCCCTAAAAAAGGAGAGAAATCTCTCTTTTTTTTTAAAAAAAAATCTCGGGTTAGCGCCCATTGTAATTGAATTAATAGTCTAGTGCATTGCATGTGCACACAATCTGTACAAACGCACAATTTAAAAGTGAGGTCCACCTTGATACTTTGTGGAAACCATTCCAACCATTAGATTCTAAAAGTCCAACTAGGCCCATCTGTCCAAAGATAAGACAGATCTCTAAAGCTTAGGTAGGCCATACACGTGAATGTTGTCTTATTTATAGCTCTAGATCAATCCTACGGTCAGATTGACTCCAATCCAACTATCAACGGTTAGTAACACCCCATGATTAAAGTATGGGTTGTTACACCCCAATAGATGACTGGGCCATGGTCTGATATGCCCATATGACAAATGGAAGCTCCTCAATCCAGTTGCCCTTCGCTTTTTCTAACTTCATTTTCAAGCGGTGTTTGATGACCTTGTTTATGGCTTCCACCTGCCCATTGGATTGCGGATGTAGAGGCGAGGAATAAGCGTTCGAGATGCCAAGCCCCCTACACATACCCCTGAACTTATCATTGTCGAATTGCTTGCCGTTATCAGAAACGATGGTGCGCGGGATTCCAAATCGATAAATGATATTCTTCCAGACAAATTCGACCACCTTCTATTCGATTATCTTAGCCACGGGCTTGACCTCAGCCCATTTAGTAAAGTAATCGACTGCAATAATAGCAAACTTCACATGTCCTTTTCCAATAGGTAGAGGCCCAATGATGTTGATCCCCCATTGAGCGAATGGCTAAGGCCCACTCATAAGGGTCATTTCTTCCACAGGCTGCCTCAGTATTGCTACAAACCTCTGACATTTGTCATACCTTCAGACATAATCCTTCTAGTCCTTTCGGATGGTCGACCAGAAGTACCTCTGGTGGAGTATCTTTAGAGCTAAGGCTCAGCCACCGGAATGATTACCACAGATGCCCTTGTTGACTTCTCGTATCACGCAATCCGCTTCTTCAGATCGAAGACATTTGAGGTAGGGATATGAGTACCCCTTCTTATATAAAACCCCATTCAGGATAATATATCGGGCTGCTTTGACCTTCAAGCGTCAAGCCTCCAACTTGTTTTGGGGGACCTCACCAGATATAAGGTAGTCGTAGATTGGGTCCATCCAACTTGGTGTAGTCTCGACCGGGTTGACCACTTCTTGTTCCATTTGATCGATGCTTGGACTCTCCATGAATTCTACGGGAATGATCCGAGGAATCTTTCCTTCTGTGGCCGAGGCTAACCTTGCTAGGGCATCGGCCCAAGAGTTTTCTGCCCTTGGAATCTGGTTAATGGTGCAACTCCAGAACCTCTCGATCAGTTTTTGAGCCTCGGCTAGATAAGCCACCATCCTGGTCTCCTTGGTTTTGCATTCAGTGGAGATATGGTTGACTACAAGTTGGGAATCACATCTCACTTCAAGGGACTGAACCCCCAGATTGGCCGTCGATCTGAGTCCTGCCAATAGAGCCTCATATTCTGCTTCGTTATTGGAGGCCCTGAAACCAAGCTGGATGACATATTGGATAGTTGTGGAGTCAAGCGCGATTAGGACGATTTTCGCCCCAGCTCGCTTGACATTGGAAGACCCGTCGACATAAAGGACCCACCTCCGCTCCGACTCTAGATCCTTGGCAGGCGATGGAACTGGTTGGGCCGCCAAAGTTTCTTCTGCTCCGATAATATTATTCGGGATAGTGAATTCAGCTATGAAGTCGGCACAACCTGACCCTTGATCACAATCCTCGGACGGTATTAAATGTCAAACTCCCCAAGTTCTATTGCCCATTTTGTAAGCCTTCCGGAGACATCTAGTTTCTGAAGGACTTGCATGAGAGGGGAGTTGGTCAGGATGACGATGGTGTGTTCTTAGAAATACGGACGAAGCCTCCGTGCCAAAAAAATATAGTTGAGCGCCAACTTTTCAATGTTCGGTATCTGGTCTTAGTAGGCATCATTGCTTTGCTTGTGTAGTAAATGAGATACTGTTTATTTTCTACCTCCCTCATGAGTGCAGAGTTAACGGCTGAGGCTGAAACCGCTAAGTACAAGAGTAGAGGCTCACTCTCTTTTGGTTTCGACAGTAAGGGAGGTGAACCTAGGTATTGCTCCAGCTCTAGGAATGCTTGCTCGCATTTAAAGGTCCATTCCATTTTCTTGTGACCTTTCAGTTGCTGGAAGAAGGGGAGACACCTATCGGTAGTTCTGGAGATAAACCGCCTGAGTGCTGCCACTTGGTCAGTTAGGCATTAGATTTTCATCGTTGTTTGCATGGAGTTCATGTCGAGCAGTGCCTTTATCTTCTTGAGATTTTCCTGGATGCCTCTCTGGCTAACTTAAAACTCGAGGAACCTGCTAGAACCGACTTCGAAGACACATTTGGTTGGGTTCAGCTTCAAGCGATACTCCCGGAGGATTGAAAAAGTCACTTCAAGGTCTGCGAGGTGGTCGGATGCTCTGACGCTCTTGACGAGCATGTCATTAATATAAACTTCCATTGTTTGTCCAATCTGCTTGGTAAACATCTGATTCACTAATCTCTGGTATGTTGCCCCAGTGTTCTTTAGGCCAAAAGGCATGACCTGGTAATAGTAAAGCCCTTTGTTGGTGACAAAGCTAGTCTTCTGCTTGTCCGGGGGATGCATCGGGATCTGATTATACCCGTAATAGGCATCTAAGAAGAGGAGGCATTCGTGACCAGTCGTGCTATTGAGCAATTGATCGATTTGAGGTAATGGGAAACTATCCTTCGGACATGCCTTGTTCAGGTCCGAGTAGTCGACACAGACCTGCCACTTCTCGCTTGCTTTCTTTACCAGAACTACGTTGGCGATCTAGTCTGGATAATGTATTTCTTCAATAAAGTTGACACTGAGTAGATTTGAAACTTCATCAGCTATGGTGGTATACCTCTCAGCATTAAACACCCTTCTCTTCTGTTTTATTGGTTTGTGATCCGGGTCCCACATTCAATTTGTGGACCATAACCTCGGGAGAGATTCCCGGCATGTCCTCGTGGGACCACGTGAAGACGTCCCTGTGCTGTTGTATGAAAGTTATCATTTGAGCCCTCTGCTCGAAATTTAGCAAAGACCCAAGCTGAACAGTTTTACTGGGATCGGCTTCCTCAAGTGGGACGATCTCCAAGTTCTCAGGGGGATCTTCCGTGGTGTCGAGGACGTTAAGGGTGAGAGCCCATTTCACTGACCCTTTTCTTACAGCTGTTGCATAACATCTCCGAGCTTCACGCTGGTCCCCTCAGAGGTATCTGACCCCACCTTCGGCGGGAGACTTCATCATCAAGTGGTATGTGGACACAACCGCTCTTATTACATTGATGGAAGGTTGGCCCAGAATTTCATTATGCACCGATGACACATTGACAACCTGAAAATCCACTAGAAGTGTGACCTAGTGCTGTCCTTCTCCCGCTATCACAGGGAGGGAGATGGCTCCCTTGGAGATTACCCTATCCTCAGCAAAGCCATGTAGTGGGGTCTTCATGGGTCGGAGGCATGATTTGTTGATTCCTATTCTCTTGAATGCCTCGGAGTAAATGATGTTTGCTGAACTTCTTGTGTCAACTAGAATGCGGAAGACCTCATAGTTAGCTATGGTCATAGCCACCATGAGGGCATCCTCGTGTAGATGTTGGATTCCACGCGCATCATCTTCTATAAAATTCAAGCTGCAGGGGTTGACACAGAGCTTTTTCCTCGGAGTTTCGGTCAAATGGACATAGTACTTAGGGTCTGAACTCCGAGAGTAGGCTTTGTGAGCTCTTTCCTCCACCAGATGAACCACCATAGATGGTTCAAATTTCCGTAGGTTCTTTCATAACTTTGCTTGGCCGTTCTTCTTTCCGAGCTGACCTTTCCTCCTTAGTGTATCGATGCAAATGACCCTTGCAGATAAGGGTCTCGATCTCATCCTTGAGATCCACACAGTCGCTCGTGTTGTGGTCGTGGTCGCAGTGGAACGTGCAGTACTTGCGCATGTCCCCGTTCTCTACGTCGGTCTTCATACAGACAGGCTAGTTTAGGAGTCTTTAGTCCCTAATATCCAACAAGATTTATCCCGTAGAAGTGTAAGAATGGAATTTGCCTTGGGGGCTCCGACTTGGCCGACGATCACGAGGGGCTCGGTCATCAGGTTTTTGGTTGGATGACTGAGGTTCTTCGTTCTTCGGCTTCTTTTCTTTTGATGATGCTTTGACTGCTTTAATGTTCCTATGTGAGTTGGACAATTCCTCGACATTGGTATACTTCTGAGCCCTGTTGATGAGCTCGGCCAATGTAGTCAGTAGATTTTTCTCGATTGAGAAGGTAAACTTCCCTTCTTTAAGTCCGCTAAACATGGCCGAAAGCGTTATTTTGTCGTCGTAATCTTTCACTAACAACGCCTCCTCATTGAAGATGACAATGTAATCCGTTAACGGTTCTTTGTTCACCTGCTTGAGGGTGAACAGATGGGTAGTCGGCTTCCCACTCTTCTTACTAGAGATGAACTGGGTAAGGAACATTCTGCTGAGTTCTCAGAAGGAGCTGATCGATTTTGGTTTAAGTTGTCGGTACCAACTTCGAGCAGACTATGAGAGAGTTATTGAGAAGGCTCGGCACATCATGGCATCTATGGCTGACTGGATTTGCATCCACGAATGATATGACTCCACATGCTTCGAGGGGTCTCCGGATCTGGAGAATTGGATGACAGGAGGCATCCTGAACCTCGATGGCATTGTCTCGTCCATGATTTCTGAGGTGAAGGGAGGCTCGGTCTCTTCCATCATTGTCTGGACTGCAGTTAGGACAGACATAGATTGATGTTTCTTTTGAAACGCCTTAAACTGGTCTCGGAGTTCCTTGAACTGTGCTTCCAAAGGGTTCTGATTTTCTGCTACTGTCTCTTGGGGGTATCCGCCACCTTGGATGTTCTACCCCGTCTACTTCTCTCCAGATGATGATGAAGGTCAGTGGGGGCTAGAGCTGAAGTGGCAGACACGTAAGACTGTTCGGCATCCCAAGTGGGTTTTGGAATTCGGGCAGATTGCTTTGGAGGCATTACGTTGTGTGCAGGGTCGGGGGCACGTGCAAACTGCTCTTGGGAACCTCTGACTCGGGAACTAATTGGCTGCGGTCGCTCTTCGGGCGCTGGAGTGGCTTCCACCAGGTTTAATAGTGGCTACCGGTTCTACTGCGCCTTTATTCGGCTGATTTCATCCTTCAGCATCTAGACTTCATTTTGTAGCACCTTGTATTTCCCTTCTCGGCTTCGAGTTCATTGGGATGGCCTTATCGGAGCCGACTCGATGTGTAGTAGTGAGGAAGATTGGTGTTGCTCGCTAGGTTCAGGCTCCACCACTATCGCCTTTTTCTTTCCTCTCGTTATTTTTAGTGAATCCTACTAGCTTTTCGTTTGCATTTTCCACAGACGGTGCCAAAAGATGTTGAGGTCAAAATTCAGACCACCCTCCACTCAACGTTGTGGACCTTTGACGAACCCTGGTCTTGAACAAAAGGGTGAGCAGAGGAGAGCTTGGCTAAGCCGGGGGACCCTCCGATGCCTAAGTCAGGTTAGGGAATTTGGGTCTAAGTCATATGCAGAGAGAGAGTGCGAGATATTGCGTACCTGTAGCAATGGGGTCCCCTGGTATTTATACCGGTAGGTTGGGTGATCCATGTCCATTAATCTCGGCATGATTTGCTTAATCAGCAAGATATCATGATCGTGGAGATATTATCCACAATTCATGAATTCGTGCTGTGTATCGTGTCTTAAGAGCACGTATCCTTGGGCGAGATCTTTGGTCACGTCCGCATTTAGATAGTTCCCTGGTTCAGTACTCGGAGTAATCACATTTGGCCTTAGCCTTGGCCTCTTCTAAGCCGAGGCCAAGTGTTAGTAGTCGGGCTGGTCACATAAACTTTACTTCGGCTTATGGCCTCGAACTAAGACTAGAATGTAGATTGACCTTTGATTTGAAATGACGACTGCTCACTGCTCGGAGTTGGGATGGACTGAGAGAGGACTCGACCCTACTTTTCATTCATACATTCCCGAGGTCTCTCCTCCAAGCTCTGAGGTTTGTAGCTGGCTTGACTTGTCGAGTTAGATTTCCCCACAACAATATATATATATATATATATATATATATATATATATATATATATATATATATATATATATATATATATATATATATGAAAATTTGGTTCAAGATATACAACATAAAATTTGTGAAAGTGATGATCATGGCGATGTTTGAATTATATATCATCTATAATTCGGTTCATTAGATGAATGGTCCTCATTAACGTACGTGGAAGAGTTCGAAAAAGTGAAGAAGATCCCTTAAGTAGGTAAAATCTTAGATCTACTAGATATAAAATAAAAGCGTAAATAATTTTATTAAAGATTTGTTTAATAGGTATACTTTTTCAATTATACCATTGCTAAAGGAAAAATAAAACTCTAATTGAAAATTACCTAAAATAGTAAAATTCTAACCATAATTTAAAATTATCCAAAATAATAAAACTCATTTAAAATTTAATTTATCAAAAATAAAAGCCCAAGGAAACTTCATTAGAGGATTTCTAATACAATTACAAGTAATTTTTGAAAAGAGAAGGAAATCTAAAAGTCTAAAAAGAAGAAAATATGATAAAATTTGAAATTACTAAAAGTAGTAATTTTCTAATAAAAAAAAACTTCAAATTTGAACTAGAAGTGTACATTTTTTTCGCGAAACGGATGGACACAACCCACAACATGGGTAAGTTAACCTCGGATGGCCCATTATGGTAAAGATTAAAAGTTATAGCCAATTTACGATTCACACTTTTAACGGTAATTTTTTCGTATCTGCATTGAATTTCTTCAAACCAGATATGTCTAGGACATAGTTATGTCATGCCATACATTGGATTGTGCCTGAATCGAACAGATTTGTTCCACTTCCATTAGACCTTTTATCTAACTATGATACAACTTTTCACTTGAAAAGAACTTGTCATCGAATTATTCAAAGGACTCAACTCATGATACTCATACTAGTTTGCCACATTGAAAGCTCGCGAGATCTCCATGCCGCTAAAAAAATCAACACGATCAACGTTTATAATTTTCCCGAGGATTGGAATATTACCGATCATCTTATTCCTTAACTTGTTATGCATCCCTGTCAAAAATATCTCCTTACGTAAGTGATTAACTAGCACGTTATCACACACTTCAAATACTTTTTGCCACCGATATTTATTAACATCTGTCTTATACTTGGGATTAGGCTCTCTTATAACTTATTTTCGATACCGGGATGCACTGTCACGATTCAATCCGCCATATTTTCTATAGAAATACTTATACCCGATAACTTGGACAAAGGGAACAAGTCGAGTGTGTGCTTGGAAACTCGACCTTACATAATCTTGAATGGGGACTTATTAGTAGATCGATTTTGTATATTGTTGAAGGCAACTTTGCTTGAGCAAGATCAATATCCCCCATGAAGGGCAATTTATCAGGAAGTTCATAGGGCATAATCCTCTTGGACTCCTGTAATATTAGTTTCAACTTATCTTTGATGTTCATGGGTTCTACTTCTTCTCTTTTCAAGTAATGTATTGATCTCCTTCGTCTCATATTTTTTAACAAAATCTCGTTCAGCTACGAGAGACTATCCATTCACTTTAGAAGTCTTGGGTTGACTCTCTGTTCTCATAGGGGCGAGTATAATCATTTTATCCTCTTTCACAAAAAATAAAAATATTATTGTGACCTCTATGCGTGGCATCAACATCGTATTGCCTTGGTCGATCAAGTAAAATGTGACAGACTTCCATATCGACTACGTTATATATTATTTCATCCTTATAATATTTACCAATGAAGAAGGAAATATGTCATTTTTTAGTTACCTTTGTTTTGCTGACATCCTTAATCCATCTAATCGTATACGAAGCATGCTGCTTTTGTGTTTTCAGTTGTAGCTTTTCTATTATAGTCTTCGACACAAGATTGTCACCGCTCCTGCCATTTATGATAAGATCATAGATTCTTTAGTTCATGGTGCATCTCGTTTGAACAATGTTGTGTCGTTGTAGATCTATTTTCCCCATTAGCTTGTACAACAACTTTCTCATAATCAAAGTGGTGGCTTGCGATTCACCATTATCGGGTGGTGGCTTGCGATTTATCAACAATGTTGCACCACGAACATGATGACTGCAAGCTCCATCATTGATCTCATGTTGCTCATTATTACGAAATGGGCCTATCATAAAGGGCCTTCGTCAAATGGTCAATTGTTTCCTGCAGTCCTTGCATGGATTGCAGATTCTCCTATTGCGGCACCTCAAACACTGCTACTATTAAAGGATAATTTCTTGAAATACCGTCCACGGGATTGTTGCCTGAACCTTGATTAGATGCCATTGAGCTGAAGAAAAGCCTTGTTCTAATACCAACTGATGCAAGGAAGAGTGTGAAAAGTGAAGAAAAAGATTATTGTCTTCCTCAAGTTGGTAAAACTTTAAATTCATGAGATAGTTCTTGAATCCATAAGAAATAATAAGAGAAACTTCAAATATTTTATTGAATAATTGTCTAATATGTACGTTTTCTCAATTATATCACCAATAAAGGAAAAATAAAACCTCAATTCAAATTTATCCAAAATAATAAAATTCTAACCTAATTTGAAGTTATCCAGAATAACAAAACTCATCTAAAGCCTAATTTTTCAAAGATAGAAAGTTCAGATAAGCTTTACCGGAGGAGTCCTACCATGATTATATGTAATTCCTATATAAAAAAAGAAGTAAATCTTAAACTCGAGAAATAAGGAAATACAACAAAAATTAGAATTACTAAAAATAGTAAACTCTTTTTTTCTTTCTAAAATCTCATTTTTAAGCCAGAAGCGTACCCTTTTTTCTTTTTTCATGAATGGACGGACTCAATCCACTTTGCGGGTCGGTTGACCCCAGATGGCCCATTACGACAAGATTGGTAGGTCATGCATGCCGTAATAATACCAGATCAATATTTATAGCTGATTTACGGTTCATGCTTCAAACACCTATTTCTCCTTATCTAGACATGCCTAGGCCCAGTTACATCGAGGTCTACTTGGGACTGGGCCTGGATAAGACGAATTGCGTCCACTTTCGTTTGACCTCATATACTTTTCTATTTATTTTTCCAGATCATGTTACGGCATGAGCCTAAAAATGAGGTGAATCCAAATCTCAAGTAGGCCACACAATATGAAACACTGAGGATGGAACGTACACAGTTGAAACATTCACGGGGCTACAAAAGTTTTCAATTAGGTTAATATCTTTTTGTTTTCAGTTCATCCTAGCAAGAACGATCTTATGAACGGTATGGATGGCATATAAACATCATGGTGGACCCCATAGAGTTTTTCAATTTCAAGTATTTCCCTACTCATTTTTTACTTTCATGGGCCCACTTGATTTTTGGATCTAGCTCATTTTTGGAGCTCATGCTATAACATGATTGGCAAAATGGATGGATAGGGTGGATTTCTCACAAACATCGTGATGACCCCACCTAGCTTCTGGCTGCGGGAACTTCCCGTGGCATGGTGCCAGGGGCACGCACAGATCCACAACTCAAGTGGTAGAGTGAGTAAAAGATACCTCGTTTCAACACCGAGGTCTTGGCACCGATTTCCTAGTGGGGGTGGCTAACAGTGAAGTGTGATCTGACAAATGGGTGTCCTACCAAGCTTTCAAAAAAATAGAAGGCATGCATGGATTGTGTACTGCCCCCACACGGAGGCACTATCTCCATCAGTATCTACCTCCATTAGTATCTACCTAGATATGGGCAGTCTTGTTAGGGGCTCTATAGGGCCAAGCTCAATGTATATATTTTATCCATGGCATCTATCCATTTTGACAAATCATTTTTATGGATGAGCCCAAAAAGGAAGTAGATTAAAGGCTCAAGTAGATCCACCACATGAAGCAACGGAGATTGAAATCCTGTCCATAAGAACTTCTTAGGGCCACAAAAGTTTTGGATCAAGCTGAGATTTATGTTTTCGGTTAATCTAGGTTTATATGACCTTATGAATAGGTTGGATGGTAAATAATCATCACAGTGGCCTTAGGAAGTTTTCAATAGTAGATCAATCCCAACTACTTGTAGTGTCATTCACTTGATCCTTAAATATGCTTCCTTTTGGGCCTATGCACTAAGATGATCTTTCAAAATAGATTAATAGCATGGATACAACATATACATCATAGTGGGCTGCGTAGACCCCTGACAAGATTGTTTATCATTTGCTAGGACATGGTGGGGGTAGTACTCAATCTATGCCCCCACGGCGTCTTAGCTAGACACGGATGGTCCAGTCAGGGGCTTTGTGCATGGGGCCCACTATAATGTATTTATTTTATCCTTGCCGTCCATCCATTTTGATAGATCTCTTTGGGTATGAGCCCAAAAAGAGGCCAGATATAAGGCTCAAGTGGGCCACACCACAAGAAGTAGTGGAGAATGAGATTCTACCTTTTAAAACTTCCTATAGCCCACTATGATGTTTATTTGCCATCCAACCTGTGCCTAAAGTTACATGGGCCCGAATATAAGAGAAAACATAAATATCAACTTGAATATCTTCATAGAAATTTGTGGCCCTCAAGTTATTCTCAAAACTTGCTAAGGCCCATTGTGGTGTTTATTTTCCATCCAACCTGCTCATGATGTCACATAGACCTGGATGAAAGGAAAATGTAAATATAAACCTAATTCAAAACTAGAATGCCTCCCAAGTGGTTTTCAAGTGAAGGCTTTCAATCCCCACTCCTACTTGTGGTGTGGTCCACTTGAGCCTACAGTCTGCCTCCGCCTAAAAAGAATCTGTCAAAATGGATGGATGGCATGGATATACGTCACGGTGGGCGCCACATAGCCATTGTTACCCTGAGCATAGAGATATTCTTATGCTAGCGCTGTGTGCAGCCCACAGAGATGTCTATGACAAATCTACTCCGTTCATCTATTTTGAAAGATTACAATAGCACATAATTCTAAAAATCAAGCAGATCTAAAACTCGAAATAGTGGGGATTGAACGCATAAGGTGACAAAAGTTTTGTATCAGGATGATATTTGTTCCCACAGTTTATCTGAGTGATAATAACTCCCTGAATAGTTTGGATGACATATATATAAATATCATGGTCAGCTGCAGGAAAGTTACAACTGTGGGCAATTTTTTTCTCACTGTTTGGTTGGTGTGGCCTACCAAACTTTTGATGTGCCTGATTTTTATAATCCAGTTCTATTGTGTTCTTTAAAGCAGAGGGAGGATTGAATTTGACGCGGACATTTCTATGGGCCGCACATGGCCTATGCCGGGGTCACAGGCAATCTGCAGCCAAGACGGTTACCATGGGCCTGCTTTGGTGTATACATTCTGTCTACACAGAGTCCATTTTTACATATCATTTTGGGACATCATCCAAAAATGAAGCGGATCCAGTTATCAGGTGGATCGTAACATAGAAACAGTGGTGATTGACCATTAATGAGGGATAGAAGTTTTGGATCAGACTGATATTTGGTTTTTTTATTTTTTCCTTCATCCAAGCTTATGTGATCTTATCAACATATGGGATGGCAAATAAACCTTATCAATAGATTGGATGGCAATTAAACACGACGTAAACATTAAGATCCTCCTCGAGAAGTTTTTAATGGTAGGGCATTCAATCACCACCGTTTCCTATGATATGGTCCACCTAATAATTGGATCTGCTTCATGTTTTGCATAATGACCTAAAATGATCTGAAAATATAGATAGTCAGTGTGGATGTGGAATACATACATCATGATGGCCCCACGGTGAGGGCGGCACCGTTTGGTGAGGCCAGCGCTTCACCTAATTCCCATTGGGTGCGGATTAGCTACTGACAGGTTGAGTATCCAAACTAGCTGTTGAAGTTATGTAAGCAAATTACGTGAGCCCCATCATGATGTATGTTTTCGTATCCAAACGTTCCATTCATTTGGAGAGATTATTTTAGGACAATATCCAAAGAATGAGTTAAATCTAAAGATCCAATGGACCCCAGCACAAAAAACAGTGAGACAGTGACGGCCACCATTAAAAACTTCTAAAGGCTACAAAAGTTTTAGATCAAAGTGATATTTGTGTTTTCCATTATTTCATGTCTTTTTTAACTTTTTAACCTGTTAGATTTTAAGTAAACATTATGATAGGTGGTAGGATAGTTTCAATGGTGGGAATTACTCTCCCACCTATTTTCTTTGGCAGGGTCTACTATAGATTTTTTTTTTTTTAACTTTTAATTTTTAATTTTTTTCCCATTCTTTGATTTATACTTTGAAATGATATTTAAAAATGGATAAATGACGTGGATGTAACACATACATTATAGTAGGGCTTATTGAACTTGGACAACACTTCAGTAGCCACTCACTACTCAACCTGTCAGTGTCTAATCCTACTTACTGCAAAACTAGATCCACATACATAGAAGTCCTTGACAAACCAACTCTGTACAACTGATTTGAAAGACATAATATCACGGGGTTATAAAAAATTAAAAATCACACAGATTATCCGTCACATGGTCAGAAGAGCGGATTGCATGTACCCCATATACCTGTGCCCGAAGCTGTGTGGGTCCTACATAGTCTGTGATAAATCCACCATGTCAATCTGTTTTTAAAAACCACACCGGGATAGGATTCTAAAACTAATCCAAAACTCAGGTGTGATAGGGTAATTTTTTACTATATGCACAACCTTTTATCCACCTCACTGGACCAAACTTTCATAACCTAACTAGACCTCTACTGTACAGAAAAACTCATTTTAGACGGAAATAACCCTAACTGTTCCACTTACTTCTACCTTAATAGCAGGGTATTTTCTTTCGTCCATTTCCTAAAAATGCAGTTTGTATTGAAGAAAAAAAAAAAACCTTAATATCTAAGCGTCTACAATGCTAAATTTTTGTATAAAAATGAAACAGTCAAATCAGAAACGTCCACAGTTAGAACCTTTCCAGTGCTGACAATGATATTTATATGCTATCAAAACCGTTTAATGGTTATTACCATTATTACTCAATTATACTCTAGGAACAAATATCATCAAGGCTTCAATCTCCATTATTTCATGTAACATGCCCCACTTGAGTTTTGGATATGCCTGATTTTTTTTTTAAAAATTATTTTTTTAAAATTATTTTTTAATTTTAAATTTGTAGTCTTTAAAACTAAATGGATGGAGTAGATTTGTCTTGGACATTTATGTGGCCCCACACAGCCCCATCACAGTGCCTGGGGCACCCCGCACATGCAATCCGCTCTCCGTCCATTTTCAAGGACGCGGCTTCGGTGGTTGCTGGAACTACCGAACTCCGTGATTAAGGGACTGTAGGGCCCACCGTGATGATGCATTTTTATACATCGACGCCGTTCATACGTTTTTAAATCTCATTTTAGTAAACGACTTAAAAATGAAGAAAATCCAACTCTCATGTGGACCACACCATGGGAAAAAGTAAGGCTAAGAACACCTACCATTAAAACCTACCATTGAAACCTTTCTAAGGCCCAGTGTAATGTTTATTTGCCAATCAAACTGGTTGATAATGTTAAACAAATCTCGATGAAAGAAAAAAAAAAAAAAACCAAAATAAGCAGTGCCAAAGCAGCCTACCTAATGCATGGCGTTGATTAAGGGGACTTTCGCGTCACCCATCGTCTAAGCGGTGGAGTAGCTTTTCTAGTATTCGAATTCATCGTGGGGCCCACCAAATGAGCGATCTAAATAATAACAACTACCGCCACCAAGATCGGTGGTTAGGATCAGTCAACCTGGGAAATACTTTTGGTCATTTGTCAGGACACACCTACTTCCCCAAAAGTCTCCCAGATCGCGAGCTCCCATTGACTGCAAAGACAGGTGGGCCCCATGCATAAAATCTCATTTAGACGATCCTAACCGTATGTCTTCTTATTTGGGTGAACTGTTACCTATTTCATTGATCCATGTCAGTAAGGATGGTGGGGCTCGCCAAATCACATGCCATGCCTAGAAAATCTCTTAATGGAACAATCCTATCTGGCTAATTGTTGGATCATGATCCGTAGAAGGTGACATTGTTTGGGTGGTTTGGATTTGATGTACGTGTCACGTGTACAACAATAGGTGGGCGCGGCTTCGGTGGATCCCGGATCCATAGAGGTAGGTGGGTGGGACCCTAAGTCCCTGACTGTGAGGCTCACAGTGATGTATGTACTTTAAATCCACACCGTCCAACCATTTTGACAGCTCGTTTTATGGTATGATAACAAAAATGAAGCTGACCCAAATCTTAGGTGGATCATATCACAGGAAATAGTCATGATTGAATCCCCACCATTAAAAATTCATGGATTCCACTGGAATGTTTATCTACCATCCAACCTGTTAATAAGGTCACAGATACCTAGATGATGAGACCACGCAAATATCATCTTGATCCAAAGATTTTGTGGCCCACAAAGTTTTTAATGGTCAATTACCACTTTTTACTCTACCATGGTTCATCAGAGATTTGGATCTTCTTAGCTTCCTTTTTTAGATCATGCCCTAAAATAAGGTTTCAATACTGATGGACGGCGTGGATGTAGTCACATACATCACGTTGGGTCCCACACTCAGGGGTCCCAACCACCTCCGTGGATGCGGGGATTCACTGAGAAGCTACTCCCCAACAGGACTACTCCGCACCGTAGCAGTAGGAGAGTGCGAAGCACCTTCGTTTCCTGGACTTTTTTCACCCGAGGTGTAAAAGAGAAATGCATGTGGGGCCCACCATGTTTCATATGTGAAATCCGTTCCATCTATCAGCTACTGTCCTTGATGTTAACCCCCATTGTAAACAATCAGCTAGACCCACAGCTCACATTAGCCACAACACATGGAAAAATGGGAATTCGATACAACCATAAGTTTGTGGGTTAGGACACCATGGTGTTTATCTTTCATCAAACCAGTTAATCAGGTGGTGTAACTCACCTGGATAAAGATACAATACAAAAATCAACCTAATACATAACTTAGTGACTTTTGGGAGCAATTTTACATTGTTCCCATTGGTGTGGGCCATATATGTTTTTAATACTGCTTATCTTCTGAATGTACAGTTCAAATAATGGCTCTCACCTGATGGACGGAATAGATTTAACATGTACATCATGGTGTACTCACAGAGCTTGGGTCTCTCACATGCTATGTAAAACAGGTATTGCCGCCTATTCCGGTACACTGTTCCTGGCTGGCGGGTTGAACAGCTAACCACCTACTCGATGTCCAAAGACGTCTCTATCATTGTATTGCTTTCTCAACAGTTCACCGACAAATTCATTGTCGTATTGCTGGTGTGGTGTCCCTGTCTGTTGACATATTTAAGGCTGGATTCTCCTTAAATCCAGTAATAATTACTGTACATACGCTGCGCATGCGCGTGGGGCCCACCGTCTATGTATATGACATCCTAAGAAATTAAGTTTATCTAACTACCTATGTCTGCTCTTCCGTGAATACGGAGGTTTTCGGACAGGGGTGTTAATGAGCCAAGCCCCGGCCTGAAAAGTCAGAATTTTGGATATGGCTGGCCCAACGGCCCCGCCTGATACGGTTCAAAATCGAAGCCGAGACTTACCCAAGGGCCAAGACTGGCACGAAATGGTTGAAAATCTGGGCTGAGCCTGACCCAAGGGCCAGCTCATAGACAGCCCAACTTTTGGGTCATAGTGAATATGATGGGTGTTTTAGGTGCAGGTCCCAAGGCCCAGCTCATTGACAGCCCAACTTTTGGGTCATAGTGACTATGATGGGTGTTTTAGGTGCAGGTAAATTTCCAAACTCTTATTGGAGATTATAAACTCAAACACAAAACCTTCTGCTTTGATATCATATCAAACAAACATTGATTTAAAAACTAGAGTTATTAGAAGATGGGATAATAATATATATCAAGGTACTTTAATACTTTTTTGTACATGTAGGTGAAACTCTATCGGGAAATGTATTGGGCAAGGGTGGAGAGACAATTACAACTCCCGTTGTAAATAGTCCCCAAAAAGCAACGCTTATGATGTAAGTTGTTGTTCACATCCCAAGTATAGAGTTGTGATGTAGTAATAATTTCGATAAGACCGAGGTCGAATTCACAGGGACTAAAGCTTGTACGCAATTTGAAAGTAACTAGAACTAAAACTAAAAGTAGAAGAATATGTAATCTAAGTTAGGAAAATTTAAGAGAATAATGGTGAAATCTTAAATTAAAACTTGTAAAATTCAAAGGTGAGAAACTATGGATTTCAAATATCCACTTGTAGAGATCAGGGAGATCTATGCGTGATTCATAAACACAATCGGAATCAGAGTCCCATATTCATCCAATTGGAAGATAATCTATTAAAATCTAAATCTGAACTTCCTTTGATTTAGTTTTCAAGAGATGAGAGGTATGAGAATTAGAATTGGTTCCATCACAAAATCATGCTATGAGACAAAGCAAACAATAAAATTTAACCAATCCACAACTAATGTAAGAGAGTTATGAACATTAGGAAGGCTTCCATCATCCAACCATGCCCGTGAGACGATGGTGAACAACAGGGCTTCCTATCTTCACAATCTCACTAATGTAAAGAACATATCCAAAGTCATCGCAGATCCATTGTAATTTAAGTCACAATAAACCATTAAAAATTATAGGCGTTTCTTATAATCAAAGTAGAATCAAAATCAATTCAGTTTAAACATGAATCAAAAGACATAAAGAAAAATCTCCCACCACATTACAAGCTTCACTTCTTAGCTCTAGTTAAGAGGTTTAGCTTATTATAGACATGATAATCTAAAAGCTCTTAAGGAAAGATATAAACAAAGAAGAACAAAGAAAATGAAGAACCTTTGAAGTTGGCTGCACTCCACGCCTCTCTCTCTCTCTCTCCTTGCTCTTCCCTGCTCCACGGCTAAGAATCAAGTCTCTCTCTCTTCTCTTCTCCTTTTATAGGCAGCAGGGAGGCTGGAGTCGGTAGAGGACTTCCGCAAGGAGTTACGCTGCCCTTTTGCATGCGCAGCCAAACCGCAGGCTAAACTGCGTTTGGATGAGAATTTCGGGACGAAAGATTGTACTGAAACCTAATTTGGCTCCATGGTTTTGGTCATCCTTGGCCTGGGCTCCATCTGGACGGTCTGGATTGGCCATTCGTTGGATGATGGTGGGCCACTACTGCTCAGAACGTCCGAAATTCCCGGACGTGCATTACTCATGCAACCGACTTGAGCTGAGATGCTTGGTGGGCCCCACAGTGATGTTTTCGGGGAAATCTACCCCTTGATTAGATTCTTGGTAAAAACCAGTCAGGAATGGGTACTTTTGGTCGAGTTTCGGTGTGGCCCACAGGATTTTTCTCACTGCTGTCCGTCCTGCGTTTAAACGGCTGAAATCTGATCCTCGCTGTTCCTTGGAATTTTTTCACCTAGGCCTTGGTCGGTGGGCCTGTGGGATTCCAATTGATGGTCTGGATCGGATCTTTGAATCACGATGGTGGCCCACAAGGAGGAACCGTAAGTCCCTGTTCGACGGTCTATTTGAATCCAAATAGTGTCGGGTCAGTGCACGCTGCACAGTTGATGCACGTGAGTGGTGTGCGTGCACTTCAAGTGGGGTCCACTTGTGATGACTGCGAGAAATCTACTATGATCATTTTGTTTTCCATCTAATTTAAGGGGTTGAGACCAAAATTGAAGTATATCCAGATATTAGGTGGGCCCTAGATTAGTTTTATGGGCTGATCTGTCCGTTAGGCCACTTCCATAAGGATCTATAGTTGAAATTTGACGTGTACGGTTAATTTAGAGTCCTTAGGCTATATATAAAGTTTTAATCCAAACGGATGGTGGAAATCCTGTAATCTTGCATTCAAGACACTTTTCGGGCCTTTTTAACTTCAAACAATTAGTTTTCTCAGATCTTTGGCGTGTGAATTTTTTGATCTCGGTCTCCTAAGATCCATCCCTTGTCTCGGTGAATTGTAAGCATCAAATCCACGCTTTTAGCACCATTTTTCAGTCCAAGTTCTTAAATTCACATTGCAATAAAAACATGATTAAAATAGGATGTTAAACAGTATCATGTTCTTAAAATCAAGTAATAACTGAGGTCTAATATGCAATATTTGACCCTCAACAGTTGTAAGTGTCCATCTATCCTTGCCTAGTATGTTACCGTGTGGAATTTCACCCACACATGCAAGAAAGTGTTAAAGCCCTCTTGCATTCAGCATCTGATTCTTCAAAATATTATGCTACTCTTTTGCCTGGTTGCTATATTCACCCATTAAAAATACGAAATTGATCAAAAATGATCAAATTAACCTTAAAGTCTTCCCCAATCTAACCCATCCTTCTCACTAATGTTTTTGCAATCCCAAATAGCCTTGGGCGGGACCATTCACCACTAGATCTATGGCCATTGGATCTGGGAGCCATATGTCATCTCTATCACTTAACCTCAACTTCATCGTCGGTTGTCAACTTCATCATTGTCGATTGCCTATATTTAAATTCAAAACTCTCCATTGCCATCTCTGTAATCGGTTATCTTTACCCGCCATCAATATGTTATGAGAGGAATTTTCGGGAGATATTTTCGTTCTTTAGAGTCGTTAGAAGATCTGGATTGAATAAGTTTTTTGTAATGTTGCTGAACATTGTTGTAACTGTTGCTTGTTTATCCCTTTTTTATAAAGCTCTTTTTGTTAAAGATTTCCTTGTATAAAAAGATATCTGGAGGAAGTGAAATGGGAAAACTTTTGCTATCAACTCTTTACGGAGGTGTTAGGAGGGATGGTTCCCCTCTAAGAGAACCTTTATTTCGTCTATTATTTTAGTTCATATAACCATAGGCCGACGAGGAAGATCCAGGTCTATCACTTTGGTACCAGAGCCAGATGAAATAACTGATTCACAAGCTTCTCAAGCCCCATAAAACAACAATGTTCAACAAGCGCCCTCAAATATCATGCAACGGCTCGCTCTTCTTGATGGTCACTATGAGGAGATTGCCAGCGCTTAAAAAGGGGAAGGAAATGACCATTGGTGGACCTGACAACACTAATGGATCATCCCATTCGAGGTCCACAGGGCCTATCCAATCCAGAACAGTAAAGCTCAATTTTCTGACATTCAGTGGAGGTGACCCATCTGGATGGATTTACCGAGTAAAATAATTCTTCACCTATCATCTGTCACACCCCAAACCCAGAAATCGGATTCACAGGAATCTCGATTGCCGAATCCAGTGCCGACAGCCTCCGTAGTACCCCATTCTTGGCTCCTAACATTCATATGCCAGATTCCGATCCTGGGATCCTACAAGGAGGATTTTTTTTTGTACATTTAACTAGTAATAAGCATAACCACAAGATTACCCAATTCACAAAGGCAACATCGTCATCACATATCCACTAATATAATCATTTGAGTACAGTGTTGAAAGGGAAATACATAAATCGAAAATCAAGCTCTAGAAGACCGCTGCACGCTCCAAGCTCAACACTGCTGCAACCTAACATCACATGCATGCATCTATCGTGCATAATCTTATAAAAAGCTTAGAGGGTGGTGTAAGAGATGGGATGGGAAGGTTGACTTTTGGGGTTGTTGTGTAAGAGAGGTATGGGTGTGTGATGGGGTGAGTGATGTATTGGGTGATGGGTTGATTGATGTGTTGTACTTGACATTGATGGGATTGATGGGACATGATTCTCTTAAGATCGCAATGCGCGGCGTTTTCCTCGAACTAAACACAGGCTCAATCTCCTGGCCTGCGTATCGCCTCAGCACGTAATATGCATCATCGGAACCGCGGTGACGGCGCGGTCGCTAGGATACAAGTGTCGGGTTGAGCCGTCTTTGAAATACGAGACACGATTCAAGTTTGTATGTAACTGCCGATTATAAATCACGAGTTGTCGAAATTCGACCGGGAGGACCGCAGAAGCTTATAGAACAGTACAGTCTAGGATACGGGGCTTATAACTCTCTCCTCCTAATAAAAATTTTATCCTCAAAATTTAAATCATAATACAACCAATACAAAGCTTACTAAGGGAGGAAAATGCCTTCAATATTGTTATAATCAAAACACTCCATACCAACATAATCAAACAACTAAGGGATGGGGATAACACCCACGAATCTCAGCTTCTTGCTCCCAAGACGCCTCATCAACACTATGGTGACCCTACTGATCTTTAGATCCAGAATTAGAAATTATCAAAAATGGAATACTATGCAGTCTCATAATCTCAACGGTAGGGAGCTATAGCAGAAAATCTCTAAGTTATTCGAACTCGGGGATCTAACCATTCTAAGTTCTCAACAATCATAAAGTGAAAGGGTAGCTATCAACAGATATGTGATGTTATCTTCAGGTATTCCCAAGTTATGCTTTGATACCAACTTCTGTCACGCCCAAACCTAAAAATCAGATTTACAGGAATCTCGATTGCCGAATCCAGTGCCGATAGCCTCCGTAGTATCCCATTCTTGGCTCCTAGCATTCATATGCTAGATTTCGATCCTGAGATCCTACAAGGAGGATTTATTTTTTATACATTTGACTAGTAATAAGCATAACCACAAGATTACCCAATTCACAAAGGCAACATCGTCATCATATATTCACTAAATAATCATTTGAGTACAGTGTTGAAAGGAAAATACATAAATCGAAAATCAAGCTCCAGAAGACCGCTGCACGCTCCAAGCTCAACACTACTGCAACCTAACATCACCTGCACGCATCTATCGTGCATAAGCTTATAAAAAGCTTAGAGGGTGGTATAAGAGATGGGATGGGAAGGTTGACTTTTGGGGTTGTTGTGTAAGAGAGGTATGAGTGTGTGATGGTGTGAGTGATGTATTGGGTGATGGGTTGATTGATGTGTTGTACTTGACATTGATGGGATTGATGGGACATGATTCTCTTAAGATCGCAATGCGCGGCATTTTTCTCGAACTAAACACAGGCCCACATCTCCTGGCCTGGGTATCGCCTTGACGCGTAATACGTGTAATCGGAACTGCGGTGATGGCGCGGTCGCTAGGGTACAAGTCTCGGGTTGAGCCATCTTTGGAATATGAGACATGATTCAAGTTTGTATGCAACTGCCGATTATAAATCGCGAGTTGTCGAAATTCGACCGGGAGGACCGCAGAAGCTTATGGAACAGTACAGTCTAGGATATGGGGCTTACATCATCACACGCCAATAAAGGAGCAATTAACCATTGCCTCGTTCCATTTGCAGGATGACGCCTTGCAATAGTATCAATGGTATGAGAAATCACAAATTTATATGTACTAACAGGAGTTCTTATCTGCATTGAATGATTGTTTCGGGCCGACCAAATATGAAGATCACTCTAGAGCACTCGCTAAGCTACGTTAAACTTCTTCGCTATAAGAGTACCAAACTGAATTTGAAAGGCTAGCCAATCGGACGGACAGTCTGACTGAGGCTTTTCTCATCAGTTGCTTCATTTGTGACCTGCGGGACGACATCCGTTTGGATGTCCAAATTTTTCATTCTGCTACCTTAACGACCTGACTTTAGGAAGAAAAAGTAGCCACAAGATGACATTTGGGCCGACCAAATTCTAGTAGGACCCCTTCTGTGACTGGCAAAGAAGAAAAGTCTAAGGTGCTATTACTAGAGCTGGGCATATTTGACCCGATCTGGTGGATCCGACCCGATCAAACTTGTTCTGAACCAAACTGACGGCGTAGATCGGTGCGAATCGGGTATGGCTATTCAGATTCGATATTTTTCGAATCCAGATAGGGTCGTGGTCAATCCAGACCTACCCGATCCGAAAACCCGATTTGAATGTTTCCGGACCGACCCGATTCGAAGTGGTTCTTATCAATGATTTTAGTTTTTCTTGTGATATGGTCCACTTGAGCTTTGGATATGCATCAATTTTGGGTTCAAAGACTAAAATGATCTGGAAAAACAAATGGACAGCGTGGATAAACCACATACATTCACGGTGGGCCTCAATAGAGTCTAATGTGTATAATAAGAAAGTATTCACTGGTGTACCATACCCATCTATATAGCTGCTATAGGCTTCTGTAGCTGTAGGAATGTGTCATGCCAAGACGAGCATGATGCTCCTCGAGCTCTGAGTTGTACGAACGGTTTAAAGGAGATCAAAGTTATATGGGCTCATAGTGATGTATATCTTATATCTACACCGTTCATATATTTATAGAGATCATTGTAGAGCATTGTCCAAAAAATGAATCATATCTAAAGATCATCTGGACCACACCATAAATAGCAGTTGAGAATGATTTTCACTGTTAAACAATTGGTAGGGCCCACCATAACATTTATTTTCCATCCAATCTGTTCATAAGGTCATAAAGGCTTTAAATTAAGTGGAAAAAAAATTTCAAATTGATCCCAAAATTCTGTGAGACTGTGACCCCAAAAAGGGTTTGAATGGTAGACGTTCAAATCCACTGCTTTTTTCAGTGTGGTCCAGTTTATAGTTAGATCTATCTTATCTTTCGTCTCAAGCCTTAAAACGATCTCGCCAAATGGATGGACGGTTTGGATATAACACATATCCTATGATCGGACCCACAGAACTTACCAACGCCAACAGCAGCTCTTACATGCACAACACGTTACTGCTGCTGCACATCAATACAGCTAGTGCCTCAAGTTCTGAGTTGTACGAATGGCTCAAATAAGATCAATGTTACATGGGCCCCACAATGATGTATTTATTATATCCACATCGTTTATCCCTTTTGTGGTGATTATTTTTGAGTACTAGGAAAAAATTTGAAACATATCTAAAGCTCATATGGACCATACCAAAAATAGCAGTGAGGATAATATTTTCACCGTTAAAAAGATCCAAATCCAACCCAACCCGATCCAACTCGGTTTCCCTGGCCGAGTTGGACTCGGTTCGGGTCAGGCCAACTGTATGTCGGATCAGTTCGGGTCAGTCGTTCCAGACTCGACCCCGGATCGGATCGGGTTCAAATCAGGCTTTGCAGTTTTCAGACAGAACCGAGTTGGACCCAATTCGGTCTGACTCGGTCCAATGCCTAGCTCTAGCTATTACCACCCATCAAATAGCTTACTCCTACTGTGGCAAAAGAGCATCAAGATCGGGGGCTTTGTTACAATTGTGATGAAAAATTTCACCCCGGGCACCAATGCAAAATCCAAAGGCTTTTCCTGATCAATGGGCCATGGGAACCAATGCCTGAAGACAACACCAAAGATGTAGATGAGGTAGAAATTAGCCATGAATCAAGCACAACACCAGAAATATCACTTTAAGTGATAGCAGGCTCACCCACTCCTCAAACCATGCATGTTCGCGGCTATTTATATCAGAATCTGGTCATTGAGCTGATTAATTCTGTGAGCACCCTGCTACTATCAAGAAAGTTGGAATTTCTTCTTTGACCGGGGATGCATTTAAGTAATAGTTGCCGATGGTGATCGGTTAATGAGCCAAGGTAAGTGTACGAGTCTATCATTACAGTTACAAGTATTTATTACCTCCACCGATTGCTATATACTTCCTTTAGGCGGGTGCGATGTAGTTTTAGGAGCACATTGGTTACAGATTCTTGGACCAATTTTGTGGGATTTCTTTCACATGTGGATGCGGTTCACTGTTGATAAACAAGAATATACTATCAAAGGTATGATGTAAACTGCACTGCAATTGGTGGATGGATCCACATTTAATAAAAAAGCTAAGAAAGTGAGGTGGGGAATGTTGTTATGTTAAGGGTCAAATATTGCATATCAAACCCAGTTATTGCCTGGATTTACAAGCATGATATCGTTTAATGGCCCGATTTAATCGTGTTTGTGATGCAAAGTGTATTTATGAGCATGGATTGAAAAAAGGTGCTTAAAGTATAGATTTAACGTTCCGATGACACCAAAGGTAAGGAACGAACTCCAAGGGACTAAAATTGACGGAATTACACACCAAAGATCCGAGAAAATTGAAAAACTGAAGCTCAAGTGGCCCGAAACTCATCCAGAACGCAAGATCACAAGGTTCCCACCCTACGTTTGGCTCAAAACTTCATATATGGGCTGAGGACCATAAATTAACTGTACACATCGAATTTCAGCCATTGGATCCTTGTGGAAGTGGTTCAACGGTCAGATCAACCCATGAATTATCGATTTAGGGGCCACCTGAGATATGGATATGCTTCAATTTTGGTCTCAACCCCTCTTATTAGATGACAAGGAGGATGGATAGATCAGATTTCTTTTATACATCACAGTGGACCCCATATGTACAGAGAATGTACACGGTGCACAAGTGCACCGGCCGTGCACCGAACAAAGTGAAGTCAGTCAGTGTTGCGCTAATCGACGATTCCTCTCAAAAATAAAGGACGCAACGTCTTCGCTGCCGACACTGGGGCTTGATTGTGGGCCCCACTCGTTGTTATTTTGAAAGATCAGAACTGTCCATACTCTCCTGAGGTTGGGAATAATCCCATCCTAGCTTTCCTTTTGGTCTCATGCAGTACATACAGGTAGATCAGTGTTCAAACGTAAGATGAACGACAAAAGAAAAATGTCAGTAGATCATGTCAAAAACACTCCAAAACCATTCATTCTTGACTAGTTTTTCACCAGAAATTCAATGGACATGGTGGATTTCCCGTCTGACACTGATTCTGGGCCCCATAAACGTCACAACACTGAATGCGCAGGCTTTGTTTCGCAACAGAGCCTGCGAATGGATGCAGATGGCCCACCATTGCAGCTCTGTTGTTGAATCTGGACCGTCCATTCGAATCTCAAGGACCCTCTGACCAAGGCCTAGAGGAGGAAATTTGAAGAAGGTCGTGCGAACGATGTCTTTGTGATTAAACACGAGATGGACGGCTTAAAAAAGGATTAGGTGGGCCACAACCATTGAGAATCAAAACAACCCCTCCTTCACTGAAATCTCTCAACGGAATTAATGGACGGGGTGGATTTCACAAACATTAGAGTATGTGGACCCCACTCACACCACCGACACGGCTCGTCGCAGAGATTCGCAGGCGTAAGAAAACCGGACGCTACTCGACTATTGTGGGGCATTGTGTAACCAGAATCATGATTGGATCAATGATCCAGACCGTCCAAAAGACAGAGAATGGGGTTTTCACCCTTCCTATGAAGTCAGAATTACTAGAATGGATGATATCTTCTCTTGATCTCGGATTGAATGCAGCTGTCAGTGTATTTTTGCTGTGCAGAACAAGCATTCGCAGTTCGGTTCTGCTGCGAACGGAAGTATGAAACAAGGTCGGTTCTTCCCATTCCAAACTGACCTCCATCACTCTATAAAAGGAAGGCTTAGAGAGAACGTGACGAGGAGGCTGGGGGGGGATCTGGAGCTAGGACGTCTGGGCAGAGGGAGAGGGAGAGTAGAGTAATTTTAGTTATTTTTTTCTTCTTAGTATTTCTTTTAAGATGTCTAGCTCCATCATGTTGAGCTAAACCTCTTAGCTGGGGCTAATAGGTGAAGCTTGTAGCGTGATGGGAGGATTTTTAGCTTATGCATTTTATTTATACTGAACTGATGATGATTTTAGTTTAAGGGAATGTTTTTAGTTGTTAATGGTTTGTTGTGACTAAAATTACAATGGGTCTGTAATGGCTTTGAGCATGTTCTATTCCTTTTATGTTTATGATGTTAGGAAGCCTTATTGTTCACCATTGTCTCCTGGACATGGTCGGATGTCGGTACCCTTCCTAACCTTCATGCATTGTTAATTGGTTGGTAATTAGTTTAATTCTGTTGTTTACTTTGTCTCCTGGGCATGGTTTGGTGATGGAATCCATTCTAATTCATATACCTTTCGTCTCCTGAAAACTATATTAAAGGAAGTTCAGTTTAATTTCCATGGTTAGATCTTCAATTGGATGAAGATGGACTCTAAGTCTAGTTGAGTTTCTGATGTAATCATAAGATCTCCCTAATCTCTACAAGTGGATCCTCTGAATCCCTGGTTTCATTCCTCTGAATTCCTGAAGTTTTAGATTAATTATTTTTATTATTATTTCCTTATTTTCCCTAATTTAGATTTCATCTCATTCTAGTTCCAGCTCTATTTAGTTTTAGATAACGTACAGGTATCAGTCCCTTGGGATTCGACCTTGGTCTTACCGAGTTTTATTACTACATCACAACCCTGCACTTGGGGAGTGAACATGTTACGTCTATGTAGCATGGAAGGTTTATGTGATTCTACCCTCTCGGCACCCGAGCTAAAGTCTATACTCAATTCCTATCAACGTGTCTTCAAAGAACCTCAGGGGTTGCCACCTCCTAGGTCCCATGACCATCGAATATCGTTGAAATGGGGCATGACCTGTCAGTGTGAGGCCTTATCGTTGCCCGCATTATCAAAAAAATGAAATTGAGCGAATGGTACAAGACATGTTGGCAACTGGAATAATTTGGCCCAGTTCAAGCCCGTACTCCTCACAAGTGCTCTTGGTACGCAAGGCGGATGGTAGCTGGCGATTATGTATTGATTATCGCACCCTTAATCAAGTGACCATCATGGATAAATATCACACACCAGTCATTGATGAGCTGATTGATGAGCTTCATGACTCTTATTATTATTCGAAGTTGGATTTGAGGTTAGGGTACCATCAAATCTGAGTCGTAGAAGGAGATGTCCCCGAAACAGTGTTCAGAACCCATGAAGGTCATTGCGAATTTATGGTGATGTCATTCGGCCTCACTAATGCACCATTGATATTCTAAAGTCTCATGAACGATATTTTTCATCCTTACCTGTGAAAGTTTATACTAGTGTTCTTCGATGATATTCTTGTCAATAGTAAGACATGATAAGAACACTTAGAGTATTTGGCCATTATATTGGGCCTTTTACGGTCTCATTAACTATATGTAAAAATTTCAAAATGCAAATTTGGTCAATGGGAAGCTGAATATTTGAGGCACGTCATATCTGGTGTTAGAGTAGCCGTGGAGCTAGAAAAAAATTCAAGCCGTGTTAGATTGGCCCAGGCCCAACTCGCTCAAAGCCTTACGAGGCTTCTTGGGCTTGACAGGCTATTACTGTAAGTTTATTAGAGATTATGGAAAAATTGCTAGTCCACTCACAACCCTCCTCAAAAAACGATTCCTTTAATTGGAATGAGCAAGCTAGTCAGGCTTTCGTAAACCTTAAGAAGGCCATGACAAATTCTACTGTGCTTGGTTTGGTTTACTTGATTTCTCAAAGCCCTTTACAATGGAGTGTGATGCATCAGGTGGTGGGATTAGTGCAGTCTTAATGCAAGTTGATCGTCCAATTGCTTTCATTAGCCAAGCCTTGCAAGGGAAAAGTCTAGCATTATGCACATACGAAAAGGAAATGTTAGCCTTGGTCCATACAGTCCAGAAATGGAGGCCATACTTGCTTGGTTGATGGTTCATCATCCGTACCGACCACAAAAGTTTAAAATTTCTCTTAGAGTAGCGGATCGCCATGCCAGCACAACGAAAATGTCTTGTCAAACTCATGGGATATGCTTACAAGGTAAATTACAAAAAGGGTGCGGAAAATGTTGCAGCTGATGGTTTATCTAGAAGGCACGAAGTGGGAGAGATCCTAGCTTTGTCCACACCTATCTCTGATTGGTTGGATGAAAATAAGAAAGATTACCATAGCGATCCAGTAACCCATGACCTCATTTACCTTTGGAACATTGGCCAACTAGATACTAAAATGTGTAATATGCTTGATGGGCTCCTGTTTTACAAAGAACGCCTATTTGTCAGTTTTGCTCAATCAAGAGCCAAATTAATGACTAAGTTGCATGCTTCGTCCACTACTAGTCATGTGGGATTTCACAAGACATGGCAATGAATCAAGAAATAATTTTATTAGCCAGGGATGAGAAGAGTAGTAAAAGAGTTCATCAAGGAATGTGACACGTGCCAACGAAATAAATAGGAGAAAACCTCCCCAACAGGTCTCCTCTAACCCTTGTTAATTTTCAAGCGTATTTAGACAGATATTGCTATGGACTTCATGGAGGGCCTTCCTCTTTCACATGGACAATCTGTAATCCCTGTGGTAATAGATCGTCTATCCAAGTACGCCTACTTCATAGCTCTTAGTCATCTTTACACGGTTAAGTTAGTTGCACAAACTTTTATGGACAATGTATTTAAGATCCATGGGTTGCTGCAATCATTAGTCAGTGCTCGTGACTTAGTTTTCACCAGTGCATTTTAGCGGAAGTTGTTTCGTTTGTAAGGAATCCAGTTACGCATGAGCTCGGCATACCACCCCAGACCGATAGTCAATCGAAAGTTCTAAACCGATGCTTGGAGGGGTACTTACGTTGTTTTTGTAGTCACAAACCCAAGGAATGGACTTCCTGGCTCCCTTGGGCTAAATGGTCTTATAGTACGACGATCCATTCAGCAACCAAGATGACTCCTTTTGAGGCCGTCTACGGGGTTCCTCCTCCCTCGTTCTTGAGCTATGTACCGGGTACTATAAAAGTGCAAGCCATAGATACTGAGTTATAGCAAAGGGATGTCATTCTTCAGCTTTTCAAAGATAACCTCATTACGGCTCAGGTTCGTAAGAAGAAATTTGTCCATGCTCGTCGAACCGATCATGAGTTCAAGGAAGGAGTTTGGGTTTATCTTAAGATATAGCTCTATCATCAAAGCACGGTCGCTTAACGTTGTTCTATGAAGTTATCGTCAAGGTACATAGCTCTTATCAAGTTCTGCAGCGGATTAGTCTAGTTGCTTACCAACTTGACTTGCCTGAAGGTTCTAAGGTTCACCCAATCTTTCATGTGTCTTAGCTTAAATGAAGAATAAGACCGGTTGTTCTTTTACAAATGACCTTATCAACCTTGCTACTTGAAAACTTCTTAACCAAGGAACCAGAATGGGTTTTAAATCGTTGTATGGTAAAAATGAATAACTAAGTTGTATTGAACTATTGATCCAATGGAGAAATTGTCCACCTGAAGAAGCGACTTGGGAAACCTTCACTTCTGTCAAGGAACGATTCTCCACTTTTAACCTTGAGGACGAGGTTACTTTTAAGGAGGAAGGATTGTTACGAGAGGAATTTTTGGGAGATATTTCCATCCTTTAGACTCATTAGAAGATCTAGATTGAATGAGTCTTTTGTAATGTTGCTGAATGTTGTTGTAATTGTTGCTTGTTTATCCTTTTTTTAAAAGCTCTTTTTTGTTAAAGATTTTCCTGTATAAAAAAAATATCTGGAGGAAGTGGAATGAGAGGACTTTTGCTATCAACTCTTTACAGAGGTGTCTGGAGGGACGATTCCCCTTGAAGAGAACCTTTATTTCGTCCATTATTTTAGTTCATACAACCATAGACAGACAAAGAAGATCCAGGTCTATCACGATATCACATCCATTCTAATAACTCTCCTCTGTGACCATCTTTATGTATCATTTCACTAACAACATTTGCCGATCACCAGAGTAAACAGAAAAAAGGAGAAATGAGGGGAAATATATGAAGATTTTCTCTCCAAAATTGTCATTAATGTTATCTATGTACTTGCTTTGGGATACAAATATATCATTATTCCAATTTTTTCTACTACAATTAGCATTTGTGTTAGTTTTTATTGTTTTCATACATAGTATTGCACTTGCTGCCGCTATTGTCATTGTCTTTGCCATATGACCCCATCAATAACAATATTGGAGGTGGTGGGCATGAGCCAAAGGATCTGTGAGAGAATTGATGCCCTTAATGTTTTAAGAAATACCACTGCTACAATTGAAAAGAGATTTTCCATTGTGGCACTTGCGACTTTGTGAGTTGTGCGACAGTTTCAACCTTAGATGTTTTGTTGTATTTTATGTCTTAAATCTAATTAGATTTTGTGAAGATTTTTCGTGCAACTTCGAATGTGTGGGATTTGTTTCCAATTTTGTTTATGATTCTTTTCAATTTTGTCTGGGATTCTTTCTAAAACTATATATATGGGTGTTAACGGGATTGAGAGGTATTCTAAGGGGACTCTAAGGATTTCTAAAATGGTTCTAGGGTTTCTAAAAGGGTAGAGCAAGGGAGAGATTTGAGGATTGATCAAGTTTGTAAGTGCTTCGTTTTTGTAATTTTTGCTTTCATAGTGAAGATTTGTTGCTTTGTGCCGTGGTTTTTTCCCGAAAGAGTTTTCCACGTTAAATCTTTGTGTTCTCTTGTGTTTGCTTGGTGCTCTTGGATTGCTATCCTAGATCCATCTTTGTGTGATTCCGCAGTCCAAAACCTAACATATTTTTATCCCAAAAGTCTTCATTGGGTTGATTTTTGTAATGTATTTTTATGGAGATGGCATCATAATAAAACTTTTCCTCCATGTTTAATTAACAAAACCTTTTATATAGGACCTTTTATTGATCGTTGTCAAATTTAAAAGAGAAACAAAACAAGGATGATTTAGATCATAACTACGAAGAAGAACCAACAATGTAAAATGATCAGATGAAGGTTCTTAAACCTTAGATGCCTCTCCTTGATCTATCTCAATGTGGAGAGTCAAGATTACCCAACGTCATATCCTTTAGTAGGTGCAGACGTAAACACTCACTATCCACAAGGTAGACCACATGTGCTAGACCCATAATGCTTAGATGGTGAAGTAATGAAGAGTGGGTCATGGACACTGTCATGTCCAAGATGGACCAGAGAAGGCCCGATCGGAGGTGGAAGTGACTAGGACTGTCATAACCCTTAAACATGCATATCTCATGAACCAGAATGAAGGGTAGGAGAAGATAATTTATCCAACCAACCTTGCTACGCTAGCTATGCCATATTTGTGAGATTCCATCAGATCCACAGTCGAAAGTCCTTTTTAATTTCATTAATGCACCATGGACATTCCAAAGTCTCATGAACAATATTTTTCGTCCTTACCAGTGAAAGTTTATGCTAGTGTTCTTCGATGATATTCTTGTCAATAGTAAGACATGACAAGAACACTTAGAGCATTTGGCCATTGTATTGGGCCTTCTACGATCTCGTTAACTATATGTAAAAATTTCAAAATGCAAATTTGGTCAACGGGAAGCTGAATATTTGGGGCACGTCATATTTGGTGCTGGAGTAGCCGTGGAGCTAGAAAAAATTCAAGTCATGTTAGATTGGCCCAGGCCCAACTCGCTCAAAGCCTTAAGAGGTTTCTAGGGCTTGACAGGCTATTACTGTAAGTTTATCAGAGATTATGACAAAATTGTTGGTCCACTCACAACCCTCCTCAAAAAAGATTCCTTTAATTGGAATGAGCAAGCTAATCAGGCTTTTGTAAACCTTAAGAAGGCTATGAAAAATTCTTTTGTGCTTGGTTTGCCTGATTTCTCAAAGCCCTTTACAGTGGAGTGTGATGCATCAGGTGGTGGGAATGGTGCAGTCTTAATGCAAGATGGTCATCCAATTGCTTTCATTAGCCAAGCCTTGCAAGGGAAAATTCTAGCATTATCCACATACAAAAAGGAAATGTTAGCCTTGGTCCATACAGTCCAGAAATGGAGGCCATACTTACTTGGCTGACGGTTCATCATTCATACCGACCACAAAAGTTTAAAATTTCTCTTAGAGTAGCAGATTGCCACACCAGCGCAACGAAAATGTCTTGTTAAACTCATGGGATATGATTACAAGGTAGATTAAAAAAAGGGTGCAGAAAATGTTGCAGCCGATGGTTTATCTAGAAGGTATGAAGTGGGAGAGATCCTAGCTTTGTCCACACCTATCTCTGATTAGTTAAATGAAAATAAGAAAGATTACCATAGCGATCCAGTAACCCATGACCTCATTTAGCTTTGGAACACTGGCCAACTAGATACTAAAATGTGTGATATGCTTGATGGGCTCCTGTTTTACAAAGGATGACTATTTGTCGGTTTTGCTCAATCGAGAGTCGAATTAATGATTGAGCTGCATGCTTCGTCCACTACTAGTCATGTGAGATTTCACAAGACATGGCAACGAATCAAGAAACAGTTTTATTAGCCAGGGATGGGAAGAGTAACAAAAGAGTTCATCAAGGAATGTGACACGTGCCAACGAAATAAATATGAGAATACCTCCCCAATAGGTCTCCTCCAACCCTTGCCAATTTCCAAGCATATTTGGACAGATATTGCTATGGACTTCATGGAGGGCCTTCCTCTTTCACAGGGACAATCTATAATCCCTGTGGTAATAGATCGTCTATCCAAATATGCTTACTTCATAGCTCTTAGTCATCTTTATACGGTTAAGTTAGTTGCACAAGCTTTTATAGACAACGTATTTAAGATCCATGGGATGCTGCAATCATTAATCAGTGATCGTGACTTAGTTTTCACTAGTGCATTTTAGCGAGAGTTGTTTTGTTTGCAAGGAAGCCAGCTGCGCATGAGCTCGGCATACCACCCCCAGACCGATGGTCAATTGGAAGTTCTGAACTAATGCTTGGAGGGGTACTTACGTTGTTTTTGTAGTCATAAACCCAAGGAATAGACTTCCTGGCTCCCTTGGGCTAAATGATTTTATAATATGACGATCCATTCGACAACTAAGATGACTCCTTTTGAGGCCGTCTACGGGGTTTCTCCTCCCTCGTTTTTGAACTATGTACCAGGTACTATAAAAGTGCAAGCCATGGATATTGAGTTATAGCAAAGAAATGTCATTCTTCAACTTCTCAAAGATAACCTTATTACGGCTCAGGATTGTATGAAGAAATTTGTTGATGCTCGTCGAACCAATCATGAGTTCAAGGAAGGAGATTAGGTTTATCTTAAGATATAGCCCTATCGTCAAAGCACAGTCGCTCAATGTTTTTCTATGAAGCTATCGTCAAGGTACTATGACTCTTATCAAGTTTTGCAGCGGATTGGTCAAGTTGCTTATCAACTTGACTTGCCTGAAGGGTCTAAGGTTCACCCAATATTTCATGTGTCTCGCTTCAAAGAAAGAATAGGACCGGCTGTTCTTTTACAGATGACTCCACCTACCTTTCTACTTGAAGACTTCTTAACCAAGGAACTAGAATGAGTTTTAAGTCATTGTATGGTAAAAATGAATAACAAAGCTGTTATTGAACTATTGATCCAATGAAAAAATTGTCCACCTGAAGAAGCGACCTGGGAAACCTTCACTTCTATCAAGGAATGATTCCTCACTTTTAACCTTGAAGATAAGGTTACTTTTATGGGGGAAAGATTGTTATAAGAGGAATTTTCGAGAGATATTTCCGTTCTTTAGACTCATTAAAAGATCTAGATTGAATAAGTCTTTTATAACGTTGTTGAATGTTGTTGTAATTGTTGCTTGTTTATCCTTTTTTTTTTAAAGCTCTTTTTTATTAAAGATTTTCCTGTATAAAAAAAATATCTGAAGGAACTGGAACGGGAGGACTTTTGCTATTAACTCTTTATAGAGGTGTCTGAAGGGACGATTCCCCTTGAAGAGAACCTTTATTTCATCTATTATTTTAGTTCATACAACCATAGGCCGATGGAGAAGATCCAGGTCTATCACGATATCACATCCATTCTAATACCTCTCCTCTGTGACCATCTCTATGTATCATTTCACTAACAACATTTGCCGATCACCAGAGTAAACAAAAAAAAAGGAGAAATAGAGGGGAAATATACGAAGATTTTCTCTCCGAAATTGTCATTAATGTTATTTATGTACTTGCTTTGGGATACAAATATATCATTATTCCAATTTTTCTACTACAATCAGCATTTTTGTTAGTTTGTATTGTTGTCATACATGGTATTGCACTTGCTGCCGCTATTGTCATTGCTTTTGCCATATGACCCCATCAATAACAATATTGGAGGTGGTGGGCATGAGCCAAAGTATCTGTGAGAGAATTGATGCCCTTAATGTTGCAAGAAATACCACTGCTACAATTGAAAAGAGATTTTCCATTGTGACACTTGCGACTTTGTGAGTTGTGTGACAGTTTCAACCTTAGATGTTTTGTTGTATTTTATATCTTAAATCTAATTAGATTTTGTGAAAATTTTTCGCGCAACTGCGAAAGTGTGGGATTTGTTTCCAATTTTGTTTATGATTCTTCTTAATTTTGTCTGGGATTCTTTCTAAAGCTATATATATGGGTGTAAACGAGATTGGGAGGTATTGTAAGGGAACTCTAAGGCTTTCTAAAATGGTTCTAGGGTTTCTAAAAGGGTAGAGCAAGGGAGAGATTTGAGGATTGCTCAAGTTTGTAAGTGCTTCATTTTTGTAATTTTTTCTTTCATAGTAAAGATCTGTCGCTTTGTGTCGTGGTTTTTTCCCAAAAAGGTTTTCCACATTAAATCTTTGTGTTTTCTTGTGTTTGCTTGGTGGTCTTAGATTGTTATCCTAGATCTGTCTTTGTATAATTCCACAGTCCAAAACCTAACATGTTTTTATCCCAAAAGTCTTCATTGTGTTGATTTTTGTAATGTTTTTTTATGGAGATGGCAACATAATAAAACTTTTCCTCCATGTTTAATTAACAAAACCCTTTATATAAGACCTTTTATTGACCGTTATCAAATTTAAAAGAGAAACAAAACAAGGATGATTTAGATCATAACTATGAAGAAGAACCAACAATGTAAAATGATCAGATGAAGGTTCTCAAACCTTAGATGCCTCTCCTTGATCTATCTCAATGTGGAGAGTCAAGATGACCCAACATCATATCCTTTAGTAGGTGCAGACGCAAACACTCACTGTCCACAAGGTTGACCACATGTGCTAGACACATAATGCTTAGATGGTGAAGTAATGAAGAGTGGGTCATGGACATTGTCATGTCCAAGTTGGACCGGAGAAGGCCTGATCGGAGGTGGAAGTGACTAGGACTGTCATAACCCTAAAACATGCACATCTCGCAAACCAAAATGAAGGGTAGGAGAAGCTAATTTATCCAACTAACCTTGCTATGCCGGCTATGCCATATTTGTGAGATTCCATCAGATCCAACCAACCTTGCTACGCCGACTATTTATAGTAAATTTTAATTCGATCATAACTCTTGATCCTTTGAGCTTTTGTAGTCGTGCCCAACATGAAAAGGGCTCAGAAAAATTAGGAAAATAACGTGATTAGGAAGTTTGAGATTACTATTTAAAAGGTTGTAATTTTATTTTTATCATCAATCAATTTATTTTCAAAATTTATTAGAATTTATTTCTATTTTCTTTTTCTCCTCGTGGATTCAAGGAATCTTTGTGAGGAATCCGGAGAAGCTCCGTAGATTCGGATTAGTTATTCCTAAGGAAGACGATGATAGACCTCATCACATCTATGCGTGTCGAGAAGACACATTTTTTTAGCAAACGTGTATTCAAAATGTTTTGAGTGTGCTAGTGAAGAAGAGATGCTTGCTGCCAAGTAAGATGAACCCTTGATAATTAATGTTGTTCATAAATAATTATAAAATGAACAAGCTCGTTTCTTCTCGAACAGATCTTTTGAAGTGAACAACAAAACAGAGAGGTACAGGGCTTTCTTCTTGTCAGAAGGATCTTCTGGTGCCAAGTCTAAAAACAATCCAAAAAAGAAGGGTGATCAAAAGAGTAATTAGAACTCAGCTGAACGTCGCAGTAAGAGAGGTTTAGAAGCCTCATTGTAGTAATGTAGGGTAAACTAGTAAGAAGAACAAGGAACCATGTTGGTATTGTAAGGAGATTTTCCATTAAAGAGTATATGTTTTGTTAAGTCAGGCTGGGTAGCAGTGCCGAGATGTCCAGATTGGCTGGACCATGGGTTTTTAGGTGCACTCCAACCCAGACAAATGCACACAAAGCTCAAAAGATTGTTGGCCTGGCCCAACAAAAAATAGAGCTTATTTGGACGGCATTCAGCACGTTGGGCTTCCTACTTCATGGTAGGTGTGGAAATGGGCTGGGTTGTCCCATAGGGATTTTGTGTCCTGTTCTGTTATGGAGAGTGCTGGAGCATGTAAAATAGGCTCATGTGTCAGCTCTAGGTCGATTGTTGAGTCCCAAGAGATCTTATATTCATGCCTCACACTAACCACCCATCTCACACCGGCCGCCCACCCCAAGTGTGCATTTGCATCCCACGAGCACTTACACTCGAGCCCAATGTAAAAATGCCCTGCATTAACTATCCTTGTAGACTAACGTCATAAAGGCTCTCAACGGCTGGGCCTGAGGCTGTATTTTGGACTTTCGGTCTATGCTGTCTGGCCAGGCCTATTTAATATATTATTAGTATCATTATTATTTTGCTAGGCCCATGCCAGCCCACAGACAGCCTACAACGTAAGAGAGTGACACATGTTCGTGACACGTGTAATACATGCACTCTTGTATCAGCTGGGGCCCACCTCAGCTGTAAATCATATGGCTACAAAATCAACTTGTTCAATTATCACTTGCGCCTACATCCTCTCTTGTATCAGTTGGGACCCACCTCAGGTGTAAATCATGTGGCAAAAAATTCAAGTTATTCAACTATCACTTGCGCCGCACAGGATCCAGATTTCTTCAGACCATTGTCCGTGTATGATAGTTGAGCAACCTGAGATAAACACTATATATGACATCTGTTTAAGACTGGCACTGTGTTATGCTCAGCCTGGCCGGGGTTGGAGCTACATCCCCCTGGTCCACTGAACTCTCGCGTTAGGTCACCATAATTGATGCAGGGAGGGACGTGATAAAGTCGATCACAGTCTTCCTCAGGGAATATTTACTCCGAATTTATGGAGCTCTTTGGACTCTTCATAGAGCTTCCTTGAATCCATGAGAGATAAAAGTATAAATAATTTTTAATAAGTTCAAAATAACTTTGATTGATGATTAAAAAAAATAAAAATAAAATGAAACTACAACACTTTAAATAAGAAAACCAAACTTAGAATAGAGTTTTAGATTTAGACTCCAACCCAAACGCGGTAAAAACATGACTTCCAATGAATAATAAACTTACTATTAACAGACAGCCTCTATTCCTAGGTTGGCTTAAGTAGGTTCTCCTACCCCAAAATCATATATGATATGTTGAAAAACTCATCCCATGAGATACAACTGTTATAGGGTTTTGACGACCTGGATCATTTTTGCCTCCAATTAGGCGTTCTCTGGTCCATCTTTTCCATGAAAGTGTCTGCAACCCGCTGTACATAAATAGTAAATTGAAAATGAGCCATGGCTAGTTTAGGACCTTAAAGGAAAAGAGAAAATAAAAAGACGTCTTACTTGGATGTATGGTGTTGTCGTCCCTCGTTCATTTCCATAGTATCCATGTCTTGTTAAAATAATCATGAACCATGATGTTGATGTGCTGTTAAAACAATCATGCCTATTAACTAATTAGGTGGGCCACTGTTCACTCCCCAAGTGCAGGGTTGTGATGTAGTAATAACTCGGTAAGACCGAGGTCGAATCCCAAGGGACTGAAACTGTACGTAATCTAAAATTAAGTAGGATTTGAACTAGAATAAGATGAATTCTAAATCAAGTAACAATTATGAAATAATTGTAGGTTAATTAATCTAAAACTAAGGAGATATCAGAGAAGGATAACTAGGGATTCAGAGGATCCACTTGTAGAGATCAGGGAGATCTTATGCCTGCTTCAAGAATTATGAAATTTACTGAACTGCCGTTGATCTAGTTTTCAAAGAGATGAAAGGTATATGAATTAGAATGAATTCCATCACCAAACCATGCTCAAGAGACTATGGCGAACAACAGAATTAAGTTAATTACCAACCAATCAATCAATGCATGAAGGTCAAAAAGGGTACCGACATCCACCCATGCCCAGGAGACTATGGTGAACAACGGGACGTCCTGACGTCATAAACATCAAAAGGGAAAGGACATGCTCAAAGCCATTGCAGACCCATTGTAATTTTAGTCACAATAGACCATTAAAGACTGAAAACATTCCAGAAATTCAAATAAGATTAACTAAAATCAACATCAAATGAGTCTTAAACAAAAGGAACAAGCCAGTCTCTCCCCTCACGCTACAAGCTTTACCTCTTAGCCCTAGCTAAGATGTTTAACCAAACATGGTTAGGCTAACTCCAAATCAACAAAGAGAAAAAGAAAGAAGAAAAAGAAAAGAAATAACAACTTTCCTTGTCTTTCTCTCTCCACTGCTTCACGTGAACTCCAGTTGTCTATGATTCCCTTCCAGCCCCCTCTCCAGTTCTCTCTTCTCCTTTATGTAGCCAAGGGGGTCGGTTGGAGAGCTGCTGGTTTTCAGAACTGTTTACGTAGCTATGGACAGCTGTTTACGCAGTTGCACAGTTAGTCGCAGGAGGTAAGTTCTTCTTCTTCTTTTTTTTTTCAGCAAAACAGGACCTGATGTAAGATCCAATCCGGTCAGTCTCCTTGGGCTTGATCGGTGGTCCCCTGGGAACAATTTGGACGGTCCAGATAGGAGATTCGATCCTCTCCATGATTGCAGAATGGGCCTTCAACGATCGGTTTTCGCAGTGCGTAACAGGGCCTGCGGAAGAGTCTGCGCTGATGCTGGTGGGGTCCACTTCGACTGACGTATGGAGCATCAAATCCATTCAACGAGTTGATGCCTTCGTCCTTGATCACGGTCCCGAGTTTGAAGCGAGTCCATGTTTTGGATGGGCCACACCATTAATTGACGTAGCTTTGACTACGTGTTGTTGTGAGCTTGTTCTCATGGACGGATGCTTGGTAATGATGAGTTTTTGACCGAAATTCCCTCCTGATCACATTGAATGGCTTGGATCATCCGTCCAGATGATGAAAGTGGCCCACTCATCATCACCGCGGCTTCTTATGCGAAACAGAGCTCGCGCTCTGCGTAACAGAGCACCGCTGTGACTTGGTGGGGCCCACTTCTTTTGGCTTCTGCCAAATCCAGTCCGTCCAGTGGATGGAGGACAAAATTAAAGTTTGGAATGCTCAACTTTGGGTCAGATTTTTGGTGGCCCACAGAGTTTTAAACTCACCGTCCAACCTACGTTTAACGGCTAAGATCTAGAAACATTCTGCATGGTCTCAAAAGGACACCTAGGCATTGGTCTTGGTCATCTTATAAATCAAATAGACGGATCTGATCTTTAAAATTCATGATGGATGGGCCACACAACTGAAAACCGGCGGACGTTTATACATTCGCTGGTTGTTTTACGTAGGAGAGACGAGTCCAAGTCGGTCAAACGGACCTTGGTTTGTAGTGTACACACCATTTAGGTGGGGTCCACTGTGATGTTTATGTGAAATCCATTCCGTCCATCCTTTCAATCATATTATTTTAACCGTAGGTACCGAATATTAGATATATCTGGATATCCAGCGGGCCCCAATTCACTATTTTATGGGATGATTCATCCATTGGGTCACTTGTAGAGGGATTCACTGGCTGAAAATTGACTTTTACGGTTAATTTCTTGTCCTCAGGCCACTTATGAAGTTTTGAACCGAGCGGATGGTGGAAAACATGTGATCTTTCATTCTGGATGAGTTTTAGGCCATTTGAGCTTCAGTTCTTTGATTTTTGCTGACCCCTGACGTTGATCTTGGTCTGGGGTATGACATGGCGAATTTCTCAGTGTTGAGACTGGGTAGGGCCATTCATCGTTGGGCTGGGGCCTGATCCCAGCCCAACCTTGGCATTGGGCCGGCATTTGAAGCCCGATCCCAGCCTCTGGCAATTATCATAGGCATAGGCTAAGCCATGGGCTCCAGGACCATTACTACCCGTACCATGTCTGCCTACTGGGCTGTTTCCATGTCTTGCAAAAGGCTGCGCGTGAAGGTGCATGTATAAAGCCTGTGGGGCTACCAATATCTCCCTACTGTATACCATTTATCTATGCAATAAGATTCCCATGTTTTGTGCATTCAATCATGCAGACCTTTTAAAAGAGGAATAAAACTTTGATACTCTGGCCGCGTTTATCGATGACAGACAGGCATTTAAAAATTACTTAAAAATTAATTGATATGGGAGTAACTAAAGGAAAATCACATGGATGGACAGGATCAAAGGAAATCGGTCCAAGGGTTTAGTGCTTACAGTAGCTTACTATAGCCACAACTTTGCAACTAGCACGTTATTCATTTCCGAATGTAAAATGAAGTTGGCTCTAAATGGCTTTTTAAAGACAGAACATTTTAGAGATTAGTTTTTAGTTTTTTTTTTTTTTAGTAAGTTATGATTTTTACCATTTTACTATATTTTAGGGTTTCAAGAGCTCTGTAATAGTTCAAGGTTCTTATTTAACTTATGGAAAACTGTTCCAAATAAATTTAAAAGTTCTTCAGTAGTTTTGGTAAATCTACTATTTTAAACTTAGTTATGAATTTAGGATTTACTTATATAAATCATATGGAAGCATTTTATAAACGGAGTCATCATCGATAACATCAATTTTATTTCTATTTTTAGTGGTATCCCTCCATGTGGATTCAAAGTCTATTTTTGAGAAGAAGCCATGATCTCCTTCTCTATGCATGCACCTGCTATGCCAATTATCTGACTATTCAATTGGTAGACATTCATCAAATAATAAAAAAATGAATAATATCCAATGATATTTCTAGAACAAAAGTGTTCAAGAATCAGACGTTAGGATTGTTCAAGCAATTTGATCTTGGGATTCTAACTTGCCACTGGGAGAAGAAATACCCACGTGAGATGTTATGATGGCAGTAGATATGCATCACTTTCTAGATCTCAAAATAGCCATTCATCATCAAAATCTCATCAACATTCATAGAAGAAATGGCAGCTTTGGACTGTTATGTACCATGTTCTTTAATGAAATAGCCTGTTTTATAGTGATGGGGTTTTTTGACCCATGCTCGACCGGTCGTGGGTTGATGTTCGACCAGTCGTGGAGTCGAGCCATAACTCGACTCAAAGTCTAACGAGTTTGGGATATTCTCTTCCGGGGTGCTCTACCGATCGAAGGTTGTGCTCGACCGGTCGTGGGTGGCGCTCAACCAGTTGTGGCATCCTCTTGGCCGGTTGTGGTTACGCAGATTCGTTCTGTGATTTTGTGCGGATTTCGTTTCGCAAGTCTTTTCGCAACTGAGATGCAGAAGGGAGTTTTCTAAAACTATAAAAAGGGGGTCTCTAGGGTTTTTCTAGACATGATGGTTTACATGAAAAACACAAGAGGACTATCAAAGGTGTGTGTGTGTGAGAGAGAGAGAGAGAGAGAGAGAGAGAGAGAAAGAGAGAGAGGAAGCTTGTGGAAGGGAGGCTATGCTCGTAAAGGTGATCTACCATATCTCAGCGCTTCTACGTCATCGTAATCGGTGAGATCTTTCAGTTTTCTTTATTTCTCTTTCTGTTTATCCACTCCTACGTGAGTGATGAAGATTTGATCATAGCAAGGTGTGCTTGAGATCAGTTGTAACATTCTACTTTATAGTGGATTGTTGATCTAGACGAGGTCCCGTGGTTTTTTACCTCTTTTAAGGATTTTTCACGTAAAATTTCTTGTGTGGTGTGTGGTTGATGCTTTGATTTATTTCATTGCTTTATTATTCCATAATTCTGGTTTATTTCGGGAGGCTAAATCCTAAGATTTTGTGCAAGGCTCCCAACAAAGTGGTATCAGAGCTAAGTTCATTGAACGAGTAAGATCGGTTTAAAATTATGGAAGGTGGCTCATTAAGGATGATTAGCCTCAATGGTTCTAACTGGACCATATGGAAGGCTAAGATGGAGGATTTGCTTTATTGCAAGGATCTATATTCTTCAATTTTAAGCATATCAGCAAAATCCAATGATATGTCTGATAATGATTAGAAGAAGATGGATCGGAAGACAGTGGGGTTTATTAGATAATGACTGGATAATTCTGTGTTCCACCATATGTCTACAGAGACCTCAGCCGCTAGCCTATGACTGAAATTAGAAGGGCTGTATGAGAGGAAGACAACTGGTAATAAAATTTTTCTAATAAGATGACTTGTGAATCTCAAGTTCAAGGATGGTGGTCCAGCGGCCGAGCACATGAATGAGGTCAGTAATATAGTGAACCAGCTCTTTGCTATGAAGATGGTCCTGGATGATGAATTGCAGGCTTTGCTATTGCTATTGCTTAGTTCATTGCCTGATAGTTGGGAGACATTGGTAGTTTCTCTAAGTAACTCTGCGCCAGAAGAAAAGATATCCATGGAACAGGTGATTAGCTGTCTCTTCAATGAGGAGACAAGGAGGAAGTCTCACGGGTCTTCTCAGCAAGAGGCCCTTGTAATACAAGAATGAGGGAGAGGAAAGAACAGGAAGGACGAGAAGGCCCGAGATAAATTAAGAGGCAAGTCGAGTAACAGAAAATATGTTGAATGCTGGAACTATAGAAAGAAGGGCCACTTTAAGCATGAATGTCCTAAGGCTAAGAACGACAAGAAAGGAAAAGGAAAAGAGAAGGAAGATGAATCATATTTCACTAGAGTCGCTTCAGATAGCGACGTTGTAGTTATTCTTTTTGCAGATCATGATGTATGTTTCACGGCTATGAGTCAAGACACCGACTGGGTGATAGAATCGGGAGCCTCTTTTCATGCGACTCCACGCAAGGATTTCTTCACAAGCTACAAGTCAGGCGACTATGGGATTGTGAAGATGAAAAATTCTGCCATATCGAAGATCGTAAGAGTCAATGATATTTGTGTGAAGACCGATGTGGGCTGCACATTGGTTCTCAGGGATGTGAGGCATATCCCAGACCTTTGCCTCAACTTGATGTCGACGAGAAGGTTAGATGATGATGGCTATGAAAGTCAGTTTGCTAGTGGGCGCTGGAAGCTCATCAAGGGTTCGTTGATCACAGCTAGAGGAAAGAAGTGTTACACCCTGTACAAGGCAAGTGTCAGTGTATGCAAGGGTGAGTTGAACGCAGCAGAAGATTCAGCTATTAACATGTGGCACAGGCATTTAGGTCACATGAGTGAAAAATGGCTTCAGCTACTAGAGAGAAAGTGGCTCCTTCCAAACGTGACAGGTATGTTTCTCAAAATCTGTCTTGATTGTTTATCAGGGAAACAACATAGAGTTTCATTTGTTAAAACTGTTTCTTACGTTAATAAAGTGCATGTATAGATTTGGTTTATTCTGATGTTTGTGGTCGTATGAGGATAAAAACCTTGGGTTGGGCATTATATTTTATTACTTTTGTAGATGATGCATCTAGGAGGGTTTGCGTTTATGCTTTGAAATCCAAGGACGAGGTCTTTGGTGTGTTTAAATTATTTCGTGTTATGGTCGAGAGAGAGACAGGTAGATCATTGAAGTGCATCCGCATTGACAACGGTGGTGAATACGTTGGCGACTTTCATGAGTACTGCATGTCTCTGGGTATACGGCATGAACAGACGGTTTTCAAGACCCCCCTAGCATAATGGTGTAGTTGAGCGGATGAATCGCACAATTATAGAGAGAATCAGATGCATGTTATCCCATGCGAAGTTGCCCAAGATGTTCTCGAGAGAAGCAATGCATACGACAGTGTATCTGATAAACAGGTCTCCATTAGCCCAGTTGAATAGAGAAGTACCTGAGAAGATGTGGACTGGACAGGATCCAGCGTATAGTCATCTCAGGGTGTTTGGATGCAGGGCATCTGTTCATATACTAAAGGATGAGAGGTCCAAGCTCGATATGAAGATCAGACAATGTGTGTTCTTAGGGTACGGTGAAGAAAAGTTCAGTTACAGATTGTAGAATTTGACTGAGAAGAAGCTCATTAGGAGCAGAGATGTGGTTTTCTTTGAAGATTAGTGTATAGAAGACATTGGTAAGCGAGAGAAGAATCAGCCTAGTTCAGGAGAGCTAGAGGACATGAATCCGATTATTCCTCCCGTGGTGCCTGATGACGGGGGAGTACAATAAGGTGCAGAGGACCAGGGAGTTCCTTCAGAAGATGGACCAGGGGAGCAGCCCCCACTTGATCCACCTGTTGAGCCACAGGTGAGGAGGTCATCTAAGGACAGATAGTCATCCAAGAGGTACTCGCCACATGAGTATATTATACCGATTGATAGGGGAGAGTCAGAAGACTATTTTGAGGCCCTAGCCGATAAACATAAGGAGGAATGGTTGAAAGCTATGTAGGGGAGATGAAATCCTTGCATAAGAACCACACCTATGATATGATGAAATTGCCTAAGGGCAAGAAAGCTTTTGAGCAACAAGTGAGTGTACAGAAAGAAGGTTGAGTAGAAGAATTCACAGACAAGGTTCAAGGCCAGACTTGTGGTAAAAGGGTTCGGTTAGAGAAAATGTATAGACTTTGAGGAGATATTCTTACTAGTGATGAAGATGACATTCATACGAGTGTTGCTTAGGTTGGCAGCTAGCATGGATTTGGAGATAGAACAAATAGATATTAAAACTGCTTTCGTCCGTGGTGACGTAGAAGAAGAGATATACATGCACCAACCAAAGGGGTTTGAAGTCAAGGGCAAAGAGCATATGGTGTGTAGGCTGAGGAAGAGCTTGTATGGGCTAAAATAAGCTCTACGGCAATGGTATAAGAAGTTTGACTTGTTCATGTTACAGTATAGGTATGATAGAACGGAGTCGGACTACTATGTGTTCACGCGCAAGTTCCTAGATAGTGATTTCTTAGTTCTGCTATTATACGTTGATGACATGCTTATCATAAGAAAGGACATCAAGAAGATCGATAGGATGAAACAGGAGTTGGGCAAGTCGTTTGCGATAAAAGACTTGGGCCCGACTAAATAGATTTTAAAAATGGAGATGACCCGTGACAGAAGAAGCAGGAAGCTTTGACTGTCACAAGAGCAGTATATTGAGAAAGTCCTAGAGCGATTCAATATGAATGCAGCGAAGCTGGTCAGTACTCCACTGGATGGTCACTTCAGATTGAATGATAGGCAGTATCCCAAGACGAAGGCAGATGTGGAAGAGATGCAGAAGATACCCTACGCGTCTGTTGTAGGAAGTTTGATATATGCTATGGTGTATACACGCCCAGACATAGCATATGCGGTTGGTGTTGTCAGCTGGTATCTTGTTAATCCTGACAAAGAGCATTGGACAACGGTGAAATGAATACTACGGTATCTAAGAGGCTCATCTAGGTTGAGCCTATGCTATGGTGATAAAAAACCTGTGTTAAAGGGCTATACAGATGCAGATATGGCAGGTGACATAAACTCCAAGAAGTCTACATCGGGGTTCATGTTCACGTTTGCAGGGGGAGTGATTTCTTAGCAGAGCAATCTATAAAAGGTTGCAGCATTGTCGATGACAGAGGCTGAGTACATTTCAGTCATAGAGGCATATAAAGAGATGTTTTGAATGAAGAGGTTCCTACAGGAACTTAGCCTGAAGCAGGAGCAGTACGTGGTATATTGCGATAGTCAGAGTGCTATACACTTGATCAAGAATCCAAGTCAGCATTCCAAGTCGAAGCACATAGAGATTCGGTATCACTGGATCAGGGTTACTTTGGAACAGAAGGTGTTATAGCTTAAGAAGGTTCACACGGACAATAATGGGTCAGACATAATGACCAAGGCTTTGCTCAAGTGCTAGTTTGAGGTTTGTAGAAACCAGGCTGGCTTGAAGAAGGTGAATCCCTCCTAGGTCAAAAAATGGAAGATTTGATGGAGTTTTTTGACCCGTGCTCGACCGGTCGTGAGCCCTGCTGGACCGGTCGTAGGCTGATGTTCGACCAATCGTGGAGTCAAGCCCTGACTTGACTCAAAGTCCAATGAGTTTGGGATATTTTCTTCCAGGATGCTCGACCAGTCGTGGATGTCGCTTGACCGGTCGTGGTTAAGCAGATTCGTTCTGCGATTTTGTGCAGATTTTGTTTCGCAAGTCCTTTCGCAACTGGGATGCCGAATGGAGTTTTTTAAAATTATAAAAAGGGGTCTCTAGGGTTTTTCTAAAAGACCGGTTTATAAAAGGAGTTTATAAGTCCTTTCTTTGTGTTCTCTTGTGTTTGCTTAGTGTTCTTGGATTGTTATCCTAGATCTATCTCTGTGTGATTCCGCAGCACAACCCCCAACAAGTGATATCAGAGCAATCATTGGGGCACGGTTCTAGTTTTGCAAGATTAACATCAATGGAAAATGTCGAGTTTGATATTAAGAAGTATTGAGGCAAAAATAATTTTGAGTTATGAAAGATTAAGATGATTAGTCTATTAATCAAGCAAGGTGAAGTTAAGGCTCTTGAGGAGCGAAAATCAATTATGAATAACGAAGACTAGAATAATCTTGAAATGAATGCTTTAACTTCCATCCGTTTATGTCTCACAGATGAGGTTCTCTACAATGTTTTGATAGAGAAAACTGTGGCTAGTTTAAGGGTGAAGTTAGAGGATATCTATGCAAAAAAATTCTCTGAAAATCGTTTACACTTGAAGCTATAGTGGTATACCTTCAAGATAGCAGATGGTGGAGATTTAGAGGCCCACATCAGCAAATTTAATAAATTAGCTTGCAAACTACTGGATATGGAGGAAGTGATCAAAGATGAGGAATAAGTATGTATGTTGTTGAATTCTCTTCCAGGATCGTATATGTTATTCAGGGACACAATGTGCACCTCAAATAAAACCATGAGTGTCGATTTCATTATTTTAGCCCTTCAAGGGAAGGCCATAAGAAAGATAAATGGCGACATAGAGACATTTTCTGATGCACTGATTACGAGGGGCCAGAATACTAATCGAGATACAGGATCCTCGAGACATAGATCCAAATCCAAGGGTAAGGGCAAAGGAAAAATAAAGTGCTAGAACTGTGGGATGAATGGACACATGAAAAAGGATTGTACAAATCTTAAGGCAAAAAAAGAAAACTCAGAGGCTTCTTCCAGGGATGATAAAGAAATAAGTGGAGGTGATGTTTTGTCTGTGTTTATGATTGAACAATTATACAACAATCTTAGAGATAAGTGGATCCTTGACACAGGAGCACCATATCAAATGACTCCTCATCGGAGTTGGTTCGCCAATTACAAGGAATGCGATGATGGATAGGTCCTTATAGGCAATGACAATGCCTGTAATGTTATGGCTATTGGTACTGTGAGCATCAAGATGTTTGATGGGATGGAGCGTACCTTGACTAATGTTAGGCACGTTCCTGATACGAAAAAAAGTATGATTTCTCTCGGTGCACTCGATGCCATAGGGTGCAAGTTCACTGGTATTGATGGTGTCCTTAAAGTTTCAAAAGGGACACTCGTGGTTTTGAGAACGTAAAGGTATGAAAACCTTTACAGGTTGATCAGGAGCACTTCACCAGGTGGAGATGCAGTGGCTGTTGCAGATTTTACGTTTGTACGTATGTGGCATGCTCATCTGGGCTACATGAGTGAGTGGGGTATGAAAGTACTATCTGATCATTGTTTGATTTCAACTTTTAAAATTCTGATTTAGATATATGCGAACATTTTATATATAGTAAACAATTTCGATTATCTTTTAAATATGGAAAACATGTATGTAAGAGAGTGCTTAATTATGTGCACTTTGACGTATGGGGGCAATCGCTAGAGGTTTCCATTGGAGGGTCATCATGGTTGGTTTCATTCATTTACTGCTACTTCAGAAAATTTTGGATTTACTTCATGAAATGCAAATACGAAGTTTTCACCATATTCAAATAATGGAAGGTAATGATGGAAAAACAGCCAGTGTGAAAAATAAAGGTTTTAAGGACTAACAATGGTAGAGAATTTACTTGAGTTTAATGAATATTGCAAGGATGAAGGAATCATCAGGCACAATATAATGTACCACACGCCTGAACAAAATGGTGTGGCTAAGCGGATGAATCGGACTCTCTAGGAGAGGGCCAGATGCATGTTAAGTAATGTTGCGTTGGACAAGGACCTATGGACAGAGGTCATTAACATAACTTACTATTTGGTGAACTTATTCCTGTCTACAGTAATTGAATGTAAAATCCCAAAGAAAGTATGAAGTGGTCGTAAGTTGAACTACTCACATTTGTGCATATTTGGTTATTAGGCATGTACTGTTAGTTGAGAGAGATGAAGTAGACTATAGAGCTAAAAAATATATTTTTGTTGGCTAGGGTATTGGTGTGAAAGGTTACAGGTTATTCGACAAGGTCACACATAAGGTTATCACTAACCTTGACATCAGATTCGAAGAAAGCTCCCTATTCCTCAAGAATGATCAGGAGGAGTAAGAAGAACCAAAAAGATTGATCGTAGACATTCATATTGACATAAATGATACTCAGGCAGAAACATATGTGCAAACAGAGGTACAAGAGCAACTACCAGTGAGAAGGAACCCATTGCGTGATTACAAGTTATCGATAAGATACAGCGATGACTCTAATATTGCATATGCCCTCATTAAAGATGAGGGAGACCTGTTAACTATTCAGGAGGTTTTTGATGAGCCTGATGCAAAAAAGTGAAAAGCGGCTATAGATGATGAGATGAACTCATTGCATAAAAATCACACATGGGAGTTGGTGGAACTTCTGGTGGGCCGAAAAGTGATCAGATGCAAGTAGTTATTAAAAATGAAACATGATAGATATAAAATGAGGTTGGTAGCAAAAGGATATGCTTAGAGAGAAGGAATTAATTTCACAGAAATATTTGCGCTGGTGATTAAGCAAGTATCCATCATATTCGTGTTGATGCGGGTTGTCTAATATGATCTCGAGTTGGAACAGATGGATGTCAAGACTGCATTCCTGCACGAAAAATTTGAAGAGCAGATCTACATGAATCAACCAGAGGGCTATGAAGTTAAAGGAGCAGAGAAAAAAGTTTGTAGGTTAATGAGGTCGTTATATATATGGCTTGAAATAGTCGCCTAGGCAATAGTATAAAAAATTTGATTATTTCATGTTGAGTTAGAAATTTACTTGGAGTGAATACGATCATTGTGTTTATTACAAGACACTGAATTAAAAATTTACTTGTAGTGAATATGATAATATTGTATGTTGATGATATGTTGATCGTGTCACGCCCCAAACTCGGAAACCGGGCTCACTAAATTCCCGATCTCAGAATCCGGCACCGACAGCCTCCGTATAACCCCATTCTCGGCCCCTAGCTCCCATTCGCCAGGTTCAGATCCTAGGATGCTACGAGGAGGATTTTCAATGTCAGTTTGATTCGTAATAAGCATAACCAAAGGCATAACCCATAAACAACAACCAAGAAATCCATTACATTTCCACTATGATAAAAAACTTTACAAGTACAATGAGCATAAAGGGAAATACAATGGTAAAGAACAAAAACTCCAAAATGATCAGCAACGTACTCCTGCCTCAGCGCTGCTGCGATCCAACGTCACCTGCACGCAACGGTCGTGCATAAGCTTACAGAAAGCTTAGAAGGTGGTGAAAGTATGTGCGCAAGGTAGTAATATGAACATACAATGTCAGAGTAATGAGAAATATGCAGATAGAACCATAATACCATGAGCCGTACCAAGGCTATGCAATGCGAGACATGAATGGTATCGGCCATCCCAAGGCCATGCGATGTGCAATGCAACTCTAGCATACAGATCCTCATCTATGTCCATACATCAATACAGCTCAAAATATGGAATATCACCGGGGTCTAGTACACTCTAAATCAGATTGCCGCCACATCGCGCGCAATAAGATAAGTGGAAGAGACCTCACTATCCGTCTGTCAATATCGGGCGTGACTCGTCGATAGCGGACCCATTCCTCGAGCTGGTCAGACTCAGCCTAGTATTGCCCCCTACTCTCGGGCGGGTAAGGCCGCACCCCCTTCCAACCGACCACGACATAGTGGAGAGCGTAACCATCTGGTAATCGGCACTCAACGCTCATCTACCCACTCGGTCTAGACGTTGGAGCAACCTCTTGGTACCATAAGGGTTTAGAGACTTTCACCCAGGGATATCTATAGTACCCCATGTAGAACATGATTTTCGGTATCCAATCCTACCAACCACGATGTGTCTGTGGAGGCTACGGCCCTAATGTCGCTAGGGCATACAATACTCATATCACACAAATGCGAAATGCATGATTCACGCTATCCAGTCATGCAACAATTCATGCGCATATCGTGCGCTCATGTAGGGCAACACCGCCTAACCGGGAGCCCATAAACAACCTACCCGAAGGCATATGCTATGATCAGTCAATCCTCATATCAAGCATACATATGATGCATATGATCATGGGTCACGAAACTATACTAAACATGTAAATGAGTAATGAATCATTCTTACAACGCAGATGGGCCTAGACGGCCTATACTCGGCAAGTACGGCCCAGTAATGGGCCCTAAGGAGAGTCGTAATGTGGACATCCAACCAACATTACACTCGTAATGTGGACGTCAAACCAACATTGCTCCCAAGGCACGATCGTTGCAAACACTGTCACATAATCTGTATTGGGAACACACATTGCAATGGACCTTAGGTACGTCCCATTGGACCTTAAATATATCTAATAGACCATGATATATGGGCCTTGTATTTGTCAAACGGGCCACATAAATGGACCACACCAATGGGCCTTAGGTATATTGCAATGGGTCATAACCCGTGGGCCTTGGATTGCATCAATTGGACCTAATCACATGAGTCTAATGTGTATCAAATGGGCCACACCAATTGGGCCCCCAAATGTATATCAAATTGGGCCCCCAAATGTATATCAAATGAGTCGAATGGGCCTAAATCCCTAGGCCTTAAACAATTCAAATGGGCCTGATCCCATGGGCTCTAAATTACCTCAAATGGGTCTAATCCCATGAGCTTTGGAATACATCAAATGGGTCCAATCCCATGGGACTTGGGATATATCAAATGGGCCTAGTCCCATGGTCTTGAAACGTATCAAGTATGCCTAAACCCATAGGCCTTAGATAACAAGTGGGCCTAAGCCCATAGGCCTTATATCCATCAAATAGGCCTCAACCCATGGGCCCAGAGGCCCACTAAAATGTTTTGTTTTCAATTCACAAGGCAAGGGCCCACTGAAATGTTTATTTCCATGAGCTTGCATGCATATCAAAGTGGGCCTAATCCCATGGACCCTTTTATAATCAAATGGGTTTAGTCCCATGGGCCTTACAATATATCAAATGGGTCCACTTCCATGGGCTTTAAGAATGCAACAAATGGGTCCAATTTTATGGCCTTGAAGTACATCAAGTGGGCCTAGTCTCATGGACTTGCAACACATCAAATGGGCCTAAGCTCTTAGGCCTAAAATGAATCCAATGGGCCTAGCCCATAAGCATTTCATAAACCAAATGGGCCTAGCCCATAGTCCTTTTGAAATTCAAATGGGCCTAACCCATAGGCCTAAAATAATCTTTTCAAGTAGATGGACGGTCTGGATGCATCGCCCGCATCATGGTGGGTCCCACTGTCTAGTGGACAGTGCTGATATATCACATACATCACACAGGGCCCCACCGTCCGCTGGACGGTGGAGGCAACAAGTGCGTCAGGTGGGTGCCACCGTCCGCCTGGACGGTGGACTACAACACATGCATCAATTTTGGGTCCCATGTGGGGCCCACCCCGTAATGTTCATTTGAAATCTAACCCGTTCACGAGGTCACTTGGACCTGGATGAAGGGAAAACATAAATTTCAGCTTGATCCAATACTTCTGTGGGCCCCAAAAACTTTTCAATGGTGAAATTTAATTCACACTGTTTCACGTAGTGTGGGCCACCTGAGTTTTGGATCTGTTTCATTTTTGGAGGGGGGGCCACCACTGGGGTGGCCCACCTCATGAGCAAGTTGGATGACAAATAAACATTATGATGGGGCCCACAGCTGGAGGCCGTGGGTGGCTGCCGTCCACCCGCCAGAAGACGCTGCAGCGTCTGCTGCAGTTGTCAGGGGGCAGCGCCTGCTGCCCCTTCATCTTTTTTTTTTTTTTTTTATGAAAAACATGAAATCCTGTGGTTTTTCACAGGTTGGTCCCACGATCGAAAAATCCACACCGATCATGGGATTCTACAGCTTGAAACAGACAGAATGAGACTAAAGTTTGAAATTTTTGGGTGCATAGGAACTTCAGGCTATGCTTCAACGGTAACCACCACGGTCTTCAATGGTATGGCCCACCAGATGCTCAAATCAACTTCATCCTTCTACCCAACGGTTAAAATAAGGGTGGTAAGAGGATGGACGGCTTGGATCGAACATATACATCAAGGTGGGGCCTACACAAGGGGACCACCTAAAACTCTTCCTTTTCCTTTTTTTTTTTGTTAGGGACAGGGACGTCCAGCGTCCCAGACGCTGGACGATGGGCCACCTCTTCAAGTATTTGTGGTGGCCTAATTAGGTGGGCCACCACATGGAAAATAGTGTGGATATTTCACACATAAGGTGGGCCACATTGGTGAAAAAAAAATAATGGACTCGTGGTGGGGTCCATTTAAATAGGCCACACACCCTATTGTAGTCCCAAAAAAAATATCAAAATAACAGAAAATAAATAAAAGGGAAAGAGACATGGAGAGTGGGACACGGCTTGTGATGGAGGGACCCCGACATTATGGGCCCTCCCTTACATGAAATCATACATCAAGTAGGTCATTTTGCACGTGTGACCATCAAAACTTAAGATCAACGGTGGGGATCCTTTCCCCACCAATATGGATGGTCTAGATGACCTTTCTAAAGAAAATAAACATCATAATGGGGTCCATGGAGAATGGCCCCATCATGGAACGATCATGATGATCCAAGTGGTCCATCGGCCACAAATAAGGGTCCCAAGTGAGATCCACACCATTGATCGGTGGGCCTCACTTGGTCCACCATAAGAACAAGAAAAACTACCCTATAGAGGCACCCATCGTCCGATCTTCTCGCTCCTAGGGGTTCCTTGGCACCTTAGCTTCAACTTCAATGGTTAAGATGAAGAATGAAGGGTTGAGATGGGAGATTTTGGGGTAGGAAGGTGGGCCACTTGGAGCTTAGGAGCTCTTGCAAAATTCCATACGTATGGAGCTCCTTTGCTTGGAGTTTTGCAAATGAGAAAGAGAGAGAGACAGAGAGTGATGTAAGGGAGAGAGAGAGAGTGATGGATGGATGTGGTGAGTAATGTTTGTGTAAGAAAAACTTGACTTTTGAGGCTTTTGTGTAAGAAAGGTATGGGTGATGAAGACTTTTGTGGCTTTTTGTGTAAGAGAGGTATGAGTTTGGGAGACTTTTGTGGTTGCTTGGAAAAAGGGATGGAAGTGATGTGTGGATTGATGGATGATTGATTGATGGGATTGATGTGATTGATGTGACACATCGTAGAGATTCCCTTAGTTTTCGCAACGCGCGGCGTTTTCTCGCACCGAACGTTGGCCCACATCTCTTGATCAGGGTATCGCCTTGGCGCGCGAGTCACGGTGTCAGAACCGCGGCGACGGTGCGGTTGCTATGGTATTGGTCTCGAGTTGAGTCGACTCGGGTTGTCGGCATATGAATCAGGGTCGCGCGTCGATATCGTTTAAGTGTCGAAGGTTGCCGGAATTCGACCGGTAAGACCGCGAAAGTCTACGAAAAGGTACGGACCAAGATACGGGTCTTACAGATCGCTAATTATGATATGTTTGAAATCAACATACCGAAGATTCAGTTATTAAAGACATTTGAGATGAAAGATCCGGGGGTTGTAAAGAGGGTTCTCGGCATAGATATTTATAGAAACAAGAAGAGGAGTATGCTTTGGTGATCACAGAAAGAATATTTTAAAAATATGCTGATCAAGTATGGGATGGACCAATTCCCTACACGGTTACTTCAAGCTTTCTTTAGAACAATGTCTTAAATCAAATGAGGAAAAACAAGTTATGTCTCATGTGCCTTATTCGAATGCGGTTGATAGTTTAATGTATGTCATGGTCTGTACGAGACCAGATATTTCACAGACAATTGGTGTTGTGAGCAGATACATGTCAAACCCAAGCAAGAAACATTGGGAAGTGGTGAAATGGCTACTTCGATACATTCGAGGTACAAAACACTACGTCTTAACTTTTGAGAAGATATGGGCAAAGTCAGTAAGGTATGTGGATTCAGACTACACATGCAGTGTAGATTCTAAAAATTCATCTTCAGGATACTCGTTTGTACTAGCAGGCAGAATAATTAGTTGGATGTCAAAGCTTTGGTCCGTGGTGACACTTTTCACAACCGAAATAGAATATATGGCAGTGATGGAATCGCTTAAAGAAGATGTTTGGTTAAAAGGCATGATACATCAGTTGAGACTTTAGTAGGAGGCCGTGCCAGTTAATTGTGATAGCAAGAGCGCTATCAATTTGGTTAAAAATTCTTTTTATTACTTTCGTACTAAAGACATTGATGTTCGTCACCATTTTATCTAATAGGTGCTGGATGAAAGAGGCATAACTCTGGAGAAGATTCACACCAGCGTGAATTCAACAGACATGATCACTAAGGTTGTTCCTACAGAGAAGTTCAAGTTCTGTGTAACTTCTCTGGGCTTGGTAATGGCGTAATAAGAGGACAGAGTGTGCACAAAAAGCATTGATGAAACTATGATGAAAGACAGATAAGAGAAGATGACAAAAAGCTATATATTTGAAGATTGAAGACATGATGGAGACTGTTGTACTTGATGTCTTAAATCTAATCAGATTCTGCACAGATTATTTCACAAAACTGCAAAAGTGCAGGATTTGTTTCTGATTTCGTTTAGAATTCTTTTCAATTTTGTGTGGGATTCTTTTTACAACTATATATATGGGTGTAAACGGAATTGAGAGGAATTCTAAGGGATTCTAAGGCTTTCTAAAAGGGTTCTAGGGTTTCTAAAAGGGTAGAGCAAGAGAAAGATTTGAGGATTGCTCAAGTTTTGTAAGTCATTTCTCTTTGTTATTTCTGCTTTCATCGTGAAGATCTGTCGCTTTGTACCATGATTTTTTCCCGAAAGGGTTTTCCACGTTAAATTCTTATGTTCTCTTATGTTTGCTTAGTGCTCTTGGATTTCTATCTTAGATCCATCTCTGTGTGATTCTGCAACACAATCTTCAACAAAAACAAAATAACCTCTTTAATGATTTTAACAAAACATCACATGATGTAAAGTTAGAATCTATTGGTGTAATACGTTTTCTAGTAGTCTAGCTTCCTTGATGGAATCCATTGGATTATCCTTCGATGGAACCCATTGGATTAATGGTTTGGAGATGTCGGTTGAACATAACATTTTAATATATATGGTGTCATAGTACTCAAGAAAATATCTCTTATGGAGAGATATGCTAAGGTGACCAATGTAAGAAAGAGCCTGAAAAAGTGAAGAGGAAGATTACCATCTTCCTCAAGTGATTAAAATCTCAAATCCTTAAAGTAATTTTTTGAATCCACGAGAAAAAAGAGAGAAACCTCAAAATTTGTTTTTAAATAATGTGTAATATATTTATTTTTTATTTTTTATTACACAACTTTTTTTTTTTAATTTTAAAACCACATTTCATAATTATCCAAAATAATAGAATTCTAATCCTATTCACAAAAGTTATCCAAAATAGTAAAACTTATTTGAAGCTTAATTTGATAAAAATAGAAATTTTAGATATTGTAAAAAAACAAAAGCAAGTCCAAATATGCCCTAGTAGAGGAGTCCCAGTATGATTACCCGTAATTAAAAAAAGAAAGAAAAAAAAGATAAAGATTAAAAAAATCTAAGAAAATACGATAAAAATCAAATTACAAAAAATAATATTTTTTCCCTCAAATTCTATTTATGAACCAGCAGCTTGTGTTTTTGTTTTTCTTTTGCAAAATGGATGGATGCAACGCACTTTGTGTTGGATAAAATGTTGAATTAAATAGACTATAAAAATCGAGAACCAAAAAAGGAAAATAAATTTAGAGAAAGAAAAACTTATTGAATTGAGTCGAGGCGTGACTGAGTCACTCGGCTTGAAATCGAATTTGCTCCCCTTGGACAGCGTCCCAAGTGCAACAGGTTTCCAGAGCAATCGACCTCCAGGATACAACGACTATGACCCAGTCCCAGCGGTGCACTCACTGTACACGGGCTCGAACCACTTGCAGTTTAATCCGAAAGTGCTGAGTTGACTCAGCAATGAACTCAGTAACAATGGTAAAACCGTATCAGAGAGAGTTTTATAAGGCAGGGAATTTTCGTATATTGAAACTGGAATCGGAAGTCTTTATATAGACTCCGAAATGGTGCATAAGCACCCTTTACAAAAGGTTAGGTTTCTTTGGGTTTAAACCCAACAGGGGCGACCAACCGGAAGGGAAGCATCTCTCTAGTTTAAAAATGAAAAGGCGCAAGTGCGAGTACACTCTCGCACATACAGTCCTGCGAGTACCCATACACACACACCCACGCGAGTACACTTACACCGCACCCGCACCCACACCCGCACACGCGCCCAGCCCAGCCCGTCCCGTCCCGTCCCGTCGCGTCGCGCACGCGGACGCGGACGCGGACACGGACTCGGCTCGGCTCGGCTCGGCACGGCACGGCTCGGCTCGGCGCGCGCGCGCGTGTGTGGTTAATGGCATAGATTAGAGCTATTGGCATAGCCCCCCCACAGGACCAAATTCACATGCCCCCTGAAAGGGGCTCAAGCCCTAGGCAAAAAGCCTATCATATAAACAAGAGAATTTCTTTTGTCAAATCCGATGTGGGATAAAACCAACACCTCAAAAATACCAAAATTTAAATGTGGAGGGAAAACACCGAAATTTGAAAATTCAAATTTTTAATATTATTTTAAAACAAATACAACAATCCCCCACATGTTTTAAAATAAAATGCTTTCGGATTAAAGCGAAATAGTTGTGCAATGGTGCCGGTGTCACCATAGACTTGAACCGACATTAGAGTAAGCAAGACAGGTCTACAGGAAGCAGGTGACACCATAGTCTTGAACCTGAATCCTTTTAATGTAGATCGCAAGTACATGCCACTCACACAACTCTTCCTCTGCAAGTGATTCTGTGGTTCGGTGCGTTTCGGCCATATACCATTACCTGGATTTCATGAGTGCTTTAGAGAATTCGCCTAGATTCTCATAGGAAGCGGCCTCCACCTCCACACCCATATAGGTGAATTTCATCAAGTGTATGCAGCAACTGTATACACCACCAAATATATGGCTATGGATCCATTAAGAGTTCTAAAAACTCATCCTTCTGCGTTGCTGCTCGCACTGTACACCATAGAAGGGGCTCATATAACTCAGTGCAATCGTCTACCTCGTGTCTTGTTGTTTACCCATTGAACCTATCTCATGGGATCTCCACTTGTATAGGTTGGGTTACCGACACTGGCAGCTCATATATTAGGCTCAGCCCCATTCCCTTCGATGTATCATTGACTAACTTTTTGGATAGTCCTTTAGTCAGAGGATCTGCTAGATTCTTTCTGACCTCACAAAGTCAATACATATGACTCCATCACGCAACATATGTTTCACTATGTTGTGTCTGAGTCTAATATGCCTGCTTTTTCCATTATATATGTTACTTTTTTCTTTCGCTATAGCTGCTTGACAGTCACAATGAATAGATACGGCCGATACAGGCTTTGGCCACAATGGTATATCAGCTAAGAGATTTCTAAGCCATTCAGCTTCTGATCCAGCCTTTTCTAAGGCAATAAACTCGGATTCCATAGTCGACCGAGCAATACATGTCTGCTTGGTGGACTTCCAAGAGACTGCTCCTCCACCCAAAGTGAAGACATATCCACTAGTGGATTTTGTCTCATCTGAATCACTGATCCAGTTAGCATCACTATATCCTTCTAATACAGTAGGATAACCATTATAATGTAAACCATATGTCATATTACCTTTTAGGAATCGTAAAATTCTAGACAATGCATTCCAATGTTCTTTTTCAGGGTTATGTGTATATCTACTTAGCCTTCCTACTGCAAAAGCTATGTCAGGTCTAGTGCAGTTTGTTAGATACATGAGGCTACCAATTATTCTGGAATATTCCAATTGAGACACACTATTTTCTGTATTCTTCATGAGAGTCACACTATAATCATAAGGAGTACTGACAGGTAAACAGTCAAAATGGTTAAACTTTCTCAATATCTTCTCAATGTAATGAGATTGTGATAATATAATAACACCATTTTTCCTGGTTACTTCAATACCCAATATTATACTTGCCTCTCCTAAGTCTTTCATGTCAAACTTAGATGACAAGAATTTCTTAGTTGCATTAACTAATTTAATATTAGTTCCAAAATTAAGCATGTCATCAACATAAAGACATATGATAACATAATCATTTTCAGAAATTTTACTATATACACATCTATCTACATCATTTATATGATAGCCATTTGATGTTAAAACACCATCAAATTTTTCATGCCATTGTTTAGGAGCCTGTTTTAAACCATATAGTGATTTAATTAGTTTACATACTTTATTTTCTTTACCTAATATCTTATAACCCTCAGGTTGCTCCATATATATTTCTTCTTCTAAGTCTCCATTTAGGAAGGCAGTCTTAACATCCATCTGGTGTACCACTAGTTTATATATGGAGGCTATCGCTATTAAGACTCTAATAGTTGTAATCCTAGTTACAGGGGAATATGTATCAAAATAATCTATTCCTTCCTTTTGTTTAAAGTCTTTCGCTACCAACCTAGCCTTAAACTTATCGATAGTTCCATCTGTTTTAGTTTCTTTCTAAACACCCATTTGCAGCCTATTAGTTTGTTACCAGGTGGTAGGTCTACAAGTTCCCAAGTATTATTAGATATAATAAATTCTAACTCATCATTTATTGCTTCCTTCCAAAAGGTTGCATCTGGAGAGTTAATAGCTTCTATATAAGTTGTAGGATCATCTTCTACTAAGAATGTGAAAAAACCATCTCCTAGGTTAGTTTCTTTTCTAACTCTAATACTTTTTCTTGGTTGTATCTCTTCTACTACTTTCTCGTAAGCATTTTTACTAGTAGACGCAATATCTGATTCATTAACTTTTTCTATTCCTATAGATTTAGATTTCATAGGGAATACGTTCTCAAAGAACTCTGCATCCCTAGCTTCTATAATTGTATTAGGATCTAGAATATTATCCTTAGTTTTTAAAACTAGAAACCTATAGGCCGCACTGTTTTGTGCATACCTATAAATACACAATCGGTCGTTTTAGGACCTAATTTTCTTTTCTTAGTTTCAGGCAATCCTACTTTAGCAAGACACCCCCACACTTTAATATATTTATAACTAAGAATATGATTCTTCCAAAGTTCATATGGTGTTTGTTCAGAAGATTTAGATGGAATCCTGTTTAGGATATAACAAGCAGACAGAATTGCTTCTCCCCACATATTTGAGGGTAAGCCTGAACTATTTAACATGACATTCATCATTTCTTTTAGAGTTCTGTTCTTACGTTCTGCTATTCCATTTTATTCTGGTGTATAAGGAGCTGTAGTTTCGTGAATTATTCCATTCTTTTCACATAATTCTTTAAATTGAGAAGATTCATATTCACCTCCTCTATCTGTTCTAAGTCTTTTAATTTTTATATTTAATTGATTTTCAACTTCAATTTTGTATTTAGAAAAAGCATCTAAAGCTTCATCTTTGTTCCTTAATAGATATACTCTAGTGAATCTAGAGTAGTCATCTACAAAAGTTATATAATATCTTTTTCCTCCTCTAGACATGTGATTTCTAAAATCACCTAAATCACTATGTATCAACTCTAATAGAACAGATGATCTTTCTATTTGTTTAAAGGGTTTTCTAATAAATTTTGATTCTACACATGTTTCACATTTTTCAAACTCTTCATTAGATATGTCAGGTAATAAACCTAATCTTTCATTAGATTGTTGGATAAAATGTTGAATTTAATAGACTATAAAAATCGAGAACTAAAAAAGGAAAATAAATTTAGAGAAAGAAAAACTTATTGAATTGAGTCGAGGCGTGACTGAGTCACTCGGCTTGAAATCGAATTTGCTCCCCTTGGACAGCGTCCCAAGTGCAACAGGTTTCCAGAGCAATCGACCTCCAGGATACAACGACTATGACCCGGTCCCAGCGGTGCACTCACTGTACACGGGCTCGAACCACTTGCAGTTTAATCCGAAAGTGCTGAGTTGACTCAGCAATGAACTCAGTAACAATGGTAAAACCGTATCAGAGAGAGTTTTATAAGGCAGAGAATTTTCGTAAAGTCTTTATATAGACTCCGAAATGGTGCATAAGCACCCTTTACAAAAGGTTAGGTCCGTTGGGTTTAAACCCAACAGGGGCGACCAACCGGAAGGGAAGCATCTCTCTAGTTTAAAAATGAAAAGGCGCAAGTGCGAGTACACTCTCGCACATACAGTCCTGCGAGTACCCATACACACACACCCACGCGAGTACGCTTACACCGCACCCGCACCCGCACCCGCACCCGCACCCAGCCCAGCCTGTCCCGTCGCGTCGCGCACGCGGACACGGACTCGGCTCGGCTCGGCGCGCGCGTGTGTGGTTAATGGCATAGATTAGAGCTATTGGCATAGCCCCTCCACAGGACCAAATTCACATGCCCCCTGAAAGGGGCTCAAGCCCTAGGCAAAAAGCCTATCATATAAACAAGAGAATTTCTTTTGTCAAATCCGATGTGGGACAAAACCAACACCTCAAAAACACCAAAATTTAAATGTGGAGGGAAAACACCGAAATTTGAAAATTCAAATTTTTAATATTATTTTAAAACAAATACAACACTTTGTGGGTCAGTTGTCCCTAAATGGGCCGTTAGGATAAAGATTGATAGGTGCGTCTCGTAATGATATCAAGATAAAAAGTTATGGTAATTTTGTAATTCACACATCAAATAATAGGATTAAATTTCTTTGAATTAGACGTGTGGAATTCAATTACATCATTCCCTGTATATGATTGGATCAGGATCTGACGGTTACTCCAATTATCCTTTTAGCTTTTTTTTGGTCCATCCATACTAGCTAGGAATGTATTGTGCCACATCCTACATCAGATTTGGACACAAGGCACACGTCCATGGGATGCCTACATCCGATTTTATGGCAGGAAATTCTAGAGAGACGGGACTTTCAAGATTGAAAGCTTGTCTTTACTCATGCCACCTTGCAATACGTGAGTTTCCTGTACCCACACGGCTATACTCTTTTGTCAGGTTTCCACCATTTTCAATGTATCGATGGGTCCTCTTCACATATGATGTTAATATACATTATAAAAAGCATTATAGTTGTGGGTCCAATTGTGGATGGAGAAATCTCCAAAATCATCCTTATCAAGTATACCTAACCATGATAAAAGATATCAATTGGATGGTGAAATACAGCATTGTGAGTGTTTGAAATTTAAAGTAAAGTCAGAAGGTTATTAATATTATTCATGTAGTTTGATCAGGGATTTGGACAGTCAGGATTTCCCTGGAACTATGATATCTTCATGGTTAAAGAGTCATTACTATATTTTAAACGGTGCTATACCAACTCTTCCCACCTTGCAACTGCTTATGACACGTGCCATATATAGGAAGCGGATTAGCTGCTGATAGGTTGAGTGGGGAGACTCCTACTGAAGTGACGTCACCAAGTTCTGTGGGCCTACCATGATGTATGTTTTGTATCCACACTGTCCATCCATTTGGAGAGATCATTTTATGGTATCAACCAAAGAATGAGTTAGATCCAATGCTCTAGTGAACCCCACCACAGAAAACAGTAAGGAGAGTAACGGTCACCATTAAAAACTTCTAATGGCCACAAAAGTTTTCGATGAAGCTGATATTTGTGTTTTCCCTTCTTTCATGTCCGCGTTAACTTATGAACAGGTTGGATCTGAAGTAAACATCATTGTATACGTTAGGAAGGTTCCAACGGTGAGAGTCACTCTCCCCACTGTTTTCTGTGGTGGGGACCACTCGAAATTTGGATCTGCCGCATTCTTTTTATCATGCCCTAAAATAATATCTCGAAACGGATGGACGATGTGGGTAGCAAACATACATCATGTGGGCCCCACAGAACTTGTCGACGTCACTTCGGTACCGAGTCTCGCTACTCAACCTGTCAGTAGCTAATCCGCGTCCATGTATTAGTTTATAAAAATAAAATTAATAAAATCATATTCTTGCATTAAGTTGTGTGGGGCCCACAAAGAGTGGTCTCATTAAAGAAACTTTCATACTGTGTGTGTGACCCAACGGAATATGTATATGCCATTCAATCCGGTCATCAAACGTTCTACACTAGGTTGAACGGACGTCCTAAATAAAAGGCCACTCCATGGCTCAGGTGGGACACACAAATTGAAAAAATAAATTTTAGGCATGATTTTACATTTTCTCATGTGGTGTTGCTCATATGAGTTTTAGATCAGCCAGATTTCTGGGCTGTATAAACATGAGGTGGGCACCTGATCCGCGTTTCAGATTCCACACACATCACTGGGCCCCATACATAGATACATGAACAAGATATTAAGGGACAAGATCATCAAGGTTGGTATGAGTCCATGTCATTGGCCACTTTCATGTATGAAAATTCAAGAATCAATCAACCTGTCATAATAAATGTGGACAGAATGCCAAATCCAGTTAAGAAATATTTAAAGCAACACCAGATTTTGTTTGGACCACATGATGAGTAGGGTAGGAAATGGACATCAATCAGATGGGGACCCAAGAGTCCCATTTCTCTAATGAGTACAAGATGTACATGCACATTACTTTTCTTGGGAGCCGATGACTACACAATCTATATTAAAAACCAAGAAGAAAAAGATGTTTGGTTTGTCTTTCCATGTGCAAATGGAGGAAAGTGAGATGTGAAAGGCAAATGAGACAACTAAGATTTTCGTAGATGATGTTAATTGGTTATGTCTAATATCTTTGCTTGGTTGATTTCTAATCACCTTTTCTCTATATGCTGACTCTGATCCAATCTGTTAGATTGGAAAGGGATGTTTGGCCCCACATTGATGGTGGTGGTGGATTTGGACGGCCCATCTTCCACGGTTCAAAATCAACACATTAATCATCATCATGTTTCTAAATTACATGTTAATCATTGACCACTTCTGATGTAGAGCAGGCCACAGACTTATCCTTGGCACAGCTGGACTGAAAGAACCCCACATGGAAAGAGACTTAGGCTGCGTTTGTTAAATCTGAAGTATAAAGCCTGAATTTGAAATATGAAGAAAACTTGTTTGTTAATTATGGTGGAAGTCTGAAATTTAAGTACCCAATTTGAGATAATATGTTTGTTAACAAACATCTGAAATGTTTGAAATACGTTAATTTGACTAATTAAAGCATTTGCCCCTATCTCCTATTTGGAAATGTTTTACATTATAAAGAAGTTATTTTTTATTAAATGAAAATAAAATTATTCTATTTAATTTAAATAAACTATAGTAATTAAGAGAAAATTAAAATGTCATTATTTATAAAAATACAAGTAAATTCCTTATAATGAGTATCCAAAACCCAGTTTAGGACATTAGACCAAAATGAGGAGTATCCAATACACAAGTATGCCATATAAGATTAAACAACAAGAAAGAAATGCCTACCATTAGGACCTTCCTAGTACCTTGATGTTTATAATCCATCCACACTATTTATGAGGTCATTTGATTGAGATGAAGTGAAAACACACTGAACTTAAACCAATATAATTTATTTTTTTTTTTTTTCTTTTTACACACGCATGCACACACACCCCCACACACTCACGCCACACGCGCACACACCCACACAAGCACACCATGGGCAATCGAACCCTTGACCCAGTGTTGAAACTCCGAGGAGTCCACCACCCGGGTAAGAGTAAGGACCCAACTTAAACTAATATAAAACTTTTGTGGCCATATAAATGTTTTAATGGTGGACACAAAATCTCCATTATTTCCTATCGTGTGGCCCATTTAAGTTTTGGATACATCTTATTTTTGGTTGCATGTCCTAAAGTAAGCTCCAAAAATGGATGGATGGACTGTTTTCTCATAAACAACGCAGTACGCTCCACACAGAATCTTTCCCTTGTGCGGTAGGCTTTCACGGGAGGAGGCTAATTAGATACATACAAGTTGAGTAGGAGACTTGCTACCGAAGTGGGTTTACCAAGTTATGTGGGACCTACCATGATGTATGTGTTATATCCACACCATTCATCCATTTGGAGATATCATTTTAAGGCATCAGATAAAGAATGAGTTAGATCCAAATTTGGAGTGGACCCCACCACATAAAACAGTAGGAAGAATGACGCCCAACGTTGAAACCTTCCTAAGGTCTACTAAGATGTTTATTTGAGATATAACGTGTTCATATGTTAAGACAGACATTAAAGAAGGTAAAAAAACAAATTTCAGCTTGATATAAAACTTTTGTGTCCCTTAGAAAATTTTAACGGTGGTTGGCATTCTCTCCACTGTTTTTTATTGTGGGGGTCCATTCAAGCTTTGGATCTAACTCGTTATTTGGCTTATATCCTAAATTTATATCACCAAATGGATGGACGGTGTGGATACAACACATACATTATTTTGGTCCCACGTAACTTGGTGATGTCACTCCAATAGTCATTCTCGCTAATCCAACTGTGTAACTAATCCGCTTCCTTTGCAGGAAATTCGGGAAACGGATTGGCTACTCCCCCGGTGGTCGGTGCTCTGTGGGGTTACTATGATGTATGTGTTTCATCCATTCTGTCCATCTATTCTTACACATCATTTTACCGTATGAGACCAAAAAGGAGGTATATCCCAATCTCAATTGGACCATATTACAGGAGACAGTGTTGAATGAGCGTCGACCATTAAAAACATTTTGGGGGCCATAAAAGTTTTGGATCAAGTTGATTTTTGTTTTTTCCCTTCGTCTAGGCCTGTATAACCTAATCAACAGATTGGATGTCATATAAACAGTACAGTGGGCCTTAGGAGGATTTTAATGGTGGATATTCAATCACCATTATTTTCATGTGGTGTGGTCCACCTGAGATTTATATTCCTCTCATTTTTGATATCAAGCTCTAAAATGATATTTTAAAATGGATGAAAAACATAAATCATGGTGGGGCCCACAGAGCACCGACCACCAGCCTGAGCTGGTGTCAGGGGAGTAGCTAATCCGTTTCTGAAAATCTGCATCCCTGCGAAAGCCTTTCGTGGGAAGTTCCTGCGTTGGTAACCTAGGTGGGGCCCACTATCGCATTTTTGAGAAATCCTCTCCGTCCATCCTTTTGTTAAGTTCATTTTAGGATTATGAGGCCAAAAATGAACTATATCCAATGCTCAAATACGCTGAAAAAGTGATAATTGAACGTCTACAGTTAAAATATTCGTGGGGCCAAAAAAGTTTTGAATCTTGGTATTATTTGTGTTTTCAGTTCATCCCATTACAAATGACGTTATTAATGGTATAGATGGCATTTAAATATCACTGTTGAACCTAAAACCTAGGGAAGTTTCAACGTTAAAAATTTCCCTAACCACCTTTTCCTTTAGTATGGCCCACTTGAGTCTTTTATCTTGCTCAATTTTGGTTTCATCTCTTAAAATGAGCTCATAAAACGGATGAATGGAGTGGATTTATGAAAAACATCATGGTGGACCCATCTAAGTTTCAAGCGCAGGGACTTCCTACGAAACCCTTTCGCAGGAAATCCTCGTCCATCCGATATGGATGGAAGCGGATTGGCTGGTGTACTACACACCTATGTAACTGGTGTATTGACGTCAGCAAGTTCTATGGGTCACGTAATGAAGTATGTGTTATATCCAAACCGTCGATCCATTTTTAGAGCTCGTCTTAAGGCTTGAGCAGAAAATTAGGGTAGATCTAAAGATCAAATGTACCATGCTGAAAAAAGCAGTGGGGGATTGAATGTCTACTGTTGAAATCCTTTTGGGGGTCACAGAAGTTTCAGATCAATATGAAATTTGTTTTCCCTCTTCCTCCAGATATTTTTGACCTTATGAACATATTGGATGAAAAATAAATATTATGGTGGGCCCTATGAATTTTTTAACAGTGAAAATCATTATCCCTGCTGCTATTTTTAGTGCGGTCCATTTGAGCTTTGGATATGATTTATTTTTTGGCTAATGCTCTAAAATGATCTCGAAAAATAGATGAATGGTGTGGATATAATAAATACATCATTGTGGGCCCATGTAACTTTGATCTCGTTTGAACCGTTCGCACAACTCGGAGCTCAAGGAGCGTAGGTGCTCGTCTTCCCACGACATGTATGTACTCCCCCTGCCACCTAGGGTCATGCTTTGTGGGCCCATCATGATGTATGTGTTTCATCCATTTCGTTTATCCATTTTTATTGAGCATTTTAGGGCTTCACACAAAATTTGCGAGGGATATAAATCTCAGGTGGACCACACCACAGGAAAACAATAGTGATTGGATATCCATCATTAAAATTCTCTTAAGGCCCATTGTGCTGTTTATTTGACATCCAATCTGTTGATTAGGTCATACAAGCCTGATGAAGGGGAAAAACAAAGATCCTCTTGATCTAAAACTTTTATGGCCCAAGAATGTTTTTAATGGTCTACTTAAGTTTTATTCAATTTCCATTGGTTTTTATGGTGTAGCCCACTTGAGTTTTACATGTACCTTATTTTTGGGCTCATACTCTAGAATGATTTGAAAAAGTTGATGGACGGTGTGGATCAAACACATAAATCATGATGGGGCATAAAGAAGTTTCACAGGTTAAAGGTTATTTTGTATTTCGCAAACAATTTAAAAGAAAAAAATTGCCATAATAAGGGTACTTTTGGAAACAAAAATTTTTGTTTAATGAAAAATCACGGAGCGCATTCTGCGTTCACCATTTAGCCAAACTCCTATCACAGAAAGAATTCAGTGAAAAACCACTTAGCGCTTTCTGTCTTTCACGTTAACAACGCATTAACAAACACCACTAAACACGAAAAAAATCTTCAATTCTGTGTTAAGTGAAAAAATTAAACGTTAACAAACATAGCCTTAGTTTGTCAAATTTGGGCCCAATTGTATGGGTCATCATATTCAAGCCTAATCCTATTGGCATAATGTAACTGGGCTTCAAGGATGTCCAATGGGGAAAACTTCATTTCGAATAAGGAGAAATTGTCATTTAAAGTGTAACTAATAAATTGACTAGAACTTTTCATCTGAGTATATATTATAAGACATACGACCTATGAATTTTTATTGTAACAAGTCATCCAAGATCAACCAGCCCTATAACAGGTCACGTTGGTTTGTTTCTTAATAAAATGATTTCTTCCAACTCAAAAGTACAATTAAAAAAAAAATAACTTACCATTTTTTTTTAATAAGTTTTAATTTGGACCTATCTTGTTCATTTTAGAATTTTAATATATGGTCTTTTTATGGATTACTTTTAATCATACTAGGAATCATTTGACATAATTAAATTACGACTTTTCCTTTTTAGTAAAAGCTTACTATTTCTAATAATGCTTATTTTAGCTTAATATTTTTATTTATAAGTGATATAATAGGAAATTCTAAGCATTATTTAATAACAAAATTCTAAAATTTTATTTTATCTTATGGAATCTTGGGGATTCATTTCTTTCAAGTCGAGTCTCTAGTCAAGTAATTCAGATGACTAGTCTGTTACATCTGGACAGAATTGTTGGGGGCCTTGCACAAAACCTTAGGATCTAGCCCTCCAGAACAAACCAGAATTATGAAATAACAAAGAAATGGAAACAATCAAAGCAATAATCACATACCACACAAGAGATTTTTACGTGAAAAATCCTCAAAGAGGTAAAAACCACAGGACCTCGTCCAGATTAACAATTTACTATAAAACAGAACGTTACAACCGATCACAAGCATGCCTTGATATGATCAAACCTTCATCACTCACGTAGGAGTGGAAAAACAGTAACAGAAACAAAAGAAAACTGAGAGATCTCACCGATTATAAGGACGTAGAAATGCTGAGATATGGTAGATCACCTCCAGGAGCATAACCTCCCTTCTACAAGTTTCCTCTTTCTCTCTTTTTCTCTCTCTCTCTCTCTTACACCTTTGATATCCCTCTTGTATTTTTCTATCACCATTATGCCCTAGAAAGATCCTAGGCAACCCCTTTTATAGTTTTGGAAAACTCATTTCCGCATCTCAGTTGCGAAAGGACTTGCGACATGAAATTCGCACAAAATCGCGGAAGGAATCTGCGTAACCACGACTGGTCATGCACCACCCATGACCGATCGAGCGCCACCTATGACCAGTCGTGCACCTCCTACGACCGGTCGAACACCCCATAGAAAATCAGTCCAAACTCGCTGGACTTTGAGTCGTGCAACTCACGACTGGTCGAGCACCAGCCCACGACTGGTGGTGGACCACCTACGACCGGTCAAGTAGTGCGGTAAATTACTCTGATTTTTTAACCCGCTGCACTGTCTCTCCCCTGAACTAAGGAAGAAAACCTCATCAAATCTCCCCCTTTCCAACTCAGGAGGGATGCATCTTCCTCAAGCCAGCCTAGTTTCTACAAACCTCAAACTTGCCCTTGAGCAAAGCCTTGGTCATCATGTCTGACCCATTATCGTCCGTGTAGACCTTCTCAAGGTGTAACACCTTTTGTTCCAAAGTATCCCTGATCCAATTATATTGAATCTCTATGTGCTTCGACTTGGAATGCTAACTTGGATTCTTGCTCAAGTGTATAGCACTCTTACTATCGCAATAGACCACGTGCTGCTCCTACTTCAGGCTAAGTTCCTGTAGGAACCTCTTCATTCAAAACATCTCTTTATATGCATCTGTGACTGCAATGTACTCGGCCTCTGTCGTCGACAATACTACGACCCTCTATAGCTTGCTCTGCCAAGAGACCGCTCCCCCTACAAACCTGAACATGAACTCCAATGTAGACTTTCTGAAGTCTATGTCTCCTATCATATCTGTATCTGTGTAGTCATCTAGCACGGGTTTACTGTCACCATAGCATAGGCTCAACCTGGATGAGCCTCTTAGATACCGCAGTATCCACTTCACTGTTGTCTAATGTTCTTTGATAGGATTGGAAAGATACCGGCTGACAACACCAACTACATATGCTATGTCTAGGCGTGTATACATCATAGCATATATCAAACTTTCTACGGCTGACGTGTAGGGTATCTTCTGCATCTCTTCCACCTCTGCCTTCATCTTGGGACACTGCCTGTCGCTCAATCTAAAGTGACCATCCAGTGGAGTACTGACCGACTTTGCTACATTCATATTGAACCGCTCTAGGACTTTCTCAATATACCGCTCTTGTCACAGCCAAAGCTTCATACTGCTTCTATCACAGGTTATCTCTATTCCCAGGATCTGTTTAGCCGGGCCCAAGTCTTTCATCGCAAAAGATTTACCCAACTCCTGTTTCATCCTATCGATCTTCTTGATGTCTTTTTCCATAATGAGCATGTCATCAATGTATAACAGCAGAACTAAGAAATCACCATCTGAGAACTTGCGCGTGAACAGACAGTGGTCCGATTCCATTCTGTCATACCCATGCTGTAACATGAACGAATCAAACTTCTTGTACCATTGCCGTAGAGCTTGTTTTAGCCCATACAAGCTCTTTCTCAGCCTACACACCATATACTCCTTGCCTTTGACTTTGAACCCCTCTGTTTGGTGCATGTAGATCTCTTTTTCCAGGTCACCATGGAGAAAAATAGTTTTAACATCTAACTACTTTAACTCTAGATCCATGCTAGCCGCCAACCCAAGAAACACCCGTATGGATGTCATCTTCACAATTGGTGAGAATATCTCCTCAAAGTCTATACCTTTCCTCTGACCAAACCCTTTTATCACAAGTCTGGCCTTGAACCTCGTCTGTGAATTCTTCTGCTCAACCTTCTTTCTGAACACACACTTGTTACTCAAAGCTTTCTTGCCCTTAAGCAGTTTCACCATATCATAGGTGTGGTTCTTATGTAAGGATTCCATCTTCTCTTGGATAGCTTTCAACTACTCCTCTTTATGCTCGTCGACTAGGGCCTCAGAATGGTCTTCTAGCTCTCCCCCATCAGTCAACATAATGTACTCATGCGGTGAGTACCTCTTGGACAGCTGTCTGTCCCTAGATGACCTCCTCACTTGTGGCTCAACAGGTGGATCAAGTGGGAGCTGCTTCCCCCGTCCATTTTCTGAAGGAACTCCCTCGTTCTCTACACCTTTCTGTACTCCACCGTCATCAGGCACCATGGGAGGAATAATCGGATCTATGTCCTCTAGCTCACCTGAATTAGGCTAGTTCTTTTTTGGTTTACCAATGTCTTCTATACACTGATCTTCAAAGAAAACCACATCTCTGCTTTTGATGAGCTTCCTCTTAGTCAGATCTCACAATCTATAACCGAACTTTTCATCACCGTACCCCAAGAACACACACTGCCTGATCTTTATATCGAGCTTGGACCTCTCGTCCTTTGGTACGTGAATGGATGCCTTACCTCTAAACACCCTGAGATGACTGTATAATGGATCCTGTCTAGTCCACACCTTCTTAGGTACTTCTCCATTTAACGGGGCTGATGGAGACCTGTTTATTAAATACACCGCCGTGTGCATTGCTTATCTCCAGAACGTCTTGGACAACTTTGCATGGGATAACATGCATATGATTCTCTTTAGAATGATGCGATTCATTATCTCAACTACACCATTATGCTGGGGGGTCTTGGGAACTGTCTGTTCATGCCGTATACCCAGAGACTTACAGTACTCATGAAAGTTGTTAATGTATTCACCACCATTGTCAGTGCGGATGCACTTCAATGATCTACCTGTCTCTCTCTCGACCATAACATGAAATAATTTAAACACACCAAAGACCTTGTCCTTGAATTTCAATGCATAAACCCAAACCCTCCTAGATGCATTATCTATAAAAGTAACAAAATACAATACCCCACCCAATGTTTTTGTCCTCATAAGACCATAAATATCAGAATAAACCAAATATAATGCATGCACTTTATTAACATGAGAAACAGTTTTAACGAATGAAACTCTATGTTGTTTCCCTGATAAACAATCAAGACAGGTTTTAAGAGGCGTACCTGTCATGTCTAGAAGGAGCCACTACTTCGCTAATAGCTGAAGCCCTTTTCACTCATGTGGCCTAGACGCCTGTACCACATGTCAATAGCTGAATCTTCCGCTGCGTTCAACCCACCCTTTCATACACTGACACTTGTCTTGTATAGGGTGCAACACTTCTTTCCTCTGGCTGCGATCAACGAACCCTTGATGAGCTTCCACCGCCCACCAACAAACCGGCTTTCATAGCCATCATCCTCTAACCTTCCCGTCGACATCAAGTTGAGGCGAAGGTCTGGGATATGCCTCACATCCCTAAGAACCAATGTGTAACCCACATCAGTTTTCACACAAATATCATCGACCCCTACGATCTCCGATATGCCAGAATTTCTCATCTTCATGGTCTCATAATCACCTGACTTGTAGCTTGTGAAGAAATCCCTACGTGGAGTCGCATGAAAAGAGGATCCTGAGTCTATCACCTAGTCGGTGTCCTAACTCGTAGCCGTGAGACATACATCATGATCTGCAGAAAGAATAACTACAACGTCGCCATCTGAAGCGACCGTAGTGGAATTTGATTCATCTCTTTTCTCCTTTCCTTTTCCTTTCTTATCGTTCTTAGCCTTATGACATTCATATTTATAGTGGCCCTTCTTGCCACAATTTCAGCATTCAACATCTTTTCTATTACTCGACTTGCCTCTTAATTTATCTCGGGCCTTTCCCCTCTTCCTGTTCTTTTCACTCTCTCGTTCATGTGTCACAAGGGCCTCTTGCTGAGTAGACCCCTGAGACTTCTTCTTTGTCTCCCCATTGAAGAGACAGCTAGTCACCTGTTCCATGGATATCTTTTTGTCTGGCGCGGAGTTACTTAGAGACACTACCAATGTCTCCCAACTATCAGGCAACGAATTAAGTAATAGTAAAGCCTGAAATTCATCATCCAGGACCATCTTCATAGCAAAGAGTTGGTTCACTATATTGTTGACCTCATTCATGTGCTCGGCCACAGAACCACCATCCTTGAACTTGAGATTCACAAGTCGCCTTATCAGAAAATTTTTATTACCGGTTGTCTTCCTCTCATACAGCCCTTCTAGTTTCAGACATAGGCTGGCGGCTGAGGTCTCCGTAGACACATGGTGGAATACATAATCATCCAGTCATTGTCTAATATTCCCCATCGCCTTCCGGTCCATCTTCTTCCAATCATCATCAGACATATCTTTGGATTTTCCTAATATGCCTAAAATTTGAGAATATAGGTCCTTGCAATAAAGCAAGTCCTCCATCTTAGCCTTCCATATGGTCCAGTTAGAACCATTGAGGCTGATCATCCTTAATGAGCCACCTTCCATAATTCTAAATCGATCCTACCCGTTCAATGAACTTAGCGCTCTGATACCACTTTGTTGGGGGCCTCGCACAAAACCTTAGGATCTAGCCTTCCAGAACAAACTAGAATTATGGAATAATAAAGTAATGAAAATAATCAAAGTAACAATCACACACCACACAAGAGATTTTTACATGGAAAACCCTCAAAGAGGTAAAAACCACGAGACCTCGTCCAAATCAACAATCCACTATAAAGCAGAATGTTACAACCGATCATAAGCACACCTTGCTATGATCAAATCTTCATCACTCACGTAGGAGTGGATAAACAGTAAAAGAAATAAAAGAAAACTGAGAGATCTAACCGATTACGAGGATGTAGAAGTGTTGAGATATGGTAGATCACTTCCACGAACATAACCTCTATTCTACAAGCTTCCTCTCTCTTTTTCTCCCTCTCTCACACACCTTTGATATCCCTCTTGTATTTTTTTATCACCATCATGCCCTAGAAAAATCCTAGGCAACTCCTTTTATAGTTTTAGGAAACTCCTTTCCGCATCTCAGTTGCGAAAGGACTTGCGACACGAAATCCGCGCAAAATTGCAAAACGAATCTGCGTAACCACGACTGGTCGTGCACCACCCATGACCGGTTGAGCGCCACCTACGACCGGTCGTGCACCTCCCATGACTAGTCGAGCACCCCGGAGAAAATTAGTCCAAACTCGCTGGACTTTGATTTGTGCAACTCACGACTGGTCGTGCACCAACCCACGACCAGTCGTGGACCAGCTACGACCAGTCGAGCAGCGCAGTAAATTACTCTAATTTTTCAACCCGCTGCACTGTCTCTCCCCTGAACTGAGGAGGAAAACCCCATCAAGAATATGTGCTAAAAAAGAATTTTTTTTTTAAAAAAACTCCTCAATGGGTAGGGGTGGCAAAGGGTTGGGTTTGATTCATGTCAAGGTTAGCTAACCCAACTCATTCACTAAACAGGCAAAATTCCATCCAAACCCAACCCACTGAAAATTCATCAAATTACTTGAACCTGACCCGACACGACCCAACCCATTAAATTGTAATCTGGTCTTTTTGATACCTTACAGTGCGCTGAACACCAACCCGAGCATGACCCAACCAACTAACATTTAGCTTGGCTCAAACCTAAGGCCCTGCCTTAAAAGCTGTCGGTCTAGTTGACCCACAGGCTGAGTCAACCTCATACCACCCCTATCAATAGGACAACCATAATCTTCTTAATTTTCACTAACAAATAGAGTTTAAAAAGAGAAATACATTAACAGATCGTATTAAACTAAAAAGGTTGAAAGATTGGTGGCTTGGATTTTGAAACTGGGGAGATTTTTGGGGCATGGTCCATCCATGATTAATCTCAATAGAAAAATCATCATCCGAAATTACAGCATGATCATGAGATCACTACTTGTTAGACAAAGCAATCCAAATGAGGCTGGGATTGAATATGGTATATATAATTAGAAGGGAACAGCACCAATCTTGGTGCACATGGAAAAAATGAATTATCAATACTGTCTGTCCATCTGTCGATCCCTAAAAAAAAGATAGCATATTTTTTAAAAATAAAACCTTTCAAACAATCCTATCTATTGTCACAAGTGCTACATCATCCCATCTACAATGGGGCTCACTGTGTTCTGTGTGTACGCATGTGACATAATCCACTCCTTCCATCAGCATATGCCATCCAAACTGTTCATCATGTGTATCAGCTGGATTAAGAGACACTATGAAAAATTGATGTAGAGCAGGTTGCAGACATTTTCATGGAAAAGATGGATTTAAAGAAGGTTAAATCAGAGACGGAAATGATCTGAACTGTCAGGACCTTAAATCAGTCATATCTCACAATTGGGATGAGTATTTTGACATATTATATATAAATTTTGTGTAGGAGAGCCTACTTAAGCCAACCAACCCTGCTTTGCCGGGTTATACCGATGCCGGATTTGTGAGATTCCATTAGATTGATGGCTGAAAGTCCCTTTTAATTTCATTTTGCTATGAATAATAAGTTTTAGTTCAAGTATAACTTTTGATCCTTTGAGTTGTAGAAGTCTTGCCCAACATGAAAATAGCTTAGAAAAGATAAGGTGAATAAGGTGGTTGGGCCAAATTGGACACTTATTATTTTTGGCCGAAAATCATGAAGTATCGTAAAAATATAGGCCATATATAACTAGTAAGTTTACTATTTATAGATGAGTTTCTTATTTAAAGAGTTGTAATATATATATATATATATATATATATATATATATATATATATATATATATATATATATATATATATATATATATATATATATATATATATATATATATAATCATCAATCAAATTATTTCAAATTTATTAGGAATTATTTATGCTTTTATCCCTCATGGATGTGAGGAAGCTCTGTGAGAAGTCCGGAGAGCTATGTGGATTTAGAGTAATTATCCCATGAAGAAGATGGTGATCAACCTCATCACATCCCTCCCTACATGCAATTTTACAATCTTCCCTCTGCTGTGGCTCCTTAGTTTTGGATTGCTAATATTTTTTGGATTTATGGTGAACTCAAGTGCTCTTTGGACGAAGTGGATTTACAAACACAATACCATCACAGAGTTCGGGTGTTAGAGGATTCTGGGCCATTACACATCTGTGTTTTTTTTTTTTTTTTTTAAGTGGATGGTTCCAACTTTTGCAAAAGGTAGTCCTGCTGGGGCCAACCAATTGGACAGGGTAGATTTCACACGCACATGACAGGTTGAAAGTTATGGGCTGATTGATTTATATACACTGCTTTGCCAATTTGGATTTGACACCTTACAAAAGAGGGCATGATTATCTACAAACGTTTGTGGAAAGGCATTTTTCTGTAACTCTTAAAGGTTGTTATCGTGCATGTGAAAGTTATTAACATGTAGGAACTTATCCCCCGTGTTGTGCATATGCGATCCAATCCGTTCATCAAATGTGTCCCACCTTGACAATTAGACGCTCCAAAAAAGATCTATAATTTCACTTCTTCGGACGCACCATAGAAAAAAAAAAGGACATCTACCTTAATAACTTCCAATTTCACATGGCAATTCCGTGATGGTTGGATTGGCCTTGTTACTGGGGCGGCTTTCCACTTTCTTGGTGGGACGTGGATTCCGTACACAAATAACAGTGGGCCCCACATGCAGATTTGTAGCATAAGCTTTTTCTACAAACTTTGCTGAGGATCCGACCTCATTACTGAAGGGAAATGTTACAATGCCCAATATAAAAATGGGTCTTGTCTATCATGGCTCAGATATGACATAAAACCCGTCACAACAGCAACGGTCATCTATGTAACACAAAGAAAAGTACCTGTGTGATGACAACCATTCATCATCAGCATCATAGTCTCATTTATATATCTTTGCCTCATTCTAACTGATTTGTCTTTATTAAACCTGCCCTTCCTATCATTTCTAGAGCCAATCTTCTATTGGCAACCAACTGTTCATTTCCCTTGTTAACTCCACACTGGGAGTCCCTTCTGCGATTGCTAGCATCCCCCCTTCAGGCCATTCAACCCTAATCAAAGCTCACCTCTTTATTGACGGGCTTAAAATGGTGTTAGGCCTGACTATTGAGTTACGAGCGGTGGGACTGCCAAGCTGGGGTTATTTGAGTTTTGCCGTCATACTTATCTTGTACTTGACTCATCACCCACCCTCATCTCTTCTCTAATTTTCGTAGCACATTATCTTGTTCTTGATACTTTATTGTACTTGACTCATCACTAAATAGCAATATCAAACCTAGGAAGAAGTTTTAGAATCAAACTCCAACTCAAACTCCTTAAAAAACTGTTACCTATCATAAACAGTATTCTTACTATTTATAGACGGTCATGATTTCTACTAAACTCCATGGTTTTTGGCCAAAAATAGTAAGTGTCCAATCTGGCCTAACCATGTTAGTCTCCTAATTTTTCTAAGCCCTTTCATGTTGGGCATAACTCCTAAAGCTTAAAGGAACAAAAGTTATGATCGAACTAAAACTTACTATAATAAATAGACTTTCAACGATCAATTTGATAAAATCTCGCAAATCTGGCATAGGCAAACTGGCATAGTGGGGTTGGCTGGCTAAAGTAGCTTCTCCTACCCCAAAATCATATATGGTACGTCGAATAACTCATTCCGGCATAGAAGCTCCATGGATTTGGAGTAATTATACCCCAGGGAAGATGGTGATCGACCTCATCACGTCCATCCCTACGTCACAAACCATCTCAGTCTACTTTCCATCATTTTCCTTTAAATAAGGTTTACTATTGGGAACAAGTATTATCCATTCATCAACATCATTGTTATGGATCTTGATCTGTCAATCATTTCTAATGCCCAATCCTCTACTAGAAAACAAGTAATGATTTCCGTTCTCACCAAACCATTACTAGTTCTTTTCTATCTTCTTAGCAACTTCCTTTGGGTCTTTGGAACTTAATCAAAGTTCAACTCTTTATGTAAGACATCTCCAATATGGTTGGCAAGTATGGCCTAATGAGCTCTTGGTCCCCACTATTGGATTGCAATTGTTGGTCCTGTCAAACTGGGTGTACTAAAAGATTTTCCTTTTACTCATCCCGAGCTTGGTGCATTACCAACATATGATGTTCATTAATCAGTGGCGGCCACTGATTGACAAATTGGTGTAGGTCAAAGTTATGGACAATTTCATCGATAGCCAGTATCAAAATAAACTGGGTTAGAAAGCTCGATCTAGAATCTAACTTGCACTACAGCTTCCGACGGCTATAACCTTGCGACAGTTATCCCTTCTATGTGTATAGAATCTCATTAGAAAGCTATTGACAAACACTACTTCTAGGTCAATGTCAAAAATCATCAGTCCTTAAACAAATTCACAAAATTCAATTACTTTAGGTTAAATATGATTTTGAGTCCAAATTCATTACTTTTAGTTGTTTTAATATTTGAAGGCTTGTTTAATTACCTAAAGTCTTTGTTTTGAGTCTTTTAAGGGAGTTCGTATTGGGTTAAACTCTACTATTTTTAGAAAGTTTACTATATTAGAAAGATTACAAATTTAGTTTCTATAAGTCATACCAAGGACAACTTAAATAGATGAGTTCATCCATTATTATCGATTTTGTTATCATTTTTAGACTTCTTTTACATTATGGATTCAAGGATTATTGTAAGAAAGAAGATAGTAATCCCTTCCTTTCTTTTCAACCACACACCTACTATGGTAGTTGGGATTAGAATGAGGTCTTTTCTTTAGGTCAATGACTTCCAATAGTGAACTACACTGAGTTGGGCCCAATAGTATGCGGAGAATGTCTATGTTGACTCCAAGTCAGTCCTCTCACATAAGGTGACCAATCCAAATAATGTAAGTATGTCTAAGGGGTCGTTTGACACCATGGATTTGGGGGGATTTGAGGGGGTTTCAAATTGTCTAGTTGTTTGGTAGCATAAAGCAAGTGGGAGTTTCAAATCCTCTCAAAGGGAGGTTTGAAATCCATGGTGAGAGCTTGGATTACACCTAAAATTATTTCAATAGTTACATGTGTAACATGTGTGTCACCATACTCTTATTTTATTGGGCACATGGCCCACTAATGATATCAAAAAACAATTAGATTATCAATGACATCACCATTAATTACTTTAATATGATAATCAGCATCATCCAAACATTGTCCATGTAAATCAATGGTTAAAATCGTTGGTTAGTCACTTGGACATAATCTTGTGCTTGTAGCCCATCTGAGACTTGGAATTTCATCATTTTCGGGCAAAAGCATATATTTCAGCGGGCTTATTACAACCATTGTATCAAACACTACATATGTCACTAATTAGAGCTATTAAAGTTGATTTAGTAATTAAATTCAAACCCCATAAATATATCATGCATAAATACTTTTGGATTAAAGTTGATTCCCAATCTAGGGTGCCCAATAGGAGGATTTCAAATCCACGCAGGGGTTCCAAATCTAGGGTTTCCAAATCCACACTCCCAAGCAGGCCCTAAGTATCTGTATGGTAATGGTTAAGGCACTGAGATCCATGGACCACAATTCTTCCCAACAATAGATTATTGTCTCTAATTTAAGAGTGCCTAAGGACATCAAACTCCATAATCAATAAATATGTTCCACAAATTAACTAAGCAAATAAATGATAAATCTATATAAAGTCGGTTAAGGAGCAATTAAACATGAGTGGGTCCCACACATGTACACATTTGGGTCAATGACATCCAGTGCGTACCCACATGATCACATGATCTAAATCATTGGTTCAAATTACCGTTGATCGTGTTGTTATAGGCTTGTTCACGCTACATGATCGAAAGAGTGATGATCTAACATTGGGCCTGCATGGAATTTCAATTGATTAGTTTTTGTAAACATTGCACAATTTAGATGGTGGTGATGATTTAGATCTTGATCGGACCATAATTCACTTGTTTATGTCCGTTTAACTTAAAATTTGATGGGGAAGAGTTATTCCACGTTATGAAGCTTTTAGATGGTTTGTATATAAACTTTGGTGATTATGTCTATCAAGGTTTAAATCGAACAATTGACTCCTTTTTGGACGGATCTCATCCACTTAAGATAGATTGGGCTGAAACTTTGAATGTATATAGCCAAATCAGGATGTGCAGATCACGTGATGTGATATTAAATGTTTTAATTTTAAGTATAATAAAAAGACTATGCTTATTTTAGTAATAATGACAAGGAATGGGACCATATTAGATATGCTATACTTGCAAAAACTTGGGAGATTTTCCTCGGTGTACTTTCCTTCTCTGCAAGAGCCATCTTCCAACAATAAAAATCTATACTTAAAGAAGATTTTAGATATTGGAATTGTAGATAAAGAAACCGAATGGTGAATGAAGGTTTCATGGTAAAAAGAGGCAGAGATGTCTACACGGTGAAAGGAGGTTGTTTTTATTCAAAACACTAGCAATGGAGCAAATGATCAATACTTTTTTCTCTTTCTTCTTCCTTTTTTTTTTTAAAAAAAAATTAATTATTTTATTTTATTATTATTATTATTATTTTTAAGTAAACAAGGATATTGAAAAAAAAAAAAAAAACTAGAGATTTCGATGAAAGAAAGAGAGAAATAAGAGGGAGGATGTCTCAGGAATTCCTTTCTGTGGTAATTTGGTAATTTCACTTTGCTAACAAACTGCTATAGAGTAGAGGTAACATAGGAAAAAGTAATTGCAATGGTGTTTTTATCTGACGGTGGGTAAAGATACAGGAGATTTTACAAATATGCATATTTAGAAGGTATTTTTGCAATATAAGAAAAAGGAAGTGTAAATCAGGTCCATCCAAAACTCGAGTGAGCCACCCCACAAGGAACAATGGGATAGGAAACATGACATTGAAACCCTAAACCTACTGAAGCCTTTGGAAGAAGTAGATATTTGACTTTTGCCTTCCCCTACCATATCTTCATCTCATGATCAGTTGGATGTCATCTAAACATCACAATGATAGCTTGGAATATTTCAATGATAGATATCTCTATTCCCAAATTTTCTTTGAGTGTGGCCCACTTGAGTTTTGGATGGTAATAATTTTCAGGCATAACTAAAGTGGAAGGAGGGGATACATATTATTATAAAAAGGTGATTCATTGAATGAATCACCTTTAAACAAATGATATTAATTAAAGTCATAACATCCAAACAACATAGCAAGAAAAATAGTAAAATGAATATCAACAACCAAACAATAACTGAAAATGAAATCAACTTCAAAAACTGATACTTAGAATAATAATTCCATGAATAGTATCTCTCTACAAAATTATTTCAGGACTATCAACAAGAAAGGCCCTAATTTATTTATGGGGTCTTCAGTAACTTAGAAGTTGCATTTTAAGGTGAAAAAAGAAAGTAATCAGACTGGCTCGTGGGTATCACCTGAGTCTAGATACTCAAATGTTACGGGCTTAGTCGACAAGCCCTTGGCCGAGTCATCAACTCAATTTCACCCGGTTTGAACCGAGTGTGATTCGACTCAAATTCTATAATGGTTAGAATCATGCATGACTATTACTATAGTTGTCGGAACCTGGCCACTTAATTTGTAAATCTCCAAGATTCTCTTGAATAGCGGCGCCCAACTAAATTGAGGTTGTAATCATGTTTGTGCACACTACTTCCCATTTTGAATCGTACACGTGTCATCAATTGGCACACACGTAAAAGGAGGCCGAAAGTGATGCCTCCCCAACTCATTTCTATAGAGAATAACCAAAACGACTCGTCTCCGAGAATCCCTTATTCGTTGACAGCTGTAAAATTAAATAATTTAATGTTGTCACCCAAACAATCCCTTACACCTTAGGTTAAGCTATATTTGTGTTGCATGGCACATGTTATATATGTGATGCTTGGAGGACTTGAGGTCGAGCACCGCCTTCCTCATAGGGATAACTGTTCCAAATTCATAGAATTTCTCTGAACTCCTCACAAAGACTCATCAAATCCACGAGATAAAAAATAAGGAAAATAGAAAATAAATTTTATAAAATTCGAAATTGATTGATGAATGAATTAAATGAGTTCATAACCTTTTAAATAGGGATACTAAGCAATGAGAGAGAAATCAGAATCAAATTATATCTAAAACTTTTAAAATTCACAACTTACTATAAATAGTAAATTTACTATTTATAGATGTTTATGATGTCTTCAAGTGTGCAAGGTTTTTGGTCAAAAATAGTAAGTATCCTATTTGGCTTCACCAAGCGGTTCTCCTAATTATTTTAAGCACTTCTCGCGTTGGGCACGACTCCTAAAGCCTAATAGATGAAGAGTTATAATCAAATTAGAATTTACTATTTATAGTGAAAATAGATTTAAAATAGGAAAATGACCATTGATCTGGTGGTATTTCGCAAATTCGGCTTGCACAACATGGCGTAGGGGGGTGGGTGGCTAAAGTAACTTGTTCTACCCCAAAGTCATATATTTTACGTCTAATAATTCATTTCGAATTGCGATATATGCCTGATTTAAGGTCTAACAGTCCGAATCACTTCTGAGATCAACCAGGCTTTTTTTTATCCATCCTAGCCATTAAACTATCTGCGACTTGCTCTACATCAATATGGCTGGCAAAAAAAAAAAATCAAAAAAAAAAAAAAAAAAAAAAAAAGCAGCCAATTTAGTTGTATCAAATATTATGAAATTTCATGGTATTTCATTATTATTACTCTAATTTGGTACAAAATTTCATGATATTTAAAGGCATTTGGTGTAATTAACCAATCACACTCTTAACTACCTATCTATTTGACAGATTGTGGTGACTTGAGAAATGAAAAGGCCTGCGTTTTTTAGACATAATATCTAAACATTGTCTTAATTAAACTCAATAGAAAGCTCATATTGTTGGATATAAGTATATTGGGCCGACTTGCCTGCAATCACTAGATCGAGGATGAGTTCCACATGAATTTCTCACATAATATCCATAGGAAAATATTCATCCTTTCATTTTTTCTTTTGGATTAAATTTAAATTTTAAGTTCAATCTCGAAGAGAAAATTGTGATGAGGAATGCATGGATCAAATGTGATAGAAATAAGCTCTATCATATCCAAGACTCCCCCCATTTCCTCTCGATTTCTCCATAAAGACACTCATCTAAGAAAATCCCCTAAGGAGAAATAATAAGAAGGGAATACCTATATAATTTGCATTGTCCATTAAAATGGTCTCTAGAAGATATAAGCATCCAGCATGTTTATGGGCCATCCTACATATAAAATTAAAAGGGTGACTAAATCATTTCCTCTCTCATAGTAGTTAGGCCCACCATTGGACATAAGTGATGCATCTTTAGCTTTGTACAAAAGTTCACAAGATCGTGCTAATACCTTCAGATTGTGTAAGCTGACCTAGCCATCCAGATAGCAGAAAATCATGTGTCATATATTGACACGTGTGCCTGCTTGTGTATAGTCAGGACTTCCATGTTTATGTAGTAATTAAGCAAAAACTCAAGGAGAGGAACATCATTGAAGAGGGGTGGTAATGTTTAGAAAAGCTGTGGCAGGAGCCATTTACACAGGACTTCACGTGATGGATGGGAGAGGTGTCTATTCAAGTACTTATGAGCATCACCAATCAATGGTAGGCCTTAATAAATGAAGCGGTCCGACCTCAACTTTCAGGTTTTGAATACTTCTAAACCTTTTTTTTGTTGTATCCTGTGACAGTTGTGGTCCACTTTTTAGAATAATAGTATCAAAACAATCACAAGATCTCATTCATGGTATTGAGTCACTTAGTCATTCACTTCACGAGGGAGCGTCTCAGTTTCTACTGTAGTAAAAAACGTGGAAACCCTAGCATGATTTTCACCGATATGGATGGAATGATTTTGAATGCATGCGATCCGTCCCGTTGATCAGGTGTGCCACCCTATGATAGGTATGGTACCCAAAATCAGGCCAATTTAATACTCAGGTAAGCTAAACAATGGAAAATAGTTGAAGGGGAAGTCCCACCATTAAAATCGTTGGAATGGTGTATGGGTCCACTGTGATTTATATATGTCATCCAGTCCGCTTATCTGATGCGTCACACTAGAATGAAATGAATTTTCTGAAACCAGAACATTATATAACTTTTGTTACCCACAAAACATCAATTTATATGATTTAGGTATGGTTTTACACTTTTCTTAATGATGTGGTCCTTATAAGTCTTGAATTTTAATGATTTTCAAAATAAATGATGAAAATGTAGCAACCCAGTTGATGGATGGAGTGGAACTTTTGCATCTGTCCTTGTAGTGGTCAGTCAGTGCAAGTCAGCCCCTTTGTGCGGTTACGCGAGTGTGGCTGTAGCAGTCTGTTAAAAAAAAAAAGTTCAATGCCTGTGGTGCCTAATGTAGCTGTGATTGGAGTCAGGACATGAATGATTCATAAGGCTGTGAATCTGGTCAGATGGGTCACGAGGAAAGGCTCACTCTCTGCACGTGGTCGTGGTTTGATTGGCAGACTTTGGACGGATGGTCATAAATGATCTAACCAATGGTCCAATGTGAGTGGTCCATTTATTAGATGCATGAACCATCCTATCACTGTGGTTGTTTTCCATGTAAATAAGATATGTATAGGTTGGTGCATGAAGTGGCCACATCGGGACAGGCCAGGCTAGGCCTGGGCCTAACCTGACATTAGCCCAGCCCCACAGTCACACTTATGACCTAAAGCCCAAGCCCATCATCGCCTAGCACAAGAAGCCCAAGTATAACCCTAGAAAGAATTGTTTGGACACAGGCCCAACTAGATCTAACTCAGTATGGCTAGAAAATTGATGAGTCCCTATTTCCTGGTTAAATGTTCTAGTTCTATCCATAATCAAGTGGGCTTGATCATACATGCACAAAGAAACATACATTTTGGAAGAATCAAGATGGATGGGTTGCTTAACCAAGATTATAGTATATAAAATGTGAATATGTAAAATTGGGTATAGTAGGGTTAGACTAAAATAAATTACAACCAGACTTGACATGAGAATTAATTGGGCCATTCATTGAAGAGTCAAGATCGGCCCATAGGCCCAAATACGTTATAAAAAAGAATAAGGAAATATTAACGACATTTGGACAGTAAGTTACTTAAGATTAATTACTTATGCCTTAAGTAGCTTATCTTGATTTTTACTTATTAAACTAAAGTAACTAAGTATTTTAAAGTTAAAAAATAAATACTTGTAATTGATTATAAACCAACCTTACTTATCTACTGGTGCAAGTAGAAAAAGTAACTTATTAGGTGGTATATCTAAATGGGTCCAATGAAAGGTGCTTCATGTGTAGGGTTAAAAAAAACTATGGATTGCTTAAATATATGAAATTTTACATTTGTTATTTGCGTGTAATATGCCACTCTTTTTGAAATAATTCGCACCGCTTTCATTAGATAAACTAACGTACAAGATTCTAAATATATTAATCTAAAATATTATATATATATATATATATATATATATATATATATATATATATATATATATATAGTGGAGTTATATCACATTTTGCTAGATAAAACCACCATAAAAGGTGGGCCACTTTGACAAAACTAAATCAATCAATATTCAAAGGCCTCTCAGCTACTACCTGAGAAGTAACCAAGATTATGTGCCGGGATATGTGACAAGTTTGGGCCCCTCACTTGATCACGAACCTATCTTCATGAGTAATGTATCGACTCCAGCATGGTTCAAATTCAAGTTGGCTCGGTTGATTTCCTAGTCGACCTGGCGATTTTTGAACCTTAGGCTAATTAATAAGAGGAGATTTTTTATTATTATTTTTTTTTAAAGCTGCGTTGCAACTGCTGCACCTACATATCTATCTTGCAGTGGATTGCTGAATTTAAAGTGGAATGGATTGCATGGGTCAGGCCGAAACAGACTCGGTGAGGTGGGGCCCACCCACCATAGGGTCCGCAACGATGGCGGTACTTTTGGAGCGTAGCGGTACCTCATGGCGTTTTCTAGTAAGATTCGTGAAAATGGGGGTGGACCCCACTTCACAAGACTCCTAACCCTTTCGACGTCGGGCCTCCCGGTCGCTTTCTACGTTCCTTTCCCACCTTTCATTCCTCTCGTCCTCACCTTCGTACGCCTCCCTTTCTGGGGGTGCGCACGTTTATAGTCCGGGCCCCACCTCCTGATAGGTTCGTCCGTGTGGGGTCCACGTGCTTGAGGCACTTGGTGGGAGGCACACGGCACCTTGACTGTTTGGAAGAGTTCAAACAAAGAAGCAAGGTTGGTGTGATTGATGGGTTTTGTTGCTTGCATCTCTTTTTCCGTGAACAGCTTTTGGAAAATAACAACTGTTTTTATTTCCTTTGTTAGATATACGGATAGTGGTTGAAGATGTGGGGCCCACCAACCCCATGTCCTTATGCTGATGCAGGATTCACAAACGACGTTTAGAGATTTAGCAAGCAGATATCATTCATTATTTTATACATATGGTTGCTTTTATTACATGTACTGAATAATGTATTATTTTAATATAAATATAATAATAGTTGCAACTGCCCATCCACTGTACACGTGGCGTACATGCACCTTCTGGGAATTTGTGGGACCCATTGTCTGTAATGGGTTTCCTGAAAATCATACTGACTGAGAAACCTCAGCCTTCTTATTTATTTATTTATTTTTGGCTGTTTAGTTTGGACAGTTTCCCATTTACTTTTAGACCGTTCGTTTTGTGGTTACCAATTGGACAGTTAGGATTGTGCAATCAGTACATTGATTTTTGCTACACTTCGTTGATAATGGGCCTAGCTATTTGGACGGTCCAGATTATGTTGAATGATGAGATGTGTGCAGTTGTAGTTCCCCATATTGGAAACTGAATAATGTGGCCGTTATTATTTTAAGATAAGATGGGACAACCCAATAGCTTAGTGCTTATGGCCACGTTAATCTCGTTTTAGTAGCTAAAACATGCTTTGATTAAGATAAAAATATTTTATTATTATTAACGACAAGGTCCCGAGTCCAATCCGTCCGTCCAAGTTATGGTCCACCCAACAAATAAATGCAGATAAATTCCAACCACTTGAAGATTAATTGACATCTTCTTATTGGTTGGCCCACCGACTATGGCAAGAAGCAGCCTTATGATCTTCTCATCAGGTAAGCTACACCGTAGAAAAAAATTCTATAGATATTAATAAACATCAATTACAAGTATGGCCCACTGAATGAGTGGATATGGCTGAATTTTACATATAATCTTTGAAGATATATATATATATATATATATATATATATATATATATATATATATATATATATATATATATATATATATGGAAAAAGTACTATGCGCTCGACCTCACAATAAGCTCCCGTGAGGCAGAATTGTGTGGGCCCCACCGTAATACATGTCGACCATCAACACCGTGCATTTGATGGGTCCACTTTAAATTATGGGATATCCTAAAAATCAGCCCTATACGGAACTCAGGTGGGCCATACCATCTAAAATCATGTGAAGACACCGTTAAAACATATAAAAGCATTTGGTGGGGCCAACCTGAGTTTTGAACGCTGCTGAAACTTGGTTTGAACCCTCATCCAAGTGGGACACACATAATGGATGGGCTGGATTTGCAAACCACATCTCGGTGGGCCCAAAAAATGATTATGAATGTTTTAATGTTGCAAAGCCCCTCTCCACTTCTGTAAGTGGTGTGGCCCACACAAGTCACGGATTGAATTAATTTTTGAGACCTAGGCCCACGATGGAATGGTGCATCTGACTGATGGGGTAGATTTTCGAAACGCATCACGGTGGAGCCCACACAGCTTGACCTCACGAGACGAACTCATGAGGTCCAGCGCATAGTACCTCTTCCCCCCCCCCCCCCACACACACACACTCAAAATCATCGGAGTAGCGCAAAGATGTACTAAGGTGATAACTAATAACTAATCCAAATCAACGAAGCTTCTCTGAACTCCTACCAAAGATAATTGAATCTCAAAATTTAATTGATAAATAATAAAAATAAATTTACAACCCTTTATACCAAGCAATGACAAAAGTTTCATAATCAAACTCTCTAAATTCGTGACTTACCATAAATATAAACTTACTATTTATAAATGATCATGATTTTGACGGGACATCTTGATTTTCAGCCAAAAATTTTAGGTGTCCCATTTGGCTTAACCATGTTATTCTCTTATTTTTTCTAAGTACTTTTTATGTTGGACACCGTTCTTAAAGCTCAAGGGATGAAGAGTTATAAATAATCTAAAACTTACTATAGATGGTAAAAGAATCGGGATCTTCTGTTATCTAGACAACAGGGATTTCCTGTTACCCTAATGGTTTGACATCTGAAGTTTTTTTTTATTTTTATTTTTAGTGAGTGGTGACATGGACTAATGAGGATTAGGGTATTAGGAAATCTCTTTTGACCTGATAAGAGGATCCAGACTCATGGTAAAAATGCAAATAAAATGGATTTTCAATGGTTGATATGGTGGAATCTCACAAATTCAGTCTGGACAACATGATTTGGGTGGCTAAAGTAGTTTCTCCTACCTCAAAATTATATATAATGCATTGAAAATCTCATTTTGGTTCACAAGATATACCTATTTTAAGGTTTTGACGGTTCTGATCACTTTCATATAAGATCGAGCCTTCTGGGGTTCGTCTTGAAAATGAAAGTGTGCAAACCGCTCTACATCAAAGAGAATATCAGATAAATGGATTGTATCATAAGATGCAATGCAACTATTTTTTCCACCAGCATAGGTAGACTATACTATGGTACAAAATGTGGACCACACCACGTGGAGCAGGACGCAGCATCAATTAATATCAATGGACGGACCGAGTGACTTAATGTACTGTTGTACCCACACGAAGAGTAGAGCAGCGTGATTTTAATACCAGGTGATCACCGTGACGTGGCCCATCTTTTTTACAGATAAGCTAGTTATTCTACTTGCTTGGCATGTTGGCGTGAAAACTGCTGGTATCATAACTTATGATACAGCCATTGTATCCTATCCTTTATGAATATTTTGGAAGGAATTTAACAAAAAAGAAAAAGAAAAAAACTACCTATTTAATATTAAATCTTACGTTCTTGGAAATTTGTTTAATAAGCTACCATGTAAATTTAGGTAATTGCCGGTAGAGTACCTTCGTTGTTATTTTCATTTTTCTCTTTTCTTTTTCTTCTCCTTTTTTTTTTTTTTTTGTTAAATATAAGGGAAGTGCCTTCCGTTTGTTTTTTCAGGGCTCATTTGATTTTCCAATTCCCCGATTAAAATAAATGGGTAATAATTATTTCCTTACAAATTTACAGGAAGCGGATTGCGAACTGAGTTAACTCAGTATGCTAAGCGTATAGAGTAGATTTTGTAGGCCTACTGTCATTTATACTTTGTATCCATTACGTCCATCTATTTCACCACATGATTTTAGGGCTTTATACAAAAAATGAAATATATACAAATCTTGGACCACACCACCAGAAACAGTGTGAATTGAACTTCTACCGTTGAAAAATTCTTAGAGACAACCGAAGTTTTAGAACAAGCTGATATTTGTTTTTTACCTTCATCCATGTTTTTCTGATCTTACGAACAGGTTGGATGAGAAATAAACATCACTGGGGCCTTAGAAAGTTTTCAACAATGGAAATCAATACTTGCACTTTTTCCTGTGGTATGATCCACTTGAGCTTTATATGTGCATCAATTTTGGGTTTAACCCCTAAAATGATCTGAAAAATTGAATGGACGGCATGGATAATCACATGCATTCTCGGTGGGCTCAACAGAGTTTACTTAGTACCATAAGAGCCTAAGTAAAGCTCTTATGGTACCATAAGAGCCTACTGACTAACTCGGTACGCAAATTTCAAATTTACATCACTCTTCCCGGATTGATTTAACCACCTGCTTTTAGATGCAAAAATAGAGAAGGCTACAAATTTTTGTGGGTCTCACTGTCTCACCGTAATGCATGTCGCTTATCTACACTGTTAATCTATTATGCTAGCTGAATTTATGGTATGAGCCTAAAAATGAGGCATATCCAAAGCTCAAGTGGACCATGCAACAAGAAAAGGAAATTGAATACTTACCATTAAAAACTTCTTGGGGCCACTGTTTTCTTTAGTGTGGGCCACTTGAGGGTTGGATCTACTTCATTTTCAATTCATGCCTTGAAATGTTGTGATAAAACTGATGGACAGAATGGATATATCAAATACATAACCGGAGGGTCTAAAATTTTAAACTAGCTCTTTTGAACCAGTTCCAATGTAAAAATTTTGATGGATTTTGAAGCAAGTTTAAAGGTTACCATTGTAAGATTATACATCTAGATGGCCGCATTGTGATGTTTATGTTGAACCCACCCCAACAACTAGATGGCACACTACATCTTAAGTCTATGTGCCAAAAATCAGCCACATTCATGATTCAGGTGGACCACACAATTGAAACAGCTTACAAGGCAATCCTCACCCTACAAAATTCGTTTTCCTTGGTATAGCCCACATGAACATAGTTAAGCCTGATGTTTGGGACCCAAGCCTAAATTTTTGTGTGGCATTTAATAGTTGAAGTGGATTTTATATAATCATCATGATAGGCCCTATACAAATGAAGGTGAACATCTATATCCCAACTATTTCCTTTTGTGTGGTCCACCTGAATCACAAGTCAACGTGATTTTATGGCCAAAAGCCTAATGTAAGATTATACATCTAATGGTCAAAGCAGATCTCACAAACTCATCAAAGTGAGCCTCGTAAATAATTAAGAAATCAAGACTGGCATCCCTCTCCCAGTTTTTTAAGAAACAAAGATTTAAGGGAATTTAGGGGACACTACCCTTTATTTGATATCCACTTTGACTACTAGATGTGTAATCCCATGTTAGGCCCAGGTAAAAATCATGCTGACATCTGATTTAGGTGGGCCTTACGAAGGAAACAACTGGGAAAGATGCAACGCTTGATTTTTTTAGGGTCCGCCATGATTTTTATATGAAATCCACTCCAACCATGAGATGTTATAGCAAAATTTAGGCCTAGCCAAACATCAGACTCATTCATAATTTAGTGGGCCACATCAAGAGAAAGAGTTCGGAGGGTAAGGGTTGCCTTATACACTGTTTACAATCATATGGTCCACCTAAATTATGGATGGAGCAGATTTTTGGGCCGATATGGGTGACTCGCCTAGTTGTTAGGGTAGATTTCACATAAACATCATGGTGAGGGTCAATCAAGTGGTTGATTGCTCTTCTAACTGAGGGTGCACAGGGAATCAGTAGAACCGGTAAACTAGATCGGAACTGACCAGACCGTGCAGTTTGGTTTGGTTTTGAAGTGCACCAGTTTCAGTTCTAGTTTTGAAAATCAAAGAACCGGTTAGTTCTTTTCGGTTCTTGGTTTGGGGTTCTATAGAACCGAACCTAGATTTGGACCCCTTGATCAATAAATATTTAAATATTATTATTATTATTATATATATAAAACTAGATCATTCATTAAATGGATCACAACATGAATAGACATTGGCAGCAAAATTGTTTTGGTAAACACGAAATGGTCATAAAAGCAAGCCATGACAAAATTACCCTCCGTGAAAATTTCCAGTAGAAGAGCTTGGGCTGGATTATGGACAAAAAAATAAAAAAATAAAATAAATAAATAAAAAATGCAATTGGGCTAGATTATAAAAAGCCCAAAATCGTAGAACGGAACCCTAACCAAACCGGTTTTTTACGGCCCGATTCCAATTCAATTCTACAGTGCAAACAGTCCGATTCCAATTCCAATTTGGTTCTAGAGTGCAAACGATCCGGTTCCTGTTCTAATTTTCCTTCCAATTTCACCTCGTAACCCGACCGAACTGAACTGTGTACACCCCTACTTCTAACATAGTCTGGCCCCAACTTCTTTTAAAAAACTAATAAAAGGTACCCAATGTTATTTATTTAAATGAAGGAATGTAACACCCCGGACTTTTCAATACCGAGTACTGAAAGTTCTCGATCGTTACCTAGAAATTAACCTATATAATCATGTTTACGATATCAGATCCAACTATCCTAACCTTACATTTATCTCCAGACACGAATCTAACCCTTGAGAGTGATCCTTATTCATAGATTAGATCATACGTTCGCCAATCACATGGATTAGCATGTGTACGTTCCCTCATGCTAACTCAATGTGTAATCCTTCACCCCTAGGGATTTAAATATAAGTTCTTTCATGAGAAATGCTTAGAAAGGGGCCTAAAACCATATGGAGCCATTAGATCACACAAACACCCCCTATCACCAATAATTACAAGAACACCACTAGCATGGGCCACGAGATTCCCAGATCGCATGATTCCCACTGTCCGTTCAATGTGAGATTTCATACCATGACCTTACATCATAAAATAACCGTATATATATACAAAATTTCAGCCCTTAGATCATCATAGAAGTGGCTCAAACTGAGGAAAAGGCCACAACCATTGATTTGGGCCCACATGATCAATGGAAATACTTCAAATTTGGGACCAATCCATTATACTTGATGGGAAAATGAATGGACGATGTGGATTTCACAAAGGACCCTCCTATGGACCCCACATGTGATGCATGCATGCAACTGCACGTGCACTCATGGTGCACTGGTTCGGGAGGCACAGTCAAACAAAAACGGATTGGCTACTCCCCCTGCCACCAACCAATGGCTGGTGGTCGGTGCTCTGTGGGCCCCTTCATGATGTATGTGTTTCATCCATGCCATCCATCTATTTTTTCATATCATTTTATGGTATTATACCAAAAATGAGGTATATCCAATCTCAAGTGGATCACATTATAGGAAACAGTGTTTAATGAGTGTCGACCATTAAAAACCTTTTTAGGGCCATAAAAGTTTTCGATCAAGCTGATTTTTATTTTTTTCCCTTCATCTGGGCATTTATGACCAAATTAACAGATTGGATGTCAAATAAATAGTACAGTGGGCCTTAGGAGGATTTTAATGTTGGATATCCAATCACTATTGTTTTCCTATGGTGTGGTCCACCTGAGATTTAAATACCTCTCATTTTTGGGATAAAGCCATAAAATGATCTTTAAAAATGGATGAATGGAATGGATGAAACAAATACATTATGGTGGAGCCCACAGAGCATCTACCACCAGCCACGGGGCTAGTGGCAGGGGGAGTAGCCAATCCGTTTCCCGGTCAAACACAGTTGACCCATGAAATCTTGCAACCAAAGGGATTGCCACCCCACGCGGTAGACGGACGACGTTCGTTTGAAATGGGTTGTGGACCACCACGATCACCCGTTTACACTATCCAAACCATCCATCACACTTGGGAGCCATCGAAGACCCAACTATAGCCCTTCTTACCTCTCAACTTGACCGAGAAATCAGACAATCCTCATCCAGAATTCGTCCTCAAGAAAAGAACGCCATCGCTCCCGCGCTAGGAAATGTTTAAAACGTCCATAATTCGGACGAAGATGGGACCCACCACCAAGGGGTCATCAGGAATCCAAACCCTTCATCACACATGGTCCCCTGATCCGATCAGAACCCATCAAATTCCAGCCAAAAGGGGATCAGAGACCACCCCACTCCTACGGACAAATAGAGTTTTACAAGCAAGAAACAAAACAAGAACTGGAGGTTCCTGACCATCACACAACGGCAATTAGGGACAATCTGAGCCGTCCAATGACTCGAAGGGTGGAATCCAACCGAAGCCATGTCGTCCTAAAGAAGAAGAGGAGTCGGCATTTTGCCATTTCTCGCACGTCGAAACCGCACTGCAACCTGTTTTCTTGGTTACGCTAATCTATTGTGTAAGATTTACGTAGCAACTCCATGCTGCGTAAGGAGTTTCGTGGAATCATTTGGAGAGCCCTGATGCACTATAAAACCCCACCCCATAGCTGTGGATCATACAACAAAAAGGAAAAAGAAAAACAAAGAGAGAAAGAAACATGAGAGAGGGAGAGAAATCTGGTAGCCTTCATCCAGACCTCTGTCCAATCAGCAAGGAGAGAAAGAGGAAGAAAGAAAAGAAAGAGAAAGAAAGAAAGAAAAGAAAGAAAAGAGAAGAAGCAAGAGAAGAGAAAGGAAAGAGAAGAAAAAGAAAGAAAATAAGAGAGAGAGAAAGAGAGAAGAAAGGATGAGCATTGGGTGTTGTGTAGTAACTCGTTGAGTCACGGGTCCGAGTCCAAGTTCGAATTAATTTTCTAAAGGTAAGAAGGTTACACAAATAAATCTCTCCTTATAACCCTTATAATTCAAGCTTAGAAATTAGTTTATAGTTCTTCCGAGTCGAACCGAGTTGACTTAGAAAGAGAGTTCACAAAACTAATAGTTGGTCGGGCCAAGAACAGTTGTTAAACAAAGAATTCAACCATTAAGGCATTCACAAAATCTTAACGACACAAGGGAGTGATCCAATGTTAAGGTGAGGGGTTTATCCTTCAAGCTTACACTAATTTAAGTTATTATATTTATCGTGTCTTTCCATGCTTTTAGGGCCTATTTGGATACGCGTTTTGGGATGTATTGTATCGTATTAGAAGTTATGATTTGACGTTTACCGTGTTTAGATTAGAGTGAATAGGAGTTGAATCCCATGCGTGCGAATACAAACTCCAGCCAAATTTACGAATCGACGATAGAGTATTGTCAGTGGGTTCTGTTGTCGTCAATACTTAGTATTCATTGCGTTGTATTCGGCAGTGGATGAAAGTTTGAAATTCGGACGATTACAAGATATCTGGTACCTATGCAGTGTAAGATTGGGACCGTTCATTTGGTACATTTCAACATGAAAATCATCTGGGCTAGAAATCAGAAAATTTTAAAAGTCAAACAGGCCACCCAACCCAATTAAGATTGTACAATATGTAGACATAATACGTCACATCCAAACATTGATCTGTATAACGTATTGTAAACTATGCCAAACAATACCTCTTATCCAAACATTGATTAGTATCTGATTGATTTGGATGTATTCTGAAAACTGTCCAATGTATACATGAACAGTACCCAAATACAATACAATACAATACTATACGTGAATCCAAACAGGTCCTTAAAGATGGAAATTATCCTACCTTTTCATACATTTAATTATGTGAATTATCTTATCTTTCTATACCTTTAATGATGTGAATCATCCTGCCTCCCATCTTTATATTTTTCTGGGAATTATCCTATTAATGGATTTAGTTAATATCATTACAACTATTGACCCTTTTAGGATTATGACATGACTTCAAATACAAGTGAATTTTTCGAATTTATGTGAGGCCATGAACACAAGCTCGCCCCTGCCTCATCAATTTATTGAGTTAGCCCTGTCACTTGTCTCTTTACTTGAGTTGACCATTGTCGCTCTTCATATTATAAAGTTGACCATTATCACTCTTCTTTTTATTATGTTGGCCTCATGCTATATATTTTTACGGGTTGGGCATGTGTCTTGTTATTCCAGAACCTCCATAATTCAGTTGATATTCTTTATGATTCAGATTCAATTATATTCGTTATGATTCGGTTTATATTCTCTATAAGTGCAAGTGATGTGTAAGATATATCACAAGTAGTGATTCAAATATTCTATCATGGACGTAATGCACTCTGGATAGAGACCCTCTTGGGGCACGTAAGTCCTTGAGTCTTCAGGTAGTGGTGCATAAATTGATGTGTATAATTCACAACAGCGTCACATCACCCCAGGATTGGATGTCGCAAATAGTCTCTCCATGAACAAATCGTGTCACGTAAATCACCCAGCCCATATATTGTGCACTTTGAGGAGTTCTCGTAAATCCACGGTAGAGTTAGCCATGCCGACGAATATCTATATAGTGAGAGTGTGGGTCGAGCTGGTTATCTATAAATCATATTCCACATTGTGATGATCACTACGTATGATGAGCCCCATATACTTTGCTAGGCATGCATCTCATGTAGGTTTTTTGCGCATGCTAATACCCTCGTGTTAGTGGAGCACAGGACATATCAGACCCTTACTTTACCTGTTATAAATCTCTTGAATTATTGTTAACCTTGAAGAATAACCTTCACTATGAGTAGGGGATTGACCCTCTCCCAACCGTACAGTTGATGCAAGTGGCATACAAATTGATGACCTAGATGACTACTTCCCTATAGAAGATTATCTTGAAAGACTAAAAAGATAGTTTTACTATGTAGTTTTATACTTTCGTTGTGAATTTTGATGTTGTAATAAACCTCCCATTTTGAGGCCTTGATTATTCCTTTTACTTTGATGATATATAATTAATATAGTTAATTTTATTCTTATGAATGCTACCTTCATGAATGTATCTGGATGTAAACGAATGAAAAAAATAGGGTGCGATTTTAGAGCATCTAGTTGTACGTTATTAACACACGGTTTCCTCAAGCACGAGTACATACTCTGGCCGTGAAAATTTGGGATGTTACAGTTGGTATCAGAGAATGAGAATGAGATTAATTGGGCCTGAGAGGAGTGGACCATCATAAACTTTATGCGACTAGGATAGAATCCTGAAATTAGACATCCATGCTTAGTACTATTTCTTAAATACAGTAGGAGGTTGAAGGATTAGAAACCCACCTTTAGGTTCCCCAATTTGAAACAATAAGTTAGGCATGAAATTTAGAGACGTGGAATCTAGGTCCCCATTAACTTTCCTCTAAAAAATTTCATATCCATTGTAGTCTAGTTGATTAGGATACCTGGCTTTCATCTAGTTGACCCAGGTTCGAATCCCAATAACTGAACAATAATCAGGTAAGGCCTGCGTGAGTTAATCCAATTACAAAATCTCAGGGTTGAGATTTTGTTTAAGGGGGGAAGGTTGTATCGCCCTAGCTCATATAGCCAATTAAACGCGCACTTAGACTTATACATATCTAACTTAGGAGTAGCATACTGAAAACCTAGATGTAATGAATCAATGAGAATGATAAAGTAAGATCAGGCAGTGTATCAGATAATCAAGTACGCAACGAAAGCTTAATAGGCAACGTGGAATTATCTATTACGTGAGTGTAAGATTTTGTGATAATTCTCATAAGTTAGAATAATCGAGACTATGGATTGATGGAAAGATGTTTACGTGAAATTGCTCGGTTTGGCTCAAAATTATAAGTCCTAGAGAATCTCAAATGATTCTAGTGCCCTGATCAAGCAAAAGATCAAGCTTTAACAAGATCATGAATTGATACTGGTAAACCCTCTATACTGTGCTGATAAAGGATCCGTGTATCGGGCTCAAACCCACTACAACCATCTAGTTATATTACCTCGAACAAAGGAAGCACGGAGTCCTTAGTGATATAGAAAATGACGTGTATAAGAAGAGTACTAAATTTCGAAGGTGAAATTATGTTTAAGGGGGTAGCCATCTAATGACTAGAAGGGTGGAATCCGACCGAAGCCACATCGTCCTAAAGAAGAAGAGGAGTCAGCGTTCTCCATTTCTCGCACGATGAAACTGCATCGCAACCTATTTTCTCAGTTACGCTAATCTGCTCGTAAGATTTACGCAGCAACTCCATGTTGCGTAAGGAGTTCCGTGGAATCATCTGGAGAGCCCTGATGCACTAAAAACCCCACCCCACAGCTATAGATCGTACAATAAAAAGGAAAAAAGAAAAACAGAGAGAGAAAGCAACACAAGAGAGGGAGAGAAATCCGGTAGCCTTCATCGGGACCTTTGTTTAATCAGTAAGGAGAGAAAGAGGAAGAAAGGAAAGAAAAAGAAAGAAAGAAAGAAAGAAAGGAACGAAGAAGGAAAAGAAAAAGATAGAAAGAAAGAAAGGAAGGAAGGAAGAAAGAAAAGAAAGAGAAAGAAAGAAAGAAAGAATGGATGAAAGAAAAGAGAAGAAGCAAGAGAAGAGAATGGAAAGAGAAGAAAAAGAAAGAAAAGAAAAGAAAAGAAAATAAGAGAGAGAAAGAGAGAAGAAAGGACAAGCATTGGGTGCGGTGCAGTAACTCGTTGAGTCATGAGTTCGAGTCCAAGTTTGAATTAATTTTCTAAAGGTAAGAATGTTACACAGAAATTTTTCCTTATAACCCTTATAATTCAAGCTTAGAAATCAGTTTATAGTTCTGTCGAGTCGAACCGAGTTGACTTAGAAAGAGAGTTCACAAAACTAATAGTTGGTCGGGCTAAGAACAGTTGTTAAACAAAGAATTCAACCGTTAAGGCATTCATAAAATCTTAACAACACAAGGGAGTTATCCGACGTTAAGGTGAGGGTTTTATCCCTTAAGCTTACACTAATTTAAGTTATTATATTTATCCTACCTTTTCATGCTTTTAAAGATGCAAATTATCCTGCCTTTTCATACCTTTAATGATGTGAATTATCTTGTCTTTCTATACCTTTAATGATGTGAATCATCCTGCTTCCCATGTTTATATTTTTTTTGAAAATTATCATATCAATTGATTTAGTTAATTTCATTAAAACTATTGGCCCTTTTGGGATTATGACATGACTTCAAATACAAGTGAAATTTTTGAATTTATATGAGGTCATGGACACAAACCTGCCCCTGCCTCATCATTTTATTGAGTTAGCCCTACCACTCGTCTCTTTACTTGAGTTGACCATTGCCACTCTTCATATTATAAAGTTGACCATTGTCACTCTTTTCTTATTATGTTGGCCATTATCACTTTTGTTAAGTTGATCATTGTCACTTTTCTTTTTATTATGTTGGCCTCGTGCTATCTATCTTTACGGGTTGAGCATGTGTCTTGCTATTCAAGAACCTCCATAATTCAGTTGATATTCTTTATGATTCAGATTCAGTTATATTCGTTATGATTCAGTTTATATTCTTTATAAGTACAAGTGATATGTAAGATGTACCATAACTAGTGATTCAAATATTCTATCATGGACGTAATGTGCTCTAGGTAGAGACCCTCTTGGGGTACGTAAGTCCTTGAGCCTTTGGGTGGTGGTGCACAAATCGATGTGTGTAAGTCACAATAGCGTCACATCACCCCAGGATTGGATATCGCAAATAGTCGGTCTATGAACAAATCGTGTCACGTAAATCACCCAACCCATGTATTGTGTGCTCTGAGGAGTTATCGTAAATTCACAATAGCGTTGGGCATGCCGACGAATATCCGTATAGTGAGAGTGCGGGTCAAGCCGGTTATCTATATAAATCATATTCCACATTGTGATGATTAGTACATATGATGAGCCCCACATACTTTGCTAGGCATGCATCTCATGTAGGTTGTTTGGGCATGCTGATACCCTCATGTTACTGGAGCATGTGACATATCAAACCCTTACTTTACCTGTTATGAATCTCTTGATTTATTGTTAATATTCTTAAAGGATAACCTTCACTATGAGTAGGGCATTGACCCTCTCCCAACCGTACAATTGATGCAGGTGGCGTACAGATTGACGACCTAGATGACTACTTTCCTATAGAAGATTATCTTGAAAGACCAAGAAGATAGTTTTACTATTTAGTTTTATACTTCGGCTATGAACTCTGATGTTGTAATAAACCTCCCATTTTAAGGCCTTAATTATTCTCTTTTACTCTGATATTATATAATCAATACAGTTGATTTTATTCTTATGAATATTACCTTCATGAATGTATTTAAATGTAAACAAATGAAAAAAATAGGGTGCGATTTTAGAGCATCCAATTGTGCCTTATTAACAGTGAGTTTCCTTGGGCACGAGTACATACTCTGGCCATGAAAATTCTTGATGTTACAAGGAATGCTTTATTTAAAATATAAAAAAAAAAAACTAGAATGTAAATTTTATTTTAAGTAGGTAGTTGGTTTTTTTTATTTTGTAAAGTTCTCTATATCATCTGCATTGATGCATGATGTTGGGGAACTGAGTACATGACAAGTGGAAATCTAAAACTCTCTCTATGAATAAAAACTTTGATACCTTAAGAGAGATCATCTTATATAGGTTCTCTCCAAAATTGTTTAAAGTAATTAAGTCATTCATGTTAGAAAAGAAGGAATCTTGACCATAACAAAGGATAGACAAAAAAGATAATGAGACAATCAGATCTATTGAGTTCAAGCCTTGACTTGAATATTCAATATCTCAAGACAAATTTGTTGTCCTTTTTCTAGTAGTTCCAGCAAGTGCAAACGTAGGAAATTTGTAAATTGTCTTCAAGATACAATAAACTGTCAATCCAAATGTAAACACGAAAATTGGCACATTTTAGTGTTGAACAGATCTCTAGATTTGAGTACTTGCGCAGAAGATGATATTATCTTAAGAATGAAGAGTATATTTTCTGGTTATAGTATCTAGGATTTATAGCAATTGAAGGGTCATAAAGTTCTTCATGAAGAGATGTTAACGACTCAAAATGATTTGAAACAGTGTCAAAAGGACTAGCGAAGTGCACCTAATAAAGCGCCCAAGCAGCCCACGCAAACTACCATCCTTGAGGAGATTTGAACCCTTGTTGCAAAAGCAAAAACCCTTTCTCTTACCATCTGAGTACACACTCTATTTATGAAAAGTTTTAGCTATTAAGATATTTATTTATTTATTAAAATAAACTTTTATTTTTAATTTTTTTTTAAAAAAAAATGCATACACAAAATAATTCAAATCATCAATCTTAATCAATGAGACTTTGGTGCATATATTAAATGAATAGGGTGAGGATTATATATATATATATATATATATATATATATATATATATATAGAGAGAGAGAGAGAGAGAGAGAGAGAGAGAGAGAGAGAGAGAGAGAGAAGAGAGAGAGAGAGAGAGAGAGAGAGTGCGTGTGTGTGTGTGTCATGATTTATCAAGCGACCCCTTATGCTAGTGGAGAATAATTATAGAACACATGTCAAGATCTAGACCATTCATTAAGGTTCACTATAAACATGTCATATGCAAACTTGGCTAGTCTATGTTGCTAACAAATGTCTTAAATCTGTTTAATCTAGGCTCGATGACATCGAGCACGCTTCAATGTCGTCAAATCTATCTTGATGCCATCGAGTATTTTCGGGATTTTCACCTCTGGTCGATGAACAATTTTGGTCGTTCTTTGATGTCATCGAAGTGTGCTCGATGACATCGAAGGTTTCGTCTAGATTTTATGTGGAAACACCGATTTTGGGAAATTTGTTTCTCATTCCGTTTTGGTTTATTTTTAAAGCTATATAAACGGATGTATATGAGACTGGGAAGTATTCTAAGGGATTCTAAGGCTTTTTAAAAGGGTTCTATGATTTTTTAAAGGGTGGAGCAAGAGAGAGATTTGAGGATTGCTCAAGTCTGATAAGTCATTTCTCTTTGTAATTTCTGCTTTTATAGTGAAGATCTGTCGCTTTGTACCGTAGTTTTTTTCTCAAAGGGTTTTCCATGTTAAATCTTTGTGTTATCTTGTGTTTTCTTGGTGCTCTTGGATTGTTATCCTAGATTCATCTTTGTGTGATTCTGCCATCAATTTCCCAACAAGTGGTATCAAAGTAATCATTGGGCAAAGATTTGAATCTGTAGGATTAACATTAATGGGAACAGATTTGAATCTGTAGGATTAACATCAATCGAAAACGCCAAGTTTTATATTGAGAAGTACTCAAGAAAAAATAATTTTGAGTTATGGAAGATCAAGATGATTAATCTATTAATCAAATAAGGTGAAGTTAAGGCTCTTGAGGAGCAGAAATCGACCATAAATGACGAAGACTGAAATACTTTTGACATGAATGCTTTAGCTTCCATCCGTTTATGTCTCACGGATGAGGTTCTCTATAATGTTTTGAGGGAGAAAACTGCGGCTAGTTTATGAGTGAAGTTAGAGGATATCTATGCGAAAAGATCCTTTGAAAATTGCCTACACTTGAAGCTACAGTAGTATACCTTCAAGATGGCAGAGGGTGGAGATCTGGAGGCCCAAAGCAACTTTAATAAATTAGTTTACAAATTACTGGATATGGTGGAAATGATCAAAGATGAGGAACAAGCATATATGTAGTTGAATTCTCTTCTGGTATCGTATGAGTCATTCAAGAACACAATGTGCACCACAAATAAAACCCTGAGTGTCGACACTATTATCTCAATCCTTTAAGGGAACGCCATTAGAAAGCTAAACGGCGACATGTGGACATATTCCAACACACCGTTTACGAGGGAAAAAATTACATAGCGAGGTACAAGACCTTTAAGACCTAGATCCGAATCCAATGGCAAGAGAAAAAGAAAACTAAAGTGCTGGAACTGTGGGATGAATGGACACATGAAAAAAATATTATAATAATCTTAAAGCAAAAAAAGAAAACTCAAAGGTTTCTTCCATAGAGGCCAATGTTGTCACATCTGATGAAGAAAGAAGTGGAGGTGAAGTTCTATTTGTGTCTATGGTCGGTCACTTACATGACAATCTTAGATATAAGTGGATCCTTAATACAGGAGCATCATATCACATGACTCCTCATCGGAGCTGGTTCACCAGTTACAAGGAATGCGATGGTGGACAAGTTTTTATGGGCAATGACAATGATGAAAGTGCACTTGCTAGTGCCCTGATTTGTCAATTACCGTATGTATTGACTCAGTCGATCTGAAGAGCCTCACAGGAAGAACAATTCAAGTGCCTGCCTCAATCGGATGTGTGGAAGCTCACCATAGGTAAATCATAGCCTTACATCCCATGTCCCAAAACACCAGATGATTAAAATTCTTAACAACAACTTAGAAAATATGAGGGTTTCTGAGTAAGTGAACTTTTTCAAACATCAGAAAATCTCTAAGTTTGCTTGCCTTGTTGATTGTATTGATACACATTTTAATATGATCAACCTGCGCTGTCGATGTCTTCGACACTTGATCGATACTATCGATGTGAGGACTAAAAGTGTCCAGCAACTGCATACTCATTTGGACGGATTTATCGATATATCGATACATCTATCGATATCATTAATATTCAAATATTGAGCCCATTGGAAGTGGCTCGATAAGATCGACAGGCAGATTTTTGGCGCCCCTGTTTTTCTTAAGAAAATTATTATGCTTCGATATATAAATGTCCTTTCCAATTCAATCTGAATTCAAATATCGATCATATCGGAAGGTTATCGATCATATCGATAATGGGCGCTCATTTCTTACAGCAAATATTTCAGGTTGTTTTTAACTTTGATCGGGGGCCACTCGAGGAAATCGATATTCTTATGTCGATGCTATCGAGGCCTAGTCGATTGGATTGAGACTGGACACAAACTGTCCAGCGTGCTTATAGGTAAATCTATACGATTTATCAATCCCATAGACACGGCCTCCGATATCATCGATATTCAAATTCCGATGACATTAGTTGTTCCCCGATCATATCCTAAAAACTAAAAATATTTCAAAACTTATCTTTCTCATGCTTCAAATGTCGAGAGATCGATCCCAGTATCGATGGAATCGGAATTCGAAATCCGATGACATTGACATCAATATCGATCCCATCGACCAACTGGCAAAAGGTTTCAAAAGCGTATGACATTTGAGTTTGTGTTATCAAGCGGACAGTCGATCTCATCGAGAGTATATGCTCGATGATATCGACCCTACTCGATGATATCGAACTTTGTCATAAATATGACCATTTTATATCCGTTGGAACCTTTTGCCTATATAAAGAGAGACCTGTCCATATTGCTGGCAGAGAAAGAAGAGAGAGCTTTTGTGTGTTTTACCTTTAGATCATATACCCAAAGCCCTTTCTCTTATGGGAGTTTATCTTCCAATCCACTCTCATTCATTGACATTCAATAGAGTAGATTGGGAAATGAACTTCTGCATTCAAGGATCCTCCAGTAACTATCTTAATAGCATATCATTAAGCTGAGATACCTTGAATGAATAGATGATAGGAATCACTTTATCTTTCTTATAGGAAAATTCTAAGAGAGTGAATTTTCATCTAAACCTTGACCCAACTCGAAGCTAAGTACTGGTACATCTTTTGTGTTGTGGATCAACGGAGTCGAAGACTCTTCAACAACAAGGAGGAGATCTTCGTCATTGTGTTGAATGAGACTCATCAACTTATTTGTAAGTATCTAGAGTCCAGAAGACACTTGTGATCATTCCTTTCTAGGATTCAGTCTTGAGTGTTACTCACCCTTTGAAGTCCTCATAGGAGGCCTCTGGCAGGAGTGTATGCAGTGTGGACCTTTACTCTGTGGAGAGCATAAATATCCGGGTGCGTTATGTGGACCCTTGCTCTGTGAAGAGCATTAACATCTGGTTAAGAGTGAACCAGTAAAACTCCAAGGTTAAAGGTGAACCGAGTAGAAACCTCTGTGTAAAGGTTGAAGGTGAACCTAATTTAAAACCTTAGGTTTGAGGTGAATCCTGAAAAACCTCCTTAGTGAAATGCTGTACACTCAAGGGTTGAGTGCAGCAGCCAGGAGTGGAGTAGACAAGTAGTCGAACCACTATAAAAATGACTGTGTTCACGATTTCTTTATTTGTGTGATATGCTTTATTATTTCAATATCTGAATATCTGATATCACACCTCACACACAAACATAGTCATATCCAACATGAACTAAGTTCTATATTGCTATCTTCTGAATAGTTTGTGATTGGATCCTCTACTAAGATTGGAAGCCAGTAGAGTTACATTTGAGTAATCCTGTTAATTATCTATCTGATAAGATTAGTACAATAGGATTTTTAAATACACTATAAAACTTTAAAAAGTCCTATTCACCCCCCTCTGGGACATATTGGCATATTCCTACTTCAACTCAAGCGGTCTTCACCGCTATTTCAATTGGTATCAGAGCGGGTCTCTTTTTAAGGGCTTCACCGCCTAGAGAGTGATCTTGACTGAAGTTTAGGAATATGGCCAAAGGAGGGGGCTCATCAGTCACTAGACCTCCATTATTTGATGGTTCAAATTATGCATACTAGAAGGCTATAATGCATTACTTCCTGAGATCTTTGGATCAAGATGTTTGGGATGTAGTTGAAAAGGGATATGTGTTACCATCTGAACAGATCATACTTGAAGATGAAACTACCATCACTAAACCCAAACCTAAAGAAAACTGGACGACATTCGACAAAGAATAACGAAATACTGAAGAAAAAGCAATGAACGTCATCTACTGTACCGTGTCTCAGGATATATTCAATCAGATAAGTATGTGTGAGATATCTAAGAAAGCATGGGATCTACTGGAAACAACCCATGAAGGCACAAGCACTGTGAAAAGGTCTAAATTACAACTTCTGACTTCACAGTTCAAAAATCTTAGGATGGAAGAGCATTAGACATTTATGAAGTTTTTCGCCAAGTTGAATATAATTTGTAACTCCATGGGTGGATTGAGAGAAAAAGTTCCGGTACCAAAAATATGTAGGAAAATCTTAAGATCCCTACCGAAACGGTTTAATCCCAAAGTAACAACAATTGAGGAGTGTAGAAATATTGATGAGATGAAAGTAGAAGAATTAGTAGGTTCCCTACAAACTTTTGAACTATACTTCACACAATTCATAAAATCCAAAAACACTGTCATAAAAAATTCTAAGAAAATAAAACATAAGGAGAGTGAGAGTGAAAAAGAAGATGAAGATGAGGAAGTGGCTTTAATCTTTGAAAATACTTATGGTCTCCACTGCTTCGATCATTCCAACTAAATTTGAGAAAGAATAGCAAGCTACTAAATCATTTCCATTTAAAAATGAGGAAGAAAGAGAACAAGATAAATTACAAGACACTTATAATCCACTTTACATTCATAGCGTCAATGTTATCAAAAGACTTGAAATTGTTAAGAACAAAAAGGAATTTCTACGACTAGATTTAGACAAAACCTTAGATATCAATACTCATCTGATTAATGACTTGCAACAACATCACTCGGATAATGATAGACTTAAGAGAATTAATTCTTTTCTTAAAACCGAATCCAAAAAACTGAACAAACAGGTTGAGCAATTAAAAGATGAAAATATCCTCCTTCAGAATGAAAATCACACACTCCTATTTGATTTGGAAGAATCTAGAAGAATTGCCAATATAAACTGTAAGTTTTCCCAAAGTGGAGAAAAACTAGAAAAACTGTTGGGAATGGGAAAACCTGGGAAGGATAAAAGTGGGCTAGGATATGAAAAATATAAATCAAAGACTGGATGTGCAGCTCCTGGAACTGAAAAATTTGCTGCCGCTGGAAGCAAAACTAGAAAAACTCCAGTATGTCATGTGTGTGGTGATGTGGGTCATTATGAGTTTGAATGTTTAACACCTAGACGGACTTTACGTAACTCTAATCAAAACCACATTGTCAAATCAATCAAAGAAACTCAGAATGCTAAAAGTCCACCTTGGAGAAACACTTATCCATCACCACCTAAAGAAAAAGACAGAGTAAAGAAGTCTGCCTCAAAATAGGTAATTAAAGAAAAGAAAAATTATCTTACTACTCACTCAAATTAGTTATCAGGCAATGACACCAAGTGGTACCTAGATAGTGGTTGCCCAAGGCATGTCACAGGTGATAAATCCCCTCTGTCAAACTATCAGAATCTGCACAATGGGCTAGTCACTTACGGAGATGGAACCACTACTAAAGTAATTGGACAGGGTGTCATAAAAGGGATTAATCTACTTACAAATGAGAATGCTTTTCGCATAAAAGGTCTGGCGCATAATCTCCTTAGCATATCGCAGATCTGTGATAATGGGCATGTGGTCAAATAAAACAAAGAAGAATGCGAGATCCTAGATCAATCAAGAAAACCAATTATGAAGGGTCTTCACACAAATAACCACTGTTATATTATTATAGGAAAAGAAAGGAGTGATATTGAGGAACATTGAGAATGAAGAAACTCGTTTTAAATCATACATCAAGATCTGAACATGTGTTGAAATGAGAAATTTTTTACTGAGCTTTCAAAGCTATATCTAAGGTTGCACACCTCGAACTTTTTTGTATATAAACATTATCATGTTTATAATTTTTGAGCTGTACAGAACTTGAAAAAAATTTTGTGATGTATATTGTAAGACCCGTATCCTAGTCCGTACTATTCCGTCGACTCCCGCGATCCTTCTCGTCAAATTTCCACAATCTGAGACCTGTAATCGACATTGCACACGGCCGTAAGACGTATCCTATATATTTGAGTTGGCTTAATCCGAGACTTGTATCATTACGACCGCACCGTCGCCGTGGTTCTAACGCCATAACTCACACACCGATCTGATACCCAGACGAGGAGATACGGACCCGCGTTCAGTTTAAGGAAAAACACCGTGCGTTGCAAATCCCAAGAGAATCTCTACAAAATGTCAAATCAATCTCATCAATCACCTCTCATGTCAAGTACAAAGCACCCATGCTTTCTTTCTCCATAAGTCAAGCAACCACCAAGTCAACTCTCATGTCAAGTACACCATCACCTCACCCATCACTCACATCCATCACCCATCTCTCACATCTCCTTACATCCCATCTCTCCCTCTCTCTTTTCTCACACCATTTTCAAGCAAGGAGAGAGCACTCCCACGTCCAAGGTTTTCCATGAGAGAAAGTGTGATTTTGGTGGCCCACTTTCTATCCCAAAAACTCTAATCCTAGCCATTCATTTTCCATCTCCACCATCAAAGTGAAGCATAAGGAGAGTGGCTTTCCAACGGACCGAGAAGATTAAGTGGTGGGTATTTCCATAGACTACTTTTTTATGTTTTTAAGATGGGCCAAGTGAGGCCTACCGATCAATGGTATAGATCTCACTTTGGACCCTAAGATGTGGCCGATGGCCCATCTTGATCATCAATATCATTCCATGATGGGGCCATTCTCCATGGACCCCATCATGATGTTTACTTTCCTTGCATTAAAGAGGTCATCTAGACCGTCCATTTTTAGTGGAGAAAGATCTCCACCGTTGATCTTTGAATTAGTGGGCCCACTTGTATTAGGGTCCACTCTATGTATGATTGAATGCAAGGGAAGGCTCATAGTGGCAGAGCCCTCCATCACGCGTGTCCCACTCTTTTACTCTCTCTCCCTCTCCTTTTTATTTATTTTTCTTGTATGTTAATGTGGCCATGTGGCTCACTTGAATGAGCCCCACCATGAAATATGTATTTTATCCAAGCCGTCCATGGGTGGGCCCATCTTAGATGTATCATCCATCTTGTGGTGGCCCACCTTTAAGAAAAAAGAGAAGAAAAGAAACGTCCAGCGTCTAGACACTGGACGTGGAAGGAAAACACAAACATTTGCTTGTTTCAAAGCCTTTGGAAAGGGACCGCTTGCATAGGCCCCGCCTTGATGAATGTTTCTAATCCAAACCATCCACCTCACTCCATGAGTCATTTTAGGCGTTAAGCTAAAAAATGAGGTTGATCGGAGTATTTAGCGGGCCATAGTGTTGAAAACAATATATAATTACCGTTGAAATCCACCCAGATTTTTCTTGCATGCTGAAAAAGGCCCAATATTGATCTTGATAGAATTGTTTTGGGCCGTGGAATCTAATGACTGGAGTGGATCCATCAGGTGTGGGCTCCACATGTGATAAACCGTGATTTTTCATGGTTTCAAAAAATAAAAATAAAATCACAAAGCAGCATCATCTGCTGCTATCAGACGTCCCAGCAGGCGGGTGCACGGGCGGGCATACGATCAAGGCCCCACGGCTCCATCCGTGGGCCCCACCTTGATGTTTATGTTCCATCTAAACCGTTCATATGGTGGGCCACCCTCTGAAGTAGGTCCCACAAAAAAATCAGCTTGATCTAGATCTCAGGTAGCCCACACCATAAGAAACAGCGGTGATTGAGCTCTACCATTGAAACCCTTTTTGGGCCCACAGAAGTTTTGAAATCAATATGAAATTTATTTTTACTCTTCATCCAGGTCTGTGGACCTTATCAACGGGTTGGATGTCATATAAACATTATGGTGGGTCCCACGTGGGACTCACAATGATATATGTTTTATTACCACCGTCCGTACAGACGGTGGAGGCCACGCCAATGTATGTATTTCCATGTCGTCTAGCCATTCCTTTGGTTGGTGGACGACTGGTGGGACCCACCATGATGCACGTGTTGCATCCTATTTCACCAACCATTTGAAAGATCATTTTAGTGCATAAGCTAAAGGTTGGGGCAGATTTAAAGTTCAAATGGACCCCACATTAACATATGTATGGGGCCCATCTTGATTTACTTATGGCCATCCATTAAGGCCCATTTGATATATTTAAAGCCCATGAGAGTAGGCCCATTTGATATATTTAAAGCCTATGAGAGTAGGCCCATTTGATATATTTAAAGCTCATGTGTGTAGGCCCATCTGATATATTTAAGGCCCAAGTTGTGAGGCCCACTTTGATGTATTTCAAGGCCCATGGGTCATGGACCATTGCAATGTACATAAGGCTCATTGGTAAGGCCCATTAATGCAGCCCATTTGATGAATGTAAGGCCCATGTGATACGACCCATTTGATGTATCTAAGGCCCATGGGTCGAGGCCCAACGGGATGTCCTTAGAGTCCATTGTAATGTATGATTTCCCATAGTTCATGTAATGATATTTATGGCGGGCCGTGCCTTAGGAGCAATGATGGTTTGACGTCCACATTGTATGTACAATGTTGGTTAAATGTCCGCATTGTAACTCTCCTTAGGGCCCATTGATACGCCCATACTCGTTAATATTCATTGCTTTATAACATGCTTAGTATAATTCCATGACTCATGCTCATACGCATCATATGTATGCTTGATATGAGTAGTGACTGATCATAGCATATGCCATTGGACAGACCATTTACGGGACTCGTTATGAGATAGAGTGCCCTACATGATCGCACAGTACACGCTGGACTTCTGCATGATTTGACGTGTGATTCATGCATCTCGCATATGTGTGACTTAATCACTGCACGCCCTAGCAACATCAGGGCCGCGGCTCCACAGGTACATCGTGGATGGCCGTATCAGATACCAAAAATACTTGGTTTTAGCACTGTGGGCACTTAGGATGTCCTTGGGTGAAAGTCCCATAACCTTTTTAGTACCAGGAGATGGTCCAACGTCTAGACCAAGTGGATACATGAGCGCCCGAGTGCCGAATACCAGTAGGCCGTGTCTCCCACTGTGTCGTGGTCGGTTGGAAGGGGGTGTGGCCTTATCTGCCTGAGTGAGGGGGTTATAAGCTAGGCTGAGTTTGACCAGCTCGCAAATGAGTCCGCTATTGACGAACCGGATAGGTATTGGCAGACTACTGGTCAGGCGGATAGTGAGGTCTATTCTGCTTGCTTGACTGTGCAGCTAGGGAAGTGACAGTTACTGCGAAGTGTGTTAGACCCCGGTGATATCTAGAGAGGAACTGTACTGATATGTGTACATGATGAGTACCGACTTGCTTGGATTGCATTTCGCATATGACATTCGGATATGTAGGCCTCGCATTGCATCGGTGTGGGCGATGACATTCATGTCTCGCATTGCATGGCCTTGGTATGGCTGATAGTATTCATTCCTTGCATCACATAGTTTTGGTACAACTGATAGCATTCATGGACTTACCACATACTTCCGCATTACTCTGATATTGTGCACTTGGCGTTTGCCTTACACACCCACTTACACCACCCTCTAAGCTTTTGTAAGGTTATGCACTACCGTTGCGTGCAGGTGTCATTGGACAGCAGCAGTGCTGAGGCAGGAGCGCGTATCAGGACCTTTTTGGGCTTTTTGATCACCTTGTATTTCTCTTTCCTGTTGTACTTAAAGTTTTTGATATAGTAGATATGTGGTGATGTTGTTTTGTGACTTGGTTATGCTTGTGGTTATACTCCATTACAAAAAAAATTCATTCTGAAAATTCTTCTTGTAGGATCCCAGGATCGAAATCTAGCATATGATTGTCAGGAACCGAGAATGGGGCACTATGGAGGCTGTCGGCATTGAATTCGGCAATCAGGATTCATGTGAATCCGATTTTCGGGTTTGGGGCATGACATACATTTATCAAATCAAGATATGCTTATTTGTGTGTCGAAATGGTGAATATCGATTTTATCAACCAAGGATCGATACAATTGACGGCTCTTCAGAATGTGAAAAGCTGTATGACTGTGGATGACATCGTGGACAGACTCAATAGAATCGATCGAAAACTTCTCGATAACATCGAAATAATGATCGATACGATCGACAGAAGGCACAAAATAAAAGGTTATTGAGCGAAAAAAATTTACTTTTTACTGTAGCCAGTCCTATCTCACTACCCCGATTTTTCCTTTGGTTTATTTACTCGGAGACCTGATGAGAAAATCTCAGCATCCAAATGAAGTAAGGAAGATGGATAAAGGAAAAGGTAAGGCTTTCTCAGCAAAATCTTCCAAGATTAAGAAAGGAAAAAATATTAAACCACCTCCAAACCAATCTAATTGGGAACAAGTTACGATCGTCGACTGTACCATTCTCCCTAGTGCTATCAAGCCCTATGGGGTGGATCTCATGATGGAAACTATTGGGTGGAAGAATATGCTTGGTATGGGTAGTTCATATCAGCTTGAAATAATCCAACAGTTCTTCAACTGTTGTCATGTTGTTCAAGTTTATCCACCATGTATGTGTCTCGAATTCATGCAACACACCAAGCAAATTACTCCAACAGTCCTTGGTCGTGTTCTAAACATTGAGGTGATCCAAATCTCTGTCACTAGTATAAATCTAAACGAATTGGGTAGATGGGGGGAAATTACTCAAGCACTGTGTCAGGGTCTGACTATTCCTATAAATGATGACAATATTCTTCAGGTTAAATATCTAGGAACCTTGTTTAGACTCCTTCATAGTATTTTCAGTATGAATGTGTACCCATGTGATGCCAACAACACATACCTGAGTCCTTTTATGCTAAATGTCCTGTATGATGTCTATCAAGAAGTCTCTGTATGTCTGTCAACCCTCATTCTAGATCAGCTAATCAAGGTAGTCAAAAGTGACCATCTTGAAATACTGTCTTTTTCGTCCCTTGTCTACAAGCTCGCACACTGGGCAGGACTGCTGGAAACAACAGATAAGGTATATCCTAAAGTATGGTTCGACTATGATGCAGCCCAACAAGTGTATGTCTTTGTTTTATCTAAGAATCCTCCACCTAATGGAGAGAGTGGTCCTATGCCTAAAGAAGAAACTCTCTAGGAATCTAACCAAACTCCTAAATTCAGTCCTGCTTTTGTCACTAATCGCCAACGCCATGTATTTTAGCGCCAATTTTTAAACAATCTCATTGGAATTGATGAGCGGCTCCAACATTCTGTGCAACAGATTCTTGAGCTACTAATGACTGGAGGGTCTTCTATGTGTTAAAAGAAGACTGTTTTGGAGGGGAAGCGTGTCTAGCAATGAACACTAGTTTCTGCACTCATTCCTATTTATTCGTTTTGGGTATCTCTACATGGGTTTGATATTTGTGCCTAATGGGTGGTAGCCTACTACTGTCTGGGACAGTACGTGTTTTTGAATGATGAAAGTTTTGTTAAATATGGCTGAATATAATTCTATTCTTACTGCCATAGTGATATATGAAATCCCCTAGTTAAATGGAGTTTCTGCTATGGAATGCATGTGATTTTCATGATTATCTTACCTGACCTGTTTAATATGCATTCATATCTTCTGAAGATGATGTATGGTTTAAAATGATCTCATCTTTATACATCTTTATCTGTGGTTCTCCCATATGCTTCTTTGACTTCAGTCAATATTTACTGCTTTATCTTTGTCAATGACTGACAAAAAGGGAGAGAAAAGTGAAAACACCACGTGTGAAAAATTGGATCTTTGCTCTTATATGTTGCAGGTGTTAGGGGGAGCAGCTGCACCAAGAAAGGGGGAGTTTTACAGAAAGGGAGAACAAATACTAGTTGTGTACATGGCTATATTAGAATTTATAAAATTATGTAAAAGTTTGTACACACAATTTAGGATGTGTATATTTAGATATTATCCTAGGGTGTTTTGGTATTTTATCATGTAATTGATAAAGGGGGAGATTGAAAGTGCACCTGCTAGTGCCCTGGTTTGTCAATTACCGTGTGTGTTGAGTCAGTCGATCTGCAGAGCTTCACAGTAAGAACAATTCAAGCGCTTGCCTCAACCGGATGTGTGGAGCTCGCCATAGGTAAATCATAGCCTCACATCCCATGTCCCAAAACACCAGGTGATTAAAACCCTTAAAAATAACTTAGAACATATGAGGGCTTCTGGGTAAACGAACTTTTTCAAACATCAAAAAATCTCTAAGTTTACTTGCCCTGTCAATTGTATCGATACACATTTCGATATGATTGACCTGCGCTGTCGATGTCCTCGACACTTGATCGATACTATCGATAAGAGGACTAAAAGTGTCCAGCAACCGCATACTCATCTGGACGGATTTATCAATATATCAATACATCTATCGATATCATCGATATTCAAATGTTGAGTCCATCAGAAGTAGCTCGATAATATCGATAGGCAGATTTTTGGCGCTCCTGTTTTTCTTAAGAATATTACTATGTGCTTCGATATATCGATGTCCTTCCCGATTCAATCTAAATTCAAATATCGATCATACCGGAAGGCCATCGATCATATCGATAGTGGGCGCGCATTTCTTTCAGCAAATATTTTAGGTTGTTTTTAATTTTGATCGGGGGCCACTCGAGAAAATTGATATTCTTATGTCGATGCTATCGAGGCCTAGTCGATTGGATCGAGATTGGACACAAACTGTCCAGCGTGTTTATAGATAAATCTATACGATTTATCGATCTCATCGACACGGCCTCCGATATCATCGATATTCAAATTCCGATGATATCGGTTGTTCCCCGATCATATCCTAAAAACGAAAAATATTTCAAGACTTGTCTCTCTCATGCTTCAAATGTCGAGAGATCGATCCCAGTATCGATGGAATCGGAGTTCGAAATCCGATGACATCGACACCAGTATCGATCCCATTGACTAGTTGGCAGAAGGTTTCAAAAGCATATGACATTTGAGTTTGTATTGTTGAGCGGACAGTCGATCCTATCGAGAGTATACGCTTGATGATATTGACCCTGATCGATGATATCGAACTCTGTCATAAATATGACCATTTTATATCCGTTGGAACCTTTTGCCTATATAAAGAGAGAGCTGTCCATATTGCTGGCAGAGAAAGAAGAGAGTGCTTTTGTGTGTTTTACCTTTAGATCATATATCCAAATCCCTTTCTCTCACGGGATTTCATCTTCCAATCTACTCTCATTCATTGACATTCAATAGAGTGGATTGGGAAATGAACTTCTGCATTCAAGGATCGTCCAACAACTATCTTAATAGCATATCATTAAGTTGGGATACCTTGAATGAATAGATGACGAGAATCACTCTATCTTCGTTATAGGAAAATTCTAAGAGAGTGGATTTCCGTCTTAACCTTGACCCAACCCGAAGCCAAGTACTGGTACATCTTTTGTGTTGCGGATCAAGGGAGTCGAAGACTCTTCAACAATAAGGAGGAGATCTTCGTCATTGCGCTGAATGAGACTCATCAACTTATCTGTAAGTATTTAGAGTCCAGAGGACACTTGTGATCATTCCTTTCTAGGATTTGGTCTTGAGTGTTGCTCACCCTTTGAAGTCCTCATAAGAGGCCTCCGGTGGGAGTGTACGTAGTGGGTGCGTTGTGTGGACCCTTGCTCTATGGAGAGCATAAACATCCGGATGTATTGTGTGGACCCTTGCTCTGTGGAGAGCATATACATTTGGTTAAGAGTGAACTAGTAAAACTCTAGGGTTAGAAGTGAACTAAGTAGAAACCTCCATATAAAAGTTGAAGGTGAACCTGATTTAAAACCTTAAGTTTGAGGTGAACCCTGGGAAACCTCCTTTGTGAAATCCGGTACACTCAAGGGTTGAGTGCGGCAGCTGGGAGTGGAGTAGACAAGTAGTCGAACCACTATAAAAATGACTGTGTTTGCGATTGCTTTGTTTATGTGATTTGTTTTATTATTTCAATATCTAAATATCTGATATCACACCTCACACATACATACACAGTCATATCCAGCATGAACTAAGTTTTGTATTGCTATCTTTTGAATAGTTTGTGATTGGATCCTCTACTAGGCTTGGAAGCCAATAAAGTTACATTTGAATAATTCTGTTAATTGTATATCTGATAGGATTAGTACAATAAGATTTTTAAATACACTATAAAACTTTAAAAGTCCTATTCACCTCCTTCTAGAACATATTGGCATATTCCTACTTCAACTTAAGTGGTCTTCACCACTATTTCAAATGTCTGTAATGTTGTGGCTATTAGTATTATGAGAATCAAGATGTTTAATGGGATGGACTGTACCTTGACTGATGTCAGGTAAGTTCCTAATAAGAAGAAAAGTCTGATTTCTCTCGATGCACTCGAGGCTATAAGGTGCAAGTTCACTAATATTGATGGTGTCCTTAAAGTTTCAAAATGGGCACTTGTAGTTATGACAGCTCAAAGACACGGAAACCTTTACATGTTGATTGGGAGCACTTCGGTAGGTGAAGTGGCAATAGATGTTGCAGATTCCATGTCTGTACGTATGAGGCATGCTCATTTGGGGCACATAAGCAAGCGAGGCATGAAGGTGTTATATGATCATTGTTTGATTTCAGCTTTTAAGAATTTTGATGTAGATATATGCGAGCATTGTATATATGGTAAACAATCTAGATTATCATTTAAAATTGAAAAACATGTATATGAGGGAGTGCTCGATTATGTACACTCTAATGTATAAGGGTCATCGCTAGAGGTTTCCATTAAGGGGTCGTCATTGTTTATTTCATTCATTGACGAGTACCATAGAAAAATTTAGGTTTACTTTATGAAATGTATATCTGAAGTTTTTACCATATTTAAATAATGGAAGGCAATGATGGAAAAATAGTTAGGGTGAAAAATAAAAGTTTTAAAGACTGACAATGGTGGAGAATTTACTTCCACTAAGTTTAATGAATATCGTAAGGATGAAGGGATCATTAGCCATAATACAGTGCGCCACAGGCCCAAACAAAATAGTGTGCCTGAGCAGATGAATCAGACTCTCTTGGAGATGGCCCAATGCAAGTTAAGTAATGCTACATTGGACAAAGACTTATGAACTGATGCCGTTAACACAGCTTGCTACTTGGTGAACCGATCCTCGTCTACGAAAATTGAATGTAAAATCCTAGAGAAAGTATGGAGTGGTTATAACCTAGACTACTCAGATTTGTGTATATTTGGTTGTGAGGCTTACTCTCATGTACCATCGGTTGAGAGATATAAGCTCGACCATAGAGCCAAAAAGTACATCATTGTTTGCCATGGTATTGGTGTAAAATGTTACATGTTATTCGACAAGATCACATGCAAGGTCATCACTAACCATGACGTTAGATTTGATGAAAGGTCCTTATTCCACAAAAATGATCAAGAAGAGCTAGATGAACCTGAAAGATTGATCGTAGACGTCCAGATTAACACTGATGATACTCAGGCAGAGACATATGCACAGACAGAGGTACAGAAGCAGGTGGAGCGGCCACCTGTGAGAAAAAACTCACCGTGTGATCACAAGTTACCGGTAAGATACAAGGACTACTTTAATATTATATATGCCCTCATTACAGATGAGGGGGACCCATCTACTATTGAAGAGTCCCTTAATAAGCATAATGAAGAAAAGTGCAAGGCGGTTATGGACTCATTACACAAAAATCACACATAGGAGCTGGTAGAGCTTCCAATGGGCCGAAAAGCGATCAGATGCAAGTGGTTATTCAAAAGAAAACGAGACAGATACAAAGTTAGGTTGGTAGCAAAAAAGAAAAGGAATCGACTTCACAAAAATGTTCGCGCTGATGGTTAAGCAAAAGTATCTATCATATTTGTATTGGCGCTGATTGCCAAATACGATCTTAAAGTGGAACAAACGGATGTCAAGATTGCATTCCTACACGAGGAGTTAGAAGAGCAGATCTACGTGAAGCAGCTAGAGGGGTACGAAATTAAAGGGGCAAAGAAAAATATTTATAGGTTAATGAGGTCGTTGTACGGACTGAAATAATCGCTTAGGCAGTGGTATAAAAAATTTATTTCTTTCATGTTGAGTCAGAAATTTACTCGATGTGAAAATGATCACCGTATCTATTACAAGACACTAAGTGATGACAAATTCATCATCCTAGTATTATATGTTCATCGCCTGTCATGATATGTCTGAAATCAACGTACTAAAGACTCAGTTACTAGGGACATTAGAAATGAAAGACCTGGGGGCTGTAAAAAAGGTTCTCGGCATAAATATTCATAAAAACAGGAAGATGAGTAGGTTTAGGCTATCACAGGCAGAATACCTTGGAAATGTGCTGATCAAGTATGGGATGGACTACGCAAAGCCAGTGAATGTTCCCCACGTAGCCCATTTCAAGCTTTCCTGAGAACAACGTCCTAAATTAAATGAGGAAAAGAAAGTTATATCTCATGTACCTTATTCAAATGTAGTTGACAGTTTAATGTATATCATAGTCTATACGAGACCAGATATTTCACAGGCAGTTGGTGTTATGAGCAGATATATGTCAAACCCCGGTAAGTAACATTGGAAAGTGGTGAAATGGCTACTTCGATATATTTGAGGTACAAAAGGCTACGCCTTAACTTTTAAGAAGACAGGGGCAAAGTTAGTAAGGTATGTAGATTCAGACTACGTAGGCAGTATGGATTCCGAAAAGTCAACTTCAGGATACTCATTTATACTGGTGGGTGGAGCAATTAGTTGGATGTTAAAGCTTCAGTCTGGGATGACTCTTTCCATGACCGAAGCAGAATATATGACAGTGACGGAAGTGTTTAAGGAAGGTGTCTGGTTAAGAGGCATGATAAATCAATTGAGACTTCAACAGGAGGTCATGCTAGTTAATTGTGATAGCAAGAGCGCTATAATTTAACTAAAATTTTTATTTATCACTCTCATACTAAATACATTGATGTTCGTTACCATTTTATCTGACAGATGTTTGAGGAATGAGGCATAACACTGGAGAAGATTCACACCAGTGTGAATCCAGCAGACATGCTCTCTAAGATTGTTCCTACAGAAAAGTTTAAATTCTGTGCAACTTCTCTGGGCTTGGTGATAGCGTAAAAGGAGAATAGAATGTGCACGAGAAGCATTGATGAAGCTATGATGCGAGGCTGAGATAAGAAAAGATGACAAGAAGCTACACGTTTGAAGATTGCAGACATGGTGGATATTTTTGCTGACAGATGTCTTAAATCTGTTTAGTCTAAGCTTGATGCCATCGAGTATTTTGGGATTTAATCTCTGATCGTTGAACAGTTTTATTCGTTCTTCGATGTCATCGAAGGGTGTTCGATGAAATCGAAGGTTTTGTGCAGATTTTCTGCGGAAACACAGATTTTACGAATTTTGTTTCTTATTTCGTTTTGGTTTCTTTCTAAAGCTTTATAAAGGAATGTATACGAGATTGGAAAGTATTCTAAGGGATTATAAAGCTTTTTAAAAGGGTTTTAGAATTTCTAAAAAGGTGGAGCAAGGGAGAGATTTGAGGATTGCTCAAGTCTAATAAGTCCTTTCTCTCTATAATTTCTGCTTTCATAGTGAAGATCTATCGTTTTGTGTTGCAATTTTTTCTCGAAAGGATTTTTCACATTAAATCTTTATATTCTCTTGTGTTTGCTTGGTGCTCTTGGATCGCTATCTTAGAATCATCTCCGTGTGATTCCGCTGTCAAATCCCCAACCGTCTACTCATAAAACAAGCAAATAATTAAATAAATAAAAACCTTATATCAGGGGTCGCCCATTGGATCAGGGCCAATAAATAAATGTCCTTTGATTGGGGGTTAAAATAGTCAAGTCAACCTATCTACAGTGGAGCCCACGATCTGAAAGATTTTAATTAGAATTATACGGATGTCATGAATACTGTTTCCAAGTGCATGCTTGCCTCACATTTTTCTTTTTCTACCCATAACAACGACTCTCATTCAATCCATAAAAAGTTAATTACATTAGTTGGAGATATTCATTTAATAAGCATCAATAAACATTTATTTTATTTACGTTTCCTGCAATCTTTTTATAATTATAAAATAAAGCTTTCTTGTTTCTGGTCACCATATCTTAATAGATTTGCTTATCAACTCCAAATAACTTGATAAGACTCCAGGACATAATTAATTGAAGCAGATTAGGTGGTGTCGGGAGCTGTGGGGCCCACTGTGATGTATGTGTTTTATTCATGCCGTCCATCTGTTTTTCCAGTTCATTTTAGGGTACGAGCTAAAAAATGATCAGATAAAAAGCTCAAGTAGACCCCACTAAAGGTTCAAAGATTAGATGCCATACAACTCACCACAGTGAGTCCCAGCACCAATCTGATTATTTTCCAGGGTGTCATCTCCTTCCCGTTGTTGGCTAGGCCCAGGAACAACTTTTCAAAGCACGCCTGCTGGACGGGTTTGGATGACCTACACAGACATGTGGGCCCCACTTTCGCTCAACTCCACCATAACAATGGAATCGACTCCATGTGATCGTTCTCCATTTAGTATTTCTAATGACATCACGGAGATTTGTCCAAAGTCTACAATGCTTTTATTTTCATTAATTTAATACTTATGCCCCGTTTGGTAGACACCCAAATCTCATTCTAGTTGTTTTCTAATAGATAATTACTGTTATTGTAATTCATTCATGTACTGATACAAAGATCTCTAATACATATTAGTATTAACTAAAATGAGTTGGACTTCTACCAAACAGTTATTTTATTCTTTTAAAAAAAGGTGAATGAAAGAAAAATAGGCAGCAAGAGTTTGGTGGGAGAAGGTGCTGGGAGAAACGTGAAAGAACTCCACAGGTAATTATGGTACCAATGTGGACGGTTAATTGCCTATGAAGTGACATTGCAATGCCACCTCATATATTTTAGTACACTATAGTAGTACAGAGCATTGATATAGTTTTTTTCCTAGCTCTGATTAGGGTACCCATTTCATGGTAGAATATTTGGTACCATTTTATCATTATTAATACCTTATCTATGTGATGTTCATTTACGCGTCTTAATAATGGGAAAGTACTAGGTGTTATCCTTACCATGGGGCCCACCTTGATGATGTATTCCAAACCCTCCATCCGTTTCTTCAACTCATTTTAGCATGTGGTCTACAAAATTAAGCACATCCAAATCTCTGGTGGACTATACCTTAGGAAACAGTGGTGATTGAATGCCAACCATTAAAAACTTCCCATGGCCCACCATAATCAAATCTATAATGTTTTATTTGCCATCCAACCTCAATGTCAAAAGGACCTGGATAAAGAGAAATTGCAAAGATGATGTAGAGCGGGTGGTGGACAATTTCATGGCCAAGATGGATCAGAAAAGGCATGTTTGACGACAAAAGTGATCCGGACCATCAGACCTTAGATCGGGCGTATCTTGCAATCCGGGATGAGTTATCTAATGTAAAATATATGATTTTAGGGTAGAACGAGCTACTTTAGCTAACCAACTCAGCTACGCCAGGTTGTGCAGCCTGAATTTGTGAAAAACCCGACGGTCGTTTTTCTATTTTATTTTCGTTTTTACTATAAATAGTAAGTTTTAATTTTATTATAACTCTTCATCCGTTGGGCTTTAGGAGTTGTGTCCAACATGAAAAGTACTTAGAGTAATTAGGAGAACGGTTTGGTGAAGCCAAATAGGACACTTACTATATTTGGCCAAAAACCTTGCGCACTAGTAGACATCACGACTGTCTATAAATAGTAAGTTTACTATTTATAGTAAGTCACGGATTCTAGGAGTTTTAGTTGCAGTTTTGTGTCTGATTTCTTTCCTATTGCTTGGTTCCCTTATTTAAAGGGATGTAAATTCGTCTTTATGGATTTGTTAATCAATTTTGAATTTATTAGAATTTATTTCTATTTTCCTGCTTTCTTTCCTCGTGGATTCGAGAAGTCTCTCTGAGGAGTCAGAGAAGCTCCGTGAATTTGGAGTAGTTATCATCTTGAGGAAGACGGTGCTCGACCTCACATCCTTCCCTGCGTCAGAAGATCAGCTTAATGGCCTACAAAAAGCTTGTAATGGTTATTCATCACTTTTCTATTTATTTTTTTCCAGTGTTTCGGTCAACCTAATACTTGAATCTACCTGATTTTTTAGATAATGTCCTTAAATGAGCTGGAAACACAGATGGACGGCGTGCATATATAACACATTCATCAAGGTGGGCCTCACACAGTAACGGTAACAGTCGGCTCCCCTTAATAATTTCTCAATACAACCTCAATATATATATATATATATATATATATATATATATATATATATATATATATATATATATATATATATATGAGTGTGTGTGTGTGGTGGCCCGGGCTTCTAAAATACTATAAATGGAAATTTTGTGTAATTAGCTTGCAAGATTTGGTGTTTGAATAGAGCATCCAACCCGTCCAATAATAATTTTTTTATCAGAAAAAAAGGAATGCCCAAAAATCAAAATGATCCAATCATCTACTGGCCACACCATTGAAAGCTCAGGACAACCACCCAAAAACTTTCAAATTCACAGTGTGACACACTTAATGATTGGATCACCTGATTTTTCAGGCATCCCATAGTTGGGCTACCCTACCGGACAGTGGCATGCCATAAACACACCACAGTGGGGCCCATAAGTAGCTAGTCTAGGACCTCTACAACTGTTGTGGACAAGCCCGCCTACTTTATCCGTAGGTTTTTCCTAACTAGCGAAAAGGATGCTCAAGAAAGGAAGAATAGTCCGGCCATCTATAAAATTAAAAAAACAAAGATAAAAAAAAAAGGGAAGAAGAAGAAGACAGAAATACATCAACTGCAATTTCACATGGTTTGATATGTTATCGGAAGTTGGCATACCTAAAGGCATTGCTATCGGTCTATATGAGCGGAAACAGCTCAATATAAAGTGATATTATTATTATTATTAAAAATTTATCATACTCCACCCGCATACTAAATGGGTACTTGAATTCAAAACTTAAGTCTTAAAACACAACATCTATTACTGAGCCAGGTAATCAATATTAATGGTACCCAATAAAGTACACAAAATTAATTTACAAACCACGCATTTTTAACTAAATTACTCTTTTGCGCAGCCTTCTCGGATTTACATATATTCATGGATACACATGTATCTATGTACAGTTGTAGTATATTTTAAATTTGCGAAATAAAAATGTGGGTGTGAAAATCAATCAAGTTGGGTGTGGATATCAATTATCTAACAATAACAGCAACGACCATAGCTACAACAATAATGGTCACTTTTAATAAGTGAATAAAGTTGAAATGTAATGTAAAACTATTGAAGGCTTTTTTATTTTTATTTTTTGGTATTTAGTTGGAGCCAAAAGGGTGCTCTGATGCCTATCCCACTCTCAAAGGTATGGAAAGTAGGGAACGACAAGTCACCATCAGCTTGTGTGAAAATCAATGGCACCAATTCATGGAAGCCACCAAACTCGGTTTTGGCCCTGTCATCGAAAGAAAGGTAAAGGTGCGTGTTAAGAAATGTCAATGTGCATTTCAAAGGTCTTTGTCCTCAGTTTTCAAAAGTGGGTCCACCCCTTTAATGTAGATGGAGGAATGGATGAGTGGGCCTCATTCATCTGTCCTTTCATTATAGCTTTCTCGTGATCATTCCAACAACAGAAATGATGTTTGTCCAAAGTCATGGCTCCTAGAATGGTTTAGTGGGCCCCACCCACCTCAAACAATGAATGATGGATGTGGCCCCAAAGACAGGTGTCTATGCTTGTGCCCATGAGGGCTGCTTTCTTTTTTTCATTATTTTTAGTTTTACACGTCTTGGTGTTTACTTAGTCATATTTGTGATTGATGACCATTGAATTCTAAGGCTAGATTCTTATGTCAGTTTAGCGTCATTTCAAAAATGGAAATGACTCATTCTCCTCAAAATGTGTCACAAAGATTTCTATCTAGACCATTCAAAATTGTGGTCCTCTTCTTGATGAAGCACATCTCTAAAATTATACTGATCAAGTGATCTTAACCATTCAATTAATGGGCATCAAATGCATTGTAAAAGTAACATAGTAATTATTATGGGTAAAATGAGGCTAATACAAATGTATGAGATAAATGAGTCGAGCAATCAAACTCGATGATTATGGATTATTAAGTGCTGATTGTATTATGCTTATTGTGAGTCCATATTATGACTTAAACATCGAAGGGTTTCCACCTTAACTTGTGCCTGTAATATTTTATCTGGTTTTTCACTAAATCATAGGTACTCCATCTAGCAAGAGGTGAGGCAAGATCAATCAGATTTCAATATCAAGAGTAATGATGAAGCAATCTTAACCATTCAATTCATGGGTGTCAAATGCATAATTAAAAGTAATGTATTAAGTGGTACAAATTCAAAGTGAAAAATCAGATGGTTAGTATTATCTTTTCGTTGCAATTTTCCCGTTGCACGAAAAGTGAAGAAACTGATTGCTATGATTGTATAATGCGTGGTTTCTAATGTGTTCCATGATACGGTCGGGCCAACTATATGGACGGTCAGATTACCACGTGTAACTTTAATGGTGTACCAGCTTTTGATTGATTTAAGTGATTTCTTTTTTTAATCCTAGGCAATCTAGTACACTTGCTTTTACTTTCTTGGATATGATTCTCGTGATATGAGAAGGGAAAATAAAGCGATTTCATGGTCTTGTTGGTGAGAGAGAACAAATACTCTTAAAAGAAAAGGTGATTGGATCTTTGCAAGTGGGCACTCTCTTTCCTACAACCTCTTGAGCACGTTGTCATGATTCACCTGGAAGTGATTTAAGACTCAGTATCCGGCACTACAGGTTGTTCTAGCTTTATTGCGTTAGATGGTAAGAAAGGATTCATCAATAGTCCATATTCCATCATACGCACGGCCCACATGGTGATCAGACTGAGCAGGACATGTGGCCCACCTGATTAACGGTTTAGATCGCGCACATGTGCCACATGTGTAACAAATTTCGAGGTTGTTGGGTGGCTTTAATATGGCTCCCTTGGGGTGAAAAATGACATGACCGATTTTGGAAGCACCTGCTGGGATGGTTAATGAAAGAATTAATTCCTGCTGTTCACATTAACATATAATGTTTTTTTCCTTTTTATTTTCTGCTGATGTGTCATTTGTGTACAACATCCAATGGAAATGATCCAATACAATATATTTTTTCCGCTGACGTGTGACTTGTGTGTGACATCTGAACCGTGAAATGATGCGTCATCGTAAAGATCACCTGAGACAGGAGCCCACATAAGGCAGGCTAGTGAAATCAATGTACAGCTGATGGTCTGATTCATGGGAACGGGTAACACATTAGTGGTTGTTAGCTTAACCGTGTGGGACCCACCTTGATGTATGTGTTGTATATCCATGCCGTCCATCTGTTTTTTCATATCATTTTAGATTTTTATCCCAAACCTTAAGTAGATCCAACTCTCAGGTGGACCACAACACTAGAGATAGTAATGAATGACCATTAAAAATTTTGTGGGCAACCAAAGTTTTGGATCAATCTGATCTTTGTATTTCCCTTAATCTAGGTCATCTTGACATTATCAATAGCTTGGATGAAAAATAAACATTACAAAAACCTTACAATGGACCCTTTGGAGTTTTTAATGGTGAGGCACTCAAACACCACTGTTTCTTATGGCGTGGTCCACCTGAGACTTGGATCTGTTTAGTTTTTTTTTTTGTGTATGCTAAAATGGGCTGTAGAAACGGATGGACGGCGTGGATATACAACACATCATCAAGGTGGGCCCCTCAATAAGTATAACACCTTACCCGGGTAACACCTAATCCCTAATTCGCTCTCCTGATTCATTGTTTTTTGGTGCCCACCTGTGGGTGGATTGTTCCAATTTTACCTCCATGTTGCGCCCTTTCAACGGCTCTGATACCCTATTGAAGTGACACATGAGCCGGCGATAAAAATCTTCTATGTTAAGATAACACACAACGTTGCATGTGATCATTTCTCATACTAGAGATTGCAATTCGGAAAAGTGGGGCCCATGGTACAGTGGTCCAGACATGATTACGATTTCTGGCCAACAGAAATAGTTCATGGGTCCCATTCAACTAAGAAAGACCCAAGATCAGTGGCTGGGATCTTCCAATCAGGGAGAATTTTGGGACGCAACTAGCCATCTACAGTAAATGCAAATGCATCCAATGTTCAGGATCAGTAAATGGGTGGCCCACTTATTAGAACTGACGACTTCCATGTTCTTTCAGAGTCATCTAAAAAAACATTAGAGAATTCAACATCTGATTCAAGAAAGGTGATTGCTTAGAAGTATGAAACTAACCAAAGGTTGTTATGACTAAGAAAAATCTACAAGGATTTCACTTCAACATTTTCTCAACATGTTTGGGCAGTCAGCTACCCTTTATTGACCTACCTAAGAATTTTGGTGGGATAGATATGAGGACATTTCAATCCAATCAAGTGTTCAAAATGTCATTTTTGTGCATCCTTTCAATGCCGTGGGCAACTGATCCAACGTTCTACGGTATCATGAATTCTTAAAAGTGAATTTGTAGGTCATTGATATAGAGATTTTTTTTTTTTTTTTTTTACACGCACACACACCCCCACACACTCACGCCACATGCACACACACCCCACACACGCACACTGTGGGATTTCACCACCATGGGTACTCGAACCCTTGACCCGGTGTTGAAACTCCAAGGAGTCATTGATATAGAGATTAGTCCTCCAATTTTGGAGACTTTTTTGGGTATCCTCATCCATAGTGAGTCCCATCACATAGACGGTTTAGATCTCTTAAATGTGGGGCCCTTATCTGCCGAATAGTAAGAGATACCCCACTAAATTAGTCCTGATGTTTGATGACTGATTCAATGGCTTACATGGATGTCTAGTTGAGCTGTCTCATCCTCGGAATGATCGTTGATGTATCATAGATTTGTGGATTATGTCATATATAGATCCAAAAACAAATAGTTGTAGAATCCAACTCAAAATGATGAAATTTCCAAACCTTAGACGACGCGAGAATCCAGTAAAATCGTGATGATGTCGCATGTGGGCCACAAGTGAAATAAAAATCCAATCCTTCAAAGGCGGCACAATCTATATTCTTTAATTGACAATTTCTTCAAAATCCACATGATTTGTGATCTAATTGCTTAGACAATTCAAGCTTTCTTCCAAGTAATGGGAGTAGTTGGATGTTTCAATGTAAAAGGAAATGTGATTGGAATGATTCAACATCCACATTTAAACCCGGGCCTCCCTTAGTGGGGACCCAAAGGTAGAACAATACTTTTTCTGCCTTAATTAAGTTTGTACAGGTGGGCTCATGTATCAGTGATCCAAACCACTAATCGGATTGTATGATCACGAGTGACGTGGAACAAGTGACGGATGACTTCATGAATGGCAAGAAAGAAAGAAATCAGGTTGGAAAATTCAAAGTAGGGGAAAAATAGTCTAATGATCCATTATAGGTTTCAACTATCATAACTTATGGCCTATTTGGTCTATAGAATTAAATGGCATGGAATTGTATTAGATGGAATTAACACCATTATTGCACAATGATTGCATGTTTGGAAATACGATGGTATTTAGGCTATCCAATCCTCGTGTTTGGGATAAAATTCTTGCTATGGGAAAAACACTGGATTAAGTAAAACCCGTTGGGTAGAGCATGGAATTGTAATCAACGAACCAAATTTACAATGGATGTCGGTCACTTGTACATGTATATAACTAGAATGTCACATGTAAAGAGCATATGTGGATGGACAGCATGGATAAAACACATGCTTCAATGTGTGGCCCACATGTGCAGTGGATTTCAAAATTCACAGCAAATCCAACATGGGACCAAACGTGATTCCGTCCCACCTAATCTCAACCCTTCCAGTCCTCCTCAAATGCTAGATAAAATTTACACAAGACCAAATGCAATTCCATCCCACCTAATTCCATCTAATCCCACATACCAAACAAACCCTTAGCAATTTTCTACTGTACACGTATAATATGATGATGGAAAGCTATGGAGAGATCAAGTACCTTAGTTAATTACTCAAGGTTCATTAGTGATGTACGACGTGCCCCCGGATGAATTCTTAATACAATTTGACCACAAGAAGCCCAAATGAAGAAAGTCGAATTAGCCTGTTAGAACTAAGCCCAATCTTATATAAAGCATGATGTAACTGGGTCCCAAGTATGTTCGGTTTGAAGATATTTATTTCGGATGTAGAGAAATAGTTGTTTGAAGTATAGACCATAAAACAGTTGTAACTTTTGATTCGAGCATCATCATGAAATACACAACCTATTGATCCTTATGTAATAGTGGTTGGGGTTAACTAATTTGTATAGTAGGTCTCCAACTGACTTAGAGTTCAAAATTGTGATTTTAGGAAAAGCTTAGTATTAAAAATATATATATTTTTTTAATTGTATTTCTTTATTCTTATAGTTTTAACATTTTCATCTTTTTAAAATTTATTTGTAATCATGTTGTGAACGGTCTGATAAGGTTTATTTGACATATCTATTTTTTAGAAAAATTTAATCTTTTAAGAGATGTTTTTTTTGATAATTTCAAATTAAAGTCTTAGGTCTTCCATATAAGTGATGTAATATTTGAGCAATCTTAGAACATTCTTCAATACTATTATTTGAATTTTTTTTTTCTCTTATTTCTTGTTGACTCAAAAACTATTTTTATGGATTAAAGGTTTTTATTACTTGAGGAAGATTATTTTGTATTATTATTTTATGCTCTTTCCAGTGTCAATTGACTTCTAAAAGATTTTGCAAAACTTAATCATTCAGAGGTTCAATCATAAGTCAAAAATTATTATTTTTTGTAAATTGTGTAGTTGCTACTATTAAGGTTTTAAAAGTCTAGTTATGATCCAATTTTTTTAATTTTATTTAAGACTCATTTATGATTTTGGCCTTAAGAGTCATGAGTTTAGATAGAATTAAATTCCTTTTATCACTATTAGTAGCTTTTACTTGTTGGAAAATGTTTCCTAGCTTGAGTTGGATTAGGAGTTTAGGGCCCATTTTAGTTATATAAAGCCCCCAATCACATTATTAATGGTATTTTTCATCAACAATATCAATTTTATTTTTTCCTCAATTACATTATACATGGTATTTTTTATCAACAATATTAATTTTATCTTTCCCTCAATCACATTATAAATGATATATTTCATAAATAACATCAATTTTATATTTCCTTCAATTACATTATAAATTATATCTGTCATCAATAATATCAATTTTATCTTTCATTTTTAAAGCTTCACGCTCTCCTTGTGAATTCAAGAATTACCCTAGAGAAGAAGATAATGATTTCTTTTTCATTTATTCATGCACTTATGCCTTACTAGATATAATAATATATTTTCCTTAGTAGAATGTGAAATATTGCTGGATTTTCTTTCTTCAATGTATGTAAGTTGCCCACCTATTGAAGTTTTATGATTCCTCCAATTTGGGGACTTTTATCTAAGGTTGTCTCGGCCATCTACATCATGGACCATGAAATTAAATGTCTGAATCATTAAACTATAAGTCCACTTGCCTAATCAATGTCTTGAAAACAAGGATTTTATTTTATTTTTTCTTCAGAAAGGATATGAATGCCACTCACCAAAAATGCCCGTGGTAAAGTTGATTCCAGGCTACAACTTGACAGGAGAATAGTACACTACCAACTTGGACACAGTCCTGCCCATTGTCATTGCTTTGAAATCCAAGGAATGGGGGCACCAAAAACTTTAGTCATGACTATTGAAAGCTACACCTGTGATGGTGACAAAACCCTAGAGCCAAGAAACACCGTCTCCTCCGTAAAGCCATCATTCACCTACAGTTTTTTATTTCCTTTATCTTTTCTTTGTGGGAATTTGAATGGTTGAAAAAGGAGTGGTGAGAAACACGCCAATGAAGTAATCCTCAACACTTTAAAAATGAAAGTAAAATGAAAGGAAGTGACTTGGAAATTTACAAATAAATCTCACCATGAGATTGTGAACCATTGCTGATGTAGGACAAGACATTGAAGACTTGATGGAGGGGCCACATCAAGAAAAATTAGGTCGAAAAAATCAATTTGGAGAAGAAAAAGTCCATCATGCACATTAAAACTTCCACTCACCATACTTTGCAACCAATTACCATATCAACGTGCATCTTAACCAAAAAACCCAAGTTATTGGAGCATTAATAATTTCAAAAAATTCAATCACGTCACAGATTAATTTCAAGTCCCAAATCAATTTTTTTTTAATGATGTGTGTGTGTGTGTGTATATATATATATATATGTGTGTGTGTGTGCGCGCGCGCACGCCAATTTGCACCAAACTCATGCAAACTTTTTGAGAACTTATCGTATGGGATGTGAGTCCAAAATCTAAACGCTTTACTTGATGCAGCACCCCATGAAACATCTAAGGCTCAACTTTTACTTCAATCCAAAACTTTAGTGGGCCATGGAAAAAAAATAGTTTCCTCTCTTGATTGCATCTCTCTTTGTTATGGCCTACCAGAGTTTTATATCAGGGTGAAAAATAGTCCCTTGGGATTTCATGGGATGCCGCATCATATGGACCGTTTAGATTAGACGATCATAATACGTCTACAAAGGTGTGCAGGTGAGCATGCATATATATATATATATATATATATATATATATATATATATATATATATATATATGGAAAAGGTACTACGCACTCGAGCTCACGATAAACTTATCGTGAGGTCGAGCTATGTGGGCCCCACCATGATGCGTATCAACCATCAACACCATGCATTTGATGGTTCCTCTTTAAATAATGGGATATGCCAAAAATCAGCCGTATACCGAACTTAGGTGGGCCATAACATCTAAAATCATGTGAAGACACCGTTAAAACATATAAAAGCACTTGGTGGGGCCACCTGAGTCTTGAATGCTACTGAAACTTAGTATGACCCCTAATCCTAGTGGGACACACATAATGGATGGTTTGGATTTGCAAACCACATCTCAGTGGGACCCAAAAAATGATTATGAATGTTTTAATGGTGCACGGCCCCCTCTCCACTTCTGTATGTGGTGTGGCCCACACAAGTCATGGATTGACTTGATTTTTGAGACCTAGGCCCACTATGGAATAATGCATCTGACTGATGGAGTAGATGTTCGAAACGCATCACAGTGGGGCCTACACAACTCGACCGCATGGGACGGAGCCGTGAGCTCGAACGCATTATATATATATATATATATATATATATATATATATATATATATATATATATATATATATATATATATATATATATATATATATATATATATATATATATATAATGACTTGTGTGGGCCACACCACATACAAGAGTGGAGAGGGGCCGTGCACCATTAAAACTTTCATAATCATTTTTTGGGTCCCACTGAGATTTGGTTTGCAAATCTAGCCCATCCATTATGTGTGTTCCACTAGGATTAGTGGTCATACCAAGTTTCAGCAGCATTCAAAACTCAAGTAGGCCCCACCAACTGCTTTTATCTGTTTTAACTGTCTTCACATGATTTTAGATGGTATGGCTCACCTGAGTTCCGTTTACGGATGATTTTTGGGATATCCCATAATTTAAAGGGGTCTCATCAAATGCACAGTGTTGATGGTTGATACGCATCACGGTGGGACCCACATAGCTTGACCCCATGATAAGCTTATCGTGAGCTCGAGTGCATAATAGTACCTTTTCCCGTGTGTGTGTGTATGTGTATGTGTGTATATATATATATATATATATATATATATAGAGAGAGAGAGAGAGAGAGAGAGAGAGAGAGAGAGAGAGCATCCCAGCCGTATAAAACTTGAGAACCATTGCTATTTTCTCTTTCTTAACCGTCTATTTGTTGACAGCCCATTAGAGGGATATGATTATTTCAGCATGGATGGTTGAAACATGGGCCTCTTTTGGTCTGGCCCCACATGTTCGAACTGAAAACCAAGTGATACCGTACAATATTTCTGAACCAGCTTTCTAAAATGAGGATGCCAAGTGGACTTGCCTCCCATGTGGACAGGTGAGAACGCATTGACGAGATTGGAGCGACTCATCGGTACTATGTCTCAAGAATCTGCGGACTCTACATGATTATCAAGTGGTCCACCTGTGTACAAATAAATAAATAGTTAAGAGATATTAACCAACGGTCCAAATTCTGTTTACAATCGTGGCCCATTTGATGATTGTATCAGCATAATGTTTTAGATTCAGAAAGTACCCAGTGGGGATAAGGTAATGAGCAGATGAGATCTCTCACACGTGCTCCTCATTACCCTCTGTGATACGAGTGATATGATAGGAATTACTGTGGATGGCCCATGCATCAAAAATCCCGGTTTTCAATGTCCTAGCTTTATAGACTGAAAGGGAACGGTTCCTGTTTCTTTCTGGCCCACTTTAAATGGTTTTGGATTTTCCAATAAACCTGAGCCAGACATGGTTGGACCCACAACATTAAAAGTGCACAGTGGTACCAGTACTACAGTAAGCTTACAATGATACCGTGTAAATGTGGGCTCACATGATGCATGTAATGCATGTAGGCCATCCAAACCATCCATCAAAAGTATTACCTTGTATTACCCTTATTGCCAAAATCAGCCCCATCCAACACTCAGGTGGCCCACCACACGGGGGATATGTCAGAGAGGACACCCACTCTTGATTTGTACAGGGGCCCACCTGAATTAAAAAACAGCCCGATTTTTGGTCTGACTGTTCATCCAGGCCAGATGAAGGGTCATCAGAACGACTGTATAAAGAACATGGTGGGGCCTCCAACAAATCAACGGTGGGTGTTCCCTCCCAACTGATTTTTGGGCTTTGGGGGTAATATGCATTGAAGCGTCTTGGATTTCATAAGTCCATCACGTGGGCCCCACATCTGCCCCCAGTACCATAGTAGCTTATTGTGTTACAAGTACCACGGTGGGGCCATAATATTAAGAATAGAGAACACATGCACGAGATAGACCCACAGTCCCTGTGGTTGGGAACATTGGATAGTATTGGTATTATTTCATACACATATTTCATACACAAAGACAAAATATTAAAATAAAATAAAATAAAAAAGGAAAACCATCAGCTTAAGGAAAGGAAACCGTATGGATAAGAGACAGTGAATTCAACGCACGAAGACACAAGAGGCAAGCATCACGAGGTCGAGGTCGGTGGGCCCACTGTAGATGATTGTGACCCTTGGAATTGATGCATTGAGTAAGAAGAAAAAACAGACATTCCCACCTAAATACTTCTTCCCATTTCTACCACCCTCTCAAAGCCTCCAATCAAGCAACCGTTGGTGGTAGACATAATAGCGATAGGAATGTCCCATCAAACTTGTAGAATTTCCATACAATTCCACTGATTGGCTGGTGTACTACACACCACCGACCTGGCTGCTTACACTCCTCGGGCTTCAGTTGTACAAAGGAGATCAAAGTTTTATGGCCCCAAGACGATGTATTTGGATGAGATTATTTTAGAGCATGAGACCAAAAATGAATCATATTTAAAGCTCAATTAGACCATACCACAAATAGAAGTGGGACAATAATTCTCACCGTTAAAAAGCCTTCGTAGGCCCTACCATAACATTTATTTTCCATTCCATCTATTCATAAGGTCGCATGGTTCTAAATTAAGAGATAAAACAAATATCATATTAATTTAAAACTTATGTGAAAGGTTTTTAATGGTAGACTTTTAATCCCTCATTGCTTTTTGCAGTGTGGTCCACTTAAGTTTTAAATCTGTTTTATTTTTCAATTCCTTCAAGCCTTACAATGAGCTCACCAAATGGACGGAAGGTCTGGATATAAGACATACCTCATGATGAGGCTTGTAAAACTTGAGGACATCGACACACCAGTTATGTCGGTAGTAGTGCGTGTGGATCGGCTGCTGTACCACACGCCACTGATCTCTGTAATGTGTGTACATGGCGTGCAAAGACAAGTGCCTGATTCCTGGAGCCACAACGTAATAGGGAGATCAAAGTTAGGTGAGCCTAATAATGATGTATTTATTATATCGACAGTGTCTATCCATTTATAGAGTTCATTTTAGATTATGAGTCCAACTATGAGTCATTATCCAAATTTCAAGTGAACCACACCACCATTAGCAGTGGGATAATAATTCCTAGTGCCCACCAGGATGTTTACTTTCCATTTAATTTGTTCCTAAGCTTACAAGACATGGATGAAGCGAAAAAAAACAAATTTCAAGTTTATCCAATACTTACGCGACCCCGCATAGGTTTCAATAGTAGATGTTCAATCTCCACTGCTTTCTGTAATGTAATCCACTTAATTTTTGGATTTGTGTTATTTTTTCACTCAAGCCTTACAACAATCTCATCAAATGTACGGATGGCTTGGATATAATACGTACTCATGGTGGGGCCCTAGAACTTGTTGACATCAACACACCACCAAGGTCAGTGGCATGTGGTACACCAACCAATGGGCATCCTGTCCTACCTGCATGTGGGTCCCACCCTTCTTGTATGAACTGTTCACCTGGTGGTCTAACCTTGATTGTCCATGCTGTTAAAGTCGCTCTAAGTGGATGACCTCAGCCGTCGGATGAACATTCAACTTATTAACGATTATAAAAGCTATAGGTGTTGAATGGATGGTCTGGTTTGATAGTAATGATCATCTATATCTATAATCTATATGAGCTGAGAGGAATTTGGCCAATTTTACTGAAGCAGTGATGGAAGTGATGAGGTCGATCACCATCTTCCTAGGGGGATAATAACTCCGAATTCACAGACCTATGCACTCCTAGAAGGGATCCTTTATGGAGAGAATAAAATACAAAAATTCTAATAAATTTGAAATAAATCAATTGGTGATAACAACGAATTTACAATCCTTTTAACTGTAGTTTTTTTTTTTTTTTTTCCCTTCTTGGCTGGCCACCGGCCCTTTTAACCGATCAGTGCTTTTGATTGCAATGATAATTTTATTATGTTGTTTGTTTCACACATACAAATCACCATGAAAATGATAGTTTTATAAGGCAACAAATACTAGTAGCAAGAGGCAAATGGTGGTGACAAGCTCATTCAGATGGACACCCATAGGAACGCGTGCAGACTAGAGAGGCCACGGAAGGAAGCAATGAAAACAGTAATTGAAATTATCAAAATAGTGAATAGATAGCGAAGTCTACGGCCAAGATTAAAATAATGATACAAAAAAGCGAAGCAGAGATTAAATCATTAAGATTGTCTTATTTGTATTATTAGGATTAAATACAAAAAAGACAATTAGATCCAAATTCAAATGCTGGAGGATGGTGATTTAATTGGCAATGAGTGCCACAACAGGTTTAATGATAGTAGTGAACGCAGGTCAAGTTTGGAACGATGGGCTCAGGTTGTTCATTTAGATGGTGGGTTCGGGTTTCGGACCGATGAGAGTTTCGAGAGGAGAAGTGTTGTAGAGTAATAGATATATTCTTCATATCAAAGTGAAGAAGGTTGAATGAGTTCAGGTAAAGGACAAGCTCAGACATAAATGAGCAGAGTCCGGTGGTGTAAGATGGTTGACCTAATAAGCAACTATGAAGAAAAATGATGAAAATAACTTATGAAAATTTAAAGGCAGGCCAAGTTTGGTACATTTACACTGTCAAGTCAGTATCATTATTGTCATTATTATCATTTAAGTCTTATCCCAACTAATTAGGGTTGGTTGCACAAATTCTATTCAACCATTCGGCTTTATGAAGGACTATACCCTTAATTAAATTATAGGTCATCAACTCCTTTCTTGCTACTTCCACCCACATTTTTATGGACTTCTCCCTAGCCATTTTAAAGCTTTCTACTTGAATCAAATTATCACTCCTTGATGTAGAGCGGGTCGTAGATAGTTTCATGGCCAAGATGGATCAGAAAAGGCATGGTCGACGACAGAAGTGATCTAGACCTTAGATCGAGCGTATCTCGCAATCCGGAATGAGTTATCTGACATAAAATATATAATTTTAGGGTAGAACGAGCTACTTTAGCCAACCAACCCCACTATGCCAGGTTGTGCAGCCCGGATTTGTAAAAATACCCCTGATCAATGGTTGTTTTCCTGTTTTATTTTCGTTTTTACTATAAATAGTAAGTTTTAGTTTGATTATAACTCTTCATCCATTGGGCTTTAAGAGTTGTGTCCAACATAAAAAGTGCTTAGAATAATTAGGAGAACGGTTTGGTGAAGCCAAATAGGATACTTACTATTTTTGGCCAAAAACCTTGCGCACTAGTAGACATCATGACTGTCTATAAATAGTAAGTTTACTATTTATAGTAAGTCGCGGATTCTAGGAGTTTTACTTATAGTTTGCTTCTGATTTCTTTTATGTTGCATAGTATCCTTATTTAAAGGGTTGTGGACTCGTTTTATTCATTCATTAATTAATTTTGAATTTATTAGAAATTCTTTCTATTTTCTACTTTCTTTCCTCGTGGATTCGAGAAGTCTCTGTGAGGAGTCCAGAGAAGTTTCGTGGATTCGAAATAACTATCCTCTTAAGGAAGACGGTGCTCGACCTCACGTCCTTCCCTGCGTCAGTTTGGTATCAGAGTAAGGTTTCTCCTCGGATCGATGACTTCTAACGACGGGTCGGGCAACAATCCCATGGGCGGTGTTCCAGGAAATTTACTTTTAATGGCGGCAGCTTTCGAAGCAATGCAGCAAGAGAATCGGCAAGCCATGTAAGGGTTGCAGGCTTCCATGGACCGCATAGTGAATCTCTTGGCGAAAACCCTAGGGCAACTCCGTGTTCCTGGTGGTAATCCTCTACTGTCGATTGCTGAAACTCATAATCGCCCTGATCGCAGGATAGAACTGGCAGTGCATCCATGGGTCATTCCTGAGGAAGGGGGCTCCAGTGAGGAGAAAATCGATGATATAATCTTTCAACACCCAAGACAAGGTAGCAATCGAGTACATCAGACAGATCGAGAATTCAAGATGCGGGTTGATATTCCTAACTTCAATGGCCAACTACACATTAAGGATTTGCTCCATTGTTGAGGGTTAAATATTGCATATTAGACCCCATTTATTACCTGAATTTACGAGCATGGTACTGTTTAACGCCCGATTTTAACCGTGTTTGTGATGTAGGGTGTATTTACGAGCTTGGATCGAAATACGGTGCTAAAAGCATGGATTTAACGTTCAGAATTCACCAAGGCAATGGACGGACTCCAAGGGACCAAGATCGATGGAATCACATGCTAGAGATCTGAAAAAATTGGGAAACTGAAGCTCAAGTGGTCCGAAAATCATCCAGAATGCAAGATCATAGGGTCTCCACCATCCGTTCGGCTTGAAACTACATACATGGCCTGAATACCATAAATTAACCGTACATGTCGAATTTCGGCCATTGGATCCTGGTGGAAGTGGCCTAACAGACAGATCAGTCCATAAAACAACGGTTTAGGGCCCACCTACAATCGGGATATTCTCAATTTTAGTCCTAACTGCTAAAATGACATGCTAGAATAGATGGATGGAATTGATCTCTCAACACATAAAGGTGAGACCCACTTTACGGGAGTAGAGTGCATAGGAATCTGTGCACTCACAGTGCTTTAAACCAAGCACAGCGGTCAAACTACATCTGACTGCGCAATTCCAAATAGAGTAGGAGACCCTCTATTTTCTCCAGCACCTGGCCGTCCACGGGATGATTGGTGGACCATCAAAATGAACCCAGATGTATAATCTAAACCGTATATCAGGAATGGACCCCAAGTTCGACCGAACCCTGGAATATTTCATGTAAAGTTGAATCCATTCAAAGACGCAAAGCTTGCTACAATTCGACTGTGCGCAGGGCCTCCATCGGCAAATGACATGAAGAAATCAAAACAGAGGGCTGCTTGATGTTGATCCAAACCGTCCATTCAAATCATACGAGGGTATTGACTCAGATATAGTTGTTCTTGGTCTGAAGAATGCCAGCAAGAGGGTGCAAAGTGTGATGGACAACAGAACCATGCAGCAAGATCAATCAAGTGGGCCGCATCAAGGGCGATCCAAAACCATACGTTTCTGATCGAAATTCTGAGAGGAATTCGGTGGACGGTGCAGTTTATCAGCCGACGCTGATCATGGGCCCTACTAGGCTTCCCGCAGCTCCCCTGCGTATGGATTACGCATGTGCAACGTCCAGAATGCACTCGGATTTTCTGGGTTGTTACACGGCTATAAAGGTGATCGGATCAGTGATCTGAACCGTTTAAGTGGAGCCCAGGCCTGACATGACCTCAACCATGAAGCCAGAATCAATAGATGTGTTGATCTCGCACCACAAATTCACTCCAAATGCAGCTATGTCACAGGCTTTCATGTGCAATCCGGTTTGGCTGTGAAAGAAACAACTTGCGTAAACTACAACCGACTCCAGCCATCCGCCTCCTTCACTGCTTATAAGAGAGAGAACGTGAGAGGGGGGAGGGAATTTTCCAGGGACGGAATCTCGACTTAGGGTTAGACGTGATGTTAGAGATAGAAGATAGGTTCCTTTAGAGTTGTTTTTTATTTTGTTTTTATGCTTATGTGTTTTAGCCTAATCATGTCAGGCTAAACCTCTTAGCTAGGGCTAAGAGGTGAAGCTTGTAGCGAGATGGGAGATTCTATTTTATGACTTTAATTTAATTTATGAACTGAACTAATGTTGATGTTAGTTTAATGGAATTTTTTTAGTCTTTAATGGTCTGTTGTGACTGAAATTACAATGGGTTTGCAATGACTTTGAGCATGTTCTTTTTCTTTATGTTTATGACGTCAGGAAGCCTTGTTGTTCACCATCGTCTCCTGGGCATGGTCCGATGACGGTACCCTTCCTAACCTTTATACATGTGATTGGTTGGTAATTAGTTTAATTCTGTTGTTAACTTTGTCTCTTGGGCATGGTTTGGTGATGAAATCCATTCTAATTTATATACCTTTCATCTTTTGAAAACTATCTCAACGACAGTTCAGTTAAATTCCGTGATTTTTGAAGCTGGTATAAGATCTCCCTTATCTCAACAAGTGGATCCTCTGAATCCCTATTTTCTCTCCTCTGAATTTCTCCTAAGTTTTAGATAATAATTTTATAATTATTCCTTAAATTCTATTTGATTTAGATTTCATCTCATTCTAGTTCTAGTTCTAGTTAGTTTTAGATAACATACAGGTTTCAGTCCCTTGGGATTCGACCTCGGTCTTAGCGAGTTTATTACTACATCACAACCCTGCACTTGGGGAGTGAACATCGATTAGCTTTCTGAAGTTGAGCAATTTTTTGACTATATGGACATCCCTGAAGCAAAGAAGTTCAAACTTGTAGCCTACAAGTTAAAAGGAAGAGCTTCGGCTTGGTAGGAACAACTGCAACTCGCACGAACCAGACAGATGAAAACATTAATCAGCACATGGCAGCGGATAAAGCAACAACTACATGCCCGATTCCTCCCTAGCGATTACGATCAGGTATTATTTCAACAATATTAAAATTGTTGACAGGGTAATCGGTCGGTGAGAGAATACGCAAAGGAATTTTACCACATGGCGGCACGTAACGATTTAGTCAAGACTGAATCGCAGCAAGTCGCCTGATTCAACAGTGGACTGCGTATTGCGATCTAGGATCGAGTCCAGATGCAGCCCATCTGGACGATGAATGATGCGATCAAGTTGGCTACTCAGGCAGAAGCGCAACTTGAACGTCCTACCACATGGCCCTATTCTACCGTAAGGATCACTGCGGCGGGTCCACCCCAGCGAGATCCACAGTCTAAGGGGAAGCAACCCATACAAGCACGCACTCAACCTCCTACGTCTAAGAGCCGAGATCAGGGGAGCGAATAAGTTAGACCCTAAAGGGACGTATTGACTGTTGTTGGTCTAAGTAGAATCCTGAACCCCTATGCTCGACCCTAGCCCGACAATTGCTATCGTTGTGGCCAACCGGTCCACCTATCAAATACTTGTCCCCAGTGAAAGGTGGCGAACCTCACCATCAATGATGGTAGAGCTGATAACACCAATAAAGATCCAAATGTTGAAGAACAGGAGCATACCACCGAGGACGAGGTAGATGAAAGAAGTTGTGTTCAGCAAGATCACGTCAAGTCACTTATCATGAGGCGGTTATTATATATCACACCCCGAACTCGCAAACCGGGCTCACAAAATTTTCGATCGTCGAATCTAGCACCGACAGCCTCCGTAGTACCCCATTCTTGGCTCCCAGCACCCATTTACTAGGTTCCGATCCTGAGATGCTACAAGGGGGATTTCTAATATCCATTTAATTCGTAATGAGCATAACATAAGCATAATCCACGAACAATAATCACAAGAACACCATCACAAAATCCACTATGAATAAAAACTTTTGAGTACAATGTGTCTGAAGGGAAATACAAGATAATGCAAATAATGAAAACTCCAAAAGCTCGATTGCACACTCCTGCTACTACTATGCTACGGCTGCGTCCTGGCGTCACCTGCATGCATCAATCGTGCATAAGCTTATAGAAAGCTTAGAGGGCGGTGTAAGTGTGTGCGCAATATGAGCGTGCTCAGAATACAAAGTTATAGTAATGTGGAATAATGCTGATGAGTACATGAATGCAAATCAGCCATACCAAGGCTATGCAGTGTAGAATATGAATGTTATCAGTCATATCAGGACCATGTGATACGAGATGCAACTCAAGCATGCCAATTCAAATCCACATATCAGTACAGTTCTCATTCTGAATAATCACCGGGGTCAAGTACACTCTATGCTAGCTTGTCGCCCCTATCCGAACGCACAACTGGGAGAACGGAAGAGACCTCACTATCCGCCTGTAAATATCGGGCCCGGCTCGTTGATAGTGGACTTATTCCTCAAGATGGTTAAACTCAACCTAGAGATTGCCCCCTCACTTAGGTGGGTAAGGTCACACCCCTTTCCAACCGACCACGACACAGTAGGAGACGCAGCCTATTGGTATACGGCCATCTCACACTCGTGTATCCACTCGATCCTGACGTTGGAGTCATCCTCGGGTACCAACAGATTTAAGAATTTTCACCTAGAGACATCTATGACCCCCGTATGCTAGAACTAAATATTTTCGGTATCCAATCTAGCCACCCATGATGCGTTTGTGGAGGCTTTGACTCTGATGTCACTAGGGCATACAATAACTACAATTATACAAATGTAAGTGCATGAGTCACACTACCAGTTTTGCAACAGTCCTACATGTACCATGCGCTCATGTAGGCAACTCTGCCTATCAAGGAGCTCATAAACAGTCTGTTGAAGGCATATGCTATGATCAATCACTCCTCATATTAGTCATACATATGATGCGTATGATCATGAATCATGGATCTATACTAAACATGTATCTAAATATGGGCTTTGTGTATAACGAAGATGGGCCTAGACGGCCTACTCACTACAAGTATGGGCCTATCAGTGAGTCTTAGGGAGAGTGATAATGCATACATTTAACCAACATTATCCCTACAATGTGGGCGTCAAACCATCATTGCTCCCAAGGCATAGCCCACTACAATAGTCAACTCATAAACCATGGTAGAATTCTGTTATAATGGGCCTCATGTACATCCCATTGGGCCTAGACCCATGGGCCTTCAATACATCAAATGGGCCCCAAACCATGGTCTTATATATATATATATATATATATATATATATATATATATATATATATATATATATATATATATATATATATATATATATATATATATATATATCAAAGTAGGCCTTAGTGGGCGGCCACAAATACATTAAGATGAGCCTCAACAAATGGCCTTATACAAATCAAGGTGGGCCTCGATGAGTGGCCCATAAATACACTAAGATGGGCCTCAACACATGGCCTTATAATAACCTCAAAATGGTTGAATGGTTGGGATGAAACTCATGCATCATGATATGGGTCCACTTGAACTCTAGATCTGACTCATTCTTGGCCTCAAGCCATAAAATAGGCATATAAAATGGTTGAATGGTTTAGATGCAACGCATGCATCATAGTGTGGGTCCACTAGCCATCCAACAGTCCGGCTCATGGCTGGACGACATAGATAAAACACATGTCATGGGACCCCACCAAATGAGTGACGGTGTGAATAAAACACACACACACCATGGTGGGTCCCACCCTGCCAGGACACACACTCCAGTCATCCACCTCCACCAGGGATCGATGTCAAGACCTCAAGTGTTGAAACGAGGTATCTCCATGCGGCTGGCAGGTGAGACGTGGACAGTGGGTCCCACTGGGGCCCACCATAACATTTGTTTTCCATCCAGCCCGTTGATAACGGTCACATGGAACTCTGGATGAAAGAAAAACAAGTTTCATATTGATCCAAACCTTCTGTGGACCCCAAAAGAGTTTCAAGGGTAAACGTTCAATCTCGCTATTTCCTATGGTGTGGGCCACTTGAGTTACAGTTAGAGCTGATATTTGGAGGGGGGCCCCACGTCCTAAGGGACTACGAGATGGACGGTGTGGATGATCCACATATATCATGGTGGGGTCCATGGCTAGGACTCGTGGGTCCCTACCCGTTTAAGTCCGCCAGCGCACGCCTGCCCTCTGACGACGGCAGCAGTAACGGCTGCTACTGTATTATTATTATTTTTGGAAAAATCATTTTTTGGAGGATTTTCTGGGGTAGGGCCCGGATCAACAAAATCTGACCCCGCCATTGTTTTCTATGACTCAATACAAACCCATCAAGCCCAATATTCGATTATTTTTGGCGTATAGGAACGTCGAGGCATATTTCAACGGCATAAATACTATTTTCAACGCTATGGCCTGCCAGAAAGTCTGATCAGTTCTATCTTTTTTTGGCTCAACGGCTAAAATGAACTTGAAAATGAAATGGAGGGCTCGGATTGAAAACATACATCAAGGTGGAGCCTGCATGGGTGGCCCTCCCCAAAACCTATGAACCAAGCTTTTATTTGTGTTTCCTGAAATGTCCAGGGAGTCTAACGCCCCTGGACGGCTTGGTACAACACATGCATTCAAAGTGGGCCCCACTTTAACGTGGTCCACTTTAATATTGGTGTTTTCCATTCATCTATAAGGTAGGGCCCACATGGCTTGGATGGCCATAGGGTCCACTTGATGGACGGTTTAGATTCCACATGCACATCATGTGGGCCACAACATAATGAAAGGAAGGGGGGAGAGAGAGAGAGAAAAAGAAAAACACGTGCATGGAGGGCTCCGCCACTATGAGCCCTCCCATCTATATCTCCAATCATACATCAAACGGGTCCCGCTACATGTGGGCCCACTGATCAAAACCAATGGTAGAGGTCCTTTCTCCACCACAATGAAAGGTCTAGATAACCTTACTTATGCAAGAAAAATAAACATCATGGTGGGGTCCATGGAGAATGGCCCCATCATGGAATGATCTTGAAATCAAGGTAGGCCATTGGCCACATTTAGGGTCCAAAATGAGATCCATACCATCGATTGGTAGGCCTCACTTGGCCCATCATCAAAACAAGAATCTACACCTATAGAAGCACCCACCGTTTGATCTTCTTGGTCCGTTAGAAAGCTGACTTCTTTGTGCTTCACTTTGATGGAGGGAGATGAGAGATGAATAGCTTGGATAATAGGATTTTGTGATGGTATTCGTGTGGTTATTGCTCGTGGGTTATGCTTATGTTTATGTTTATTTCGATTCAAATTGATGATTAAAAATCCTCCTTGTAGCATCCCAAGATCGGAACCTGGCGTATGGGTGCCGGGAGCCGAGAATGGGGTACTACGGAGGCTGTCGACACCGGATTCAGTGATTGAAAATTTTATGAGCCCGGTTTCTGAATTCAGGGCATGATATTATATGCGGCAAGAAAAGAAGTGCATCCATATAGGCATAACATCTTTCACACTAGGTGTACGGTGAATCGAAAGGTTTGTGACGTGATTATTGACAATGGCAGCAACGAGAACATCGTCTCTATGGTCATGGTGGAGAAATTACAATTAAAAACGGAGCATCATCCCTCCCCATATAAATCGGTTGGATCAAGAAGGTCAGCAAAACAAAGGTAATTGAACAATGCACCATATCCTTTTCAATTGGTAAACATTATGAGGATGAAGTAGTATGCGATGTGGTTGACATGAAAGCATGTCACATACTACTTGGTCGACCTTGGCAATCTGACCGTAACGCCACTCATTAAGGGTGAGATAATATATATATATATATATATATATATATATATATATATATCTTCGTCAAGGACGGTCAGAAGACCATATTGGCCCCTATGGATCCAGAAGGACCGCTTGAAACTTCTATAGTGGAGGGTCATTTTCTCTTAACTATACGGGACTTCGTGGAAGAATCCAAAGAAACAGGACAGACTTATGCATTAATTATAAAAGGGAAAGAACTTGAGCCTACCATCATCCCTGAAAGACTAAGGCCCTTGCTACATGAATTCAAAGAAATCTTGCCCGATGATCTTTCCGATGGGTTACCCCCCATGCGGGATATCCAACACCATATCAACTTTGTCCCCGGGTCCAGTCTACCCAATCGGCCTAATTATCGAATGAGTCCGAATGAGTGTAAGATTTTACAAGGAAAAGTGGTGGAGTTGATCTGTAAGGGTCTTATTCAAGAAAGCATGAGTCCATGTGTTGTACGCTCTATTAACTCCAAAGAAAGATGGGAGTTAGCGTATGTGTGTCGACAGCCGAGCCATCAACAAAATCACCATAAAATACAGGTTTTCTATACCACGGTTGGACGATATGCTGGATATGTTAGAGGGTGCCAAAGTATTCTCTAAATTGGATCTAAGGAGCGGCTACCATCAGATTCGAATATGGTCGGGTGATGAGTGAAAAACGACCTTTAAGACCAAGGAAGGATTGTACGAATGGATGGTCATGCCCTTCGGTCTTTCGAATGCTCCTAGCACATTTATGAGATTAATGAACCAAGTTCTGAAACCTTTTATTAGGCGGTTCATTGTGGTTTATTTCGATGATATTTTAATATACAGTCAAGACGAAACTAACCATATGGAACACCTCAAGAAGGTCCTTCAGGTGCTTACTGAAAATAAACTGTATCTCAATTTAAAGAAGTGTAACTTCATGACTAATAGCCTATTATTTATGAGTTTTGTCGTAACATCCACGGGCATTCAGGTGGATAAGGAAAAGATGAAGACAATTAGAGAATGGCCGATTCCCACAAATATTTAAGAAGTGCGAAGTTTTCATGGACTGGCAACATTCTATCGTCAATTCATGAGAAATTTCAGTACTATTGTGTCACCAATCACAGATTGCATGAAGAAAGGGCAGTTTCAGTGGACTGACGAAGCCGACAGGAGCTATGCCGAAATCAAGCGCAAATTATCCACGACCCCGGTTCTTGTACTTTTCAACTTCGAAAAACTATTTGAAGTCAAATGTAATGCCTCATATGTCAGAATTGGGAGAGTTTTATCTCAAGAAGGTAGGCTGGTAGCCTTCTGCAGTGAGAAACTTAGCGATGCATGCAAGAAGTAGTCAACATATGAAATCGAGTTATACGCGGTGGTCCAGGCACTATGACACTGGTGACATTATTTGATTCAAAAGAAATTCATACTTTACATGGACCATCAAGCTCTCAAATTTATTAATAGCTAAGCTAACATTAACCGTGTGCATGCTAGATGGATCTTATTTTTGTAAGAATTCACGTTCATGCTAAAACATAAATCAGGACAACAGAATAAGGTAGCCGATGCGCTGAGTCACTGTGTGACTTTGCTAGTCATTATGAGTAATGAAGTTGTCGGGTTCGAGCGCCTCAAAGACATATGCCGATGACAAAGACTTCAAGGACGCATGAATTAGATGTCAAGAAGGTCACTCTGGCGACTTACATATACAAGACGGGTTCCTTTTCAAGGAAAATCGATTGTGCATCTCCAACAGTTCGCTAAGGGAACAAATAATCCAAGAGTTACATAGAGGTGGCCTTAGTGGACACCTTGGGCGAGATAAGACGCGAGCTCTTGTGAAAGAACGGTATTACTTGCCGCAATTGGTACATGATGTGGGAAAGGCAATCCAACGCTATTATATTTGTCAGACCTCAAAAGGGTAATCTCATAATACGAGCCTTTATACCCTGTTGCTTATGCCCGATGGCCCTTGGGAGGATTTATCTATGAACTTCGTGCTTGGTCTCTCACGAACACAACGCGGTATGGATTCGGTGCTCGTGGTAGTAGATCGTTTCTCCAAGATAGCGCACTTTATTCTATGCAAGAAGACTCTCGATGCAACACATGTGGCGAATCTATTCTTTAAAAAAATTGTGCTGCAACACGGGGTTCCCAAGACTATTAATTCTGACCGTAACACGAAGTTCATAAGCCACTTTTGGCGGACTTTATGGACTCGATTCGATACACGACTTCAGTTCAATAGCACATACCACCCACAGACTGATGGTCAAACTGATGTTGTGAATCGCATGTTCACTATAAGAAAAACGAGCAAAGGCTACAGCTAAAAACCGTAGTAAAATTTCTTTTGCTACGAATATGATCAGTAGCACGTCCGTCGCTATTGGTGGGGTAGCTAAAGGTCTAGCTACGGATTATATCCGTAGCAATAGATACCAATCACTATGGATATAATCCATAGCAATAAATACCAATAGCTACAGATTATATCTGTAGCAATAGAAACCAATACTATGGATTATATCCGTAGCAATACCTTTAACTACTCTACCAATAGCGACGGATATGCTACAGATCATATTCGTAGCAAAAGAGATTTTATCCGTAGCAATAGATACCAATAGCTACGGATTATATCTGTAGCTATTTTTTAAAAAAATTGTAATAATACAACTTGTTTCCATTGCAAGAACCTGCTGTGATTGATAACTCATCTAAGCTCAATGCTGATAGAAATAGTACATAAAATGCAATCAAAAAAAAAAAACGATGCATTTATTACAAATAGCAATTCAATCATACAATGCATCCTACATTCACATTTCTAAATAAAGAATAATTCACTTTGCTCAACCTATCATAAGAATTACAACTAACGCGTACCCTCATGTGTAAGAAACAAATACACTCCAATACAGTAAACACCCTCCGTATGCATTCAATAATGCTCATGTTTTTACAGAATTTTCTTCCTTCAGACAATCAATTTCAACAAATGCAGAAGACAGAGCTTCTTCTTTCCTTGAAACTGTAGATGTAATTTCTGGGGACTTTGATACAAGATCACTTTCAAGTTATGAAACCCTTCCCTTGAGAAAATAAATTTCATCCTCCACTAACTTATTTAGCTTGTCAGCCTGTATAAAATAGCATTTGTAGACACAATCAAACAAGCATGCCTTTGTACACATCTCAAAAGGAAGAAAGACAAAAAAAAAAAAAAACACTTATATATGAAGAAATAAAAAATGTACCTACAAATCTTCTATACTATGGCGAAATCTAACATGAGTAATGTGTTCAAACCAAGGATGGACTTTTAAAATCAAAACCTAGGTTTAGGTTTAGGTTATAGGTTTAGGTTTAGGTTTGGTTTTAGGTTTAGGTTTAGGTTAAGGTTATAGGTTTAGGTTATAGTTTTAGGGAATTGAGAATAGGTTAAGGTTTAAGTTTAGGAAATCGGGTTTGGGTTCGGGATCGGGTTTAGGTTTGGGTTTTCAAGTTTAGGTTTAGGTTTAGGTTAGGGAGTTGAGATTAGGATTAGGTGTAGGTTTAAGTTTAGGTTAGGGAGTTGAGATTAAGATTAGTCGTAGCTTTAGGTTTAGGGATTTGAGAATATATTTAGGTTTTAGGTTTTAGGTTTAGGTTTAGGTTTTAGGTTATAGGTTTAGGTTTAGGTTTTAGGTTTAGGTTAAGGTTAGGTTATAAGTTATAAGTTTAGGTTATAGGTTATATGTTAAGGTTTAGATTATAGGTTTTGGTTTAGGTCTAGGTTAAGGTTTAGGGAATCGAGAATAGGTTAAGGTTTAGGTTTAGGAAATCGGGTTTGGGTTCGAGATTGGGTTTAGTTTGGGTTTTCAAGTTTAGGTTTAGGTTAAGGAGTTGAGATTAGGAATAGGTGTAGGTTTAGGTTTAAGGATTTGAGAATACATTTAGGTTTAGGCTTTAGGTGTAGGTTAAGGTTAAGGTTATAGGTTTAGGTTTTAGGTTATAGGTTAAGGTTATAGGTTAAGGTTTTAGGTCATAGGTTTTGGTTTAGGTTAAGGTTGTAGATTTAGGTTTAGGTTATAGTATATAGGTTATAGCTTTAGGGAATTGAGAATAGGTTAAGGTTTAAGTTTAGGTTTAAATTATAGTATATAGGTTATAGATTTAGGGAATTGAGAATAGGTTAAGGTTTAGGTTTAGGAAATCGGGTTCGGGTTCGGGATCGGGTTTAGGTTTGGGTTTTTAAGTTTAGGTTTAGGTTTAGGTTAGGGAGTTAAGATTAGGATTAGGTGTAGGTATAGGTTTAGGAATTTGAGAATACATTTAGGTTTTAGGTGTAGGTTTAGGTAATAGGTTATAGGTTTAGGTTTAGGTTATAAGCTATATGTTTAGGGAATTGTGAACAGGTTAAGGTTTAGGTTTAGGAAATCAGGTTCGGGTTCGGGATCGAGTTTAAGTTTGGGTTTTCAAGTTTAGGTTTAGGTTTAGGTTAGGGAGTTGAGATTAGGATTAGGTGTAGGTTTAGGTTTAGAGCTTTGAGAATACATTTAGGTTTTAGGTTTAGGTTTAGGTTTAGGTTTAGGTTTAGGTTTAGGTTTTAGGTTATAAGTTAAGGTTTAGATTTTAGGTTTATGTTAAGGTTAGGTTATAGGTTATAAGTTTAGGTTATAGGTTATAGGTTATAGGTTAAGGTTTTAGGTCATAGGTTTTAGTTTAGGTTAAGGTTATAGGTTTCGGTTTAGGTTATAGTATATAGGTTATAACTTTAGGGAATTGAGTTTAGGAAATCGGGTTCGGGTTCGGGATCGGATTTAGGTTTGAGTTTTCAAGTTTAGGTTTAGGTTTAGGTTAGGGAGTTGAGATTAGGATTAGGTGTAGGTTTAGGTTTAGGGATTTGAGAATACATTTAGGTTTTAGGTGTAGGTTTAGGTAATAGATTATAGGTTTAGGTTTAGGTTTAGGTTATAAGATACAGGTTTAGGGAATTGTGAATAGGTTAAGGTTTAGGTTTAGGAATTCGGGTTCGAGATCAGGTTTGGGTTTTCAAGTTTAGGTTTAGGTTTAGGTTAGGGAGTTGGGATTAGGATTAGGTGTAGGTTTAGGTTTAGGGATTTGAGAATACATTTAGGTTTTAGGTATATGTTTAGGTTTAGGTTTTAGGTTATAAGTTATGGTTTAGATTTTAGGTTTAGGTTAAGGTTAGGTTATAGGTTATAAGTTTAGGTTATAGGTTATAGGTTAAGGTTTTAGGTCATAGGTTTTGGTTTAGGTTAAGGTTATAGGTTTAGGTTTAGGTTATAGGTTATAGTATATAGGTTATGGCTTTAAAGAATTGAGAATAGGTTAAAGTTTAGGTTTAGGAAATCGTGTTTGGGTTCGGGATCGGGTTTAGGTTTGGGTTTTCAAGTTTAGGTTTAGGTTTAGGGATTTGATAATATATTTAAGTTTTAGGTGTAAGTTTAGGTAATAGATTATAGGTTTAGGTTTAGGTTTAGGTTTAGGTTTAAGTTAAGGTTATAAGATACAGGTTTAGGGAATTGTGAATAGGTTAAGGTTTAGGTTTAGGAATTTGGTTTCGGGTTCGGGATCAGGTTTAGGTTTGGGTTTTCAAGTTTAGGTTTAGGTTTAGGTTAGGGAGTTGGGATTAGGATTAGGTGTAGGTTTAGGTTTAGGGATTTGAGAATACATTTAGGTTTTAGGTATAGGTTTAGGTTTAGGTTTTAGGTTTAGGTTTTGGGTTTTGAGAATAGATTTAGGTTATAAGTGAAATGGCCAAGCTATAAGTCCTAGAGGGGGGGGGGGGGGGGGTGAATAGGACTATGCCAAATTAAAACTATAACAACAAAATAATATACAGAGATAGTCAAATAAATAAGAAACAATTCTTAAAGCTGAAATAAATGCAACCTCAATATATTAGTATTGAAAGGTTGATACGAATTCAGTTCTAAGGACAACCTTATAAAATAAAAACCAATGGTTTATGGCAGGACAACCTTATTTCTAGAACGTCCTTTGTATCAAAAACTCAAACCAAAGAGGAATAAATAAATAGTAAGGAATTGAAATAAAATACAGAAATTTAAATATAAATTATTACATCATTCCCTACTGTTCTTGAAATGTAAAAATTACAGCATTCACATCCACACATACATTCCACAGCTTTGAATGATAAAAGATAGAAAGAATAAATCACACATCCACAAAACACAAAGAGTTATAGTGGTTTGCCTATGTGTACACCAACTGTTATAAAACAGTCACATAGATTGCTACTCCACTCCTAATATCCTCACACAGGGGATATCAGCGTTCACTATCAAAATAGGTTTCACAGGTTCACCTAAAACCTTCACAATTGTGTCTTTTTAACTTGGACTTACATAATTTAAAAACCCCTCTGTCTGAGTTTTCTGGCTCTCATCAGATAACCACACAATGAGATTTTTTTGGCTCAATCTCAAAATAAACCAAAAAGAAATGTAAATTATAATAAATGTAAAATATCTGAATTTCTCCTTTTGTAGTAGCCCGGAAGAACCAATTGGAGTAGATGATTGAATGTAGAAGTTCAAAGTCCAATACTCACTTTAAAATGGTTCTAAGTTCTAATTGATTTTAAGTTAAACCAAATGGGCTAGCTGTATTTGATTTTGATTTCAAGAAGAAGGAATATCACAATTTCTCTTTTCAATTGAGATTGGAATGTATAAACAAAATCAAATAACTTAAAGCTAACAAAAGGAATATTAATTATGCATAAAGTAGCTTAAAATGAACACAAACTTATCTCAGAGTGGATCCTTGATTTTTCTATCTAAAACTCTGAAATTCGTGCTAAATTTATAGTAGTAGAAACCTCATCTATGACTAGTCTTAAGGACACTATGACTGGTCATAGCAAAATGAATTTTTGAATATTTGGGCGCGATCGGATAAGACCGTTCTACGACTGGTCATAGGGTGTCTACGACTGGTCGTGGCCCCTCTACGACTGGTCGTAGGACTCTCACGACCGATCGAAGGAACCCCAATTTCATCACTGGAGTTTGAATCGTAGAGTTAGGACTAGTTGTAGGACAGGTCGACACTGTTCACACAACCGGTCGAACAGTCTCCAGGACTGGTCGTAGCTTAACCAGAAATTTTTAAAAATTTGCAACAACTTACGATTAGTCTTGAAATTTCTAGGACTGGTCGAGGTAATGCTAGGACTAGTCGAACAGGGTCCAGGACTAGTCTTAGAATAGACCAAAATCAAGTATAAACATATAGTTTGAATTATGTATTCAAAATGACCTACCCTAAGGTCAATCTAAGGTCTATCATACCTTGAATAGTGAGATATGAACTTCGAGACTTTATATCTTCAGATGATTGACGACCTTTGATCATTGTGAAGCATGAGAACTTTAAACATCATGTAGCACTGAATCAAGAGTTCTTCTGAAGCTTGACTAACCATTCATCTTGTGTTGTACACTGACTTAAGTCTTTAATAAGTGTACTTCTACTGTTGTAGCTCGTACTTGAAACTTGAAGTGTACTTTAGTCTTGTAATCTTTATCGAAGTAGCTTTGAACATATATACTTGCAGATGATGACAAAGTACATGGCTTGTCTTGACTTGAAGTCGATCAGTGTACTTGACTTGAAGCACTTGTGAAGCAATATCTTGAACATATATAAATCAACATACAACCATAAGACAGGGATAAAGGTTTTGGCACCATAAAATTTGACAACCGAAGGAGCATGTGACCATAGCACTTACAATAAGTATAGGTTTAGGTTAGGTTATAGGTTAAAGTTTAGGGAATTGAGTTTAGGTTATAGGTTATAGGTTTAGGTTAAGGTGTAGGTTGTAGTTATAGGTTTGAGATTTGAGAATAGGTTTAAGTTATAGGTTAAGGGTGTGGTCCTTGCAAATACAGATATAAACATGGCCTACTCCAATAGGCCAAGCCCCTCCAATGTTGTCCATGGGAAATGGAAAGCTTCTTCATGGTCATAACAGTGGTTCCCACCTTCTAGGGATCCCCGCTCAACATCCGGATAGCTCCGATGCACATTCGGATCTACTTCATTAATTTCGAGATAATACATAAACACGGGCCTGTCCAAATGGTCAGGCCACCTATATTACTGTCTATAGAAAATCGACAGCTTCATCATGGTCATAACAACGTTTCTCACCTTCTAGGGATCCCCGCTCAACATCCGGATAGCTCCAACGCACATCCGGATCTACTTCATCAATTTCGAGATAATATATAAACATGGGCCTGTTCAAATGACCAGGCCACCCATATTGCTGTCCATAAAAAATGGACAGCTTCATCATGGTCATAACAGCGGTTCTTATACCTTACAGGGACCCCCGCTCAACATCCGGATAGCTCCGACGCACATCCGGATCTACTTCATCAATTTCAAGATAATATATAAACATGACCCTGTCCAAATGGTCAGGCCACTTCATCAATGAATCATATAGTATGAAGGAAAGAAGACTCACCAATTTAGCAAGCAAGGAGAGAAAATGTGAGTGCTTGGAATGTCGCCCTTTCTTTGAATAATGGATGCATATTTCACAATGCAATCTGAGAATGAGTAAGTTTTTTAGTTTCTCCGATAATGCATATGGGCACAGATTTACAAATAAAGATTTTAAAGATTGTAAAATAGAGTAAATAATTATATTAACTTCCAAGTATCGATTAAGAAGAAAAATGTAAATGATGATGGGAAAGAAATCCCGATATATTAAATTATTGAAGGACAATGAGACATACCAAGACTACAGGTGCCCAGAGCAAGATAATTGCACCAATGTAGTACCTAGCTGATTAGATTTTTGTATCATCAACATGGCATAAACATATGCAATTCTTGAACTTCTAGGTTCACCAATGTATAAATAGCAATAGTTCTACATTATCCCTCATTTAACAAATAAGCTCTTACCAGTTTATACAATTAAAAATAAATGAGGAAAAAGTTGATGAATAGCATTCAAGATAGAAAGGTAAGCAATCATTAACATGAGGGAAAGGCATTTACCATGGTGAAATGCCCTAGGGCATCCATCACAAAGTAGAAGATCTCCAAAATCTGCACATATTGTGCAAAGGTCATCATTGTCACTGGCAGAAAGCTTCTGAACTTTAAACCCAACATACACCCCAGTCCACAGTTACAAAGCTCACAGTTTCGAGTCAACCTGCTAGATTTTAGAACTATGATTAGGACATCTTGAGCAAACATTCTCACTGTAGCTAGAGGCATAAATGCATCCAACCAAAAAATGCACAAAAAAGGGAAGAGTTTACCTTCTCCTCTGGTCCTTTTTCTTCTACTTCATTTGTTGGATCCTCCTTGATTTTCTTATTAACATTTGAAGCTAGTGCATCTTCCTGCTCTGGATGCTTGTCAGGAGTCAAGATCTTGCTTATTTGTTTGTGATTTCCTCATGTTCCCTAGTTAATAAAATCATTCAAGTATTCATATACTGCAAGTGATGAATCCAATTCATGCATTCCTCATCAGGCCATTTTAAAATCATTCAAATATTCATAAATGCACCCCATCAGGCCATGTGCGTCTTGCACAATAACTATTCCCAAAGCTCTAAAATACCAGATAGCTGATTGAACTGGAGAAGTTCTCTCCCCATCACCATGCACATGGCCTAATTTTGCCTACCAACCTTACTTTCTCTAAGCACGGAAAACAACTTAACATGCATGAAAGCACTGCGTCAATTAAGTATATGAAACACCTTGTTTAGCCTTGGTCCCCAAAGAAGACTAATTCAATACTCAGGTGGCCCATCCCAAAAGAATTATTACATAAAACCTCTAAATTCACATGGTATTACCCACTTGAGTTTTGGAATAGATGCAGACTATCAATATGATGAACTATAGAGTGCCAAATTAGTTCAAAATTAAGGAAAAAACAAGCCAAACATCATATAAAGGTAACTAAAAAGGAAAAAAGAGATGAGCTACCATCAATGGACTAGGAGAATTGCAAAAAAGCAATCGGTGTTAATCTTAAAGTCACATCAAGCTAGAAATTTCCTCAATGGTTACCTATATTTGACAATAAAATAATGCAATCAGCTATAAAATTCTAAACTAAATAAAATAAAACCCATAAAAATCAGGGAAGAGAGCCCAACTCATCCAGATGTAAGCATATGTGCAAGCACTTAGAATATAACCTCAAAAAAAATATACATATGAGATGAACCCCTACTAGATGACCATAGCATGCCAATGATATGGTTAATGACAACCAACAGTCCACATTTGACGGGGAATCAATGGATGGTTAGGATAATCCAATCAAGGATGTTTTTGAGTGCAAACAACTGTCCACATTCAATGGTCAAGACCTAAATTTTCCATTATAACCCCAACTTTGGATCTATGAACTTTTCAAATCAACAAAAAAGAAAGAAGCTGTTATTGTAACTTATAGCAAATAAAAGAAAACATAGCATCAACAAAATCATCATTTTGACTTGCGAATCCAAGACTATGAGAAATAAAACAGCCAACTTATTTGCATGAAGCTACTTCCAGCAATGTTTTAACATGCAGTTATGTATAAAATTAAAGTGCTTTTTATTTCTCAGCAGAAAATAGTTGGTTTTCTTGATGAACAGGTATCAAAAGCATCCAACAAAGCATCCAACAACCATACAGACGGGCCCACCTTTCTGGTACCCACATTGTTAATCTTTGTGGAACTGTGTGAACCACCAATTGTTTACAGTTCAGACATTATAGGGCTGTAAATATCAGATTGAAGCGAGCCTGCTCGAATGAATACCTTGCAATGTGGAGGTCCTCAAATATGCCTATAACTAAATCAATATTTCTATCTTAAGGAATTAAGTTGAAAAATGAAATACTAAAAAAAAAAAATTTGTCAGATTTTCTACGAGTTAGGATTAGAAAAAGGCCCCACCTTTGACACAGATGACTTTTTATGAAGTCCATGTTCACTATGCACTTGGAACAAGGGTGAACCGAGTCCTAGGTGAGCTTTAATCCATGGTATACGGACAATTAATTATTCCTAGACAAAAAGCTACAGTCCGCATTCCAGTTCAAGTTCAGTTCACAAATGAGTTCCAGTTGACAGATTTGTTTGGAGTTTAATCTATGAAACAGTTGAAAAATTAGATTAGGATCTGCTGCAATCACATGATACAATCCAATTCACATGAGTGCATGAATCAGTTTACAAATGAGTGCAAGAAAGAAAAGTAACCGTTGATTTGGAAAAATAACCATTAATGTGCATCACTTCACAAAAACCTACAACCTATCACTGGAATCACAGAATAAGTCAATGAATCACTTCACAACCATCCATCGATCTGCATCACTTCACAAGCATGTGCATTAGTTACAAAAGTCTAGGACCTATTGCAATAAGGAAAAGTCAATTAGTTACACAAATGAGTTGATGAACCAGGCTACAAATGAGTGCATGAAGCCCAAGTACTACTCCATCATGTGGTGACAGGTCTGCATCGATGGCTATCAGTTTAGAAATGAGTGCACAAAAGGAAAGTAACCATTGATTTGAAAAAAAAAAAAAAAACCCATTGATACAAACCACTTCACAAAACCTGCAACCAAACTCAGCAATCACACAAAAAAAGGTTAATCTATGAACCACTTAGCATGCATCTCCACTTATCTGCATCACTTCACAAGCATCTGCATTAGTTTCAAAGTCTAGGATCTGCTGCAATCATGAAAATTTGGTCAATGAATTAGCACATGGATAAGTTTTTACCATTTGCATTAACAGTTTGTAATAGGAATTACAGAACTTTCACAACCACATTTTCATTCATTTTAGTGATTCTGAAATGTGTTCATTTCACATTCCCAACCCTATTTACATTTATGAATCAAAAGTTTCACATTCCCACACATGAATATAATGGCAATATAGAAAACTCAGTCCACATGCATATTTAAAGAACCATGACATCTTCACTATATAGTGTCCATGCTAAACATAACACTTCTGGATGAACGTGAACTCAGTCGAGGTATGCAGAAGTGTTTAGTGAGTGTATTGGCAACAAAATGAGGGACAGTGAGCAGGAGCAATGAATTTTGTTCTTCACTTGTGTTTCTCTTCTTCTTTTGATTGACTAATTCTGGTTGTGCTTCTTTATGTACATCATCTGCATCATTGTTGTCATCACCATAACCACCATCTTTCTAGATGTTGATCTATGTGTTATTTATTGGTTGAGACAATGAGCTCCACACCACTGGATTAGATTGAATGCTTCTAGTCTTTCTGGTGCAGGGTTGCCACTGAGAGTAATGAACAACATGATCTAAAGATTGTTTCTGCATGGGCTGCTGCAGAGCAAGATGTGGCTGAGAACAGTGGTGATATCCTTCACCACTTTGAGAGTAAGTCCTATATTATTCTTACTTTTATTGCCCACAGCTTTTCGTCGCATATATTTGAGCCAAGAAATATGGCATAGAGGAGCTAAATATCTCAAAATCTCCTAATCATTTGGTCAGCATGGCTTTGTGATTTGTTTCAAAGAGTTCTAATTTGGCTGTTATTGTTGTAAGAACATGTGTTCAATACAGTGTTCTTGAAATACATTTTGAGTTAGAAAAAGCAACGAAAGAAAGATTACATAGAAAATTTGTATGGTACCATGGGTTTAGTAACTCAAACAAGATTTTTCTCTAATGAACCGATAAACTAGCTTTGTTGCTATAAATGCCAAAGTCTTCAGTTCAAAGTCTCAATTAAGGCTCACAAATTAAATGGGATGGGAACGTTGCATTATATATATATATATATATATATATATATATATATATATATATATATATATATATATATATATATATATATATATATATATATATATATATATATATATATAACCTGTTCAATATCTCCTGGCATGAATGTCATTTCAACAAACAGATAGCATGTCATTTCATCAAATACATACAATGCCATTTCAACAAACAGATAGCATGCCATTTCAAATCTAAAAGAAAGGAAAAAAGATACAAATAGAAGAAGATATCAAACCTATGGAGAGGAGCTTCACGGCGTGTGTTTCTTCCGGCAGGAGATTCATGGCTGCTGCAATGGAGAGAGAGAGAGAGAGAGAGAGAGAGAGAGAGAGAGAGAGAGAGAGAGAGAGAAGAGGGCGTTCACGGCTGATGCATTGGAGAGAGAGGGAGGAGAATGAGAGAGATGGAGCAGAGATTGGAAGGGAGAGAGAGGATCAGGGAAAGATGAGCTTAGGGAATACTCTGATACCCGTGTAGTTCAGAGCTTAGGGAATGCTCTGATACCCGCACCCAGGATCAGGGAAGCCTATCAGGGAAAAATCAGAGAATGGAGAGAGAGAGAGAGAGAGAGAGAGAGAGATATATATGTGTTTGGGCGCGGCTCTGTTTTGAGCCCATGCCCAAATTTGGGGAACGGATTGGCTACTCCCCCTACACCCGCCCCATGGCTGGTGGTCGGTGCTCCGTGGACCCCACCATGATGAATGTGTTTCATCCATTCCATTCATCCATTTTTACAGATCATTTTAGGGCTTGATACAAAAAATTATATGGATAAAAATCTTAGGTGGGCCACACCACAGGACAAAAATCATGAATGGATGTTCACAATTAAAATCCTCCTAAGGCCTACTGTATTGTTTATTTGACATCCAATCTGTTGATTTGGTCATAAAGACCCAGATGAAGGAAAAAAATAAATATCAGCTTGATCCAAAACTTTTATGGCTCCCAAAACCTTTTTAATGGTCAAAATTCATTCAACACTGTTTCTTATAATGTGGTCCACTTGAGATAGAGATATACTTCATTTTTTTTATCATATCATGAAATGATATATAAAAATATATGGACGGCATGGATGACACACATACATCATATTGGGACCCACAGAGCACCGACCACCAGGCAATGGCTGGTGTCAGGGGTAGTAGCCAATCCGTTCCCCCAAATTTGGGGGTTTCTTACGGACGGACGGACGTAAACGGTCGATCAGGTGTTCCGTTGTAACGCCCTGGAAAAATTCGTACTTGGACTCGAGTACCAACTCGACCGGAAATCGCGTAGGATTAATTCCTTTGGAAAATAAGTGTAAGTTAGCTAGCGCAACGCTAGAGCTGGGAAATAGTCCCTGATCACTTTAAATACATTCTACAAGACCCAAAGCGAGTAGAACCAATGACGTTATAATACTCTAAAACCTCGGATCAAACTCTAAACCGGTTTGTTCTCAGGACCTCTTTGAAACTTTGTATTGGATCTAGACCGCACGTCAAAAGTCTGATACCTACAATCTTAGACCGTTATAACCGCCTAGCTAGACTTGACAATCATTTCGAAAATCAAGTCCAACCGACGTTCAGAGGCTATTTCATTGAGCCTGGAGTGGAGAGAGTGAGAATAGGGTTAGATTTGAAATTTGAAATTCAAATTTGGCACACGACTTGACGCGTCAGTATTAAGCGTTCTGACCGTCAGAATTTAGCCAAATTACACCCTTGGATCAGGAAAAATTTCTATTTCATTTCATGAGACTTGTAGACCTGATCTACGTGCGGTGACCACTGAAATAAAACTGGACCGCCACGTGCGATCTACAAACACTACTGGTCTGAAAATGGGATGTGAGTGACATCCTACGTGCATGAGCTTAATTCCGATCGCGTTCGGCCAGGGGACCTCCAGAAATGTCTTTTTGGACCGAAACAGCCCCGATTTGGTTAGGCATCAAGTAAACATTGTTTCCAAGCCTGTTTTAGGCATATTTTAGGTTATAAAAGGGGCTTAAAACCTCACTTCTCTCACCCATCTGAATTTGCTAAAAACCCTAGTTGGTGTGAGAGAAAAGGTGAGAGATTGTGAGAGAGAGTGGGAGAGAATTTCCTGCTGCTTGCACTACCTGTTGCACGTGCTTAAGCAACGCGTCTCAATCACTTTCCCGGCGATTTAGCCGCATTTCTAGGTAAGAAAATACCCCAAACACTTGCTGATTTAAGGTTCCATCGGTTCCTTAGCATGGTAGCTTATAGATCTTGTGTATTAGGTTCCCGGTTCGCTGTAGACGAAGCGTACACGCTTCGTTCGAATCAATACACTTCTAGGATAAAAGGTGCGAATTCTATACGCTTTGATTGACTGTTTTCAACGCTTTCAATGTCGTTTAATAGTAGATTATCGACGGCAATGCCGTTTGACGTGTACAACATGCTGTCCGTTTCCTGTTTCGTAAGCAGACGAAAAATATGAGATTTAGGCCATTTTAGTCATTTGTAGGAAATACTATTTTCATCCATATTTTGCTGATGTGATTGACATGGCGTCTTGTCGCATTAGGATATTAGAAATGCGTGCATAATCAGTTTGGCGAAAAGATTCGCCCAAATGCGCACTTTGAGTCGACATACTATATGTAGACTTAAGTGTGTAGACTAAGTGTTTGTATAAATGTTTGTATTAGTATGTATTGAATTAAATAGTGTTATGAATTAGTTTGAGATTGAATTCTCAATTAATATGCTGATGTAAATGATTTCTTACATGTTGGCTATATGCATGATTTCATTACATGTACGAAATGCATGTGTTAGATGTTTTACTTAAGTTGTATGTTATAACATGTGTTAACATGCTCACATTGTTGTATTTCATTTCCATTACTCTTATATGATTGCTGATGTGAATTCATAAATGTTTGGGACTATACCTAGTCCAGGCAGTCGGCAACCGAGTAAATTCGTGGTTGGCTTATCTTTGCCATGAACGACGCGTTGATGAACGTGAGTCATGTTTTGGAGTTGGCGACAGTAGTTAGGCCACACGAGGTGTTTTATGCACTTCATGTCGTTCGACTTGAGATGTGCTCATGCTAGTCGAGCCCGTCAAGTAACCCGACTGGCCATTGTATGTTCACCTTGTATGAGTCATAACTGCTTGAACCTAGGGTACTGAACTTACCACTGTAAACCCTATTAACCATGGTACCTTGATCCATAAAGACTCATGAGCCGGGCATGGTGGTATGGGACACCGTGGTCGAGCTGTCAGCCTACGCTGGGGCCACAAACCTCCCCGTAGTGACCAGTGAGCAACCCAGACTCGTGAGCAGATTATGGTGGTATGGGACACTATATTCTTGATATCGGCCTACATTGATAAGGTGATGGGGGAGCGGTGCAACGAGTGCGAGCAACAGCCCTGGCAGCCCTTTGTAGTGACCTCGAGCGTATTCTGATTCTACGGGAGGCGACGACCCTTCCGTAGCGACAAGAGTACAAGTAGACCTGTATTGATAAGGTGATGGGGGAGCGGTGCAATGAGTGCAAGCAACAGCCCTGGCAGCCCTTGCAGCGACCTACAAAATATACATCGTATGAGATTACTATGAGTGACGACCCTAGACAGGATCTGTGTTGGGATCGATATTAGGGAAGTACCTTAGTTTCTCAATCCTGCTGTTTGAATGGACTAATAATAACTCGGTAATCATATCACCATTACATTGCATGTGCCTGGAAGATGTGGAGCACTATGGGATGAAAGCATGCCGCGGGCGTAAGATGGTGCCGTATGAGGGAGATCGTCGGTGAGAGCATCCATCATGTCATGTCATATTACATTAACAACAATATTCGGAATGTTTGATTTACTGCTTTACTATTATCGCATGATTGATTTGAGAACATGCTAATCTTTGCTCTATTATTCCACTGAGTTAGCTACTCACTCCCACGTTACGGGATGGTGTTTGCAACACCCACCAAACCCTGTCTTAGATGCAAGTGAGGCAGCAATTCAGGAGGCAGAGCCGGATTATGATGAGGACCAGGAGGAGTTCTCATATATGCAGTACCACGACGGCTTTACTTAGGTGTCCTGGATTGACGGGACTTCTCAGTGGGACTATTTTTGACCTTTTGATTCTGTTTATTTACATGTATATAAGACTCAGAGATGTATTCATACTTTGAAGACAGTTGAGATCTATTTCGTTTTCCATACAGTGATATATATATCCTTTAGTCTTCCGCTTGCTTTTATCACTGAATCTGGAGTATGAATTGCAGTTTTAGTATACTTTTACTCATGTGAATGCTTTAACTCAGACAACATTGAATCATAATCATTTTTGTTGCATAAGTGACGGTCTGGAACTCGGGAGTTGGGTTTATACACGACCCCCGATTTTCAGGGTGTTACATCCGTGGGGCCCATCATAATGTATTTCCTCAATCCATTCCGGTACATAATTTTAATAAATTATTCTAGATTATCACTCCAACTTTCAGGTATATTGAAGATCCAAGTGGACCACACCATAAGAAGTAACTGTAATTTACTATCAATGTTTCCTACCATGTGGTCCACATGAGCCTTCGATCTAGCTAATTTTTTTCTCATCTAATAAAGTAATATTTAAAACTATATAGGCGACTTAGATAGAACATATAGTTTCTTTTAGGCCTCATAGAGCACCTTACAACACTATTAAATATTAATGGTGTATTGACTTTTTAGCTACGGATTAAAATCGTAGCAAACTTAGCTAAGGTTTATATCTGTAGAAAAAAAACTAATGTGGTCTGAATCCTTTGCCCCTTTTTTTGGTAGTGGTTAGAAAACCTCCTTTGATGTATTTCAGGAGAAAAACTGAAGCAGTGGGATTTGGCCTTGTCTCAAGTGGAGTTCGCATTCAACAACATGGTGAACCGCTCGATAGGGAAATTCCTGTTCCAGGTTATTTATGAATGAGTACGTCGCCACACACTAGACTTGATCCCTCTGCCTAAGCTCTCAGGAATGAGCATTGCAGCAAAACGTATGACAGACAGGATCATGGGTATTCATATGGAGGTGCAGACCAAGTTACATGCGTCAAACGAAAACACTACCAAAAAACAGGGCAAGGATGACGGCTTAAAACCGTCGGCATTGACCTTCCCCGATGGCTCTAGCCGTCAGACGGGCCGTCAGGATCCGTCGGCGTCTCCGACGGTTATTGATGACGGTTTTAGTCGTCGGCGTCTACGATGGCTAAAACCGTCAGTGTTTCCAACGGCTAAGGACAATAGTTTTAGCCGTCGGTGTTTTCAACGGCTAAAACCGTCAGTATTTCCGATTGCTATGGAGGACGAGAAAAATCGTCGGCATTTTCAACGGCGAAAAGCCATAGGGGTTTCTCATAAATTAAAAAATAATAATAATAATTAATTACCTAATCAACGCACATCAAAAACTAAATGATCCTAACCATTCTAAAGGCATTCCAAACGCATTCATAGAAATATTGTACTAATAGCAACAAAATATAAACTAAAGCACAACAGAAAAATGATCCTAACCTTTCCAAATGCATTTCATTGGATAAATACACATGTTACTAATTGCAGACAAGATAAACATATCACCTTTTTTTATGTTGTTTAGGGACTAATCTTCGATTATCTTTCAACGACTACTCAAATCACCGAAGAAAACAAGCCTAAAAGAATAAAGCATTTCATTAGAATAGATCTTACTCATTTTAAATAATCCAGACTTTAAAAAGAGGGGTAGGCTATAACCAAACAAGAATATTGCAACAATGCAACATGGACACAGATATGTATACCTATTTTGGACATGGGCAACAGTATTTTCTCTAACAAGGAAATATGGAATTAGACAAGGTCGTGGAAAAGCCACCTTGCCCACATGTCTATGCAGGTGTTCGAGGTGGGCGATCAGGTAATGGTCCATCTGCGAAAAAAAATATTTTTGACCAAAACATACAACAAGTTGAAGAATAAAAAGATTGGACCGGTACCAATCATCCGAAAGATCAATGACAACACTTATGTTGTTGATCTTCCAGATGACATGGCGATCTCACGGACTTTCAACGTCGCGGACCTGACCGAGTATCATGAACCAGAGCAGGAGGAGAACTCAAGGACGAGTTCTTTTCAAGTGGAGGGGACTGATGTAGAGCGGGTTGCAGACAGTTTCATGGCCAAGATGTATCAAAAAAGGCACGGTCGACGACATAAGTGATCCAGACCATCAGACCTTAGATCGGGCGTATCTCGCAATCCAGAATGAGTTATCTGACGTAAAATATATGATTTTGGGGTAGAACGAGCTACTTTAGCTAACCAACCCCACTATACTGGGTTACGCAGCCCAAATTTGTGAAAAAACCCCTAATCGATGGTCGTTTCCCTGTTTTATTTTCCTTTTTACTATAAATAGTAAGTTCTAGTTTGATTATAACTCTTCATCCGTTGGGCTTTAGGAGTTGTGTCCAACATGAAAAGTGCTTAGAATAATTAGGAGAACGGTTTGGTGAAGCCAAATAGGACACTTACTATTTTTGGCTGAAAACCTTGCGCACTAGTAGACATCACGACCGTCTATAAATAGTAAGTTTACTATTTATAGTAAGTCATGGATTCTAGGAGTTTTAGTTGTATTTTGCTTCTGATTTCTTTTCTATTGCTTGGTGCCCTTATTTAAAGAGTTGTGGACTCATTTTTATTTATTCATTAATCAATTTTGAATTTATTAGAAATTCTTTTTATTTTCTACTTTCTTTCCTCGTGGATTCGAGAAGTCTTTGTGAGGAGTCCATAGAAGTTCCGTGGATTCGGAATAATTATGCTCTTGAGGAAGATAGTGCTCGACCTCACATCCTTCCCTGCGTCACTCCTAATTAGTGTAGCTTTTAGTCTTTGTTGTATATGTCCAAACTATCTAAGTTAACTTTCCGTCATTAATTATCAATTGGTGCTATTCTAGTGATTCGGATCTAATTATATCATTTCTCTTCTGGCCACTCATGCCTCTAAGCATCCTTAGCTAAGATCATTCTATAAATATGCTATTCCTTAACTACCCAATATTTTATATTTCATGAAGCACAGCTCGTCTTATGGCTATCTTATAAAATTTTCTCTTCAATATGATTGGCATGCATCAATCACATACGACTCAAGAGATAATCCCCAATTCATCCACCCAGCTCAAATTCTATGAGCATGGCATTTTTGAACAGAATGAGATAAAGGAGAAAATTGCCAGCCACTTTGATTAGTCACCAATCATTGATGACAAAGGAATAGTCTAAGAAGGATCACTAAGATTAGTGGTTAAAATGATAAAAGGCCCATAAACAAGTGTGTATGTCAATTATAAATCTAGCAAGAAACATTTGGCTTAGAGAAAAAGTAGATTGGTTGATTGATGTTGTTATTCAATTTGGACAGGCAACTACACGTGTAATGAATGACCTAATTTCAATTATGTGCGTGCAAGTATATATGTACCAGGCATGCCTGAGTCGTATTCGACTCGAATTGAATCAAATGCCTTGTGACCCCTAGCATCGAGATAGACCAATTAAGACTGGATCCGTGAAGATTGGATGTCTATTTAACCACTAATTGGCAATGTGATTAGACGATTTGCAAAGGAGATGGTTAGTCCTTCCTTTGATTCTTTTTTTAAAAAAAAAAAATACAATAACTTTTTCCACAATGGTGGTAGCTTGCTCCCATTCTTTCACGAAAGCGATGTAAGGATAGCAATATGAAAAAAAAGGCTACGTGCCGATTTTATTAATTTAGATGTACATGAATACAATTGATAGATGAAATAAAGAAAGAAGAATAAATTATCAATGATATATAGTACGTACAAGCTAGCAAAACAGTTATTGTTCTAGTTGTCTTTTAAACTTGGATGGTCATGAGAAATTCATATAGTCATTGGATGGTCATGGTGTTTGGTCAACAAGTCATGATCGGAGAGGCACTAAGTACTAAGAGATTTGGAGGATCTGACGATAAGATCGTGGATATTTAACCTAAGACTAAATCGGCATTATAACGGTGCAGTGGTGCAAAGGTTTGAACTAAGCTAATTTGAAATAGGTGTCTATAACGGATGAGATAAGCAAGGTTGAGCTAAAAAGAGTGTGTTGATAGAATTGGCATGAGGCATGTTAATCTTTATTTTATAACGCTTTTATAGACTTGGAGAGTTGGTAGCCTTGTGCATGGTTCGATAGCGTGAAAGATTCGGGTGGCTAGCTACATGATTCTATACAAATTTCATTAATCCTCCATATAAGAATAGTTTATCGCACTTGGTCATGTGTACATAAGATATCATATTTTTAATAAGTATGTAATCATGTATGCTCTTCTTTTATTATTTCAGTCTTGTAACATATATACCAAGCCTTGCTGGAGAGTCTTTACATTATTGGACTTCTTATCTTTTACATTTTATACAGAGTTGCTTTTGTGTGATACTTCCATTTAATACTCATGCTATAGAATTGTCATTGTTGGACTCTTGCTTTGTAATAAATACTTTTGTTTATCTTTAGTATTTAATGCTTTTTAACACAAACATGCCTCCATCCTTTTGGCTTTGAAGTTTCTCTTCACCACGTGATATGCATGACGACCACACGACATCTTCTAAGTCGTCTAATCTAGCAATTATATGTCATGTGTAAACAATAGATGGAGATGTGATGCAGGAATGAACATGATGGGGTCGATCACCATATTCCTCAAGGATAACTACTCCAAATCCATGGAGCTTCTCTGGACTCCTCATAGAGATTCCTCAAATTCATGAGGAAAAATAGAAATAATTCTAATAAATTTAAAAATATATAGATTGATTAATGATAAAAATGAATTTACAATTCCTTAAATAGTTATACCAAACCTAGGAAGAAGTTTTAAAATTAAACTCCCTAAAAAATGTGACTTACTATAATCAGAATCAAACTCCTTAAAAAACGTGACTTACTTTAAACAGTAAACTTACTATTTATAGATGGCCATGATTTCTAGTAAACTTTATGCTTTTTGGCTAAAAATAGTTAGTGTCCAATTTGGTCTAACCATGTTATTTTCCTAATTTTTCTAAGCCCTTTTCATGTTGGGCACGACTCATAAAGCTTAAAGGATCAAGAGTTATGATTGAACTAAAACTTACTATAAATAGTAAAAACAAAATTAAAATGGACTTTTGACTGTCGATTTGACGGAATCTTGTAAATTCGGCATGGGAAACCCGGTATAGCAGGGTTGGGTGGCTAAAGTAACTTCTCTTACCCCAAAATCATATATGACATGTCGAATAACTCATTCATGTTTGCGAGATATGCCTGTTTTAGAGTTCTAACAGTCCTGATCACTTCTGCCTCCGATCGGGCCTTCTCTAGTCCATCTTGGACATGAGAGTGTCCACGACCCGCTCTACATCAAGATGGGGTACTCCAGATTTTTTTCATCACAAAAGTTGTAATAGTCCAACAAGTATAGAATGGAGATGGGTTATATTTATGGTTTCTAATAGTTCAATGGGTAGAGTATGGAAGCAGAAATAATAGTGTTAGAGTTCGGGCGATGGGATAGTGATTGCAAGCACAAACAGGTTCGAGGATCGGTATCTGATTGGAAATGCTAATATGTGATGATTAACAACTGAAGAAGATGATCGAACAATGTTCATTACCTTTTAACAGTTGTTAATGATGATAATGATGGGGCTAAGACAGAGGAAGAACAATGTTCATTACCTTTTAACAGTTGTTAATGATGATAATGATGGGGCTAAGACAGAGGAAGATGGATGAATACAATTAGGACCAAAACCATAACGGTAACATCATGTTAAGTAAAGGATTGTTTTATAAATACTTGGACATTTATTTCATTGAAATTGAACAAATATATATACAACCTAAGAAAAACTTTCTACTACCTATCTTATAGTATATAAACTCGATAAATGAGTTGGTTTGGGTGAAATATGTGCTAGATGCGATATACACAACATTGTAAGCCTCTCACACAAAGTTATGGTTTTCATACCCTCATAATTATTCTTTGTGGTGTGGCCCACCTGAGTTGTAGATTTGGCTTCTTTTTAGCCCTTAAGATAGCAAAGTGCCTAGTAATGGGCAAAGTAGATGTCAGACAAATAAGAGGGCTCACAGAGCTCTTAATTATTTCACCCGCTACCTATAGAAGTATTGTCGATAATGTTACTCACTTCTTAAACGTGAATTTGCAATCCACCCATCCAAGGGTAAGATCATCTCAAGTGGGGAAATTTCTTATGACATGATCTAATATACATTTGTATGATGATTGCACGTACTTGACAAAGCACAGTGTGGAAGAATCGATGAAACACAGTGTCGAAAATTTTAATGTTAGGCATTAGATCATGATCTCCTCCATCGGTAATTTTCTTAGATTATTTTTGTGTGATTTTTCTTAGGATATTCTAATAACCCCTCTCACTCATCCTTGGCTAGTCTTTTATAGTTATTTTGTATTTGACTGTTCCTAGGATGTTTATTGCTAGATGGAGAAACGGCATTCTAATTTAACCGGTCCTCCATACAATTGATCGAATTAATGAGCCATTCTCCCCAATGTTTTGAGGAATATGAAACTCTTTTTTTTTTTTGGATAAGGTCATATGGCCACATACGTCACAACACACACGTGCTTGCATTGTACACACTAACCATGGGTCTTACTTGTAGGAACTCGAGACTTTATTTGATGCAACTTGTTTGGATTGTAACAACACATATAGACCATTGAAAAGAGGTGAAAATGCTAACGAAGTGACATGGATAAGCAATGTACATGTGTAATTCTATGGGCAACTAAAGTGGTACAGGGAAGGGCATGAAACAGTAAAGAAAAAATAATTGTCTTTCTCAAGTGATTAAAGCCTTGAATTCACAAGGAGAGCTCTCAAGTCTATAAAAAGATAAGAAAGAAATTTCACGTATTTTATTTTATAATATATGTATGATTTCTCAATTATACCACTAAGGGCCTGTTTGGTTTTCCAATTACCACGGTATTTGGATGTAAAGAAGCAATGATTGCTATTTTACTTGTATTTCTAATGATTGTTTATATTTCGGTTGACTTACAGTTACATGTTTGATTTCTACAATCTTTTAGGTGGACTCTATACCAAATCAGCAATCTTGTGTTTGTTTTAGTGTTATGGTGTCCATCGCCTCATAGCATTGCAACTGCAGTGGCTGTTTGATTTTGTAAGTTTTCATTGCATTCTCATACAGCAAAGTGGACTGATGGTCTCTCCCAATGTATTGTGGGCCCTGCCTTTTGTGCATATTGGCCCCACTTTTTGCACATGTTTCCTCCACTGTGCATTAGTGTGCCACACCTTCATCAATTGATACATCCACGTCATTCATCTTTGGGCCCCACCTTCTGACGGTGTTATATCCACGCCGTTCATCTGTGGCCCCCACCATGTTAGCACCATCAGAAACAGCCATCATGGCGGTTGGACGACCCAAATGGCCTCCCCCATGTTAGGACCATTGATCAGTCGAACATTACCTATTACAACAAAACAGTCATAGGGGTCAAAAAGGTAATGTTTTTTGTTAAGGTACTTCTTTCCCATACGACCACCCCATTCTGCCATTTCCACCATTTGCGGTATATCCAAACGGTCTGTAAAAGGTAATATTTTTTTTAAGGTACTTCTTTCCATGGCCCACACTAAATCTGTGTCTAACTGAAAATCTTGTTAAAAGCTTCGAATCGGCTCTAGGCTTCTATCTTCCAAAATACTCAACGCACATGTTTCAATAGTAAGAACCCAGATGCCAGAAAATGCAAGGTTTGTCTGAAAACACTTTATAAAAAATCCAATATGCAATCCATGGAAGATAACAGCCATCATTTTCCTTACCTTAACAGTCTATTTCCGATAGAAGACGTAGCCTTGAAGACGTGGCCGTCCGATAACAGCAATCGGAGCCTTATAATAACAGTCTATTTCCTTTCCAGCAAGATCTATCTTTCACTATCTAGTAAAGGAGAGAGACAGGGATGGTTAGCATGGATGCTGAAAGGGAAGAAGATCACCAGGCCAGGATGGCAATCTTCTAACGACGTTAGGGAAGGATTTCAGCAAATGGAGCTCGGAAAGTGTGGATCTTACCTTGCATGTGGAAATCTCCGCTCAGGTTCCCTGGGGGTGGAGTGAAGGCTTCTGTATTCTGAACGAAAATAGAGCCAATGCAAATGTATTACTATCTGCTAAGGTGCAATGGTGTCCCGCGGACCACCATACTTATTTCAGTCAGAAAGACGATCGTCAGACGATTTCGTTCGAGTACCTGCATCGTAGCAGGATTTGGATTCTGCTTTACCGCCGAATCGATCCAACTACAGTCGTTCTTTTAATGCAGTTGAATACCATTAAAAACCAAACAGGTGTGAAATGTCATAATTACCCATTGTGCCCCGAATACTGTTATTTGGTAAAACCAAACAGGCCCTAATAAAGAAAACTTAAATCTTAGCAGTAGGTGTAATGCCCTGAAAATCGGGGGTCGCGCATACGCTCAACACCCGAGTTCCCGAGAGTCACTTACAACCGTTTTCATTATTAAGCATTTAATCCGGTTTAATAGCGCAACGTGAAATTTTCTGAAATCATGAAACACAAGCACAAGTCCACTAAAATGAAGAGATCAACATACGTATATATACATGTCCAAAAGAATAAGGGGATCGCACATGGCATCACCCAAACAAAATCACAAAAATACATAGGTCCAAAAGAATATAAGGCTGAGTCCACTCTCAGCAGTCCAAACCCGCCACTCAAGCTGGCAAAGAATCATCCATCAGCTGGAAGTATGACAGCTCCTCCTCCTCGTCGAGAGTAGCATCGCCATGCAGCCCCTGCATCTACGAGAGAGTCTGGTTGGTGTTTTAAAACATCATCCCAAAGTGGGAGCGAGTGATCAACTCAGTGGGTGTTATTAGTCTTAAGTTACAACAGGCAACAATTACAATATGAATTTAATGAAATACAGGAATTCATCAATTCCTAAAAACTCTTAATTAAATACATGGATGCGAGACGATATGATACATGCCCTCGCCACAACGCTTCCTCGAGCGACTCCGTCTAACGATCACATATGTCAACACTCCCTCATTGCGACCTCGACTTCCGAGTCGCCACCGTAGCTAATGAATGTAGTGCGATCGTGTTAGCCGAGTTGTTAATTAGGTCCATTCATCCAGTAGATTTGGGAATCTGATACACCCCACAAATCAATTGCCCTAAACTAGTTGCGAGGCCAAGACCCCCCAACATGTGAGGCCAAGTCCCCATGATCCTTGATCCCATCGGGTTCCCCATCCCCGACTTCAAGCACATGAGGAGTGCGGAGAACTGGGATCGCTCGCGGTCACTGCGAGGAGGCGCGTCACCCCAGCGTAAGCCGACAGCTCGGACACAGTGTCCCATTCCACCATGCCCGGCTCACGAGACAGTGGATCAAAGTCAAGCAATTATCGGTGGGCTATAATGGTAGTAGGATGTTCCAGGCTCCATACATGGGTGAGCAAACATGGTTAACAATCAGGATTTGCCAGTGTGTAGGGTAAACTGCACAAGTCAGGCACGTACGGGACGAACGACATCGGGTACGATAGACCCATGTAGTCGAATTACTGTCGCCCATACGCACGCGCCCAAATTCACGGGTTTAGTCACAAGGTAGCCCAACCAATGAGACTACCGTCTATCCTCATATCTCTGACCAATCTATGGGTTTAACGAGGATTCATAGCGTTCCAACATCAAGGTCATTGACTACACACAGTATCATATTGCATTCATCCTACCATACATATCCACATTCCAAGCAAGCATATTATAATACCATAATTAAAGTGCATGTGAGAAGTGTGAATAGGTGGGGAAATGAAGCATTTCCTACGCACCTAGGAATTAAAATATGCAAAGACAATCATCATACATATCATAGGCATCATCATAAGAAGGAATCACACAACATATGAGCATATGAGCATCGGTTATATCATCAAACATGTGAGAAGCATAAATACGATCATGAGGAAGAAAAACTAACAAAAATGTAATTCCAAACATTTTCATCAATCTCTCAAATCCTAGGGTCTCTCTAGATTCCACACATGTTTCATCCAAACAAGCAAAATCATCAAACTCATGTTATGATTGGTGCTAGGCCACCTAGGATTAATAGTCCGCACCTTGAATTCGTTGAAGGCTCGGATGCGACCTAGAAATGGAGTTTGAGGGTTGACCGGCCGAAATTCCTAAAACCAAACCCTAGCATGTAAGAAATCTCATGCCAATCCCCTCTTAATGCTTGAATCTCAAGAAGAAATGGGGAGAGGTGCTTACCTAGATGCTCAACGGACGGGTTTGGAGGATTGAGGTGGAGAATTCCTCCTTGGAGGAGAAATTGAGAGTTGGAGGGGTTAATGCCTTTGGCCCCACCTTAATTTAGGGTCCACACATGCACTTCTCCACCTTTAGCTATCCTTGGTCGTTGGAGAGAGGTGGAAACTACGAAGAGAAGGTTGTTGTAGGATGGTGGTGGAAGTTATGAGGAATGAGAGATTGATTTTAGAAGATTGAAGGAAGTTATGAAGGAGAGAGGGGGTTTGTTGAGAATTGAAGAGGGTTATGAGGGAGAGAGGGTTGTGGTTGGAAGAATGGAGGAGTTATGAGAGAGAGCTAGGTTTATTTCCGTAGAGTTGGGCCCCTTGGCCTTATGTTTCTCTAATTTCTCAAAATAGACTCTTAGAGCTACTTTTGGTGTTGTGGTGGCCCCAAGACTCCTGTGACCACCAAATTTTATGTGCACGTGCCTCATGGCCCAATGAGGGGTCATATAAAATTTGGAAGCATTCGGATGAACGGATATGAGAACTGAGTAGGTGATCCCGATTTGAAAATGGCCCTGCAGGGTCCGTTTCGATCGTTGGGGGTAGTTCTGGTGGTCCTCTGGCCATGAAATTTATAGGGTAGGTGGCCCATAGTTAGATGAAGGATCATACAAATTTTGGGATCGATCAGATATTTGGATTGATCGTACGGGTCCGACGTGCGATCGACGGTTATCGTGTCATGATCGGGGCACAGGTTTTATTGATGGGCGTAGGCCAGCACATTAGACCTTCACCAAAAATTTAGAAGAAATCCGACGGCTGGAAAGCCTGGAGTCTCAATTTCATTTGCAAGTGCCAAATTTAAATTCTGGCATTGGTGAGGTGCATACGGCCTGTGCCAGATCCCAGTTCTGGGTGTCTATAGGGTCTGAGGTCCGCGCTGGACCTCAAGCCCAGTGAGATCTCGTGTTCCCTAAAGTTTTGTAATTTTCTGACATTCCTGCGTCGCGGTATGGCCCACACGGGCTGTTGCTAAGTACAAACGGTCATTTGCCTTGGTTTCCCGCATTAGGTCCTATCATGACCTACCTAGACTACTCTGTAGGATTAATCGTAGATCATTTTAGGTGTGGTAACCCACCACAAGTGGCTTTGATCGAACGGTCCTGCGGTCAGTCCTACGTGGACGCCCCAGGACGCGGTACTGGTTAGACGGGATGTTACAATCTACCCCCCTTACAAATAAATTTCATCCTTGAAATTTGTACCTGCTCGTATTACTGAAGCAGGTTGGATAATGCTTACGGACTTCAGCTTCCGTCTCCCAAGTGGCCTCTTCTTCATCGTGGTGAGTCCATAGAACCTTGACCAATGGGATGACCTTATTGCGTAGAACCTGCTCCTTCCTGTCTAATATTTGAGTGGGTTGGAGAATGTATGTGGTATTTTCCTTGAGTTTCACATTTTTCCACTTGATGATATGCGAAGGATCAGGGACGTACTTCTTCAACATAGATACATGGAAGACATTACGCACTCCAGCAAGCGGCATAGGTAGGGCCAAGCGATAGGCAACCGCACCTACCCGGTCCAATATCTGAAAGGGCCCAATGAATCGTGGTGTGAGCTTTCCTTTCTTGCCAAAGCGTAAAACGCCCTTCATTGGGAAGATCTTGAGAAATACATAATCCCCAGCTTCAAATTTCAAGTATCACCGCCTTGTATCGACATAACTCTTCTGTCTACTTTGAGCCGTCAAGAGGCGGCGCCGAATAATTCCAATCTTCTTGATAGTGATCCGCACCAAATCCGGCCCTAGCAAGCTCTTCTCACCAATTTCTTCTCAATAATGCGGGGCTTGGCATGGACGCCCATATAGAGCCTCGTAGGGCGCCATATCGATGCTAGCCTGGAAGCTATTGTTGTAGGCGAACTCGGCATATGGAAGACAATCATCCCAACTCTCCTGAAAATCCAAGACACAGGCCCGCAACATGTCCTCCAATATCTGGTTCACCCGCTCGGTTTGCCCATCTTTCTGTGGGTGGAAGGTGGTGTTAAACTTCAACTTCACTCCCATGGCCTCTTGAATACGAGTCCAGAAGATCGAAGTGAACCGAGTATCCCTGTCCGACACAATCTCCAACGGGATGCCATGGAGCTGCACGATTTCCTTGATGTACAGCTTGGCCAAATTGTCGGCGGAACTAGTGATGAGAGTCGAATATTGCATATTAAACCCCGATAAATACCTAATTTGACGTATATGATAATGTTTAATGTCGTATTTTAATTTTATTTTGATTGCAGGAGGAAATCAAGAGCGTAGATTAAAAAGTGATATTAACAGCGTGGATTTGACGTTACAAAGTCACCAAACTAAGGGACGCACTCCATAGGACCAAGATCAATGGATTTACATGCCATGGATCCAAGAAAATAAAGCCGTTCACTGTTAAAAAGGCCCGAAACTGATCCAAATGTAAGATCACAGGGTTCTCACCATCCGATTGACTTGAAAATTCATATATGGGATGAGGGCCATAAATTAACCGTACACGTAAAATTTCATCCATTGGATCACTATGGAAGTGCCCCAACTGACAGATCAGCCCATAAACCGTTGATTTTGGACCCGCCTGATATCTGGAACTGCCTCAAAATTATTATTGACGGTTTAAATGAGATGAGAAATAATTTAAACGGTGAAGATTTCTGAAAATCATCACAGTGGACCTCACATGAATAAAGTGTGCATAGTGCACAAGTGCACTACACATGCATGAAAAATGGCAGAGACGGTTGACCGTCTCTGACCGAAAAAGAAAGAAAAAAACAGAAATTTCTGTTTTCGTCGGCCAACGCACGTCCGCTGGCCCTTTTTGCGGTCGATAGTGGACCCCACACATGCCCCGTACGGATAATCCACACCGTCCATCTTGTAGAGGGCTTCGAGAGCTACAAAACCATACTGACCTTTTGCATCCATGCGTGCACATGTGTGCGATACATGGGTCTGACGTGCGATCGACGATTATCGTGCCACGATCGGGGCACAGGTTTTGTTGATGAACGTAGGCCCACACATTAGACCTTCACCGAAAATTTAGAAGAAATCCAACGGCTGGAAAGCCCGGAGTCTCAATTTCATTTGCAAGTGTCAGATTTAAATTCTGGCATTGGTGGGGTGCATACGGCCTGTGCCAGATCCCAGTTCTGGGTGTCTATAGGGTCTGAGGTCCGCGATGAACCTCAAGCCCAGTGAGATCTCGTGTTCCCTAAAGTTTTATAATTTTCTGACATTCTTGCATCATGGTATGGCCCGCACGGGCTGTTGCTAAGTACAAACGGTCATCTGCCTTGGTTTCCCGCATTAGGTCCTATCATGACCTACCTAGACTACTCTGTAGGATTAATCCTAGATCATTTTAGGTGTGGTAACCCACCACAAGTGGCTTTGATCGAACGGTCCTGCGGCCAGTCCTACGTGGACGCCCCAGGACGCGGTGCTGGTTAGACGGGATGTTACAGTAGGAATTCCTCAGCTCAGCCCGCCTCCCCACTGTGGATAAAAATCAGATCTATGCTTCACCTGGTGGAGGAAAATGTGCAGTGGCTGGTGGGCCAAGGTGCCACCAGTCTCTGGAATGATAATTGGTTAGGCCTGGGCCCTTTGCTGAACAGGGTAAGCAGGATGGTCCTAGCTGATCTCCTCTCGCTATAAGTCAGGGATTTTCTAGGCCCAACAGGGTCATTCTCCCATCTTCGATCTTCTCCTTTTGGCCCTAAGAGGTGATCGATGTCATCTTTCATGTAGGCCTAGCAACGTCTGAGGACATCGACCGTTGCATCTAGCCGCTGGATCGGTTTAGGTACCTTTTCAATTAGATTGGCATGGGGCCTTTGCAAGCAACACTCTAGCGTGAGGGCAGCTTAGATTCAGCAGGCTAATCTCCCTCCTAAGATGGTTGTCCTCCTTTGGAGAGTTTTCCTTAATGTGGTCCCTGTGGACTCCAACATCCAATCTAAAGGCATCCAGTTGGCTTCCAAGTGCAGCTGTTGTGGTGAGGACCAGACACCTTTAGCAGATGTGGAAATGATCCATCACTTGTTCCTCGATGGGCATCTGACTTCCAACATTTAGGATCACTTCCAGCGGATCTTTGGGATCCACCTCCTCCCAGCTCCCTTAGTCGAGGCTCGTTTCAGGTAGTGGTGGCTAGCGTTTGAGTTAGGGGGTTTTCTATCCATTTTCACAGGATTATCCTAGCCTCATCATATGGGAAATCTGGTGTGCGAGAAATGGTGCGAAACTTGATAGCAGACCTTGGGGCACAGCAAAATGCATCTCCAGCATTTCCTGGTATGTTTCTGCCATTTTTCGAAATTCGGAGCCTTCTGATCTGCGGTGTTTTCACAAGGATAGGTGAGGGATTTTTTGATCCCCTCTCCAGCCCCGGGCACCAATAAGCACGTCGAGATTATTAGATGGATCAAGCCTTCAATGGGTTGGGTCAAGCATAAGGTGGATGGGTCGTCCAGAGGGAATCCTGAGCCATCAGGGGGTGGCGGTATCCTTCGTGGTGATAAGGGTGAGTTTTTGTTGGCCTTTGGGGCCGGCTACGGTTTTGAGACTAATAATTTTGCGGAGCTGAGAGCAGTCCACGATGGGCTTCAATTGTCCCTTAACAATGGATTTTCCAACAACTTCATTAAACCAGACTCTAAGCAAATGGCCGACAACATCTTGGCCAAGTCGTCGCTCCCTTGGCAGGGGCGTCCCTGGCTATTTAAGATTTTGGCCCTCATGCACAAAGGCAGGGTGGATGCTCAACTCATCATGGCCTAGCTCAAGAGGCAAGCTTGAGTTAGGTCCATTCCCTTTTTCGCAGCAAGCAGGAGCTCCCTAAGCCCGTACAGGGCACCATGTTCTTAGATAAAGTGGGGCTTGAATCTATTAAAATCGCCCAATAGGGTTCTTAGAAGGGCTTTTTTTTTTGTTTCTTTATTTCTTTTTGTCGGTTCCGTTGTATAGGGGTGGCCCTGATGGGTCCCGTCTGATGATATGACCCCCTGGTCTTCAGGGACTCCCGAAGGTGTGCAGGGTTGTATAGTTTCATCTTCTCATATGTGAAAGCGCTGAGTTTTTTTTTTTTTTTTTTTTTTTTTAAGAAAAAAAAAAAAAAAGAAAAGAAAACTCAAAACTTAATTCGAAATTACCCAAAATAAAAAAGCTATTAGTTACTTGAAATAGCAAAACTTTTTTAAAAAATAATTTTTAAAAATTAGAAAGTTAAAATAAACCTTATTGGAGGATTCCAAACATGATTAGGAGTAATTTCTAAACAGACAAAAATGCTAAAACTCTAAAAATAATGAGATATAACAAAGATATTTTATTTTTTTTAACTAAAAATAATTTATTTTTCTTTTTAAATCATAATTTTGAATTGGAAGGGTGCATTTTCTCACAAAATAGATGAACTCAACCCATTATGCAGATCGATTGATCCCAAATAGCACACTACATAAAGATCAATAGGTTGTGTCCACGACAATGCCTAGATAAAAAGCTATGATTAATTTATGGATCGAACTTTGAACGATAATTTATCCCTATTTAGAATGAATTTCTTCAATCCGAACACGACTAGACTCAGTTATGTCATGTCATATATAGGACTCGGGCTGAATTGGACAGAGTACTTCTACTTCCATTCAAGCTTCTTTTGGTTTAGATATGCCATTAATGTGTCTAGAGTCCACTCTATATCACCAAGCAATGGACATATAACAACCCTTGGAAATATTGGATACTGTGAGTGACTGAGTAGGAACCAGTCAATGAATAGCTTTTTCAAAAATTGTTGGCTTATGGAAATATATACATACAAATAAAACTAGATATCAATTCATTAACTTGGAAGAATAAAAAATTATATGTATTTATAGAATTTTGTGCGAACCTTATTAAAGTCAGAATTAAACCTAACATTAGATTGTACTAATCTCCTAAGCTTATCTATCAATTAACATATAGGCAAACATAAATAAAACGAAACAGAGAGTTTTCAAAATCTTGGGCCCAGCTATACTTGTAATCTTCATGTGCAGTCCCTTGGTGATGGCGCATGTTCTAGGCCCTTGATCATGCTGGCATCACCATGTTAAGCCCCAGGTTCCTAGACAGTCATATGGTAATCAGGCAGGTAACAATGACTATTGATGCACATGCATTTGGAAAATTATACACGTGACATATATTAACTCACATTATACCAACTAAATTAAACCCATTTTTGCTAAGTCAAAAGTCTCAAATCAAATTAGATAACCCCATCCTTTAATTGGTGAACAATTATTTGTTAAAATATGATTATTTTTAGGGTTCAAAATATGTCCACTAATTTAATAATTGAATATCCAATTAACTATAATTTTAGTCCATAATTTGTCGAAATGGGGAATCATGATTTTAACAATTTGATTTGACTCATGAGCCATTTAGATGCTAATATTGTCATGTACTGCGCAAGTTTTTTGAGCTAGATAACTTGTAAATGATTTGTTAAATACAATTTTGAACTCAACCGAGAAAAATGAGCATATCATTTTATAAAGATATGATTGTTAAGCAAGAAAAATTAACATATCAATTGCTTAAGATATGATTGCTATGCAAGAATAATCTAGAAAGGTGGACACCTTCTCTCGAATATTTTGTTTCGGGAACATAATTTTCTTTATACATGCGTCATATGGTATAAATGTTTCACATATGCAATTACCCATGTTCAAGCACCCACATGTACCACTGTTAATTCAAATGTCTTAAAATGCATCTGTATGCATACATGCAACATTAATGCTACAAAATTCACCAACCACGTATCATGCTATAAATATTCTACTACTATCTAGTAAAGTATAACGTTTATAAAATCATGACCTACATCTAACTAGCCCCCTAGGATTGGAATATTTGAGACCCATGTTATTTATGAAAAATTCACCCCATACATTCATTCAGTGATGACCCTAGTATTAATGTTACATACAAAGTATCTACTAAATAAAAATCAGATGGTCCACACTAATCAGGACAATGTAAAATTGCCCCTAAACCCTCTTTCAAGTTCACCACTCGTGGCTACCCAGAGTTTCACACTCAGGTTTGATGAAAGATACACAGCCATGATGGCCCCCACACACACCTATGGTTCATATTCCATCCCTATTGTTTGTGGTTTGGCCCACCAGCCAATTTTTGGCACTAGAACCTATCATTGAAGGGTGCATCTGATTGCTGGAGCGGATTTCCTATATAAAATATGGTTGCCCTGAAAGGTATAGTTGTTTCCGGGTATGCAATTTCTACTAAATTTGAAGTACTTCCATATATATAATCATCCATCACTGTCAGCCAGATAATCAAAGTTATTCTGATCTTGAAGATCAGACCGTCGATCTGACAGCCGGGCCAACGTGGACATGCCATGTTCCCGACTGCAGTAGCTCCAGGGAAAGAAAGGTAGGAAGACAGAGACGTAACGTAGCCATTAGCTACCATGTTTAAAGCGACCTAACCTGACCTAACTGTAATTCATGGGACCTACTACTGCCCGACACACAGCCACGTCAGGCCGAGCAGTAGGGGAGCGGATTAGCTGCTACCCGGGTAACACCTTAGTGGGTGCTAACCCAACCGTGTGGGGCCCACCTTGATATACTTGTTGTATATCCATAACGTCTATCTATTTTTAAATAACATTTTAAGACGTAACACCAAAAACAATCTCAGGTGGACCACACCTTTAGAAAGAGTTATGAATGACTATTAAAAACATTTTGTGGGCCAGGAAATCTTAGATCAAGGTGACATTTGTATTTCCCCTTCATCCAGGTCTACTTTACAGTATTAAGAGGTTATATGGTAAATAAACATTATGAAAATCTCACGATGAGCCCTTTGAAATTTTTAACGCTGAGGCACTCAATCACCACTGTTTCCTGTAGTGTGGTCCACGTAAGATTTGGGTAATCTTCATTTTTGGGAGGAATTCCTAAAATTGGATGTAGAAACGGATGGACGGCGTAGATATACAACATATCATCAAGGTGGGCCCGTGGTAAGGGCAATACCCACTAGGTTGTTAGCCGGGTAACACCTGATCCGCTCCCGGGCAGGAGACAACTTTTACATACCGCTATTTCTTTCGTGTCAGCATATTACATGTGTAGAAAATCTGATTCGTTTAGATGGTGGACCACACCATGATAGGTGCACGACATGAAATCAGGCCAATCTACATATCAACCAATCAAAAGCTGATCTATTCATCTATTTTATCCGTTAATTTTCATAGACGATGATGGTTGATGTTTCAAAAATAACACCCTTTAGATTATTTTATACGTTATTCTTCGCTTTCAACCATTGAGCCATTGAAGTTAAAAGATCGTTCTGTTTTTTCTTTTTCTTTTTTTTTTTTCTTTTTTTGTTACCATTGATCGAAGGTCAGTTATTATCTATAGTGGATTACCTTGATGGACGGTTGAGCTGAGACAGAACCAAAGCTAAAGCGGACCACATCACGGAAAATAGTCGTGATTGAAAGACATTTAGGGCCTGTTTGGCCGGGCAGATGGGATGGAATTGAAAAGGATTGGAAGAAAGAGCCCTATATTGTCCAGGCGTACCAAATAGACACGGAATCGGAATATTGCAATCCCATAAATCTTACGACAATCCACGGACACCACCATCATTACCTTTAAATTCCATCAAATCCATCCTCGTCCCTTCAAAAATCCCTGGTCATGTTTGGTTAAAGGGATTGGAAGGAATTGAAAGGTTTAATCCAGGATTACCCATGCCTGCCAAATAGATTGGATATAACAATCCCATAGATCTCGTAATAATTTACTTATGCAGCTATTATTACTTTGAAATCCATGTAATCTACTTTAATCCCATCCAATCTGCCGGGGGACCCTTTAAAAGTTCTAGATCGAGAGCGGATTAGCTACCGACCCAGCAATGGAAAGTAGTCGGTGCCCTGTGATGTATTTGTTACATCCATGCCGTCCATTTATTTTTTTAAGACTATTTTATGGCACGCGGCTGAAAAATAAGATATATATTAATCTTGAGTGAACCAGATTATAAGAAAGAGTTTTAATTAAACGTCCACCGTTGAAAAGTCCTCGGGCCTATGAAAGTTTTGGATCAAGGTGATCTTTATTTTTTCCACTTCACCTAGGTCTGCATGACCTAACCAACGGATTCGATATCAAATAAACAGTACAATAGGCCTTAGAGGATTTTAATAGTGGACATCCAATCACTACTGTTTTCTTGTATTGTGGTCCAAGAACGATCTATAAAAATGCATGGCCGGCGTGGATAAAACACCTACTTCATGGTGGGGCCATGGAGCACAACCACTGGCCACAGGGCTGGTGGCCGCGACACTAGCCAAACCGCCTCCTTCCAAACCAAGCTGATAGCTGTGCTTTCTCTTCATCCAGGTCTTCGTGACGTTATCAACGGCTAAGATGGCACGTAAACATCACAACATCAAGGTGGGCCCTGGGAAGGTCACAATCGTATACATCTTTATCCATGATATGATCCAATGGAAATTTAGGCCCGCCGCATAAGAAATGGATGGACGGATTGAATATAATGGCCCCACAGAACTTAGACCTGGAGAATCCCAGCCGTCGACCGAGAAGTTCACGCAGATCGAAGCTGTGGACGACGATTTATATATAGAGAAATGTGAAAAGGGTAACAGAACAAAAAAGAGACAGACGAAGTGCTGTCAGCGCCAGTTGGTCATAACAGCATCCGACATATATGATACGATATGAGTCCAGTAACCTACGCTGTCCCTGCAGACGCGTACTAACCCTCGCCCGTCCCTAGCTCCGAACGGGCAGTTCTGTCGGAGGCCCACCGTGATGTATCTGTACATCCAAGCCGTCAATTCCTTTTCTCAGTTTATTTTAAGGCATGAGCACAAAAATGAAGCAGATCCAACGTTTAAGTGGACTACACCAAATAATAAGCTCGGTTGCATTAAAATGCATAAAGCATTGAATCTTAGTTACATTAAATGCAAGAGTCATCCGTGGTGTGGTCCATTTGACCGTTGGATCTGCTTCAATATTATTTTGATGCCTTAAAATAATTCGAAAAAAAAAAAAAAAAGAATAAACGGCTTGAATATACAGATGCGTCATGATGGGCCCGCCCACACAAAACTGCCCGTTCGTAGCTAGGGACGGGCAGGGGTAGCACGAAATCGGCGTCCTGTCCCTACTGACACGTCACTCTCCACGTCAGCATTGTTCCGTGATGACCACGACGCGCTGCCGCAGCCGGCTTAGCACTCCGCCGGCGATGACGTGGACGTCTCTCCGTTTCCCGAGGACCGTTTCTTAATGGCATTGGTCACACGCAAGCACCAGTAATTGTTCATGCGCATACGTGTGGACTGACAATGTTGCAAACATCGCCGAGAAAATCTTGGGATACACTCGTGGAAATTGATCAAACGATATTATGGCGATATTTTCAAAACTGGGAAAGTTTTTATTTTATCGAAATAATTGATTTGATGACATTACGAGTATTTATTCATTTATAATAATATTTTTTATATTTTATTTTTAGCTAATTTTCTCAAGAAAATATAAAAGTACAAAATTTTTCAAAAGTTAAAAAATCGATGAGAACCATATTAGTGGAATTTGGATCCTAGCTATCTATACGGTGGACACTAATTTTCCAAGATCAAATGTAATTGCAATGTAAATCGGTAATAATTATTTACATAGATAATTACCACATCGTTTTTAATATTGATGTGATAACTTACTTTTTTAACATTTAATTGAAAAATTTACAACATCAATGTGAGGTCATTGTGATATATGTTACTTATCCACATCGCTCATTTATTATGCTAATTGAATTTAAGGCATGAGCAAAAAAATAAAGCAGGTCCAACGGTCAAGTGGCCCACACCACAGGAAACAACGGAAATCGAACGCCTATCGTTAAAAACTTCTTCGGACCCTTAAAAGTTTTGGATCAAGCTGATATTTGTGTTTTCCTCTTATCCACGCATGTGTGACCCTGTGAATGGGTTACATAATGAAAAAAAAAAAACCTCAATGTGGGCCCAGTGAAGAAAGTAACTTTAATGGTGGACGAAGTAAGGCCATTATTTCCTTTTGTGTGTAATAAAATAGATGGACGGTATAGATATATCATATACATTACGAGGGGGTCCACATATTTAAGTCAACACTTTTGTTTTGATTTTCGAGGTGAAATTACTCTCATATTTTCAAAAAAGGTTAAAAGATAATAATTACTTATTTATCGAAATTTACATGTATCATGGAAAAATCAAATAGGCCCTAAGAACTTGAATCTAGCATTATCTTGAATTTGATGTTACCCAATTATAATTGATCCATCCCAAGTTCGAGTTTAGTTGGGTCAGCATGTAAAGGTCCCTTAACTAGGGTAGGGTTGTAAGATCTCGAACACCATTTAAAATCGGTTTAAATTTGTGCTGAGCAAATTCAGGCCAGGTCAGGTCAGGTCTGGTTGGAAATAGAGTGTGGCCAAGTCAAGTCAGGTTAAACTTGGTTGGATTCTCTTAAGGTTGGGTTAGGTATGGTTGCATCTTACTTGAATGGTATACATTGAAATTCAATTTTCATGTGTTGGATGTGTGCTGATAGGATAAATGTGTTAGTTTGGATTTAAGATATATCTAATGTTAAAAGGATTGAATGTGAAGTTTGAGACAAAGAAATTCATGAATAAAAATACTTTGAACTATGAAGATTGAAAATAAAAATCATCCTAGTTCATTAATGATTGCAATATGCACTCATTGAGAAAGTATATCATCCTGAATATGTGAAGAAATAAGATTGGAATAAATTTGATCAAATGATAATTATTACAATTCAGTTGTGCTTGATTGATGAAGTCCTTTATAATGTTATAGATAAGATGACTACAACAAGTTTATGAGCACAGTTGGAGAGTATTTACATGACAAAATCTCTCACCAATCGTTTATTTTTAAAAAGGCAGTTATACTCTGAAAATGGTTAAAGGATCAGATCTATCTAAACATATTAACACATTCAACAAACTTATTTACAAGTTTATGAGTGTTGAGGTAAAAATCGATGAGAAAGACAAAACCCTTATTTTGTTGACATCTCCCAAAGTCATTTGAGTATTTGGTTGATATTATTTATCTTAGTAGTGATACATTGGAAATTGAGACCGTTATCGTAGCCCTTCAGCCGAAGCAATTGCGGTAGCACAGTGATGGTGAAACTACCTTTATGGATGCGTTGTTTACTCGGAGAAAACTATCTGAGCGAAAGAATAAAAAACTATGATTTAGATCCAAGTTAAGAGGTAAAGGAAAGTTGAAGTATTGAAATTGTCAGAGGATGTGACATTTTAAAAAGGGTTGTTAGTTTTTCAAAGCCCAAAAGGATGAGAAATCAAATGATTTGTCGAAAGAAGTTCATTCAGTTAAATTTGGTGAAGGCTTATATGGTTGTGATATATTATCGGTGACTAAGACCGAAAATTTCTATTATGAATAGATCTTAGATATAGGAGCATCATATCAAATGTGTCCTCATCAGAATTATTTTATCAAATATAATGAGTATAATGGTGGGTTGGTTCTTATGGGTAATGATCATGCCTGCAAGATTATTAGAATTAGTTCAATTATCATTATAATGTTTGATGGGGTGGAGTGTACTTTGACAAATATGAGGCACGTTAAAAACTTGAAGAAAAATTTGATATCTCTCGAAGCTCTAAATGCAATTGGTTATAAGGTCACAAGTTATAATAGTGTCATAAAGGTTTTAAAATAGACTCTTATAATAATGAAGGCACAACGGACCAATAATCTTTACCGATTGATCAAAAATACTAGTTACATCTAGCGGAGCTGCAGCATCTGCAGTGGATTCCACGTCGGCACGTTGGTAGTTTGCACACCTAAGCCACATGAGCGAGCAGAGTATGAATGTACTTTTCAATCATAAGTTAATTCTTAGTTTTAAAATTTTTGATTTGGATGTATGTGAGCATTCATATATGGGAAACTGTCGAGGTTGTATTTTAAACCGGAAAACAAGTTAGTAGAAGGCAGCTTGATTACATGCATTCCAATGTGTGGAGGTTGTCGCCTATTATTTATAGAGGAGGATCATCTTACTTTGTTACATTTATAGATGACTTCTTTAGAAAGGTTTAGATTTATATTTCGAAATATAAATCCAATGTGTTTGTTACTTTCAAAATGTAGAAAGCAATTTTTGAAAAATAGATAGGGCAAAGAGTGAAAGTTCTTAGGACAGATAGTGGTGGAGAAATTACTTCAAGAGAATTTGATTAGTATTGTAAGAATGAGAACAAAGTCAGGTATAACATAGTGAGGCATACGACAGAGTAGAATGGTATGACAAAACATATGAACTATAGTCTTTTGAAAATAACTCAAAGTATGTTGAGCGATTTTAAGTTTGGCAAAGTGTTTTGAGCTGAAGTTGTTTCTACAACTTGTTATCCAGTGAATAGGTCCTCTCTATAGTGACTAATTGTAAAATTCCTAAGGAAATATGGATGGTTAGGCAGTTGATTACTCGGGCTTGAGGATTTTTTATTGTAATGCTTACTCTCATGTACTATCTATCAAAAGAGATTAGTTAGACCAAATAGCAAAAAAAGTGTACCTTTATTGGATATAGTGATGCGATGAAAAGTTATAAGTTATTTAACCACGTTTCATGGAATATCATTATTAGTCAGGACGTCAAATTTGATGAGGGTTCCCTATTTCAGAAAGATGCAAAAAATAAAATGGAAAAACTCATTATTGATGTGGAATTAGATAAGGGTGAGATAATTAAGAAACATAAGTTGCATGTTGAAGTAGAGGAAGAGGTGGACATGCCACCTATAAAGAGAAATCTACTGATGGATCACAAGTTACCATTAAGATACAAAGATGTCTTTAATATTACATTTGCTCTCACTACAAAGAATGATGATCCATATACTTTTTAGGAAGATTTAGAAGATAAATATGTAGAAAAGTAGATAGTAGGTATGTATGAAAATATACATTTTCTATATAAAAATCAAACATGAGAGTTAGTTGAGCTACCTATTGGGGGAAGGCGATCGGGTGCATGTGGATATTTCAATATATATATATATATATATAGGGAAAAGGTACTATGCGCTCGACCTCACGATAAGCTATCGTGAGGTCAAGCTGTGTGGGCCCCACCGTGATGCGTGTCGACCATCAACACCGTGCATTTGATGGGTACCCTTTAAATTATAGGATATCCTAAAAATTAGCCATATACGGAACTCAGGTGGGCTATACCATCTAAAATCATGTGAAACATCGTTAAAACATATAAAAGCACTTAGTGGGGCCCACCTGAGTTTTGAATGCTATTGAAACTTGGTCCGAACCCTCATACAAGTCGGACACACATAATGGATGGGCTGGATTTGCAAACCACATCTTTTGTGGGCTCCAAAAATGATTATGAATGTTTTAATGGTGCACGACCCCTCTCCACTCTTATATGTGGTGTGGCCCATAAAAATCACGGATTGACTTGATTTTTGAGACCTAGGCCCACGATGGAATGACACATCTGACTGATGGGGTAGATGTTCAAAACGCATCACGGTGGGGCCCACACAGCTCGACCTCATGGGATGGACTCGTGAGGTCGAGTGCATAATACCTTTTCCCATATATATATATATATATATATATATATATATATATATATATATATATATATATATATATATATATATATATATATAAAATGGTTAAGTACAAGGTTAAATTGGTGATGAAGGGATATGCTTAGAATGAAGGTGTCGACTTCAGTGAGATTTTCGGATTAATGGTAAAGCAGACATCTATCATATTTATATTGGCTCTGGTTACCTAGTACAATATGGAATTAAAGTAATTGGATGTTGAAACTGTGTTTCTATGTAAGGAATTAGAAAAATAGAGTTATATGAAGTAAAAAAGAATGATCTTGTTTGCATGTTAAAGATATCATTATACGGCCTGAAACTCGCTTAAATAGTGGTATAAGAAGTTCAATTATTTCATATTAAGGCAGAGTTTTACTAGAAATGATTTTGATTATCATGTTTATTTTAGAGCACTGAGTGGCGGAGAATTCATTATTCCGGTGTTTTATGTTAATGATATGTTTATTATCAGTTATAGTGTGTTTGGAATCAACATGTTGAAGGCTTTGTTATCGAAGAAGTTTAAAATGAAAGATATAGGGGCTGTAAAGAGGATTCTTTCCATTGATATATATGGAGGACATAGAGAAGAGCAGGTTATGGTTGTCTTAGGATGAGTATCTTGAAAAAAGTTTTAATCAAGTTCGAACTGAAAAAAGAAGAAGGTGAAATCGGTTAATACTCATCATGTTGCTCGCTGTCGACTTTTTTCAGGATTGTGTCCAATGTTAGATGAAGAAGAGTGGTATATGTCTCATGTGCCCTATTTGAGCACAATTGATAATCTTATGTATGTCATGGTTTGTACGAGATCGAATATTTCATATGCAGTTGATGTTGTAAGAAGATATGTGTTAAAATCAAATATATCCTAAATTAATTACAACCTAATTAAATATTAACAAAAAAGAAAAAAATAAATATATTAAAATCATATCTTTTCTAATATAAGGTAAGTTTGCCTTTTTTTTTTTCCATCTTTACTATATCTACGCTAAGATGATCAAGACCATTGAGGTCTTTGTGTAGATCCATTAAGGTCTTTGTGAAGATTACTTGTATTAATGTCTCACAAAAGTTACTTAGGCTAAGTTCCATTGAAGCTACTTTTGTCAACGTCTTATTAAGGTTACTTGTGCATAGGTCTTATTGAGTTGCTTCAACTGAGGATGCTTGCATTGTGTCTCACAAAGTTTGCACACACTTAGATCATGTGTAATTGCTTATGTTGTGGTTTTGTAAAGAATGCTTAAGCTAAGGTTTCACTGAGCCTACTTAGATTCCTTGCTCCGAGGTTCCATTAAAAATGCTTGTTCTAAAATCCAACTAATGATCTTGCATTGATGTCTTGAGTGAAGATGCTTGTTTCAAGGTTGTTTATATTTAAGTTGTTACTAAGGTTGTCTTAAACCAATGATATCTATATTAGATGATATATACCTTATTATATACTATATTCTTAAGTTAGTCACATACCTAGCTTAAAAGAACCTCATTGCATGCAATCATGATGTAGGGAAGAGCATGAAGGAATAAAGAGAAAGAACACAATCTTCCTCAAATGAATAAGACCTTGAATTCAAAGGGTGTAATGGCTCTTGAATCCACAAGAGTTAAGAAAAATTGAAAAAAAAAACTTTATTAAAATTTGTCTGTTAATTAAGATTACAAGACTTTAAATAATATAACGAAACCCTGATTAAGAGTCCTAATGTAAATAAACTAAAATTCTTCTAAAATAATAAAACTTACTAAAAATAAAAAATTCTAATCTAATTATGTAGGATGATTCTTGGCATGGTAAGAAGCAAACCCTAAGAAAACACTAAATATTAAAACTCTAACAATAAAAAGTTATGTTTGACCCAAAACTTACTAAAAATAGTAAGCTTTTCAAAAAATGAAAAACTTGAGTAGGAATGAGTCATTTTTTTGGGTACTTGCATTGGTCGATGGAGTTGAACTCTCTAGTTTGGAAGGCATATCATGCCTAAACTATGATTGATATATGAATATACTAACTTTGATTAATTTCTATAATAAAGATGTGTGAGGAGTTAAATTAGGTCTTGGTTATATATGCATTGGCTTGCCTTACGAAGTTATCATATAACTAACAAAAGTGAGTATAAATATGTGTATACATCAAGGTTTGATTAAGGCTTACATGGCCTAACATCTACTAATTTCATAAAAACAATCTTCTAGCTTAGATCTTGGAGATTAGATGTTCATTAAGTGATTATTATTATTATTGGGTCTAACATATTCAAGAGGTTTTGCATATAATGGAAGACTCCTTAAATTAAGCACAAGATCCATCTTAACTTGATTATTAGGCTGAACATTTGGGTGTAACAACCAGAAATTTTCTATAACAGCTAGGCAAATCACGAGTCAAAGTTTTGTAATAGTTAGGCTTATTTTTAGCTTTCCTTCCTAGAATAGATTCTATATACTTGTATATATTTCCATTCAAATAATTGTAAAGTGTGAAAAAAATAAAAAATTCTTCCACAATAGAAATAAGAAATTTGGTGTCAATATTTTCAAACATCATCATTGCAAATGTTTGTCAACCATTAAACTTTTATTTAAATTGTTAAATAGGTTTTGATCATACTTAATACTCTAATAGTTTAAATTTAGGAATCCACTACTTAGAAGCGTGGGTATTAGATCAATGGTAGTGGTCATGATAGTGGAGGAATTAGATTAATTTGCATACATTAGTGTTGAGAAGTGGAGCCACATCTAGGGCTGGGCACGACCGGTCATAGAGCCCACACGACCAGTCGTGGATTGGCTCGACTCAAAGTCCAGCGAGCATCAATTTTGTGTTCTTAGGTGCTTGACCAGTCGTGGCCCCGTCACGATTGGTCATAGGGTCCTCTCGACCAGTCGTGTAGTCTGCTCGACCGATCATGGTTACGCAGATTCGTTTTCGGATTTGATGCAGATTGAGGATTTTTGAGTCACCTTTCGTAAGGGTGCGAAAGGAAAGTTGCCTAAACTATATATAGGTCCCTAGGGCTTTTTCTAGGTATATTGAGGAGATTTGTCACGCCCCAAACCCAGAAATCAGATTCACAAGAATCTCGATCGCTGAATTCGGTGCCGACAGCCTCCGTAGTACCCCATTCTCGGCTCCCAGTGCAACATACGCCAGATTCCGATCCTGGGATCCTACAAGGAGGATTTTTTTTTTTGAACGTACACTTGTCTTGTAATAAGCATAACCACAAGTTTACCCAAATTATAAATGAAACATCATCATCACATATCCACTAATATAATCATTTGAGTACAATGCTGAAAGGGAATACATAAATAAAGAAAAATCAAGTTCCAGAAGACCACTGCACGCTCCAAGCTCAACACTGCTGCAACCTAACATCACCTGCACGCATCTATCGTGCATAAGCTTACAAAAGCTTAGAGGGTGGTGTAAGTGTGTGCATAAGGCAAACGCCAAGTGTACAGTATCAGGACAATGCAGAAGTATGTGGTAAGTCCATGAAAATACCAAGGCTATGTAATGCAAGGCATGATGCGAGATATGGATGCCATCGGCCACACCGATGCAATGCAAGGCCTACATAGCCAAATGTCATACGCGAAATGCAATCCAAGCAAGTCGGTACTCCTCAAATACGTATATCAGTACAGTTCCTCTCTGGATATCACCGGGGTCTAATACACTTCGCAGAGACTGCCACCTCCCTAGCTGCACAGTCAAGCAAGCGGATAAGACCTTACTATCCGCCTGACCAGTAGTATGCCAATACCTACCCGGCTCGTCGATAGCGGACTCATTTGCGAGCTAGTCAAACTCAGCCTAGCTTATAGCCCCCTCACTCAGGCGGATAAGGCCACACCCCCTTCCAACCGACTACGACACAGTGGGAGACGCGGCCTACTGGTATTCGGCACTCGGGCGCTCATGTATCAATTCGGTATAGACACTGGAGCATCTCCTGGTACCAAAAAGGTTCTGAGACTTTCACCCAAGGACATCCTAAGTGCCCACAGTGCTAGAATAAGTATTTTCGGTATCCAATACGGTCATCCACGATGTACCTGTGGAGCCACGGCCCTGATGTCGCTAGGGCGTGTAGTGATCAAGTCACACGTATGCGAGATGCATGAATCACACGTCAAATCATGCAGAAGTCCAGCGCGTACTACGCAATCATGTAGGGCACTCAGTCACATAACGAGTCCCGTAAATGGTCTGCCCAATGACGTATGTTATGATCAGTTGTCACGCCCCAAACCCGGGAACCGGGCTCACAGAATTCCCGATCGCCGAATCCGGCGCCGACAGCCTCCGTAGAACCCCATTCTCGGCTCCTAGCTCCCATTCGCCAGGTTCCGATCCTGGGATGCTACGAGGAGGATTTTCAATGTCAGTTTGATTCGTAATAAACATAACCAAAGGCATAACGCACAAACAACAACCAAGCACTCCATTACATTTCCACTATGATCAAAAATTTTTACAAGTACATGAGCATAAAGGGAAATACAATGGTAAATAACAGAAAACTCCAAATGATCAGCGACGCGCTCCTGCCTCAACGCTGCTGCAGTCCAACGTCACCTGCACGCAACGGTCGTGCATAAGCTTACAGAAAGCTTAGAGGGTGGTGAAAGTGTGTGCGCAAGGTAGTAATATGAATGCAATGTCAGAGTAATGCGGAATATGCAGAAAGAACCAAAACGTCATGAGCCGTACCAAGGCTATGCAATGCCAGACATGAATGGTATCGGCCATCCCAAGGCCATGCAATGTACAATGCAACTCAAGCATACAGATACTCATCAATGTCCACACATCAATACGGCTCAAAGTATGGAATATCACCGGGGTCTAGTACACTCTAAACCAGATTGCCGCCACATCGCGCGCAATAAGGTAAGTGGAAGAGACCTCACTATCTGTCTGCCAATATCGGGCGCGACTCGTCGATAGCGGACCCATTCCTCGAGCTGGTCAAACTCAGCCTAGCATTGCCCCCTACACTCGGGCGGGTAAGGCCGCACCCCCTTCCAACCGACCACGACAAAGTGGAGAGCGTAACCGTCTGGTAATCGGCACTCAACGCTCATCTACCCACTCGGTCTAGACGTTGGAGCAACCTTTTGGTACCATAAGGGTTTAGGGACTTTCACCCAGGGATATCTATAGTACCCCATGTAGAACAAGTATTTCCGGTATCCAATCCTGCCAACCACGATGCGTCTGTGGAGGCTACGGCCCTGATGTCGCTAGGGTGTACAACAACCATGTCACACAAATGCGGAATGCATGAATCACGCTATCCAGTCATGCAACCAATCCTGCGCATACCGTGCGCTCATGTAGGGCAACACTGCCTAACCGGGAGCCCATAAACAACCTGCCCGAAGGCATATGCCATGACCAGTCAATCCTCATATCAAGCATGCATATGATGCGTATGATCATGGGTCATGAAACTATACTAAACATGTTATAATAAAATGCATTATCTTACAATGCAGATGAGCCTGAACAGCCTAAATACGATGAACATGGTCCAGTAATGGGCCCTAAGGAGAGTCGTAATGTGGACATCCAACCAACATTACACTCGCAATGTGGACGTCAAACCAGCATTGCTTCCCAGGCACAATCTTCTTAAAACACCGCTACATAATCGGTATTGGGTTTACACATTGCAATGGACCTTATGTTCCTCCCACTGGGCCTTACATATATATCAAATGGGCCATAGCTTATGGGTTCTTATTCATTAGATGGGCCACAGAAATGGGCCAAACCAATGGGCCTTAAGTGCATTGCAATGGGTTAAACCCGTGGGCCTTGGATTGCACCAATTTGACCTAGTCACATAAGTCTACTATGTATCAAATGGGCCACACCAATTGGACCCCCAAATGTATATCCAATGGGCCTCAACCCAGAGGTCTTATATGAGTCGAATGGGCCTAAATCCCTAGGCCTTAATCAAATAAAATGAGTCCAATCTCATGGGTCTCAAATAAGGCCAGTGGGCCTAATCCCATTGACCATTTTTATAATCAAATGGGTTCACTCCCATGGGCTTTAGGAATGTAACAAATGGGTCCAATTTCATGGGCCTTGAAGTACATCAAATGGGCCTAGTCCCATGGTTTTGGAACATATCAAATGGGGGCCTAGCCCATAAGAATTTCGTAACCCAAATGGGCCTAGCCCATAGTCCTTTTGAAATTCGAATGGGCCTAGCCCATAGGCGTTCTATGAGCCAGATGGGTCTAAATCCCTAGGCCTCATATTTAATTCAAATGGGCCTAGACACGTGGCCTTGGGACATATCAAGTGGGCCCAAGTTCTTGGGCCTTAAACGAATCAAATGGGCCTAGCCCATAAGTATTTCATAATTTAAATGGGACTAGCCCATAGGCCTTTTGTAATACAAATGGACCTAGCCCATAGGCCTATTGCAAACCAAAAGGGGCTAACCCATATGATATAACATGAAATATTATATTGTACATTAATATCACAAGATATATTAATTATTATTATTATTAGTATTATTTTTTTTTTGAAAATATAAAACGTCCAGGCCCTGGACGGCCTGGATATACGCCTGCATCAAGGGAGAGCCCCACCGTCTGCTGGATGGTGGAGAAAATTTACATCAAGGTGGGCACCAGAAAACTTTAATGGTAGGTGCTCAATCTCACTGATTCGTGTGATGTGGCCCACCTAAGGTTTGAATCGACCTGAAATTTGGAGGGGGCCCACCTGAGAAGGGGGCCCACCTAATGGACGGTTTCGATGGCATATAAACATCAAGGTGGGGCCCACGGCTGGTGGCCGTGGGTCCACTTCGTCCGTCCGCCCGCCTGGCAGCCGTGCGGCGCTGCCAGCGCTGCTGGCGCAAGCAGCCTCCCTGCTGCCACATCCTCTCTCTCTCCTTGAATTTAGTTTTTTGCCAAGGATCATGTGTGGGGCCCGCCACCTAGAAATCCACTCCAGCCATAATGTTCTACAGCTCGCAACAGACAAAAAGAGTCCAAAGTTCGAATTTTTTTGATGCATAGAGAGTAAAATAAAACGAAATAATGATTTTGAATGGTAAAGGTGCAACCTTCTAATGTCATGGCCCACCAGACCTTCCAATCAGCCCCATCACTTGGCTCAACGCCTAAAACGGGATGGGTAAGAGGATGGACGGATTGGATCTAGAATAAACATCAAGGTGGGGCCACCCAAAAGCTCCCTTCTTCCTTTCCTTTTTTTTTTTTTTTTTCTTATCACAACGTCCAGCGTCCCAGACGCTGGACGGTTCGCTGAAAAAAATTTCTTTTTTTTTTTGAAACGGTGGGCCCTAATGAAGTGGGCCACCACATGATGGGTGACATGGATACACATATAAGGTGGGCCCCGCTTAAATAAAAATGTGAATGAAATAGTTCTCAAGGTGGGATCCATTCAAGTGGGCCACACACCTCTAGCATAAAAAAAATACATAAAATAAAATAAAATAAATAAAAGCAATAAAAAGAGAGAGAGAGAGACATGGAGAGTGGGACACGGCTTGTGATGGAGGGACCCCGTCATTATGGGCCCTCCCATTCGTGAAATCATACATCAAATGGGTCATTTTGCACATATGACCATCAAAACTAAAGATCAACGGTGTGGATCCTTTCCCCACCAATATGGATGGTCTAGATGACCCTTTTCAAATGAAAATAAACATCATGATGGGGTCCATGGAGAATGGCCCCATCATGGAACGATCATGATGATCCAAGTGGTCCATCGGCCACATTTAAGGGTCCCAAGTGAGATCCACACCATGGATCGGTGGGCCTCACTTGGTCCACCATAAAATTAAGAAAATCTACCCTATAGAAGCACCCACCGTCCAATCTTCTCGCTCCTAGGGGTTCCTTGGCACCTTAGCTTCAACTTCAACGGTTAGGATGAAGAATGGAGGGTTGAGATGGGAGATTTTGGGGTAGGAAGGTGGGCCACTTGAAGCTTAGGGATTTTTGCAAAATTCCATACGTGGGGTGTTTTGCTTGGAGCTTTTTCTTTGAAATGAGAAAGAGAGAAAGAGAGAGAGTGATGTAAAGGGAGAGAGAGAGAGTGATGGATGGATGGGTGAGTGATGGTTGTGTAAGAAAGGTATGGGTTAGGAAGACTTTTGTGGCTTTTTGTGTAAGAAAGGTATGGGTTGAGAAGACTTTGGTGGTTGCTTGGGAAAAGGGATGGAAGTGATGTGTACTTGACCTTTGATGGGTTGATGGGTAATTGATTGATGGGATTGATGTGATTGATGTGACACATCGTTGAGATTCCCTTGGTTTTCGCAACGCGCGGCGTTTTCTCGCACCGAACGTTGGCTCATATCTCTTGATCAGGGTATCGCCTTGGCACGCGAGTCGCGGTATCGGAACCGCAACGACAGCGCGGTCGCTATGGTATTGGTCTCGGGTTGAGTCGACTCGGGTTGTCGGTACATGAATCCAGGTCGCGCGTCGATATTGTTTAAGGGTCGAAAGTTGCCGGAATTCGACCGGTACGACCGCGGAAGTGTACGGAAAGGTACGGACCAAGATACGGGTCTTACATCAGTCATTACTCATATCAAGCATACATATGATGCGTATGGGCATGAGTCATGAGGTTATACTAAGCATGTTATAAGGCAATGAATAGCAACGGGTATGGACCTATCAATGGGCCCTAAAGAGAGCTACAATGCGGACATTTAACCAACATTGTACGTACAATGTGGATGTCAAACCAACATTGTTTTCTAGGCACGGCTTGCCGTAAATATCATTTCACGAACCATGATAGACGTACATTGCAATGGACCCTAAGGACATCCATTGGGCCTCAATCCCTAGGCCTTGGATATATCAAATGAGCCGAATTGCGTGGGCCTTACATTCTTCAAATGGCTACGTTAATGGGCCTCGCCAAGGAGCCTTATGTACATTGCAATGGTCCATGACTCATGGGCCATGAAATACATCAAAGTGGGACTACACACATGAGTTTTAAATATGTCAAATGGGCCATTCCATTTGCGCCCCTTGCACATCAAATGGGCCTGATCCCATGGGCTTTATATGTACCAAATGGGCTTAGATCCCGTGGGCCTTATATAGAATAAGTGGGCCGGATCTCATGGGCATTGTATATATCAAATGGGGCGAAAACCATGGGCTTTAGATATGCCAAATGGGCTTAATCCCATGGACATTACACATGCCAAATGGGATTAATCCCATGGTCTTAGATGTGTACCAAGGTGGGCCTAAATGAATGGCCATAAATGGGTCAACATGGCCCTATACACATACCATGGTGGCCCATTTGAACCATAGATCTGGTTCATTTTGGCACAAGCCATGAAATAATTTTACAACAACAAATAAATGAGCGGTTTGGATGAAACTCATGCATCATGGTAGACTCCCATGTGGGCCCACTATAACATTTATTTTCCATCCAATCCTGGGCCCACTGAAATGCTTATTTGCCACCCAACCTATTGTTAGGGCCATGTGGCAAGGGGCCCACCAAAAATGTTTATTTTACATCCCACCTGTTGATAAGGCCATGTAGCAAGGGGCCCACCAAAATGTTTATTTTCCATTCAAACCTGCTGATGAGGTCATATAGACCCAGGGCCCACCGTAATGTATATATTTTTTTTTTCCCAACCTGGGCCCACTGTACTATTTATTTGCATCCAAACTGCTCATTGAATCACATGGCCTAGGGCCCACTGTAATGTTTATTGCCATCCAAACCCATTCATAACGTCACGTGGCCAGGGGCCCACGTGATGGACGGCGTGGACATAACACATACATCTGAGTGGGGGCCACCGTCCACTGCCGTGGACGGACGGCGTGAGTGAAACACTTGCATCACAGTGGGTGTCACCACCCACTGTTTTGACGGTGTGGTAAGTCACACATACCACAGTGGATCCCATGTAGGGCCCACCAAAGTGTTTATTTGCAATCCAACCCGTCCATTACGTATGTCCCACCTGTTTGAGGGTTCACACCAAGTTTCAGCCACATTAAAAATTCAGGTAGGCCCCACCAAGTGTTTTATATGATTTAGGCATGTCTTCACATGATTTGGATGGTATGGCCCACCTGAGTTCAGTTTGTGGATGATTTTTGGAGCCAACGCACCATTCAAGGGGACCTATTAAATGAACGGTATAGATGTAAAACATACATCATGGTGGAGTCTACAAGTGGGCCAATGCGGCCAAGCTTTTTAACGTGGACGTCTCTGGACGTCATGGCACAAAGTCATATCAAAAAAGAAAATTATTTTTTTATCCTAGGTGGGACCCACATTAAACAGATCTACCCCGTCCATTGCATGTGTCTCACAAAATTAAGGGTCAAAACCAAGTTTCAACCACGTCCAAATTTTAGATAGGCCCCACCAAATGATTTTGTATGTTTCAGGCATGTCTCCACATGATTTTAGATGGTATGGCCCACCTGAGAATCAGATTGGTCCCAAACTTTGGCTCAACGCCTAAAATAGTCTGAGAAAGGTGGTGGACGGCTTGGATCAAGCAAATACCTCAAGGTGGGGCCTGCATTAGTGGCCCACTGTAAAAGTATACTTTTTTCCTTTTTTTTTTTTAAGTACAATGTGTTAACGCTGCCAGTCCAGCGTCCAGAGACGCTGGACGGCGTGCTTTAAACAGATACAACACGGTGGGTCCCACAGGGACATGGTCCACGTTCACCAAGGTGGGTCCCACATGATCGTGGCCCACCTTGCATGTACATATATATATATATATATATATATATATATATATAATAAATATCATTTATCTAATATGTAGTGGGCCACACCATTTGATGGATGGAGTAGATTTATCATGAATCGGTGGGGCCCACTTCATTTTAGGAGAAGGATAAGGAGAGAGAAAGAGAGAATAAGAGACGGTGATGGTGGGGCCTCGCTACTATGGGCCCCACATGATACAAATTACACATAAAAAAAATGGGTCCCACAAACAAGTGGTCCCTAAAAAGAAATTTAACGGTGGATCACCCACCTCTAAGCCTCCTCCTTGCTCCCTTGGCCTCCAATGCTCCTTGCCTTCACCTTGGACGGTGGATGATGGACCTTTGATGGTGTGGATAAGAGATGAGAGGGTGGGCCACACTTGGCTTTTGGAAAAGCTTGGGAATGCTTGGACGTGTGAAATTTTTGCTTGGAGAGATTTTTTTTTTTGAGAATGAATGAGAGAGAGAGGGGAGTGATGGGTGAAAAAGGGTGATGGAGTGATGTGTGATGGGTTTGGTGATGGATGAAGTGATGTGAGAGTGGACTTTGGGTTGCTTGTATAAGAGAAAGGTATGGGCATGACATGGGTTAGTTGTACTTGGGTATGGAGTGACTTGACTTGTACTTGACATGAGTGATTGATTGATTGATGGGACATCTCGTAGAGATTCCCTCGTATTCCGCAACGCGCGGTATTTTCTCGAACTGAACACGGGCCCACATCTCCTGGCCTGGGTATCGCCTCGGCGCGTGAGACGCGGCATCGGAACCGCGGCGACAGCGCGGTCGCACTGGTACAAGTCTCATGTCGAACTGACTCAGACCGACAGAATCCGTTTCAGGATTTCGCGCAACGCCGGTTACAGATCGCGAGTCGCCGAAAATCGATCGGAATGACCGCAAAAGTCTAAGGAACAGTACGAATTAGGATACGGGTTTTATAAGATTAAGAAATAACTCTAAGGTGTGGGCAAAGGGTTTTCTATGTTCTTTCAAGGGAGAGATTAGTATTTTGCCTTGTAATCTTTGCTTTTCTTTATAGTGGAAGTTTGAATCCGTGATTTTTTTACCCTAGTTTGGAATTTTTTTTCCACGTATATCTTGTCTTATGGTTTGTTTGGATTGCTTTGATCTGTTTCTAGTTAATATTTCTTCTTGTTTATCATTTGTGGATGAGACTTGAGATTAGATCTCAACTCACTGTATTGTTGGCATGCTGCGCAACAACTGATATCAGAACTATTGGTTTAGTTCTATTAGGAGAGATGACGAAAGAAGGGAAAATTAAAATTAAGAAGTTTGATTGTTCAAACTTTGTCTTCTGGAAGATGTAGATGGAGAATTATCTATATCAGAAGGACCTCTATATTCCTCTAGGAGGAAAAGAGAAGAAACTGAAAAAGATGACAAATGATAAATGATTTTTAATAGATAGGAAGGTTTTAGGAACGATCCAACTCTCTTTGTTTAAGAGCGTCACCTTAAACATATCCAAGATGAAAACTACAAAAGAATTAATGGAAGTCCTAGCCACCATGCATGAAAAACCCTCTACATTCAACAAAGTTCATCTTATGAAACAAATATTTAACATGAAGATGTCAGATGGTGGGAGCGTGTCTGAACATTTAAACGAGTTTAATACAATCATGAGCCAGTTGGAATCCATTGACATTATTTTTGAGGATGATGTCAGGGCGTTATTGATCTTGTCCGGTTTGCCAGACAGTTGGGATGGTTTGGTGATTGATGTGAGCAATTATTCAGGGTTGATAAAGCTAAAATTTGATGATGTGGCCGGTGTAATTTTTAATGAAGAATTTAGAAGAAAGGCATCAGGAGTTTCAGGGGATTTAGGGAATGCTCTAAACATTGAAGGAAGAGGAAGATCACTAAACAAAGAAGGCAATAAACATGAACGTTCTAAGTCAAGGAAGAAGTTTAAGGGATCGAAAGACAAAGATGGGTGTTGACATTGCGACAAGAAGGGACACATGAAGCGTGATTATAGAGCACTTAAGAAACAAGAAGGAAGCTCTCAAGGCAGAAAAGATTCAGTAAATCTATCCGAGGAGAGTGACATAAATGAGTTGATCTTATCTCTTGATGCGAGGAATGAGTCTTGGGTTATAAACTTGGGTGCTTCATTTCATGCCACTTCATGTAAGGAAGTTCTGTATGATTATGTGTCAGGTGACTTCGGGAGAGTCTACCTAGGTGATTATGAGCCATACAATATCGTTGGAAAGGGAGATGTTCATATAAATTAGAAAGATAAAACAACGTTAAAATTGAAGGATGTCAGACATGTACCGAGTTTGAGAAGGAATTTGATCTCAGTAGGACAGTTGACCGATACCGATTATGTGACGACATTCGTCAGTGATTCCTGTAAGATCTCAAAAGGTGCCTTAATGATATCTTGAGGCAAGAAGGAAGGTACTTTATACGTGACTTCAGGATCGTATAGTTCACTCGCAGTCACATCAACTAAAGTGAATGGATAGTTATAGCATCAGAGATTGGGACATATGAGTGAGAAAGGGATAAAAGTTCTATTGTCAAAGGGGAAGCTATCAGGGCTGAAGTTTATTGACTTAGAATTCTACAAGGACTATGTGTATGACAAGCAGAAGAGGATAAGCTTTAAGAAGACAGGATGCGCTCCAAAGACATATCTATTAAAGCTTATACATGCTAATGTGTAGGGACCGACACAGGTATTATCTCTTAATGGCTTACGTTATTTTATTTCTTTTATTGATGATGCTAGTAGAAAACTGTGGGTTTGTTTCTTAAAATATAAATCGGATGTATTTGATGTATTTAAGAAGTAAAAAGTTATGGTAGAAAATGAAACAGGTAAAATAGTAAAATGTTTCAGATCTGATAATGGGGGAGAGTATTGTGATAAGAGGTTTAAGGAGTATTGTGCAGCAAATGGAATCAAACATTAGAAAATGATTTCAGGGACACTGCATTAGAATAGTGTGGCTAAGCGCATTAACAGGACCATCCTTGAGCGTGCCAAGAGCATGGGGTTACATGCAGGGTTGCCCAAGATATTTTGGGCAGATGCTGTGAATACTGCTGCATATCTCATCAATAGAAGTCCCTCAGCATCATTAGATGGTGGGCTACTAGAAAAAACGTGGACTGGAAAAGAAGTGAACCTTATACATCTCAGAGTGTTCGATTGCACTTCATATGTTCATATTGATGCAGAGCACAAAAACAAGCTGAATGTGAAATTCAAGAGGTGCACGTTTATAAGCTACGAGCAGCATGATTTTGGCTATAGATTTTGGGATGCAGAAAATAGAAAAATCATCAGAAGCAAAGACGTAGTCTTCAATGAAAAAGTGATGCATAAGGATAGTATGCAAAAAAATAAGGCTGAGAAAAAAGAATTCGTAGAATTAGAAGAATTACCGGACACGGGTGTTACAGCACCATAGGATGATCATGCACAAAAGCATTATGAGGCAAAGCCACATACACCGGTTGTGAGAAGCTCTACTCGGGAGAGGAGACCCACGGTCCGATACTCACCCTCCTTATATTATCTACTACTGACAGATAATGGTGAGCCAAAGTATTTTAAAGAGGCATTACAGTCAGATACATGGGTTAAGTGGGAGCAAGTCATGGATGAGGAGATGGACTCTCTTGAGTCTAATTGTACATGGGAGCTAGTCACTCTACCTAAGGGTAAGAAAACTCTTCATAACAATTGGGTTTATAAATTGAAGGAGGAGCACGATGGTTCGAAACGGTACAAGGCTAGATTGGTTGTGAAAGAGTTTCAACAAAATACAAGTATCGATTTCACTGAAATATTTTCACTCGTGGTGAAAATATCTATGATTCACATGGTCTGAGTATAGTAGCTATAGAAGACTTACATTTAAAGCAGCTAGATGTTAAGATAACCTTTCTTTATGGAAACCTTGAAGAAGAGATATATATGCATCAGCCAAGAAGATACGTAACACTAGGAAAGGAGAACAAGGTGTGCAGACTGAAGAAGAGTCTATATGGCCTGAAGTAGGCCCCAAGGCAGTGGTACAAGAAGTTCGACAGTTTCATGTCGAAAAATGATTTTACGAGATGTCATGCAGACCACTATTGTTACTTGAAGAAGTTTGATGCGTCATACATCATCCTTCTTCTGTACGTTGATAATATACTTATGGCCGGTTCAAACATGAAGGACATCTCAGATCTCAAAAGACAACTGTCTAAAGAATTTACCATGAATAATTTAGGAGCTGTAAAATAAATCCTGACCATGAGAATAAAGCGTTATAGGGAAAATAAGAAACTGGTTTTGTCATAGGTAGAGTACATATCAAAGGTACTTGATTAATTCAATATGGGAGGTGCTAAGCCGATTAACACTCTATTAGCCAACCACTTCAAGCTACTAAGAAATAAGGTGCAAAGACGCGAGAAGAATGAGACTACATGGCTAAAGTCTTATACACCTCAGTTATTGGAAGTCTCATATGTGCTATGGTGAGCACAATGCCAGACATTGCTCAAGTAGTGGGAGTTGTTAGCAGGTTCATGAACAACCCCAGGAAGGAACATTGATAAGCTATGAAGTGGATCCTCAGATACTTGGTAGGTACTAAGGATGTAGGGCTATGCTATGGTGGATTAAAATTCAAGCTACAAGGCTACGTGAATTCAGATTTGGCAGGAGATATCGACAACAAAAGAAGCACTACAGGTTATATCTTTACTCTGGGTAGTGCTGCAGTCAGTTGGGTCTCTCAGTTACAGAAGATAGTATCTATCAGTATAACGAAATCAGAAATGTTGTGGCTACAGAAGCATGCAAGGAGATGATGTGGATGCAAGGTTTCGTGGAAGAGTTGGGTAAGAAGCAAGCAGATTATAAATTGTACAGTGATAGTCAAAGTGCAATATACTTGGCTAAAAATTCAGCCTTTCATTCAAGGACCAAACATATTATCATCAGATATCACTTCATACGTTCGTTATTAGAAGATGGATCGATTGCTCTGTAGAAGATTCATACAAGTGAGAATCCTGCGGATATGCTGACCAAGGCGGTCACACGGGAGAAGTTGAATCTTTGTTCAGCTTTAATTGGTCTTCAAGCTTAAAGATGAGGATGTGGTGCACTCCGAATGAAGAAGATAAAGGTTTATGACGATGTGTCTCTAAGTGAAAGATTGTTAAGAAGTAAAGCCACATCTAGGGCCATATATGACCAGTCATGGCCCCTACTCGACCGGTCGTGGAGCCCACATGACTAGTCGTGACCAGTAGTGGACTGACTCGATTCAAAGTCTGGCGAGCATCAATTTTGAGTTTCGAAGTGCTCGATCGGTCCTGACCTTGGCACGACCGATTGTGGGGTCCTCTCGACCGGTCGTGCAGTCTGCTCGACCGATCGTGGTTACACAGATTCATTTCTGGATTTGATGCGGACTGCGAATTTTTGAGTCGCCTTTCGCAAGGGTGCGAAAGAAAAGTTGCATAAACTATATATAGGTCCCTAGGGCTTTTTCTAGGTATATTGAGGAGATTGAAAAATAATTCTAAGGTGTAGGTAAAGATTTTTTTATGTTCTTTCAAGGGAAAGGTTAGTATTTTGCCTTGTAATCTTTATTTTTTTTCATAGTGGAAGTTTGCATCCGTGATTTTTTACCCTAGTTTGAGATTATTTTTTTTCCATGTATATCTTTTATTGTGGTTTGTTTGGATTACTTTTTTATTTATAATTTATATTTCTTCTTGTTTATCGTTTGTGGGTGAGACTTGAAATTAATTAGATCTTGGCTCACTGCATTGTTGGCGTGTTGCGCAACAATTAGTTAAGACATGACCAATGACTTCCAATGTAGTAGGGCATATGGAAGACTATAGGATTATAGAGTACCATAATTGTGTCACCTTAAAATCTTTACTCCTTATATATACATTCCAGCCTAAAGCGAGAGGGACAACAAAAGAGAGAGATTTGGACATCCCAATTCTTAAGATGTCATTTGTTTGTGTGTGTGTGCGTGCGTGTGTGTGTGTGTGTGTGTGTGTGTGTGTGTGTGTGTGTGTGTGTGTGTGTGTGTGTGTGTGTATCCCTTCTCCTCTATCTCTATCACACATTCACACATGTAAGGTCCATGTATGGGAAAAACCAAGTGTCTTCATAGCTCTACTCTAATGTTTCTTTGTTTGGTTCTCACTCTTCTCATTCATCTAGGTTAAATAAAGAGACTTTGTTGAAATATCAGAATCAACAATTTGACAATTTTTTCAATAGCTTAATCAAAGTAACCCTAGTTATATTATTTGAATTTTTTCCTTTTTTAGAAACTTGAGAATACCTAAGAAAAATTTCTTAGAGCCGATACCCTAAAATATGAATTTTAAAGACTTTTATTTTTAATTAAGTTTCGAAAATCCTAATAAAGAGGTAAGAATGGACCTTTAACATATGGTAGAGTATTTTTTTTATAACTCTTAGTATATTACTTGCTAATTACATCCTCTGCATAGTTTAATGTCCCAACATTTGCTCTCATTATATATGCTATTCTTTCTTTATGTTTAGGGGATTATACGTTGCATGCCTGAGCATGGTACCCATGCATTCTTTTTTGTACTTAACATATTTTCTTGTCATTTATTTTAACATGACAATTGTCATTAGTTATTTTCTTATTTCTCGTGTATGTGAAAGTCTGTAGTTAAGCAAATGTGCTTCTAAATCCTAATTTCTTCTATTTTGTTGATTGTAAGTTTTCACAAGCTAATTAAGTTACATTTTTGGATGGCCTTATAAGCAGATATAAAACCAACAAGCTTCATGAATAATAATATTTCTTAAAACGGGTGTTTTCTTAAATTATGTATGCAATTTTCTTTTTACCTCCATTTCTTCTTTTATGACCCTAGTACACAAATTCAAACATAAGTAGGTGGAGGGTCATCCCGAATAGGTTGTTAACGATAGTGACATGAGCTATGTATATTGTATGATTAGTAACATGAAATAATTTGGCCTTGTACATCAAATTTCATTGAAAGGTGTTTCAAATTATTTATGGCTTAATTAGCACATTAGTAAAGTTGTCACAATTCTAAATTATCAAAGTAGTATAGCTAGGTCTTGACAAGTTTGAGTGGGTTTCTTATATTAGTACATGTGTGTGCACATATATGGAATTGTTACATCAAGTATGGATCACATTAAAACATTGCTCTATAATCTTAATTAAGAAGAATGTACATTAAAAAAAAAAAAAACCTTTTAGGTTAATCTCTTTACCTATGTTAGAAATGATGACTTGATTTATCTCTTACTAAGACTTTGATGTATTAAAAGTGACATGCAAAGATGGATAATACCTAGGTGTACTTGGATCTGTTGAAAGAAACTTTACGAGCCCATGTACACTTGGAATGAATCAATGGGATAGTCTCATCTTTAAGTGTAATCACAAGAGAACATTATTAACGACCAATTCAGTGAGTTAGCATGTCATCTTTTACATACTTATGAAAATATTTTTAAATGGTTGAACAAGTTACATTTTGATTTGTTTCATTAAACTATTTCAGTTGCAATTGTAAATTACACATTTAGTAATAAATCTTTTAGCTTTAGTAAGTGGTCTATTGCAAAATGATGGATTAGTAAAGGGATGGAGGTCTTGTAAGCAAGAATATGAGAAAAGGTTTGGATGTATTAACATCGTCTTTCTTATAACTAATAATAATAGCAACATTCTTTATGATTAATAAAGGACATTTGGGTATTTATCTAACTAGTCTCCATAAATAATAAGGATTTTACTCTTAAAATTTATCAGGCTTCCCCTTTTCTTAAAATTAGTATTTTGCGGAGAAAGAGGAACCCATCATGTAGAGAGAGGAAACCAATCATCCCCTGCTAGGGGCTAGCTCGTAAGTTCCATTAGGGGTGAAAGAGACTTTGGAGATTAGCATTCTATTTGATAATCTTTAACTTGTGCATTTGTTACCTTAGGGCCTGTTTAAGAGCGTGGATTTGGAACCCCCTAGATTCGAAACCCCCTAGATTTGCAATCCTCACAGTGTGTTTGGCATCCTGGACTATGAATCAACTTTAATCCAAAAATACCTATGCAATGTATATTTACAAGGGTTTCAATTTAATTACTAAATCAACTTTAATATATCTAATTAGTGAGATATATAATTTTTGACACTATGGTTGTGATAAGCCCGTTGAAATATATGTTTTGCCTGAAAATGATAAAATTCTATGTCTCGGATGGACTGCAAGCACAAGATCTTGTCTAAGTGACTAACCAATGATTTTTAATCATTGATTAATATGAACAATGTTTGGACGGTGCTAGACAATGTTTAGACGGTGCTGATTTACATAGACAATATTTGGACGGTGTTGATCATCATTAGTAGGTCATGTGCTCAATAGAATGATAGTGTACAGTGATACACATGTCACACCTGCAACTAATGAAATGATTTTCAACTAATGAAATGATTTTAGGTATAATCCAAGCTCTCATCGATTGTAAACCCCCTCAAAGAGGGGATTAGAAACCCCCTGAATTTGCAATCCCCAGTTACTTTATGTGCCAAACAGCCAAGGGGATTTGAAACCTCCTCCAATCCCCTCCAATCCACAGTGCCAAATGACCCTTTATACTTTTTCCACAAACATATTAAAAACAGCTCATTTGTTACATCAACTTAAATTTGGACCTAACCCTAATGTGAGTATAAAGCCAACTCTAGACCTAATTTAGAATCCAACTATTATTTTATTATTTATTTATTTGTCCTAAAAGGCTTTAACAAGGTATTGAACCTATCCAAATACATGGTATATCTTACTCAACTCCGAACAAAAAGGGCCGGATCTTGTAGACTTATTTGGTTTCCATCAAACTTGTGTTTAGATTGGCTATCTTGATCACAATTATCTAGTTAAGGCTTGTCTGGATAGCTTGTATGGATGTTTATTTTACTCTATTAATTAGTATTGGTTAAACACCCAAGATAAGGATTGATAGACATGCATATATAGCTTTTATAAACATTTGCCCCACGTAGACACGTTGAGCGCTTATGGATTAATCATGACACTTTTGACACACCTTGTTGTTTGAAGGGGTATGGTAGTACACGTGAAGAGCTTGAAGGTAAGATGTGACATATATAGGATTCTTGAAGATAGATTACATCACTCATGGAACATGGCATGTTTGGTACATGTGCTTACAAAAGATGGCTAATCAATTTACATATATCACATGTAACAAAATCATATACAACATGTGCCAGACATACATAAAAAGTAGATCATTTGTATAACTTATGGAAGAAAGGCTGAAACCATTTTTTTTAATAAAAAAGCTGGATTAGACAACTTATATATTTTTTATATTGGAATTAGGCAGTCAACTGGCTAAGCCGGGTGTTGGCTTTGGCCCGTATTTAGAACTGTTTTGGGCCAAGCCTGGCGGACCCTCTTCAAAATTTTGATTTTACCTAGACCTCGGTCATTGCCAGCCCTAATTGGAATCAAGGTCAATATTTTTCAAACAATTAGACTTTTTGGACAAGCAAAAAGGCTTGTTGACAGCCCTCACATGCACAGTATATTTTAGTATTAATATTATAAGTATGGCTAATAATTCAATAATTGTGACCTTGGGTCTATTGTGTTTTGTGAAGATGGTCCATTTCCAAAAATCTTTTAGAGTGGAAGCCCGTTAACACTGATCATTTTTTATTTTTCTATATGCATGTATTGCTAGCCATGAATAGCCATTTACCTCATTACCCATCGTATTTAACTCAGAAAATTGGATTTTGGAGATCAACCTTTTAATCAATTGATTTTTTATTTTTATTTTTATTTTTAAATAATTGCCTGATTATCCCACTTCTAAGTAAGTGGGATAGGAATATTACCATATCTACAACCACTCACCAACTAGTCAATGCCATTTTTATATTTGGTCCAATTAATAAATTTTTATTATATGAAATAATGATAGCTATTTCAATCTTCTTCTTCTTCTTCTTCTTTTTTATTTTTTTAATTTTTAATTTTAAATAAATTAAAATCTTGTCAATGAAGGATAGAAATAGGTAAGAAAACATTCGCGGCCCATTGGTATCAATGGTCTAAATCCCATGCATTAGGAAATTCTCCGATGTAAATCCTACCTATCTGGTGAGAAATACAAGCTATTCACGTGAGGAGTTGAAATGCAAACGTGCCGCTGTGTGACCAGATAGGATGCCATCACGTGCTCTGTTACAAAAGTAAGTCCGGTCCACTCATCAGGTGGGTCAGAATATTCTTGAATATAACTTTTAATGTTTTTTTTTTTTTTTTTTTTGCCTAATGATCCATTTTTCTTCACATGATAGGTTCCATGTGCCCTGTTCCAAAAGCTAATCTAGTCCACTCATCAGGTGGGTCACACAATTTTCATGAATATAAGCTGTCAATATTTTCTCCAGTTGTCCATTTTCTTCACATCACACCGTCCCATCTAAGGAATATATTATCTTTATTTAGGGGCCAGTGCGTGTTCTTAATCATCCCCAGCTAAAGATGGGCCCTGATGTCACAACCCTTGAGACATTGACACGTGTCCACTAGATTAAGAGCATTTTCGACCCATCGACGCGGACAAAAACTTGACAGTTCTCTTCAACATCATATTCGAATTACTAAAAACGTGCAACACGATATGACCATTACTTTGTGCCAAAATAAGGCCGATTCAAATTATTTGATAGGTATGGCCCACCCAATGGGTGGATCTGTGTGATTTTTATATCAGGCGTTCATCATAGCATGGTCCATCTTTTGCACGGATAGGATATTCCGTGCGTGTGACAGGTTGCAAGGGATTGGCTGTACGTGATAGTTGGGGGAGCGGATTAGGTGCGGGAACGGCCTCACCGGACATGGTGCGTCCCTGACTGTGGAGCCCACCTTGATATATGTGTAATATCTACGCTGTCCATCCATTTTTCCACCTCACTTTAGGACATGAGCCCAAAAATGAAGAATTTACAAATCTCAGGTCGTTCACAAGACAGAAACAGTGGTGAATGAACGCTCGCCATTAAAATCTTCCTATGGCCCACCGTAATTTTTATTTTCCATCCATGGTAAGGTCACGCAGACATGGATGTACGGAAGAAACAAATATAAGCTTGATCCAAAACTTCTGTTGGCCATGAGAAACTTTTAATTATCAATCACCACTGTTTCCTGTAGTATGGTCCACCTGAGATTTCGATCCGCTTCGTTGCTTATCTAATGCCCTAAAATGATATGGGAAAACAAATAAACGGCATGGATATACTACAAATACATCAAGGTGAGCCCCACGGTCAGGGATGCACCGTGTTGGGTGGAGCCAGGGACCACAACACATAAGCTAGCTGATGTCAAAGATCTGTGGGCTCCACCCTCACGTATGTATCTTATCCACGCCGTCTATCCATTTTTCAGGCCATTTTAGGGGATAAGCCCAAAAATGAGGGTGGACCGCACCACATGAAACAGCAAAAATTGAATGCTTACCATTAAAAACTTTTTGGGGCCATCTAAGTTTTGGATCATGCAGATTTTTGTGTTTTCCCGGTATGTGACCTAATCCAGGGTAGCTTGGAAAATAAACATTACAGTGAGCCTCGGAAAGTTTTCAACGGTGAGACTTTAATCACCACAGTTTCCTGTCCTGTGGTCCACCTGAGATTCAGATCTGCCTCATTTTTGGGCCCATACCCTAAAATGACCTGAAAAATGAATGGACGGTGCGCATAAAACACATACAACATGGAGGGCCCACATAACGTTAACACCATCTGGTTGCTCGTATTAGGGTCACCAGCCAAACCGCTTCCAAGCTCGGCCCCGTAATAACTTACGTCCGTTGTACATGGTCATTTATCCATCTAGAAGAGTACGCGCACTTGTAGGGACAGGAATAGTCGACAATCCCTGACGCAACGCAACACGCTCCATGGGTTCCACCATGTTGTATATGAAAAATCTGCTCCGTGCATTAGGTGAGAACTATTACTTAGAACCGTACATATACAAAATAAGCCAAATAAAAAAGTTACTCATGTAGCCCATTTCCATTGTAAAATTTCTCTAAAAAACTAATAAGTTCACACGGTGTGGCCCACCTGGGTTTTGTATCAGGCTGACATTCGTACTTTGTCTTAATTCCAGCGAGTTAGACTTGATTAACGGGTTTGATGAAAGAAAAAAAAAATCACGATGGCCCGACAAACAAACCTATGGTTGACATCCAATCCCAACTGTCGCAGTGTGGGACCCAGCTGATTTATGGCTTATGGCGAAAATGGAGGATATAACATGATGGACAGAGTAGATTTTACATATCCAACTTGGTGGGCCTCACCAACTTTGGGGTTTGCTGCGTAAAACCGATAGTAAGAAATGCCAAACATCCAACGAGTTTGTACCATAAGTTTCCATCCACCCAGTAGATAAATTCGAACTTATCATTTGTATGAAATATCTACTCCGTCCAATAGACTGGTCCCACCATTTATATCACGTAACCCATTCGTATGTGGACCACAGAAAATATGATAATCTATAGCCACTGATAAATAATAAATTCAAAATGTAGTTCTACTGATAGGTGGATCGGTCTGAAATTTTTTATTAAGGTGATCCAAATGATGGGGCCAAGCTATTGGATTGATTAGATGCTATACGCATATGAAATGTAGAAGTTATGAGGTACATGTAGGTAAACTTAGTCGTCCAAGCGGATGGATGCAGAGGATTTGTCGTGAAGGAAAGGAGTCCCAGTTGTACATGCAGAGAGCATCAATGACAAGTGCGAAGAAACGTCGTCCAGCGTGGCAGAAAAAGAATCGGGAAGTGGAGATGAGTGGAGCCAAGACTGCTAAAATAAGCATGAGGTAAAGAGAGACACGACTTTTTCGTCTTTTACTGGTGAAGGCGACGTGGATGGCGTGGTTTTTAATGGGAAGGAGTGGGAAAGCTTTTAAGAGGAAGAGAGGTGCTGTGCGCACGGGAAAAAGCAAGGTAAGTGTGGGGGTGCGCACTTTTCCGCTCGTTTCTCGTGTTGTCTCGTTTGACTGTCCGTTGCAGCGCACTGCGCACCCACTCCCTCTTCTCATTTATATATTCGCTGCTCCATGTCAATGCTCCCTCCACCACTCCCCATGCATCATCTCCCTTAGAAAAAATAAAAATAAAAAATCTTATAAATAGATTTCCCTCCTTGCATAGCCCCATTTCCTCTTGCAAGATTTTCCATTCTCTCTCTCTCTCTCTCTCTCTCTCTCTCTCTCTCTCTCTCTCTCTACCTCTCTCTGTTTTGGAGAAGGATTTCGATGGCAGTACAGGCACAATACCCGTCAAACGCTTTCAGGTAAGCGTTGCTTTTGCTATTTGAAACGTGTCGGAAACGAAATGAATCGGTTTCGATTTGTATTCGAGAGGTTATTGATCATCCGTTCTTGATTTTTATAGCGTACGGAATGGCGTTTTTGAAGAGCTTCAGATGCAGATTATTCGTGAAAACCAGAGCGCGAATCTTTTGAGAGGTTACAGTAATCAAGGTGAGTTCCGTTTTCTTGTGGATTCGGTTTTTTTTTTTTTTGGTTTGTTTTTCTGTTACGTTTCTTGATTTTTTGATTTGGTGCAGCTTTACAGCAGCAGATATTGCATGGAACGGTTTTCAGTGATCAGGAAAGCGAGTTAACCTGCAATGCGTCGGGATCGAGAAAGAGAAATCGAACTGATCAAATGACTATAGGGCAACAACAGCATTTCTGGCCTTTGGTGAACTTGAAGAAGGAAAAAATCACGGCTGCTGAAATTCCTCTAGGCGTACAGCTCTCGCACGAAGAAAATCGATTGCATGAATCTGCAGCGACTTCGACGAGCGGTCGATCTGCTTGCTTTTCTCCATCGCCTCTCGCGCAAGATCTTCTCTCCAGTCTCTACCAACAAAACATCGAAACCGATGCTTTCATCAGACTCCAGGTACTTAATATTAGATTCCTCTAGCCGAAATCCTATCCTCTTCTTTTCCTCTTGAATCTCTCTAACGCTGCCGTCCGATTATTTATTTATTTTTATTTTTTACTTTTTATAGAACGAGAAACTTCGGTTGGGATTGGATGAGACGCGCAAGAGGCATTTCAGATCTCTGCTTTCGGTGCTGGAGCAGCAGGTCATGAAACGGCTGAAAGAAAAGGAGGCAGAGCTCGATAACGTCAGACGCAGAAACGCTGAGCTGGAAGAAAAGGTTAAGCAGATGAGCGCAGAGAACCAGATCTGGTGCCACGTGGCGAGGAACAACGAAGCAATGGTCTCGAGCCTTCGCACGAACCTCGAGCAAGTCCTGCTCCAGAATTCGGGGGCAGCGAAAGAAGGCTACGGTGACAGCAGCGGTGGGATGATGGTTGTGGCCGACGACGCGCAGTCGTGCTGTTACGAAGGAGAGGAAACCGATACGCAGAGAGCAGAACGGGAGAATCGGGTCCTCAAGTATCGGAAGACGTGCAAGGCGTGCCGGGAGAACGACGTATCGGTTCTGCTGTTGCCGTGCCGGCATCTCTGCCTCTGCAAGGACTGCGAGTCGAAGCTCGATTCATGCCCGATATGCAAGTCGACGAAGAACGCCAGCGTGCAGGTCTTCATGTCGTGACGTTTCGGGTACGGAGAGCTACCGGCGAGTCCGGTACGTGCCGGTTTCCGATATGTAGAACTGTCGTTTCGGATCCTTCTTTTTTTCTCCTTTGTTTTCGGTATTTTCAAAGACAGTAAAGCAACTGATTGTACGGATACGATTATGACAGTATAAGAACCGATACCGATATTTTGTTGCCGTCCGCGTCGGTTTCTTGATTCTCTCTTATTTTTTCCTTTTTTGTTTAAATACATCATCTGTTTCGGATTCTTTTAAACGGTTCATAGGATTTATTGATTTTTAAAAGGTAATATGATCAGAAAACCATTGATACTCTGGCGGACCCTGATAGATTATACGCAGGCCCGTAGAAATTACTTAGAAATTGCAGACGTGGCATTCAAGTAATTCAAATCAAACGGTCCGACCTGAATATCAGGTTGGTGGACATTTAGAGCGAGATCCAGCCGTTCTATTTCAAAAAACAATGTCCATGAAGCCAGATGTCAGGATTGCTCAACCCATAAGATATTAGGAATATGAGTTCTGCATTTTAGCCGGATTTGTCTAATTTGGGCGTCACGTATAGAATTTTTGAGTGCCTGCGTATCAAGCCCGTACGCTGCCAGAGTATCAAATTACTTCCCAAACAAAATCCGGTGGGGGCAATCCTGTCCAGGCATATGAGGATGACGTGGCTAATCCGCTCATGAGTGGGCCCCATGCGGCCCTGGTAAATGATGGCTAGAAAGAAAGGTATCAGTGGCTTCCGTTCGACAAACACGTGTGGGCCAGCTGATGTACGTACAATTCTAGTGTTGGTAAGGGACTTCAATTGGGACGTGGCCTGTATCTGCAGACGTGTGGCACGTGATCTCGATAGGGTGCCTCTATTCACTGTATCATATCACATGCAAATCGCGTTGGTGGGTCACGCTGAATGGACTTCTGAAATTTGCTGTGAGGGGCAGTTGTTGGTGATTTGGACTACTTTGTTTGGTGGGTCACACTCTCTGGATGGCTTCTTTCTACAGATTGCATTGATTTGGATGACCCTAGTGCTAATTCAATCTCAGCCATGCATTGACCATGAGGCGGTTTGAAGTGGGACCCGTACGAGGAACGGTTAGGATCATGCACCTGGTGTAAATTGAAGAAATTCGACGGCTAGGATTGTATGATGGATGTTAATCTTTAGTAGGTAACTGATGGCAGGACCCACTATATGGCTGGGCCTGACCGGTGCAAACTCTTGCCACGTGTGCTGCGACATATTGTGCGTCGTGCGCGTCGTTTAAGTGGGCCAACCGGACTATCTTACGTTGCTGTAACAATCCACCGTTCAAGTACAATGCAATGAAGAACGTCAATCTGGACCGCGTAAATCTGTGGATCTAGATTTGTGACCGTGAATGTGAATTCGTCATGATTTTGAGTCAATCCGCGGTGAGATTTTCTATCCTGGACGTAGACGGGAAACGTGATTAGTTTGAAAGTCATCCATTCGCGAAGATTCCCCAGTGGTTTCGTTTCCGGAACTTGTGTGGCGTGAGATGACCACTGCGATTATAGAAATCGCGTCGTGCCAAAGGATAACATTAACGGGTACAAGATACGATAGGATCACCTATATGGAAACATGTGGTCCACCTACCGCATGGAACGGTCCACCTGATGGTACAATATCGATGGGACAATCCTAGCCATTCTTTTCTCTCGCCTTTACTTTTGGATTGCGAGATTTTTAACCCTTTTTTTTTTTTTTGCATTTTAACCGTCCATGCTTATGTGTCTGGCCAGCCAGTAAACAGGTGGAACCACCACAGATTTGGTTTGTTGGCCTCATCTATGCAACACCTGTTGTATTCCCAGTACGTAAAACAACCAAATATGTGGGGCCCACCATGTTGTAAATGTAAAATTCACTGTCTGTCAGGTTCCATCCTTTATGATGTCCAAAGGACAAAAATCAGCTAGATGTACAGGTTAGTTGGACCACATCACATGGGACAATACGGATGAGATGCGAACTTAGCATTTTTGGTAGTAAATTTACGTTTTACCAATTTGTATGCGAATATAAGCTTTAAATTGGACTTATCTTTTGTATGTACGGCCCAAATATTGGTACTCACATGATGGATGGAGTGGATTTTATATATAAGAAGCAGTGGTCCCAAATGAGGTTGGGTGTTTTACGCCGCGTGAAACAACATTTCCGTACGGCTTTACTGGGGAACCAACCAACCCAAACAGATGGGCTGGGACCGGGTTTACAGGGTTTTGGACCCGGCTTTGGTCAGAAAGGACCGGGATCGTCTATGACACCTGCTTACGGGTAAAACAACCGTGTAACAATCCCAATCTCTATGGCACTCACCATGTTGTATATATATGTGGAATCTACTCCATCCATCATCCATCAGGTGAGTGTTTATTTCGACGTATACGTAAAGAAATGTGCCTAATAGAAATATTAAGTAGCCCATGTCAATAGGGACAATGTAAAATTACACCTAAACCACCGAGTTCATGTGGCCAGCATGAGTTCTGGGTTAGGCTGGTTTTTGCCTATTACTTCATCTTGATGAATCACACCAGATGAACCGATTTGATGAAAGATTAACAACATAATGCACACAAAAACCTATGGTTGGCATCCCATCCCAGTGTTGCCCTGTGGTGCGGCCTCCCTGATAGCGTATCTGGCCAATTTTTTAGCCCCAGGGCCTAGAGGGACTTACTTGATGCCAGCGTACATGTCACAAGGATAATACACCCCAGGGCTTAGAATCGAGTGGGACATTTGATGTGCAGAGTAGCTGTCACAGAGACAATGGGATGTACTGTAATTCTTTAATTCTTTATTTGAATTCAAGCTTACAAAAACTATTGTTGTTCAAGATTCTGGTCGGCTAAAAATCAAAGGGCTAAATATAAATCAATTGATTGTCTTTGGATTATTAGTGGAGCCCGTAGGGTCAATGAATTGTGCATGCTTTGTCTAGGGCATCCCCACATTCACGTGGACTGTACCAATGTTCCAAAACCTTTTAAATGGCACATGGGTAGGGCTGTACACAAGTCAAAATAGCTTGAAAAGCTCGCTTAACTCGATTCGAGTCAGCTCAAATTGACTTCAAGTCGACTCGGGACGAGTCAAGCTTCTTTTCTAAAGCTCTAGTAGAGTTCAAGCCGAGTTTGACCATAGTGCATTTCAACCCGACTCGAAGCTCAAACTCAAGCCCAACTTGGCTCAAATAATATATATATATATATATAACTTAAAAGTTTTTACTAAAAACTAAAAACTAAAAAGTTAAAAACCCTATCCAATCGTCCGTTCACATTCCTCTCTTTCTTTCCCTTAACCTACCAAGCACGAGCAATCGCTGGCCAGCAGCCGCATCCAGCACGACAGCCTGCACTCTCTACCCCTCTCTATCTCTCTCTTTTTCTTATTCTCCTGATTTTTCTGAGCAACCCACAAGGCCCACTCGGCTACTTCGAGTGACCCGTGCCCAATTTCGACTTGGCGACTCTTCTCAGACCTGCTTAACCCATTCGGCCACTACAAACAAAGGTAGGTGAATGTGATTAATGTGTGTGTGTGTATATATATATACAGAGGAACGCTCAGCTATGACGGTTGGTCTGAAAGAAAATGCTCTTAATGCAAGTTTGAAAGAGCGAGTTTTCTTCTCTCGCACACCTCTTCGCCATATTCTCTACCTCTCCATAAAACGCAGCGGAAACCTTTTCACATGAAATTCTTCTGCTGGGATGCCAATTGGGTCCCACCAAGATGTTAATGATAAATCTACGCCGTCCATACATTTTTAAAAATAATTTTATGGTATGAACCTAAAACTGAGGTAGGTCAAAATCTAAAGTGGGCCACACAATGTTGATTGAACTCTCACCAGTAAAAACTTCCTAGGGCTATCAAATTTTTAGATCAAGCTAATATTTAATTTTTTCCATCATTCAGGTCTATATGACCTAATCTACAGGTTGGATGTCAAATAAATATCACAGTGGGCTCTAAAAGATATTTAACATTGAGAATCATTATCACCGCTGCTTTATGTGGTGTGGTCCACTTAAGATTTAGATTTGCCTCAGTTTTGGGATAATGCCCTGGAATGATAAGAAAAAACAGATGGATGGAGTAGATTTCTCTAAAAATATTATGGTAGGCCCCACCTAGGTTTTCAACACACAAAAGGCTTTCAAAGGAAATTGGCGTTAAAAAACGGCGTTGATAATAATTCTCACCGTTGAAATTTTTCTAAGCCCACCTTGATTTATATTTGCCATCCAACCTTTTCATAAAGTTACATGGATCTGTATGAAGGGAAAACACAAATATCAGCTCCATCCAAAACTTCTTTGGCCTTGTAAATTTTTCAATGGTAAGGATTTAATCCCCACTGTGTAGCCCACATCTGTCTTGGATCTTCCATATTTTTGGGCTAATAGCTTAAAATGACCAAAAAAAAAGGATGAACGGTGTGGATAAGATCCCTATATCATGGTGGCCACTCAAACTCCCGCCTGTTCCCAGAGACGGGCGGAGGAAGGACGCAATGTGCGTTCCTCGACGTGCGCAGTTTAGCTACTGACAGGTTGAGTAGCCAGAGACTCCCTTACGAAGTGACGTCACCAAGTTCTATGGGCCATACCCATTATGTATGTTTTGTATCTACACCGCTCATTCATTTGGAGAGATCATATTAAGGCATGAACCAAAGAATGAGTCAGATCCAAAGATCTAGAGGACCCCACCACAGAAAATAGTGGGGAGAGTGATTCCCACTGTTGAAAAGTTCTAAGGGCCACAAAAGTTTTCGATCAAGCTAAAATTTGTTTTTCACTTCTTTGATGTCTGTGTTAACACATGAACAGACTGGATCTCAAATAAAAATCATGGTGGACCTTTTGAAGGTTTCAACGGTAGGTGTCACTCTCACCAACCTTGGATCTACCTCGTTCTTTGGGCCATATCTTGAAATGATCTCTCCAAATATATGGACGGTGGGGATACAACATATACATCATGGTCAGGCCACAGAACTTGGTGACGACACTCCAGTAGCGAGTCTCGCCACTCAACCTGTCAGTATCCAATTTGCGTCCCCTGGTGACGCATGGTATTGCCTTTGAGACAGAAACGAACTGGCTACTCCCCTGCCACCCGCCAATGGCTGATGGTCAGTGCTCTGTGGGACCATCATGATGTATGTGATTCATCCATTCTGTCCATCTATTTTTATATATCATTTTATGGTATGAGACAAAAACTTAGGTATATCCCAATTTCAAGTGAGCCACATTACAGGAAACAGTGTTGAATGAACATTAACCGTTCAAAACTTTTTGGCAGCCCTAAAAGTTTTGGATCAAGCTGATCATTTTTTTTCCCCTTCATCTGGGTATTTATGACCTAATCAACTGATTGAATGTCAAATAAACAGTACAGTGGGCCTTAGGAGGATTTTAATGGTGGATATCCAATTACTATTATTTTCCAGTGGTGTGCTCCACTTGCTATTTATATTCCTATCATGTTTTGAATCAAGCCTTAAAATGATCCGGAAAAATGGATGAATGGAATAGATGAAGCACATACATCATGGTGGGGCCCACAGAGCACCGACCACTAGCCAATGATGGTGGCAGGGAGTAGCCATTCTTGCTAAGTTCACTGGAAATCAAGGTGGAGCTTACCATGATGTTTGTGAGAAATCTATCCCATCCATTTATTTTTTGAGCTTATTTTAGGACGGTAGACCAAAAGTGAGCAGGATACATTACTCAATCGAGCCGTACCGAAGGAAAAGAGGGTAGAGAAATTCCTACCGTTGAAACCTCTTTGGGGTCGACATGGATGTTTACATGCCATCTATACCATTCATAACATTATTCCTACTGGGATTAGCGGAGAATACAAATGTTATCCTGATTCAAAACTTTTGTGACATACGAATATTTCAACTGTGTAAGTTTAATCTTCACGTTTTCAGCCCACTTGAGTATTAGATTCGGCTCATTTTTATACAGATGTCCTAATATGATCTCATAAAACAGATGGACAAATTGGATTTCTCAAAAACATCACAATGAATCCCACTTAGATTTCCAGCGCATGAAAGGCTTTCATAGTAAATACACAGGGCGACTTTTTCGAACATGGATTTCCTTCGAAAGCCTTTCGCATGCTTGAAGCCTAATTGGGGCCCACCATGATGTTTTTCGAGAAATTTACCCGATCCATCCATTTTTTCTTATCATTCCAGGGCATTATCCCAAAGCTGAGGCAGATCCAAATCTCAAGTGGACCACACCACATGAAGCAGCGGTGTTAATGATTCTCATCGTTAAATATTTTTTAGAGCCCACCGTGATATTTATTTGATATTCATTCTGTAGATTAGGTCATTAAGACCTGGATGATGGAAAAAAAACAAATATTAGCTTGATCTAAAAATTTTATAACCCCAGAAAGTTTTTAATGGTGAGAGTTCCATCAACACTATGTGGCCCACTTGAGATTTTGATCTACCTCAGTTTTGGGTTCATAACATAAAATTATTTTTAAAAATGTATGGACGGCATGGATTTATCATTAACATCTTGGTGCGACCCAACTGACATCCCAGCAGAAGAATTTCATGTGAAAAGGCTTCCGCCGCATTCTTTGGAGAGACAGAGAATATGGCAAAGAGGCGTGGGAGAGAAGGAAACTCGCTCTTTCAAACATGCGCTAAGAGTGCTTTCATCCAGACCATCGGCCTTATCCGACGGTTGATAGTAAGGTTCGCATGTAATGAAGTGCGAACCAGTGCGTAACTGATCATTCCTCTATATATATGTATATCAGTATATTATTGGATATTTATTTATTTATTATTATTATTTTAAAAATGTATATCAATATACGATTAGCAGATTGGGTTGGGTTGGGTTGGGTTGGGTTGGACACTAGATTGAGTCGGGTTGGGCACTGGGTTGGGCAAACAAGCTCGACTCGAACTCGAGGTAAACTCACCTCGACTCGAACCACTAGCTCGACTTGAACTCGACTCGACAACTTTGACAAACAAGCCAAGCTTCAGTGTTGAGCTCAAGGCCGAGGTTGAGCTCGTGCTCGAACTCGAGGAGAGTATGGATGAGCCAAGCCAAGCTTGGCCCACCTCGACTCGACTCGGCTCGATGTACAGCCGTATACAGGGGTGACCTTTTTTCATTCTAAATTGTTCATCCATTTATACAATTAAAACAAGCCATTTAAAAAAATCATGCCAATTAGGTAATCCTAACCTTATGATCAATAACATAAAAATGGATGGGCAAGATTAGCTAGAGAAACAAAATAAGTCCACTCATCATCTTCAAATATCTACCAGATAGATCCCACTTAATATTTCTTATTCTGAAGTACCATTTTGATATAATGATGCTAACTATGGAGTTATGGCGCGCAAAAAACAAAGGATTGTAACAAACTGACCCCACTCAAATGCTTAGGATCACCAGATTAACATGTTTTCGCACAACAACTTGCTCTTAGGCACATAAATGAATGAATAGTTTGAAAAGCCCTTATAGCTTTTAAATGACACATAGGTTGACCTCTGATCAATTCTAAAGATTTATTCATTCATACTCAGAGCATTTGACATTGCAAAAATCACATCAATTGGATTATCATAATCATTCAATCAAAATAGTAGGGAAAATTAATGGTCGCAATTGAGTGCAAAAACAAAATAAGCCCAATCACTATCTTGAAACATCTACTAGATAGATCTCATTTTATATTCTACTCATGTGATTTATAGCTTATGAATAATGTATGGCTGTAATAAATTAACTCTATTAAAGGGGTACCTAGTCATGGCTCAGTAGTAGACTCTGCAGGTTTCAACATTGAGGTCATAGATTCGGAGCACCCATCATGGCGTGGGTGGGTTTGAGGGTGAGTTAAAAAGAAAAAGAAAAAAGAAAAAAGAAAAAAAAAGCCCTATCAAGATCCGCGATCCTGCACCATGGCTTTCGCTTCCCACAGTAGTATAAATGAAATGTCCTGATTAGACATCCCACATGTAATTCAAAAGATTTGAGCACATTACTAGCACCACATTAAAGGAAGTGGATTGCATCCTACTCGCTTGGATAATAATCCGCTGAGGCAGGGTTTTCGTGGGGTCTACTGTGCTGTATGGATTTTTATCCATGCTGTTGGTGTCATTTTAAGATACATACCTCCAAAATGAGGCAGATCCAAGGCTCAAGTTGACCACATAGTGGGGATTGAACTTCAACCAAAACTTCTCGTGAGCAGTAAAAGTTTTGGATCAATCTACCATTTGTGTTTTCCTTCGTCCAGGTCTATATGACTTAAGGAATAGATTGGATGGCAAATAAACATCCCAATAACCTTTAGAAAAGTTTCTCCAGTGAATTTCATTATCACCATTGTTTCATGTGGAGCAGTCCACTTAAGCATTAGACCTGCATATTTTTTTTGCCTCATAGCTTAAAATGATATGAAAAAAATGGATCGAAGGCATAGATAAAACCCAGGCATCGTGGCCCATAGAGCCCCTGCCCGTATCCATTAAGCATTTAATGCGTCCAGGTGCCTTGGCAAAAAGAAAAAAAAGCATTTAATGCGTCCAGGTGCCTTGGCAAAAAGAAAAAAAACTTTTATATATATATATATATATATATATATATATATATATATATATATATATATATATATATATATATATGAAATGTCAGATGATGTATGGATGGGGTCGATCAAACATTGTCAGCTGACAGAGTGCTTACATTTTAAAAACAAAACCCCCAGGGAAGGTTCTGTCAATTACTTTTTTCTGAGGTATTCACAGTGCATGGTTCACCTTTTAACTGTTTTTATTTTAAACAGTCACTTTAAAATCAACAGTTCAGATGGATATGATTGTTTAATAGGTGTGATTCCTGAGACATAAACCATCATACTAGGCCGTAAACATGGTCAAATCCGGCCTGCACATCACCCTGGTACGTGCACTGTATAATCATCACGGTGGGCCCTATAAAAATTAAGGGTGGGGATCTCTCTTCCAACGGCATCATCTATCACGACTCTGAAATTTCTGTGAAGAAGGAAGCGGAACTGCAAGGTCAAAGTGGACAACATGAAGAATGCCTGGATCTCTGACACGTGTCCTATGCACGGGATTTTGGCATGTGTTCCACCCCTTCATATGATGGGCCGCTTATTGGATCACGACCCTACAATTTCTTACAAGTATGTTAGACCCACTGAGCCTATGGGCATAAGAATCTGGTCATAGGTTAGACCAGGTCATTTCATTTCGAGTGACAGGTTGGGCTAGGGCCTGAATTCTATCCTGGGTAGTGGTTGGGCCTATTTAGTATATGGGGCCCGGTTGGGTTGACTCTGGTCCGAACTAAACACAACCCATTGCCACCGTTCGATGCATGGCTGTGATACATGGAGGGAGAATTACTCATGCACGACCCTAGGATTTGCATAGAATATGCAGGTTTTTAATTCTCACAAATGGTCCTCATGACACAGCTTCTGATTGATGAACGGCCGTGGCGAAATTTCTCCTCCCTATGACATTTTGTAACTTGTCAATTGGTGGCCCACAATCAACGGAAAAATGGTTAGTAGGTTGCTTGCAAGGATCTTTCAATCAGAGAGCTTTTCTTGACATGGTCATCCACAGTGAGATGGGGCATAACGGTAGCTTTTAACCAAGCATGTGATCCCTGCTGATCTGGTGCCTTCAATCTAACGCAAATAAAGGTTTTCAATATTAATCAATATTAGTATTGATGGATCGACGAAATCTGAAAATATGAATTTTCTCTCGAACACTTTTTGACATGTTCTATTTGATCAAACATGGAGTGTCGATCGATCAATGGTTCAATTGGCGGTTCATGTCGATTTTATGTTAAGTGCACGGTTTTGTGATGTAGAGTGGGTCATGGATAGTTTCATGGCCAAGATGGATCAAAAAAGGCCTGATCAATGACAGAAGTGATCCGGATCGTCGGACCTTAGATTGGGCTTATCTTACAATCCGGAATGAGTTATCAGGCGTAAAATATATGACTTTGGGGCAGAACGAGCTACTTTAGCCAACCAACCTAGATACGGGTTGCGCAAGCCGGATTTGCGAAATACCCCTAGATCGACAGTCGTTTCCTTGTTTTCATTTCGTTTTTACTATAAATAGCAAGTTTTAATTTGGTTAGGGTCCTTACTCTTACCCGGGTGGTAGATTCCTTGGAGTTTCAACACCGGGTCAAGGGTTCGTGTACCCACGGTGGCGTGCGTGTGCGTGTGGTATGGTGTGAGTGTGTGGGGGTGTGTGTGCGTGTGTAAAAAAAAAAAAGAGTTTTAGTTTGGTTATAACTCTTCATCCATTGGGCTTTAGGAGTAGCGTCCAACGTGAAAAGAACTTAAAATAATTAGGAGAACGGTTTGTTGAAGCCAAATAGGACACTTTCTATTTTCGGCCGAGAACCTTGCGCACTAGTAGACATCATGCCCGTCTATAAATAGTAAGTTTACTATTTATAGTAAGTCACGAATTCTAAGAGTTTTAGTTGTAGTTTGATTCTGATTTTTTTCCCATTGCTTGGTATCCCTATTTAAAGGGTTGTGAACTCGTTTTTAGGCATTTATTAATCAAATTCGAATTTATTATAATTTTATTTCTATTTCTTTCTTTCTTTCCTCGTGAATTCGAAAAGTCTTTGTGAGAAGTCCAGAGAAGTTCTGTGAATTCGGAATAGTTATCCTCTTGAGGAAGACAGTGCTTGACCTCACGTCCTCCCCTGCGTCATTTTGTTTCTAACTTTCTATATGAGTTATATATGGCCTTGTTAATACGGGATTAGGAAGAATCATATTGTGAGAGAGAGAGAGAGAGAGAGAGAGAGAGAGAGAGAGAGAGAGAGAGAGAGGGTTTTGAATGGGAAAATCTAGAAGTTGTTCATCTCTTTTAACTTTTGATTAATAGTAGATCCATTGTCAGTTGGTAACATGGTTTTTTCATGTAAAATCTCTGTGTTTTCTATGATCGCATATTCTTTTTTATTTTTCTATTGTCTGTTTGATTCATTCTAATGTTACTTCCGCACTTAACATGTGGTGGCTACATGCATTAGAGCGTAGGCTTTATGTTAGGTTTTTTTTTTTAGATTGAATATAAAACATGACATTGAGGGGATCGAATGTGAAATATAAGACATAAAAATTCATAGATAAAAATAATTTTGAATTATGGATGTTGAATATGAAAGGCTCCCTAATTCAGTAAGAGTTGCAACATGCACTCCTTGATAAAGCGAAATGCCTTGAATAAGTGAAAGAATGAGATTGGAATGAACTTGATTAGAGGACGATTAACACAATTCAATTGTAATTGGCTGATGAAGTTGTTTATAATGTAATTAATGAGATGACTACCGCGAGCCTATGGGTGAAGTTGGAGTGCATTTATATGACAAAGTTGCTCTCCAATCGTATATATTTGAATAGACATTTGTATAATATAAAGGTGATGGAAGGATTGGATCTCTTTAAGCATGTTAACACATTCAACAAAATAATTTACAATATGACAAGTGTAGAGGCGAATATTGATAAAGAAGATAGAACTCTAATTTTGTTAACGTCTCTTTTGTATTTTTACAAGTATCTGGTAGATACTTTGTGCAATGGTATGGATACCTTGGATCTTGATATGGTTATCTCATCGCTTCAGTTGAAGTAATTAAGAATGAATAATGATGGAAAAGATACATCTATGTATGCAGTGGTTGCTAGGGAAAGGATGATTGTACTTTCCTTAATCTTTAATATGCGACTTTTCACATCTCAACACAACATTATCCAGGAAGACTAAGTTGTACAGAAAACGATTCTTAGGTAGAGAGTCTATTTTATCATTTTTCAAACATCAGTTATCATGTATAGAGATTTTTCAGAGTTTTGGAGTTCGGATGCACGAACATGACCGAATTGCTACTGAATTTGGTGCTAGCCGATCGGGTCTATTGGTTGTATTCGGAACGTGCCGAGTATGCTCCCAATTTGACCCATTTGAATTTTCAATGATTTCTAAGTTAATAGGAGATCATTTATTGAAGTCAAGATGAAGCTTAAAGAGTGGCTTGTCCTCATTTTAGGTGGGATCTGTACAACAAGAATAGGTAGAATCACATCATGGTAGAGAGAGAGAGTTAGAGTTTTAAAGGTAGAATTTTCCTATAGGGATGAGGGTTTCACATTTGTAAGTTGCCCATCTTTTGTAACTTTTTGAATAATAGTGGATCCATTGTTGCTTGCTACTGTGGTTTTTTTCTTGTGAGGGATTTTTCACGTAAAATCTTTATATTCTTGTGATTACTCATTTTTTTTTAAATTCCTCTATTACGTGTTGGATTCATTTTAAAGTTGTTTCTACGTATAATGTGTGGTGGCTGCGCAAAACAATCCCCTTGTCAAAATTGAACCCTAATATGTTTTGGGCTTTGATTGAATCGAGAAATAAGTCCTATTGTGCATCTTTATTGTTATCTTTATCTTTATCTTTTTTATTTTTTATTTTTATTTATTATTATTATTTTTTTATATCATCTATACATAAGGTATCCTCCAGATAATTTAAATCGGAGCAATTTGATATCTGACTCAGGCCTACATGACATGGCCAACCGTGCTCCGCTCTAACCATGTCACTCGGTTGAAAGATTTGTCCTTTGGGATAGAGGATGAGGCAAGACTTGAACCGGTACCCTTTGTAAGAGAAGAGAGGATGTCTCACTAGCAAGTAACAAGCTAATATCTTATTATTGTTAGTAAAATTGTATATATTATAAGTGGATTCAACTACTATAATATTATTAATTGGGTTTTGCCAAGGTCCCCGCCTTTATCACTAATCTAATAATATTGATTGAGTTTTGTTAAGGTCCCCAACTTGATGGGAGATTAAGATCCTTAAAGCTTTTAAATGACACTTGAGGCTTCAGCTCAAATCATCAATTTAAATGGTTCATCCAATACTAGCCTTCGGTACAAGAATCATGCTGATGGGATGATTACAACCCTTTGAATGAGGCCAATTTGTTACAACTGTCCCCAACAAATCACATAATTAGAGTAATCAAACCAATAGTCAATACAAATTAAAGTGGTATCCATTGATCAGTAGATGCTTCCAGATGATGATTCAACCCATTTTCTTTCTCGGTACAATTTTGGTCGTCCATCTTTCATGCTACTGATAGGATGTTTAGGATCATTCAGTTAGTCTGATTCTTGCATCAGGGCTAGCTCCCAATGGTATTATTAATGAATGAATAGTCTACATTTATGATTAAACACTAACATGTCATTTAAAAGTTCTGAGGACCGTACTAACATCCCAGTGTAGCAGAACAAAGAAATTAAAGACTAGTCTTTTCTGAACTCAGCTGAATATTGAGTCCAGTTGGTGTTTGGAGTCCTCAATCCATGAATCTGAGCAGCATCGGCATTAGCATCCTTCGTCAGAGTTTCCTCCATTGATGGAAAAAGGACTTAACCATGGTTCGGTAATTCAGATAATTAATCTGTAAGCCATTACCAACAAGTTGTCCGAGCTAAGCTAAGCGCACGGGAGTCTGTACTAAAGCTCATGTACATGCCGCACATGTTCCAGCATGGCACGGTAGGCACGTTATGAAATCCATTCATCAGAGCAGCACCAGTATATGGACACCCTAACCCAAGAATCAGGTTGATCCACTCATCAGGTGGGCCACAGTTAGTGCAACAAATGAATGGTTCTCATGAGAAGCATGGCTGAAGTTTTCTAACCCCATTGACCTGTTTCCAAAGTTGGGACGACTCCACATGCTGAGTAGACTTGATTTATTTATGGAAAGATGTACAAAGTCGGACTAACCCGATGGATGGACTGGCTCTTGCACCTATATGCCATAGATTTATTGCATTTGCAGCTAGGGAAGCCCCGAGTTGTCCTCATATGATGCATGGAAGGATGTGATGAGGTCGATCACTGCTTCCTCAAGACTAACTGCTCTGAGATCTCACAGAGCTTATCTAGACTCCTCATAGAGATTCCTCGAATCCATGAGAATGAAAACAAAACATAATTTCTAATAATTCTAAATAAATTAATTGATGATAAAAAATGAAATTGCCATCCTTTAAATAGTGAACTCAAAACTAGGAATGAGTTTTAGAATCAATCTCCAACTCGAACTCTCTAACAACATGACTGACTATAAATAGTAAACTTACTATTTATAGGCGATCAAGATTTCCACTAGACTTCATAGTTTTTAACCAAAAATAATAAGTGTCCAATTTAACCTAACAACATTATTCTCCAAATTTTTCTAGGACTTTTTTATGTTGGGCACGAATCTTAAAACTCAAAGGATTAAAACTTACAATTGAATTAAAACTTATTATTTATAGTAAAAATAAAAATAAAATGAACTTCCGACCATTGATTTGAGATTCCAAATTTGGCATGGGCAACCCGATATAACATGTTAGTTGACTAAATTAGCTTTTCCTACCCCAAAATCAAAATCTGCATAAAAAAATCTTATTCCAAATTGTGAGATACAACTATTTTGAGGTTCTGATGGTCCTGATCACTTCTACCTCTGATTGAGCCTTCTCTGGTCCATCTTAGCCATGAAAGTGTCCGCGGCCTGATCTACATCATACCTGGGCAATTTTTGGAGCGTAGACGGTCCATGGTGGAACCCAATAAACGAAAGGTCTGGATTACCTATAACCAGTGCCACATTTGTCAGTATTGTAGTGTTGTGACTAGTGGGGACAATTGGGACCCAGGGTTCGGTAATCCAATCAATAGATATTATCGACCTAGAGTGATGGACCATCCACCAAACTCTACGTAGTGGAAGACCAGTAACCCTTGTATAGCTGGCCCACAAATTGACATTTAACTAAAAAAAAATAAAATAAAATACTGCAATGTTTCACATTCAATCGAGAAAAAAAGGCCAAATATTATAAAATAGAAAGTTATATGATGATGGTCATTTTCGGTTTATAGGCCATCAGTGCTGATATCCATCACATCAATGGATGGGTGCTCCATCTTTTACAGCCGCCCAGTAATAATCCCCAAAGTATTGATATAAGATAAGTGGTGACTCGAGCCATTCAATCTAGATTCATCTTTCAATGCTCTACATCGTTTATATAATGGGCCTCACCCTCAATGAAAGATGGTCCAAAAAAGAAAAGAAAAAATTGAAATATTGGAACCTTTAATGATTATATTCTTTTTCTTGAGTTGAATATTTAAAAAGATTGAAATACTTAAATATAAGAATTTATTTTATCATATTTTATCAACAGTCGTATAAACGACTTCCCAATCCAACGGCTAGAATCCTGACGTATCGTAGTGCAGTCGTGGGGGGGTTTTCTTAGAAACATCTTATGAAATGGTGTAAAAAAGCACAAATTATAGAGCCTGCAAATGGAGGGGACAAAGAGCTGAATGAATGGGATAGGGTGGTGGCATTGGTGCATGAGAAGTGGGAAACCCGACGAATGAGACGGGCATTGTATATTTTTGGGCCAGCGACTTCATCAAGGCCTTTCATTTTCTATGATTTTAAATGCAATAGAGGTAGTGGGTCCCACAATTCTGGCAGAGGTTGTTTGCCCGTGCATGTTAGTTGACTTTCATATCTTACGTTATATGTAGCTTTTATATTGTTGCTGTCCACGGCATATATATATATATATATATATATATATATATATATATATATATATATATATATATATATATATATATATAAGGGCACCCGCATGATCCTTAACCTGAGGAGATATCTTCAATTCACATCAGTGCAGCCCATGGTTTGGTAATCCGGACCATCAATCAAGTGGGCCCCACAATGGATGAAGATCACCATTAATAGTCACTAAGACTGGAAGATCCTAACCACTAATATTAAGCCCTTTTCAACTATATGTGTGTCTTTCTATTTTCCTACTGCACAAAACTGTTGAAGATCGATGAAGATATTGAGGACGCAGATCGAAAGGTCAACCACTCGGAGCATGATTTTAAAATTGGCGGATGCGATACGTACCAATACAATAAATATATAAGGATTTTTTAATTAAAAGGACAAATGCATACAAAGAAACAATACATAATATTTTTAATTTTTTTTGACCATTGAAAAAATTCACACTAATATGCCAATAAATCAGTCAGATAGGCAATAAAATATGTACTGTATCTTGTATCTCACTAATACAAATACAATGCACAGTGATTTGAACTATGATTTGGAGTGAATGACAACGATACAATTTAAAAGATTAGGCCCGTTTGGTATGCCTAAAATTAAGATAATCTCATTTGATTTAATCCTAATTATATGGTAGCGATCTTAATTGCTAGTTCTGACTTCCTATGGGTTGGGCTGATGGGAAGAAGAAGCTTCATTGGGTTAGCTAGCGGAAAGTCTGTAAACCGGTCTGTGAAGGTGGTCTAGGAATCACTCCGCTGAAGGAATCCATGAGGGCAATGAGGATGAAGCTAGCTTGGATTGCTAGAGTAGGGAAGCCCGAGGGCCTTTGGGCAAAGTGGATGAGGGCTAAACATCCTCATGATTTCAGATTGGATGCGCACAACAATGGGCGTCGGATTGTCTCCCCTCTATGGTCTAGTATCAAGACCCTGTTTCCTCTCCTTGAGGAAATTCTCCAATGGTAGATTGGTCGAGGAGAGATTAGCCTTTGGGACCAGAATTGGACTGGGCTGGGGTCCCTAGCTGACCAAGTAGATTCTGAAATTCCTATTTCTCTCTAGGGTCTTCAAGTTAGAGATTTGATTGGCAATAATGGGCCGTTGTCTCCTTCTTTGGTTTTTTCTTTCCTTCCTCAGCCGGTCATTGATATCATCTTTTCAGGGGGATTTGCTAGGTCGGATGAGCCAGATATTTTTCTCTGACCCCTTGACCCTTCAGGTTCGTTTACTGTTAAGTCAGCTCGCGATTCCTGTCGGTCTAGGCAGATTCAAAGAAGTTGGGCCAAGGAGGTTTGGCATGGCAAACTCCTGCCCAAGATTGCTACCTTTGTTTGGAGATTGATCCATGGAGCCATTGCTGTGGATGTCAGAATTCAAGCCAAAGGTGTGAACCTAGCTTCTAAATGCGTTTGCTGTGGTGAGGATCCTACGTCCCCCTCTGCGCCTAAGTCCTTGTCTCATCTATTCCTTCAAGGGGGGTTAGCGACCTCGGTTTGGAATCACTTTGGGACCATATTTGCTCTCCCTCCTCTTCAGGCGCACTCCACAGAGGCTCGGCTTAATTGGTAGTGGTTTGCGGATACGGGAGACAGGATCACGACCCGTCAGAAGATTGCGCCATGCTTGCTTCAATGGGAGATTTGGAGGGCGAGGAATGCATTCAGGATGGGAGGTAAGACAACCTCTAGTGTGGGCATTATAGCCTGAGTAAATTGGTGGTTGGATTCCCTTTGCCCAAGTTCGACTAGGGCCGCTCACAGGCCCAGATTCGATATCGTTAGGTGGGGGAAACCAAAAGAGGACTGGGTCAAGCTTAACTTGGAAGGGTCGGCGCGTGATAATTTGGGTCCTTCGGGTGGTGAAGGACTCTGCGGGAATTTTGAAGGGAACTTTCTTTTCGCTTTCTCTATGGGTGATGGGTCCAGTAACAGGGTAGAGCTCCATGCGGTATGGAATGGGATCTTTTCTTGTCTCACCCTTGGCTTCTCTAAGGTTGAAGTGGATTCGGATTCTCGCTTTGTTATAGATCTGATTGGGAGGAAAACCAATGCAAACTGGGCGTGGATCCAATGGCTCAAGAGAATTCAGTCTCTCATGTCATGTGGGATCTTCTCCTTTCGTCACATCCCGCGGGAGATGAATGGCCCGGTGGATGCTCTAGCTTGTCTTAGGAGCAACTCTCAAAGATTCTCCCCCTTCAACTCAATATTAGATCTCCCTGCTAAAATTAGAGGTCTAATCGGGCTACACAAAATTTGTTTAGGTGCCATTAGGGAGAAATCTTAAGACTTTTCTCTAGGCTTTCTCTGTCTTTCTAGGCCTTTTAGCTTCATGATAGGTGTGCCCCCCCACCTTTTTGTCGGGGCCCACCCGAAGAGCTGTAAATTTTGTGTTTAATGAAATTGTGGCATGAGCCCACTTTCTCGGAAAAATAAAAATAAAAAATCTTAATTGCTAGTTATAAAATTATTTTAAATCCACACCAGAAACAAATATGATTTTTAATACATAATTTCAATTAACTAAAATGAGATAAACTCATTTTTAGGCGTTGATCATGTTACTACTTACAAAAACGTTCATCTCATTTTTAGTTAGCAATAACTACGTAGAGGAATGCGCACCTGCCCAGCTTTTTATGTGAGCCCTCGAGCGTACCTTTGCGCATGTGTCATGGGCACAAAATTTGAATGGTCCACATGATGCAGCACCCCTTGAAACTCTATGAGTCCCATTTTCAGCTTGATCCAAAACTCTAGTGGACTAAAGAGAAATGCAAATCAAGGAAGGAAACTATTTCCTTATTCCACTGCCCACCAGAGTTTTGTATCAGGCTGAAAGTTGGGCTTGGGAGGTTTCAAGGGGTGCCGCATCACGTGGGCAGTTCGGATTCTGTGCCCATGACACGTATGCAAAGATGTGCATGGGTGCTCACATACGAAGGTGCGCAGGTGAGTATTCTTCTAACCTTGTATTAGAGGTTTCGGTAAAGATTGAAAATGATCTTGATAACCCGTAATTTTTGTGGGCTATTATTTCTAATATATATTGAGTAATGCTCACACGCAACTAATTGTACATCTAACTAGTTAGTGTGTGGGGCCCACCATAGTGCTTGTAGTACAACATCTCGCCCTTCCATTAGATTATTCCATCATGAAACGAGATTCCCACATAATTAAGTTGATCCATCTATTGGGTAGTACACCATGGAAAACTATGAAACATCACCTAAAATTTTCACATTCAAATGGAGCATTCCATTTTTTCATGGGTGGATCGTCCTAATATTTGGGGATCCTATTTTTATGGTGGGATAACCTCTAGACGGACAATATGTCATACAAACACCCTAGTGGCCCCCACATGCCAACTAGTTGGAAGTAGGATCCTTACTCTTATTATTATTATTTTTTTTAAACACACACACACACCCTACACACTCACGCTGGTGGAATTTCACCACCTATGAGTACTCGAACCCTTGACCGGGAGTTGAAACTCCTGAGAGTCTACCACCCGGGCAAGAGCAAGGACCCTTACTCTTGCTCGGGTGGTAGGCTCTCAGGAGTTTCAACACCCAGTCAAGGGTTCAAGTATCCATAGGTGGTAAAATTCCACCTGCATGAGTGTGTGGGGTGTGTGTGTGTGTAAAAAAAAAAAAAAAAAACTAGTTGGAAGTACACCTAGTTGCTTGTGAGCATTTCTCATATATAATTATTGTTAACTAAAATGTCATTATTTTTTTATTTTTTTATTTTTTAAGTGACAAACAAATGGGATCTTAGAGTTTCATTTAATTCATACAAAGCAAAAGCTTTAAAGTGAAACAGAAGATTAATGGTCAATAACTCTTACACAATTACCAGTACACCTCTTAAGAAGGAAAAATATCTAAAAATAGTTAATACATGCAATTTTCACAAACCCCAGGGTACAAACCTTTCAAAGGTGCTTAGTGCATGAAGTCGTTGAGCAGTCCATAAAACACATGGATTTCCTGAAAATCTAATGGCAGATGTAAAGTTATGACATACCCAATTTCGATTACTTCAAATTAAGATTGCATATCAAGGATATTTTTGGAGTATAGCCCATCAAATGTGACAAATGTCTAAGATTTTAATTGGAATTATTGTGATCAATATTGTGAGATTTTCAAAATATCAATAGTTTTAATTTTTCATAATTTTATCATGACAATGCCTTAATATTAATGTGAAAATTATTTAATTTCACTAATTCACTATGAAATTATTGTTGGGGGAACTGTGGAAGCACACAGAGATGAATCTATGATAGCAATCCAATAGCATCAAGCAAACACAAAGATTTTAACATAGAAAAGCCCTTGCAAGGAAAAAACACGGTACAAAATGACAAATAATCACTATGAAAGTAAAAATTACAAAGAGAAAGGCTTACTCGATTCGAACAACATCGAATCTCTCATTGCTACACCCCTTTGAAAGCTCAGGACTATTTATAAACCCTTAGAATATCCCTCAATCCCATTTACACCCATATTTATAACCTATGGGAGAATTCCAAACAAAATCAGAAACAAATTTTACACATTCAACGGATCTGCAAAATTCTGCGTAAAACATTTGATATCTTCAAACGCCCTTCGATATCATCGAAACTTATCCTTTGATGGCATCAAACTAACACCCAAGCTGTCTAGATACAAAACTCAATTTTCTGTAAAATCTTGATTGTATCGATCCATGTTCGATGTCATCGATAGTTTAATCGAACATCCATCGATGACATCAAAAAAAGTGCCCGAATAAGTCAGTAACCAACTAGAGAAAATTCGAAAAATCTCAATGGAATCGTGTACCATTCGATGCCATCGAAGGTGACATCAAACAAACTATCGATGGCATCGATGGACCCTGTATCTGACTTGATTTAAGACATCAAATACAAGAATTATATCTTTAATATTTAGTATTATTTTTTAATTTACTAAAAGCTAAATTTATTTTTAGCTAAATTTCCTGGATAATATTCCAAGAAAAATCTTCAAATTTGAAAACGACCTTAGAAATTCCCAAATCGGGAAATTCCTGAGAATGACATTTATCACTAATCCATCCAAAGTTTATGCATCAGCCATCTGCCTATAAAATGAACGTGGGACCCACTTTTACAAACTTCAAGCCTAAGTATACTAGGCAAATACCTTTCAAAGAAAAACCTCAGCCATCTGCCTACAAAATGAATGTGGGACCCACTTCTACAAACTTCAAGCCTAAGTATGTTAGGCAAATACCTTTCAAAGAAAAATAAATTCCTTTCTAGAACACATGGTAAATGGCACTATGAGGTTGACCTCCTTGAAGCTTCTCATGTAGTCGAGCTAGTTGGCACCACTGTGATCTATGTTAGACATCCACTAACGCAGGGATGAACGTGATGAGGTCGATCATCGTCTTCCTCAAGGATGACTACTCCGAATCCATGGAGCTTCTCTGGACTCCTCACAAAGACTTCTCGAATTCACGAGGGAAGAAAGCAAGAGAATAGAAATAAATTTTAATAAAATTTGAAATTAATTAATAAATAAATAAAAACGAGTTCACAACCCTTTAAATAAGGGTACCAAGCAATAAGAAAGAAATCAAAATCAAACTACAACTAAACTCATAGAATTCGCAACTTACTATAAATAGTAAACTTACTATTTATAGATGGTCATGATGCCTACTAGTGCGCAAGGTTTTTGGCCAAAAATAGTAAGTGTCCTATTTGGCTTCACCAAACTGTTCTCCTAATTAGCCTAAGCACTTTTCATGTTGGACACAACTCCTAAAGCCCAACGGATGAAGAGTTATAATCAAACTAAAACTTACTATTTATAGTAAAAATGAAAATAAAACAAGGAAACGACTGTCGATCAGGGGGTATTTCGTAAATCCGGGCTGCGCAACCCGGCATAGCGGGGTTGGTTGGCTAAAGTAGCTCGTTCTACCCCAAAATCATATATTTTATATCAGATAACTCATTCCGGATTGCGAGATACGCCTAATCTAAGGTCCAACGATCCGGATCACTTCTGTCGTCAACCGGCCTTTTCTGATCCATCTTGGCCATGAAACTGTCCACGACCTACTCTACATCATCCACACTATGCATTTAGTAGGTTTCCTCTAGGTTTTGGAATATCCAAAAAATTATCTAGATATCCAGAACTCAAGTGGGCCACACCATTTGAAACCATGTGAAATCATGCCTAAAACATGAAAGCATCGGGTGGAGCTCACCTGAGTTTTGGATACAGATGAAACTAGGTGTGTACTCTCATCCAAGTGGGACAGACATAATGGAAGATGGGCTGGATTTTTTAACCACATTTTAATGAGCCTTGTAAATGATCACGAATGTTTCAATGGGTGGGTATCCACTTGTATGTGATGTGACTCAACAAAGTCATGAATTAGCCTGATTTTTAGGCCTGTGGCCCACCATAAAAAGGTACATCTGATTGTTGGGATGGATGTCTAACATAGATCATGGTGGGGTGGGCCTACCTAACTTGACCTCATGAGAAGCTATCTCCTATGGGGTGTGCGTGTGTATATACATTCATGACTAATTCATATATATATATATAGAGAGAGAGAGAGAGAGAGAGAGAGAGAGAGAGAGAGAGAGAGAGAGAGAGAGAGAGAGAGAGAGAGAGAGAGAGAGAGAGAGAGAGAGAGAGAGAGAGAGAGAGAGAGAGAGAGTATCCCGAGGTGTAGGTTCATGTCAGTCACAAATTAATTGAGTAGTGATAGGAAGAAGCCTCCAATTGATAAATACAAGGTCTCCTTAGGATCTACAATACTGTTCATAGAAAAATGTCACATAGTATTTTTCAAATTGTAAGAGGTTATTGGAATGTGGGATGTCTTTATCTCACCCACTTTCAGTGGAATACTCTTTTTGGGATGTAGGCACTAGGGATGCCTTGTTCATGCGGTCTTTGAAATTCCCTTTTATAATGGAGAAGATGGGTCCTTCCCATCTTGGTTTTGGGGAAAGAAAATGAAAGGCATCAATGAAATGAGATGTAGAACAATATTTTATTCTTTCTTTTTATTATTATTATTTTCTTTCTCCATGCCATGGTTCAAGCATCGGATTGGATGATGCTTTCATGTGAAAAAACAAACGGGAATCATGTGATCCTCAACGCCAGGATATGCTCCTCTTTAAATTAATATAAGTGGGGCTAATGATCCACTGTCCCGAATTGTTCATCCAATGGGCCCCACCATGGATCTACTGTCATCCAATGTTTGATAAACTGTCCATTTGCTTTCTGGCAATTGGCCACCTCATTGAAAGAGGCTTTTGTGTCATAGTCTATCCACAGTGCTGCCGCTAGATCAATGGTTGGGATCAGACAAGCATGGGTCCCACCTAGGGGTGCACATGGGTCGGTTGGTCCGGTTCTGGGGTGAAACTAGAATTGAACCGTTCCTAGTGGTTTCAGAAAAATTGGAACTGGAATTGGAATCGGACTGTTTGCACCCTAGAGCTGAACCACAATCGAACTATAAAATCTGGTTTGGTTCCGCTTGGGTTTTACGTTCCTGGGCTTTTTATAATCTAGCCCAATTGTGTGTGTTTGTGTCTGTATTATATATATATATATATATATAATCCAGCCTATGTCCAATCGTGCTGTGATCTATTTGATGAATGGTTTAGATATGTTGTAAGGTATGTAAAAAGACATTTACGGAAACAATTAAAGGGGGCATTGTAAATCATAAATCATGATCAATTAAATGGACATATATATATATATATATATATATATATATATATATATATATATATATATATATATATATATATATATATATAAAATCCAGCCTATCTCCAATCGTGCTGTGATCTATTTGATGAATGGTTTAGATATGTTGTAGGGTATGAAAAAAGACATTTACGGAAACAATTAAAAGGCGCATTGTAGATCATAAATTATGATCAGTTAAATGGACAACTAAAATATATTGTAAACTAATAAAATAGACAACCAAAATATATTACAAACTCGGTCTGGTTACAAGTTCGGTTCGATTTCAGTTCTACAGTCTGGTTCCAAGTTTGGTTCGATGATTCGGTTCGCGGTTCGGTTCTATAGGAGCCCCAATTGAGAACCGGCTCTTTGATATTCGGAATTGAAACCGCAACCGGCACACTTTAGAACCGGACCAAACCGTGCTGTTTGGTCGGTTCCCGTCCGGTTCTGCCAGTTCCATGTGCACCCCTAGTCCCACCTGCACAAACAGCCATAAGTCCCACCTGCACAAACAGCCATAAGTAAAACCAGTACACGTGGCAACGCGTGCCAACCCACCATTTCTTGGACATATGAGCCATTCATTAGGTGGGCCCTTTTAGTGTGGATCCTTGCTGCCCAGCTGAAAAAGTCAGGCCAATCAAATCATCACATGCCACATGTACTAAAACAACAGACAATTTATACCAACTTCCACCGGTCCACGTTCAGCGTACATGTGTGCCTGGCTAATCCCCTCTCCCTCACCAAGTGAGGGGTTGTTTGGCAGCATTTTGAAATTAGGAATTGAAATCCAAGATTTTTAATCCAAATCATGTTTGACACTAGATTTCAAATCTAATTTAGACCTCAAAATTTCAAAACACCCCCTTCTAAAATTCAAGAAAATATGGAATACAAAATTCTTAATTTTCAATCCTCTCCAATGGTGATAACTACTCTCTTATCATCTCTTATAAGAACCTGATAAGTCAAAATTCAAGTTGCCAACCATAATTTCTAAATTCTATAAAATAAAAAAGTCAAAGTTGCTAAGTGCAATTGAAAGAATGCAAAATCCAAGTTTACGAAATCTAGGATATGATTTTTTATGTCCAAATCCATTCTGCCAAACAACTTACACGACAATGTCCCATTTGTCACGCGTGACAGTACGTGGAGAGATGAGTATGGTTTCAGCAACCTAAAACATTATTAAAGTCGTTCTACTTCTCATGCCAACTTCAATTATTTTGCTTGAATTAGAGCCAAGATGATCTCTCTCTGACACAAGGAGTAATGTGCCCACATGGGTAAGCATCTAGCATTTTACTCGGGCCAAAAACTTTGATGCTCTGGAAAAGTGTGATGTATGATAGATGGCTCTGTGAAGTTGCACATGTGGCACATCTGTAATGTAAAAAAATTAGGCCGTCTAGATAGTGGGCCTCACTTTAGAGGGTTTATGAAATACAGCCTGCTAAGCGCAAAGCACGTGCAATAATGCTAATTTATAAGCTACACATGTCCAACATCGCATGATAGGTCCGAGATGGTATCCATCGATGAGAAGAGGTGCCATTATATTGATTCATGGATCAAGAATCATGTTGATCCATTGGTGAAATGGGCCATAGTTCTCAAAACAAATGAGAAGATTTGAAAATTTTGGCTGAAGTTTCCTAACCTTTTTGCCTGTTTTCAATATTAGGGCAGACATGCTGACCAGATTTATTTTTAAGAAAAACATGTACAAAGTTGAAGAAAAAAGATGGGTTGATCGAACCTCGAACCTGTGCCATGCTGGCACGTGTGTGGTGTGTACATGAGCTGTATTGAACATGCGCGGTGCACTTGTCAAAGCTCAATGAAATAAGAATGGTGCTGAAATAATGCCGTGACTGGTCAAGTAGTTAATATATTTAATGGACCATTGACAAGAGAAATAGTTAACAGTTGAATCCAACAAAACAAAGTTCCATAAATAAAAGATTACAATCATCCAATTAATATTATTTTAGGTTTATCACTTCAGCTACATAGTGGGTTCCATTATATGAATGGTTTAGTATGAGTTCAATGCATGTTCATGGACAAAAACAAGTGCCTGCTTATGATTCATCACCCTCTATCAGTGTATTAAAAAACTTAAAAGGCTAAAATGGTGATTTTTCTTTATTGGGATTCCCATGGTGGGCCTCACCTAGACAAACTTAGGAAGGAAGATGCACCACTTACAACCTATCCCTTTCTTTATTTCTTTCTTATTGTTTTTTTGATAAGTTTTTGAGATATACACCCTCCCTTTTTGCCATACCTAGATAATCTCCTTCCCTTTTCAATATTGCCAAATAACTCCGCTTTTCATAAACGGTTATAAAAATTCATGTGCTTAACTTTCATAAAATTTGACCATCCAAAAGCATCGGTGACCATTAGTATTACTATTGACCACATAAAAAGATGCTTTTACTCTTAAATTTGCATAGATGAGAGAAATTTTCATTGTCTTTGTACTAAAATGGAAAAGTTATACAAGACATTTATACAATTTTGATGTACCGTCTAGATCAAATTTATGAATGACCTACCATTAGACAGTTTAGATCATGTTGCCATATATATTAGAGACTACATAACCGAGTGATTTAGATCTCATCGAAAATAAAAATTTCTCTAGTCTCTGCAAGGAGAAAAAGGTGTTATTTTAAGTGGTCGATGTTCAAACTTAGTAACAGTCATTCTCTTTAAGGGCAACTCTAATGAAAATAACCCTAGAGTATTTTATGACCATATATAAAAAAAGGAAAAAGGGTTTATTTAGAATTTTATTTATTTATTTATTTATTTTTTTTATAAAAAAAAAAGAAGGAAAAGGAGTTTCTTGGCATTTACAAAAAGTGAGGGTGGTACATGTGAAACATTTTTTTCATCATTTTTTGTTTTTTTATTTTTCCAAGAATCTAGCTTTGATTTGGGGCAAGAAATGGTTGAGTCCAGGACTCCAAAAGGAGTGTAATGAATGGTTTCCAAAAGAGAAAGCATTGTAATGGTTGTAATTCTAAAATAATGGCACAAATTAAAGGGATTCTGACATGTTGTATAGGTATTTGCAACGTGGCAGCAGTTGTGATGGACATATTTAGATGCCATTGGACTGTTCTTGAGAGACTTCTGCCCTTTACCCAATTGGAGAATAATAAAAGAAAAGAAAGAAAAATCGTGTGGTTGGAATGAGGATTATCTGACATGTATGCCACATCTTTGTGTAGTACGAAAAAGTAGAGCGCATGTTTGGGTAATTGGGGGTCATTCACATATCAGGGCTGAATCAAGCATAAAGGTTAGTAGGTTATGCTTTATCTTTATCTGTGATCTATAAGAGGATATGTAGGGTCCGCCATGATATATGCTTAACATCCAGTCTGCCCATCGCTTGCATCCCTTGTAAAATATCCTTGATACTAAAGTTCAGGGCGGCACATGGTGGGGGCCACCTGAGTTTTTGATTGGCCTGATTTTTTAGGGTGTTCACGATTCATCCTGGTGGGGCTTTGAATCAATAAGATGACATGCAAATACTAGGGGAATGGATACATTTGGAGGATGTGAAAGTAGGAGAGAAAATATAAGGATATGGTGTACAGGCACAAAGAGAAAGAGTGGTCAGTGAGCAATCCATTCACATAGTGTCCTATTTTGTGGCCTGCTCGAGTTTTAGGTCTTCCTCTTATTTGGGTCGACGTCCTAACAAGATGGAGCGCAACGTATGTACAAATGGATTTTACAAGGTCTTCAAGATGGGTAACATACGAATGCATGGATAAAAGATAAAAGATTACTATCTTCTTCTTAAGAATGCCAGTTGAGTCCATAAATAAAGAGAAATATCTAAAAATAAGAGATAAAATTGATGTTGGTGATGAAAAGTTTGAATGAATTTTATTTAGAAAGTCTCCTAAATTTATATAAGCCTTGAATCTTAAATTTGTAACTCTCTTGAAATAGTAACCTTTTTTAAAATAATAAACAATTTTTAAACTAATTCATACTTTTTGCATATGACTCAAGTATACATTTTAAGTTATCTTGAGGCTCTGCAAAGTCTAAAATATTAATAAACTATAATTTATTAAAAGTAATAAATTCTAACATTAAACTAAAAATTAATCCCTCAAATGACCTATTTTTGAAAAACTATGGAGGGACCAATAGCCTTTGGCATCCTAGCATGTAGAGGTTGTTGACAGCTTTCAAACGACGTATTACATGCACGAAACTAGATAACTGATAAAGTTACTATTATCTGAAACTATAATGTCAATTTGAGGCATTTTTTCCCCTTTTTGTCGGAATGGAGTTCCACCCGCTGAACTTTTTCAATCATGGCCATCGATTAAGTTGTAATCTGCCCGTCTTACATTAGTCTCCTCTATTTGAAGAAAACTTATTATCAAGTTAATCAGTGGCTTTGTATGGTCTACTTGCACACGATACTTGAACAATACTTTAACAAGGAATGCCCATGATATTACTATTCTTGGAGTTGTACCCTGGAAAACAATGTGAAATTTGTACATTGGTGATGTGGATGTGACAACGATCATCTTAAACTTAGATCATGTTGGAGTATGTGTCCTGAAAAATGAGAAATTTATGACCGTGGACCCCACCTTTTATCCAACAGTTTTTTTGAAGTAATACAAACTTTGAATACGCACTTGGACCTCCTCATACGGAGCCAAAATTTTAGGACAAAAATACCCCTGCCTTCCACTGGCTGGCGTGCAGAGACGAGCGCCTACGGACAGTCCGGGGATGAGAACTCAGGTGGGGCCCACTGTGATGTATGCTTTTCATCCATGCCGTCCATATATTTTTCCGAATCATTTTATGGTATGAGACAAAAAATGAGGTATATCCAAATCTTAAGTGTACCACATTACAGGAAACAGTGTTGAATAAGCGTCAACCATTAGAAATCCTCCACCATCTAAGTTGGAGCCCCACTGTGATGTTTGTTAGAAATCCTCCCTGTCTTTATAGGGTCACAAAGACGTGGATGAAGAGGAAAAATAAATTTTATAATGATCCAAAACTTCTGTAACCCCTAAAAGGGTTTCAATGGTAGACGTTCAATTCCCCACTACCTTTTACAATGTGGTCCACTTGATAGTTAGATCTATCTTATTTTTCATCTCAAGCCTTAATATGACCTCGCCAAATAGATGGACGATTTGGATATAATACAGACCTCATGATGGGACCCACAAAAGCAATACAATAAAAAAGAAAAATTAAAAAAATAACAGAATGCCACGGCACTGCCGCCGAACCAGCGATAGTGCCGTGACAGTTTGGTTTTTTTTTTTTTTTTTTTTTTAACAGGGAGAACTTTTTCTCCCTTACATTTTTCTCCAATACACAATTATGTAAATATGTATATATAAGTATATAAAAATATTTTTCTATCTTTTAATTCATTTCTTTGTCTATGTATTTAACAAGCATATCTCCTAAATTAGAATGATTTTTTTTTTTCTTTTTTACACACGCACACACACTCACACTAGTGGAATTTCACCACCTATGGATACTCGAATGCTTGACCGGGTGTTGAAACTCCTGGCCTGTTTGGATACCCGTTTTGGGATGTATTGTATCGTATTAGAAGTTATGATTTGATGTTTACCGTGTTTGGATTGGAGTGAATAGGAGTTGAATCCCATATGTGCGAATACAAACTCGAACCAAATTTTCGAACCAACGGTAGAGTATTGTTAGTGGGTTCTGTTGCCGTCAATACTTCGTATTCATTGCGCTGTATTCGGTAGCAGATGAAAGTTTAAAATTTGTACGATTACAAGATATCTGGTACCTATGTTGTGTAAGATCGGGACCGTTCATTTGGTACATTTTCATGGGAAAATCATCTGGGCTAGAAATTAGAAAGTTCCGTACGTCAAACAAGCCACCCGACCCAATTAAGATTGTACAATACGCAGACATAATATGTCCTATCCAAACATTGATATGTGTAATGTATTGTATACTATGCCAAACAATACCTCCTATCCAAACATTGATTAGTATCTAATTGATTTGGATGTATTCTGAAAACCGTCTAATGTGTACATGAGCAGTACCCAAATACAATACAATACTATACTAAACGCGGTCCTTGTGACCCTATGAATGAACTTAGACGGGGAGGATTTCTCACAAACATCACAGTGGGCCCCACTTGAATTCTCATCAACGGATCGTCCGTCAACGCTCGTCTCTGCACTTCAGCCAGAGGAAATATGAAAAATAGTGGGGGAAATATGAAAAACAATGGGGCAAACTAGAAAAACAGTGGGGAAAACATGAAAAACAGCGGGGGAAATATGAAAAACAGCGGGAGAAACATGAAAAATTGTGGGAGAAACATGAAAACTGCGGGACAAACTAGAAAAACAGCGAGAGAAACATGAAAAACAGCGGGATAAACTAGAAAAACAGTGGGGAAAATATGAAAAACAGCGGAAAAAATATGAAAAACAGCGGAGGAAACATGAAAAATAGCGGGGTAAACTAGAAAAACAGCGGAAAAAATATGAAAAATAGCGAGGGAAACATGAAAAACTGCTGGGGAAACATGAAAAAATGCGGGGGAAATAAGAAAAACAGCGAGGGAAACATGAAAAATAGCAGGAAAAACATAAAAAACAACAGGGCAAACTAAAAAAATAACAGGAGAAACATAAAAAATAGCGGGGCAAACTAGAAAAATAGTGGAAAAAATATGAAAAACAGCGGGACAAACTAGAAAAACAGCGAGGGAAACATGAAAAAGTGTAGTTTTGGGTCAAACTGATGTTTTTATTTTTCGTTCATCCAGGACCGTGTGACCGTAGGAATAAGTTTAATGAAAAATAAGCATCTCAATGGTCTTTAGAAAAGTTTCAATGGTGAACATCATTATCCCCGTGTGTTTCGCACGATCCACTTGAGCTTTGGACATGCTTCCATTTTGGGCTCATGCCCTAAAATGAGGTTTAAAAAGGGATAACTGACATTAATAAAACACATACATCATTGTGGGCCCCATACAGTCCAATCATCAAAGATATTAGTGGTGTTTGGTTCACCACACAAGTCCACTCAAATGGATAAGGACCCCACTACTTAAGTTGTGTTCAAAAAGCTCTATGGCCCGATCATGATAAATGTGTTTTATCTATGTTAGGTGGCTGTCCATTTTACCAGCTCATTTTAGAGTATGAGAATGAAAGTGATGCAGGTCTAAACAAGTACAGCTCAACATTTTTGGGGGCCTTAGGCAAGTCATAAAAATAAGGCTTAAAATTTAATTTTTTGAGAACTTAATTAGCAATAAAGTAGGTAATTGTGGTCCTAGGTTTTAGGAGAAAAATTTATTGAGAATGATGTTATTATTTTGAAAAGAGATGATAGAGTTGGATTGTTATTATTGATAGTTCTAGTTTCTAGGATGATTGTTATTATTGATAGTTCTAGTTTCTAGGATTTGTTTTTACTAGGAGTTGGAACATGAGCTCTGCTGTTTTTCATGATTTTTCCTCTGTTTTTATGTTTCTCCTGCTGTTTTTTTAGTTTGTCCCGATGTTTTTCATGTTTCCCCCACTGTTTTTCTAGTTTTCTCTGCTATTTTTCATGTTTTCCTAGCTATTTTTCTAGTTTACCCCGCTGTTTTTTATGTTTCTCCCGTTGTTTTTCATGTTTCCTCCGCTGTTTTCCTAGTTTACCCTGTTATTTTTCATGTTTCACCCTCTATTTTTCATATTTGCCCCGCTGTTTTTCATATTTTTCCCACTGTTTTTCTAGTTTGCCCCGTTGTTTTTCATATTTTCCCCGCTGTTTTTCTAGTTTACCCCGCTGTTTTTCATGTTTTCCCCACTGTTTTTCTAGTTTGCCCCATTGTTTTTCATATTTTTCCCACTGTTTTTCTAGTTTGCCCTGCTGTTTTTCATGTTTCTCCCGCTGTTTTTCTAATTTCATCTGGTTGAAGTGCAAAGACGAGCACTGATGAACGGTTCGTCAATGGGAATTCAAGTGGGGCCCACTGTGATGTTTGTGAGAAATCCTCCCCGTCTAAGTTCATTCATAGGGTCACAAGGACCTGGATGAAGAGGAAAAAATAAATTTCATAATGCTGCAAAACTTTTGTAACCCTTAAAAGGGTTTCAATGGTAGACGTTCAATTCCTCATTGCCTTTTATAGTGTGGTCCACCTGATAGTTAGATCTATCTTATTTTTCATCTCAAGCCTTAATATGAGCTCACCAAATAGATGGACAGTTTGGATATAACACACTTGATCCACTGTTTCCTGTAGTATGATCCACTTGATCTTTTGATATGCTTCAATTTGGGGCTAAACCCCTTAAAATAGATGGAAAAGCGGATGGAAAACATGGATATACTACATACATTCAATGTGGGTCCAACTGAGTTTACTTAGAATAATGGAAGCATACTGACTAACTCAGTACGCAATCTGATTACGCTTGCTACGCCCCACAATGATGTTTTATTTGTAATACAACATTTCATCGAGTATCCATAAGGATCCAAACTAGAATGATTTACTTAACGTACCACATATGATTTTGGGCCAGGAGAAGCTAATTTAGCTAACCAACCTAGTTATTTTCCAAGATTTCATCAGGTCGATGGTCAAAAATTCATTTCATTTAGCCAACCAACCTAGTTATTTAACAAGGATCTCTCTTAAACTAGAATGATTTTTTTTTTCTTTTTTTTTTACACACACCCCTATGCACTCACACTAGTGGAATTTCACCATAGGTTTACGTTTAAAAGGACATGTATCAACAATTCCATGGATCTTAAAACAATCCACTAACATCACCATTATTACCTTAAAATTGATCCCATCCCTTGGTTGGACAAATTGGAAGGTAAAATCCCGGGATATGCCGGGCGTGCCAAATAGACTCAATGAACTTGTCCCGCTATTTTTCTTGTTTGTCCCGCTGTTTTTCTTGTCTGCCCAGCTCATATTTCAGTTTGTCGCGCTATTTTTCTTGTTTGCCCGCTCATATTTCAGTTTGTCTCGCTGTTTTTCTTGTTTGCCCCACTATTTTTCTTGTTTGCCCTGCTGTTTTTCTAGTTTGCCCCGCTCATATTTTTGTTTACCTCGCCATTTTTCTTGTTTGTCCCACTATTTTTCTAATTTGCCCTAATGGATTTTCAACCATCATCCCGATGAAATCTTAGAAAATAACTAGGTTGGTTGGCTAAATTAGCTTCTCCTACCCCAAAATCATATGTGGTACGTTAAGTAAATCATTCTAGTTTAGATCCTTACTCTTGCTCGGGTGGTAGACTCTTACGAGTTTCAACACCTGGTTAAGCGTTCGAGTATCCATAGGTGGTGAAATTCCACTAGTGTGAGTGTGTGGGGGTGTGTGTGCATGTGTAAAAACAAAAAATCATTCTAATTTAGGAGATATGCTTGTTAAATACATAACTAAAGAAATGAATTAAAAGATAGAAAAATATTTTTATATGCTTATATATACATATTTACATAATTATGTATTAGAGAAAAATGTAAGGGAGAAAAAGTTCTCCTTGAAAAATAAAATAAAATCTGTCAGACTGCTGTGGCACTGCCGCGGCCGTCTGTATATTTTGTTTTTTTCCTTCTATGTTGCTTTTGTGGGTCCCATCATGAGGTCTATGTTATATCCAAACCGTCCATCTATTTGGCGAGCTCATATTAAGGCTTGAAATGATCAACATTAGAAGTTCAATTCAAAATTTCATGTAGTGTGGTCCATTTGAACATTAGATATGTTTAGATTTTTCAGTTCAAGCAATGAAATTATTTGTTAAGTTTGCCCTGCTGATTTTTCAGTTTACCCCATTGATTTTCTAGTTTGCCCGCTGATTTCCTAGTTTGCCCTGCTGATCTTCTAGTTTTTCCCTCTGATCTCCTAGTTTCCCCCGCTGATCTTCCAGTTTGCCCCGCTGATCTCTTAGTTTGCCTCGCTGAACTTCCAATTTGCCCCGCTGATCTCCTAGTTTGCCCCTCTGATCTTCCTGTTTGCCCCGCTGATCTTTTATGTTTTTTCTGCTAATCTTAATGTCTCCCCCGCTGATCTTTCATGTTTGTCCGGTTCAATTTCATGTTTGTCCCGTTGAATGTCTAGGTTCCCTTTCATATATGGGGTTTTGGTATATACATATTGCGATAAAAATGGAGGGGTATTACATAATCCGATGAACATAATATATTCCAAATAAAACATCATTGTGAGGCATAGCAAGCATAATCGGATTGGAGAAAGAACTCGGAATGAAATGTACATACTTGGAAATTTTCTGCATACTCGCCGAAAGTGCAAGTTTCGATGTATAGCATACTCTGTAATTTTAGTAGATAATGAAATGAACTTTATACTGTCCCACAATATTTTCAGTTTGTCTCGATATACTCGTCAATCAAGTTCAATGCACATGGAACTCGATGCTTGGCAATTGCTCTAGATCAAGTTCAATGTCTCGATATTACACATTGTATGGATTCTATACACAATGATGCAACCACTGTAGGGTACTTCCTTCTCTGTTTTCTTTAAGCCATGTTTCATTATGCCCATCAATCAAGTTCAATGTACATGGAACTCAATGCAAAGATTTTGGCCCGCTCATTCTTATGCTTGACCCGCTCAATGCCCATCAGTCAAGAAGGAAAAAAGAAAAAAAGAAAAAGAAAGAAAAAGAAAAAGTTGTGGTGGATATTTTGGACTATTGGCTAAGTAGTTTAGTAAGAAGCATTTATGAAATATTTTCTCCTCACGAAAATGCTTAAAGAAGTCATTGGTTACATTATTTCCCATTATCAAGGTGCTTTTTCTTATTGTGGGAAGAAAAATCATGGATGACATTGCTAATGTAACAACAAAGGCCTACCGAGTGTGGTAGAGCCTATAGGGTCAATCTCGGAGTCACCACTAGTCTTTCATGTGTAGTTCAAGGAAAGGCTATAGTCCTTGTTTATAGCCCGAAAATCAAATTGTAAGAATCCCTCCAATTTCTAGAAGATAGACTCCGCAAAGGTCTTTTCACCAAAATCTTGGGTAAGGACCACAATTATAGCTTAGGAAGGTGTTAGGCACCCTACTCTACCTACAATAACTTTGTTATGCCCTTCGTCAGCTAAACATGGCACCCATTGGAGTGACACTCGTATAGTACATCCAAAGTTCAAAAATTTCAGAAGTAGAGCACATACCAGCCAGCTCCAAAACCAATATGTATTGGTATGTTATTGGCAGATGCACAACACTTGTTGGGTGTATGGTGTGAATTTGGACTGTTTTAGTCCTCTACCTTTGACACATATGATAAAGTAATCAATCTTCCAAAGATATCAGTATGTATTGGCTTGATATGTATAGGCCGAGATTTTGAACCATGGTCATATCCTTTGACAACCTAGAAAAGTAATTGACAGTACATTCTTTTATCAATCCTGGAGAGGAACTACAATTTTCTTATCATATTCCTTCTCTTCCCCTAAGGTTGTGGTTTCTGTTTCTGCTGTTGACTAATTAATGCCCTTGTATTGTGCTTTTCATATTAGTGGTAAAGAGTTTTCCACGCCTAGAGAATTCACCATAGAATGAGCTTTTGGCGGTGGCTAAAGAACAGTGATTGTACGTGTACTATGACAATATGTATGAATACAATATATTCTATACATTCTTCCTCCCCAACCCGTTTCCATATAATTGCATGTGTGGATCTCCTCTCAAGCAATCATCGTACGCCGGCTGGTGCGGATCTCATTTCTGGTTTCTTTCCTTCTACCTTGTTGAATTTATATTGCAAAGTGGTGATGATCCTTCAATCACTGTTTCTCCTTTAATAATGTTTGGAAATTTTGTTCTTTTTGGTGAGCACATGTGATTGGAATCTCAATTGCTGGGATGTCAACATTTTTTTAATTCAAACTTTTTGGGTTATTTTTATTGTAAGGTTTTCAATTTGGGTATGAGTGTCAATGTACATGCTTATTTCTGTACAACTGGTTTTTGAGGAATCATTGGATCAACAGTTAATTCTGCTGATCTTTCTCCTTCCTTTTTCTTTTTTTTTTTTTAGTTGTAGGGTTGGGTTGTATTTTTTTGCACTCTGATTTCAACAAGTGTGAAGGTTAGAACTGTTTAACCAGTCTGATTTTGGGATTATTACTCGACATGAGTAATTTTGGTCTAGATCCAGTTAAAACACTAGCTTTGTGGATTTATAAGAAATTATTTTGCGGCAAAGCATTTGGCACTGATTATCTATGATCAAAATAGTAATGGCTACATATGCATATAGATGAATTGTATATCTATATATTCAGTACAGTTTTTACACAAATTACAAGTGCATAGGGATACCATGCACGTACAACTGTAAATTCATACACATATATTTGTTTGTAGACAAATGTCTTTATTTATGTTTATAGTAGTCCATGCACCAAGAATCCCCAAATGTCTTTATTTATGTTTCCCCCGCTGTTTTTCTAGTTTGCCCCGCTGTTTTTCATGTTTCCCCCGTTATTTTTCTAGTTTGCCTCGCTGTTTTTTATATTTTTCTCGCAGTTTTTCTAGTTTCCCCGGTTGTTTCCATGTTTCCCCCACTGTTTTTCATATTTCCCTCGCTGTTTTTCTAGTTTCCCCCGCTATTTTTCTAGTTTACCCCGCTATTTTTCATGTTTTCCCGTTGTTTTTCATGTTTTCCCTGCTGTTTTTCTAGTTTATCCCGCTGTTTTTTATGTTTCCTCCGCTATTTTTCTAGTTTGCCCGGCTGTTTTTCATGTTTCCCCCGTCGTTTTTCATATTTCCTCTAGCTGAAGTGCAGAGACGAGCACTGACGGACGGTCCGTCGATGGGAATTCAAGTGGGGCCCACTCTGATGTTTGTGAGAAATCCTCCCCATCTAAGTTCATTCATAGGGTCACAAGGACCTGGATGAAGAGGAAAAACAAATTTCATAATGCTCCAAAACTTCTGTAACCCTTAAAACGGTTTCAATGGTATACGTTCAATTCCCCATTGCTTTTACAGTGTGGTCCACTTGATAGTTAGATCTATCTTATTTTTCATCTCAAGCCTTAATATGAGCTCATCAGATAGATGGTTCAATTCCCCATTGCCTTTTACAGACGTTCAATTCTCCATTGCCTTTTACAAACGTTCAATCCATTTCTTTGTCTATTTATTTAACAAGCATATCTCCTAAAGTAGAATGATATACTTAACATACTACATATGATTTTAGGGTAGGAGAAGCTACATACATTCAATGTGGGCTCAAATGAGTTTACTTAGTACAATGGGAGCGTACTGACTAACTCAGTACGCAATCCGATTACGCTTGCTATGCCCCACAATGATGTTTTATTTGTAATACAACATTTCATCGAGTATCCATAAGGATCCAAACTAGAATGATTTACTCAACTTACCACATATGATTTTGGGTCAGGAGAAGCTAATTTAGCCAACCAACCTAGTTATTTTTCAAGATTTCATCAGGTCGATGGTCGAAAATCCATTTCATTTAGCCAACCAACCTAGTTATTTAACAAGGATATCTCTTAAACTAGAATGATTTTTTTTTCTTTTTTTTTTTACATACACCCCCATGCACTCACACTAATGGAATTTCGCCATAGGTTTATGTTTAAAAGAACATGTATCAACAATCCCATGGATCTTAAAACAATCCACTAACATCACCATTATTACCTTAAAATTGATCCCATCCCTTGGTTGGATGGATTGAAAGGTAAAATACCGGGATATGCCGCTGTTTTTCTAGTTTGCCCCATTGGATTTTCAACCATCGACCCAATGAAATCTTGAAAAATAACTAAGTTGGTTGGCTAAATTAGCTTCTCCTACCCCACAATCATATGTGATACGTTAAGTAAATCATTCTAGTTTGGATCCTTACTCTTGCTCGGGTGGTACTCTTACGAGTTTCAATGCCCAGTTAAGCGTTCGAGTATCCATAGGTGGTGAAATTCTACTAGTGTGAGTGTGTGGGGTTGTGTGTGCGTGTGTAAAAAAATAAATAAATAAAATAAAAAAATCATTCTATTTTAGGAGATATGCTTGTTAAATACATAAATAAAGAAATGAATTAAAAGATAGAAAAATATTTTTATATGCTTATATATACATATTTACATAATTATGTATTAGAGAAAAATGTAAGGGAGAAAAAGTTCTCCCTGAAAAAAATAAAAATAAAAATCTACCAGATTGCGACGGCCGAACCCGGCGGCACTTCCGCAGTAGCCCCTGTTTGGTTTTTTTTTAATATGTTGCTTTTGTGGTTCCCATCATGAGGTTTGTGTTAATCCAAACCGTCCATCTATTTGGCAAGCTCATATTAAGGGTTGAGAAAAAAATAAGATAGATCTAACTATCAAGTGGACCACACTGTAAAAGGCAGTGGGGGAATTGAACGTTTACCATTGAAACCCTTTTAGGGGTTACAGAAGTTTTGGATCATTATGAAATTTGTTTTTCCTCTTCATCCAGGTCTTTATGACCCTATGAATGAACTTAGATGGGGAGGATTTCTCACAAACATCACAGTGGGCCCAACTTAGACGGGGGAGGATTTCTAATGGTTGATGCTCATTCAACCATGTTTCTGTAATGTGGTACACTTAAGATTTGGATATACTCATTTTTTGTCTCACACCATAAAATGATCCAAAAAAATATATGGACGGCATGGATGAAAAGCATACATCATGGTGGGGACCACAGACCACCAAAGATCTGCCATTGGCGGGTGGCAGGCGGAGTAGTGAATCCGTTTTTGTGAAAAGGAGGGGTATTTTCATCCTGGAAGTTGTTGTCCGTACGAGGAGGTCTAAGTGGGTATGTCAAGTTTGTATTGCTTCAAGAATATCCATGGATAAAAGGTGGGGTCCACAGTTGTAAATTTCCCCTGAAAAATCAATATGAACCCTAATCCATTAGCCATGTGGAAGGGATAAGATTGATCTTGGCCGTAGATCATGATGAACATACGTCTAACATGGATAACATGATACGCCATTGTGTTTAGTGCCACCTTAAACTTCTTTTAGGCAAAATAAAAGATAATCATTTCAAGTTCATTTATGATGGTGTGATCCCTGCTCCCAACTCAACATATATGGTTCCACTATTTTGCCCATGTCAGACATTTTAATGTGAATTGGGCCACATCTCTCTACGGCTAACTCAAACAATCATGTATTAAATATGAAGTAGAATCACACTGATTACACTACATTAAGCACGCATAGATTAGAGATAATCCATTTCCTATTTTACCATCAAAAAAAGAAATTAAAACAGGCTTTACGCTCTTTTATTGTGATGGCGAAAGCATGATTATAATTTAGCTAAAAATTCTATTTATCACTTACATACTCAACATAATGATGCATGTCATCATAATTTATTCGACATGTGCTTGAGTAAGGGGGCGTGACTTTGGAGAAAATTTACATGAGTGTAAATTCGGCTGACATGGTTATGAAGGTGGTTCCTACAAAGAAGTTCAATTTATGTGTAACTTCTCTGTGTTTGGCGAAAGCATAAATGGAAGATGGAGTGTGCACGAGAAACGATGGTGGATCCATGATGCAAAGTGGAATTAGAGATTGAGGAAAAAAGTTATGAATATCGAAGACATGGTGAAGATTGTTGTTAATGTCTTAAATTTGTAAAAAACAGGGTCTGTCGATGTCATCGAAAAAATTTAGAAAATTCATATTTTGTCGCTGGAACGTTTTGGTGTTTTACTCGATGTCAAATGTCATCAATGGTGTTCGATGCCATCAACAGATTGTTGATGTCGTCGAAGTCCCATTGAGTGCGCGCAGAATTGTGTAGGTGCTGGATTTGTTCCATATTCTGATTGTGATATTATGTGATGCTATATATATTGGGTGTAATTGGGATTTAAATACCAAGAGAGGTGTTTTAGTTTTTCTAAAATTTGTTTCTAAAGGGTTTCAAGGGCAGAGCTTGGGCTTGAGGAGTAGATTTGAGGCTTGTTCGGATTGGTAATCTCTATCTCTTATAATTTCTGCTTTTGTAGTGTTTTATTGTCATTTTGTGCCGTGGTTTTTTTTCAAAAGAAATTTTCCACATAAAATTAAGATTGTTTGTGTTTGGACTTGGTTTTGTGATTGGTAGTACTTTGCTTGATCCATCTCTGTGTGCTTCCGTGGTTTCCCAATATTAAATACCTTCCTGCAAATTTATTTTAAAGCCTTCGACAACTAAAAGTCCCACAAACCATATAAAGCCATCTAGAATATTTCGTCCTAACAAGGGATCTCTCCTCTCCTATTCTCATTGCAAACCTTACATGGAAATTACCTTTCTTAGCCCCAGTAATCAATCAGATTTCTTTTTAAAGGCATTTATGCAGTGTTTGGTTCATGACTTTAGCCCAGCTTAATTAGTTAGGATAATGTTTTGATGATGACAATAATGAGAACTTGTTAATGGGGTTGGGATTGGTCTGATCCGAGGTCTGTCCAAGCCCGGGCCAGGACTGTGACGCTCCAAAACAAACAGGCCTGACCAAGCGCCTGATGATGATGCATTGCCAGAGCCTGAGCCCAGATACCCACCTTTTGATGAAATATCTAGGCTGTTCATTGAGTGTGCCCCATCGTTTATGATATGTGAGAACAGCACCCTTGAAATACTAGACAGGCTGGCCAGGTACACAGGCTCTTAAATGAAGCCTGGGCTCGGGCTGCTAATTAAACCTGCTTAAATTTAGGCTCAGGCCTGGTTTTTCATCCCAAGCCCAGCCTGAAGTAGGCTAGACCCAAATGACCAACAGGCTAGCCCAAATACCAAAAGCCATGCATTACTTCTCTCGTGGCCTCGGCAAAATGCAAATATGCAACCTTAACTTGTAATGGCTTTCGTCGATGAAAGCAACTAGGGCTAGCAATGTTTGGGTTGGCGCTTGTGCCTGATGACCGGGCCAGCTCTTTTCTTGGGTTTGGGCTGCAATTATTGGTTTATGATTTGAGTTGGGCTTGGACTGACCACCCCACCTGAATAACCCACTAAACAAAAAAGGTTTATTTAATCCCCAAGCAACTATATACTATAAATGGATCATCAAATAAATAAAAAGGGCTCCATCCTAATCACTTTTATTTGGGGCCATTAAACAAATGATTCACGGGTTGCCTGAAAAGCTCAGGTTTGAATTCTTTAGTTTAAACAGGCCGGGTCCAGGCCTGCCATAACGCGGATTTAGAAACCGTGATGTCCAGATATCTTACGTCCAAACATAGACGTGGTGTTCCCAGTGATTTTGTGCTGTAGAAATGATTAAGTCCTTTGTATGTGCTAAGATTAGGTTAAACGGTCGGGTCAGTTTAGGCCCGGCCCAGCCTGATACTAAGGTCCAAGGCTCGAGCCTGGCCTGAGCCCGGATAAGAACCCACGACCTCCAATCCAAATTAGGAATTTCCTTTGCAGTTTTATTTTTGTTATCACGTAAATATCTTAAATGTGCATTAATAATCCAAATATTTTTATTTATATAACTGAGTCAAGTCAACTTCAACCTGATTCAGTCTTCGAGTTGACTTGAATTATGCTAAAAACTACCATCCAAATCCACGATCCACGACAAGATAAATGAAGTAGAGGTAAAACCAGATTAAACTAAGTAAAATTGGATAAAGCCAACCAAATTCCTTCAGGCAGTTCAAAGAAGGATCCACTTCTATCTTTTCTCCTTGGTTTCATCTCAAATCTCATAAAGAAAGTCTCCTTATTACAATGTAAATAAACTATTTATACTAACCAAAAATCTAATCAATCTAAGCCATCAAATCAAAAACTTTTTCCAATCATAGCCATCCAAATATTAGAGTAAAGTAGCAGTACCAAAAACATCCATAGGAGAAATAGTGATGTAGATAATGTTACTGATACGTTCCTAGCATGGTTGGGCCAAAAGAAGGTGTATCATAAATTGACTGTAACTTTTGATCCGGGTACCGTTACGGTGCGCATAACTTATCAATTTTTATTGAAATGGGCCATCCAAGGTGAACTGACCCACAAAGTGGGTTGCATCTATCTTTTTCTTAAGAAAAACGCACTTTCAACTCGAAAACAATTTTTAGGAAAAATTACTATTTTTAATAATTCTGAATTTTTTTATGTTTTTTTATTTTTAAAATTTTAGATTTTCTTTCTTTTTAAAAATAACTTGTAATTATGTTAGGCTCTTTTGGTAAAAGTTTATTTGAAATTTTTATTTTTATAAATTAAGTTTTAGAAGAGTTTTATTAGAATTAGGATTTTTATTAGAGTTAGAATTTTTTATTTTTTTTTGGTAATTACAATTCTTTTTTCTATATTAATGGTGTAACCAGGACAACTCATCAATAAAATTATTTCGAATATTTTAGAATTACTTTTATTTTCTTTTCCTAGTAGATTTGAGGTTTCTCTGTGAGAGTCCAGAGAAGTTTCGTGGATTCGAAATAGTTATCCCTAAGGAAAGCGGTGCTCGACCTCGCATCCTTCCTACATCAAATAGGCTTGAATAGGAATTTACCTTAGTAATGGAAATCTAATTTCCACCCGCTAGTGGTGCCCACAAAACATTTCTATTTATATAGCAATTTGATTTGAGGAGTGGACAAAGTCTTCCTTCCATGATGTTTGTGCTTACAGACTGCCCTTTGATCCCCATGTTGCAACTCTTGATGATAAAGATCCATCCAGATAAAAGCTGTGCAAATTCGTCTCGTTTATTGGTTGTTTCTACGCATGTGGCCCTTTTTGGGTCGCCGAATCTCTCTTCGTGGATGTTGATCAACGTTTGAATAATGATGCAAAGTGTTTTGAACCCATTTATTTATGCATCACACTTCCCCAACATAGCCTAAGTTGTTACATGTATTTTAAAAATATAAAGAGATGTATTGGAAAAACAAAAGCTAGCTATAATTTCAACATAAGTTCATCTAGGTTCCATTCAAGGGAAGCTTTATGGCAAAGTACAATTCACGTCCATTTTTGCAATGGACATGCTTGATTGGAAGGAATGCAAGAGCGCCTGAAAAAACATAAGAGTGGTGAGCACGGGCTCTATGAGAGTAAAGCTAGCAATTTTGAACAAACGCACATCCAAACGTCTGATTTGGAGGAGAGATTTTTTAATGCCATTTTTGTAGGAGAGGATAGGTGGCTGAATTGTAGGAAGAAGAGAGAAACACCAAATTTTTATTACAGGAGAGAATTGCATCTTGTTTTTGTAGGGAGATTGCTTGCAGATTTACAGGAATGAGGACATCTGGTTATTAGCATTGCAATACTCGCAGGGTACCGTATGAAGCATGGGTGCATTACACATGTTGACCCTAGAAAGTTGGTGTAAGATGTCATTTAGACCCGCTCTTAATATGCACCGGCACATAAGTCAAGCGAGGAGAATAGATATAACACGTTCATCATGTTGACGTGACTGTGCATATAGTTAGCATACCATTGTTTGAGAGTCTTCTAGATTATGGAGGCTCGATCTAGAGTGGGTTGCAGACATTTTCATGCACAAGATGGATCAGAAAAGGCTCGGTCGACGATAAAGGTGATCTGAACCATCAAAACTTAAATCAAACATATCTCGCAAACTGGAATGAGCTATTGAACCTACTATATATGATTTCGGGATAGGACGAGCTACTTTAGCCACCCAACCTGGCATACCACGCCAAATTCTCGAAATACCATCGGATCGACGGTCGAAATTCTGTTTTAATTTCATTTTTATTATTTATAGTAAGTTTTCATTTAAGTCTTCTTCCATTGGGCTTTAAGAGTTGTGCCCAATATTAGAATAATTAGAACATTATGGTTCGGCCAAATAGGACACTTACTATTTTTGGCTGAAAACCATGCGCACTAGTAGACATCACGACCGTCTATATTTAGTAAGTTTACTATTTATAGAAAGTCACGATTTCTAGGAATTTACTATTTATAGTAAGGTGAGGTCAACCATGAATGGTTCGAATCAATGAAAGGTGACCTAGATGTATCGTGGCTGTAGCAGTAGGTGCGATCTATATGTTAGACCAGCCTTCTCTCTTTAAGGAAAAAAAAAAAAGGAAAATTAGAAAAAAAGAAAAAAGAAATGGAAATAAAAATCAGAAGAAGGAGAGTGCACAGGCTCCTCACAGATAACCTTCGTTCCTATTGGTATATTTATATAGAGGGGACTTCTAGTAACAGGAACATATAAAAATTATTTGTCCTAGACTCGCCTACGGTTGCGGAAATATAGAGAGATGCTCTAGTGTGTTTAGAGCACTTGGGAGACGAAGTGTGATAAAGATTGGTCCGTGTGTGTGTCTATATATATATATAAAATCTAATATTTGGATAAATTCACTATTTTATTTATTGGTTTTATTCTTTCTTCTATGGGGTAAAATAGGATGTTCCAAGTTACATCCCTTCACTTGAACAGCTCATTTCTAAGCCATGGATGGGATGGTTATGATTTCCTGATCAAATAAATTTGTTAGGACATTTTGTTTAAACATTTTAACTGTATATAAAAGGCCGTTAATCACATGGTGACCACTGGTCGATTGATGATATGTTTGCATGGTAGCCAATGGAATGTGGTTTGGATTTAATGAACAATTTCGATCAATGAATTGGGCTATCCAAGTGTCGGAATGCAAATAGTAATACTACTGCAATTAACTTATAGTGCTTATATAATACACATCCATACGTATGGCTCAGTGGTGGATAGTGTGTTTCAACACTGAGTTTATGGGTTCAGTGCCTCCGTGGGGTGAGTAAAAAAACATATATCTATATGGTTCGCGCGCGCGTGCGCACACACACACACACACACACACACACACACACATATATATATATATATATATATATATGAACACACGCGTGATACACAGTGTTGCGTTTCCATGTTGTGAAATATTTTGGAAAACCAAAAAATAAAAATAAAATAAAATATTTCATTTTAGCGTCAGGCTGAATCACATTCGAATACACTGTCCTTAAAGCGTGATTCGCCTCCTTATCAATTGCTAATGGGTCACAGGCGAATTGCTTCCAAGATGAGACAAGTCTTCTATTTACATCATGTGCGTAACAATCATGAAGGGTCAAGCTCTGTAGGCCCCATGACAATGTGTGATGGACATTCATGCTGTGCATTTGATAGGTCTCCTCGAAGTTATGAAACATGCCAAAAATCAGTTGTATCTGGAACTCAAGTAGGCCACAGCATCTGTAATCAAGAAAGATTATAACTAAAATATCTAAAATCAGTTGGTGGGGTCAACCTGAGTTTTGGAATGGCCTAAAATTTAATGTGACCCCTCAACCAAGTGGGACACATACAATGGATTGGTTAAATGTCTAAACCACATCTCATTCGGCCTTATATACGATCAAGGATATTTTAATCGGCAGGCATCCATTCTCGGTGGTTGTCTGCCCACCTAAGTCATGAAACATGTCGATGATTCAATCTTCCTGGAAGATTTGCCATTAAAGTAGGCTGAGGGCCTGAAGAATCCTCCTAGGTCACTAACAATAGAGGGAGGGAGGGAGAGAGACTTTTGAAGTCTACGATCGCTATCTGAAGTCAAGCCACCCTTGTTGTATTTTGTCCACGATCATAATCTGAAGTCAAGCCGCCCTTATTTAATTTAATTAATTAATTAATTTTTTATTTTATTTTATTTTATTTTAAGTCATCTGCCTTCGGAGAAAGTCATTGCAACCCATGTGGGCCAGAGGAGCCAGTAATGGCTCAGAGAACTTGTGTCCTTACCAACTCAACTTTCTGGCTGGTAGCTATTTATGCTCTGTTCTTTTCTACCTTCAATGCTGAGGAAAAGATTGGCATCATTCGTCCCACAAAATATCTAATCAAGATAAATTACCCTTTGAAAATGTGGTTACTAAGAAGTTTGGAAATACTTGTGAGAGCAATTGACGCAGGGATGAATGTGATGAGGTCGATCATTGTCTTCCTCAAGGATAACTACTCTGAATCGACGGTGCTTCTCTGGACTCCTCATAGAGACTTCGAATCTACAAGAAAAAAAAAATAGAAAATAGAAAATAAATTCTATAAAATTCGTAATTTGATTTATATCTGAAATAAATGAGTCTACAAGCCTTTAAATAGGGATACTAAGCCATGGAAGAAGTTTCGGAATTAAACTACAACTAAAACTTCTAAAAATCGCAACTTACTATAAATAGTAAACTTTCTATAAGACAGTCGTGATGTCTACTAGTGCACGTGGTTTTTGGCCAAGAATAGTAAGTGTCCTATTTGGCAGCCAAACCATGATGTTCTCCTAATTATTCTATGCACTTTTCATGTTGGGCTCAACTCCTAAAGCCCAACGGATGAAGAGTTATACTCAAACTAAAACTTATTATAAATAGTAAAAAAGAAATTAAAACAGGATTTCAACCATCGATCTGGTGGTATTTCACAAATTCAGCGTGGGAAACCTGGTTGGCTAAAGTAGCTCGTCCTACCCAAAATCATATGTGGTACGTCCAATAGCTCATTCCGGTTTGCGAGATACATCCGTTTTAAGTTCTGACAGTCCGGATCATCTCCACTTCCGATTGGGCTTTTCTGATCCATCTTGGCCATGAAACTGTCTACAACCCGCTCTACATCAGCAATCAGTCCATTTGTAAGATCTTTTCTCGAGACAGATGGGTGATCTGCATTAAGGTGGAACCAATAAGCCATTCCAATTCATTTGGCATCATAACAACCTGATTGGTGTAACAGAATGTGTCGAGCCTGTTGGAAAAGTTGACATACAGTTCAGACTTAGTCCACTGTTGTGGCCCACCTGAACATCTATTTGATGGACGTCATTTTTCAGCGGAGGTATGGTCGTGTTGTGATGCTTCAGGTGGACAATTTGGATCCAATGCACACATGATGCATTCACATGGGTGTAGGCTGCAAGTAAATCACAACTAAAACCTCTAAATGATAAATGGACAGCATTCAAACATGCGCTTTGTCTTTCAGAACTCTTCACATCATTTTCTGATTGGAGAATTAGGTATTTACCTTGAACTTCAATCAATGGAAGTTCCTCATTATCTTCTCTTCAACACGTGCATTTCTATCATGAAGAATTCATATGAAAAACATAAGTTTCCCAAAGCATAACTTTTAGGGCCTTATCAATTATTCTACCAGAATGCAAAGTAAACAGATATTCATTGCTAAATAAGAGTCCTCTTACTAGGTTTGGGACTGTTGGAACAGACATGTATAACAAGAAATGCACTGTCATGAACATTACAAGAAAGTTGAGAAGATAACAGCACGCACACTAGCACTATTCTTCTGATACTAAAAGCATCCTATTGTTCTAATGATCTAGGCTGTGTTTGGATTCTCAATTGAACTGAACTGCAATTCACTCAATTCATTATGGAGAAATGGCCAAAGCGGATACCACTGTTTTAATTCATAATGAGGAGCAAACCCCTAATTGAAATTTCAAGCATTTCAAGCTGTTACTGAAACAACACTAATCTCAATTTGAGGTGAATCCTTCACTATGAATAAAATGTGGTAAATTACTCTGTTGAATTGAATTGTAATCATTATTACAATTCTATTCAATTGAATGTCCAAATGCAGCCCTAATTCATTAAATAATCTAACCGTATATTCAAAATATTGTGAGAGTGAATCAAACAGCTGAATAGTTTGATTTTCATTAGGCGCTTGTAGTAGCTTCATAGTCTTCCTTAGGCACCCGTTGCGGAGAAGACAGAAAAGGCTTGGGTGGCATTTGTGGAAGTTCCGCACTTCCTTCTAGCATCTCGACAACTTTGCTCATTGAAGGACGATCGGTAGGCTTCATTTGTATGCACCACAGTGCAATTATAATAAACTTCTTTGCCAGTATCTTTTCATCCTCTGTAGCATCCTCCAATTCCACATTTCCACCTTGCTCGAGACGATCATAAATCCATGACGGGAAGTAGATTTGGCTCGATTTGTCTGCAAAAGCATTTAGATTCTTCCTCCTCCCCGCAATTTCCATCAACAACATTCCAAAACTGTAAACATCAGACTTGTAGGACACACCTCCTATGTTATGGTAAAAGAGTTCAGGTGCCATGTACCCTATCGTGCCCCTGGCAGCTGTGACCGATACAATGCTATCATCTGTTGGAAAGAATTTTGCGAGACCAAAGTCTGAAACTTTGGGTATGAAGTCCTTGTCGAGAAGAATGTTGTGAGGTTTGATGTCGAAATGTAGAATCTGCATGTCGCAGCCTCGATGCAGATACTCGATCCCACGAGCTATTCCTAATGCGATCTCGTGTAGCTTCTCCCAACTCAAAGGGCTGGCTGTCCCTTCTTGTGAGAAAATGTGCTTGTCTAGAGATCCATTTGGCATGAAGTCATAGATGAGAGCCCTTTTAGATCCCTCCGCGCAGAATCCTATCAGTTGCACTATATTGACATGATGAATCCTTCCGATGGTGGCAACTTCATTGATGAAATCCTGCCCATCGCCCTTCGATTTAGCCAACATCTTTACCGCGACAAGATGACCATTTGGAAGCTTCCCTTTGTAAACAGAGCCAAAGCCTCCTTGTCCTAATTTTTCTTTGAATCGGTTTGTCATCATAAGAATACCCCAGTATGAGTATCTCTTAGGAATGTGAGTCTTGTAGTTACTTAAAAACGCTTCGATCGTCTCATCCATCGACAAATGCCTCCTTCTTACCTTGTAGATCAAATAGATAGCTAGGCAAAATATCCCAATCGAAGTTCTTGCGATCATAATGCGTTCTTCACAAAGAGAAAAGACAACAAAACTCTTTTATCAGAGACTAGCAAAGGCATCATTCATTCAAACCTTAACATTTTTAGACAATCTTACCTATAACTGGGATCCAGTCGTGGCGAAAATGACCTGCCCAAAAATCACGAGGAGGAAACAAAATCAATAATCATTTCATATACATGATAAAACCAAAAGCTCTTCCACGTTTCGGCAACAAAAGAAGTGCAAGAAGAAATGGGTGTTTGGAGGATCTTTACCTTGTATGAAGTAACGTACTCCTTTGAAGAAGCCTGCAAAGTCCGAGGGGAAACTGTATTAGCATGAAAAACATGGCATTTCACTCAAGTTCGTTTTCCTTCTGTTGCAACAAAAGATCACAGCATGTAGAAGGGTGCAGGTATTTTCTTACACTGTGTGGCATTGTTGCAGTTTAAAGCCTAAGAAAACCTGATATCACTAACTCTGCCTCGATAAAAGAAAACATAGAAGAAGAATAAAAACATGACAAAGATGATGGACAGAGTGGGTTGGATGCAACAATCAATATGTAGAAAACAGTAGTTTTTCTTCTTTTTACTCCTGTATATAAACAATAATTAATTCACAATGGGAGAGAGATGTGTGCTCTGCCGTGCTGCTGAAACTATCATTACCGGCTAGAGCTAGCACTTTGGTTTTGGATCCCAGCCCAATTCATGTCGGATTTGGGCCTGTAATAAAGGCTCATGAGTCAAGTATGGATGTTTTGTGAGTTGTCCGCTGAGGGCTCAATGGGGCTTGAAATCAAAGGTCTAAATACCAAATATGGTGGGAAGCTGAGAAAGCCGGTGGTACACGTTCATTTATACTTCTGAAAACTGAAATGACAACATTCGTAGCATCTCCTGTCACATGCTCTACCTGTTTTCCTATCACCGCGTAAACAAGAAACGATAAAGACCAACAAACAGCTTGAAGTATGGATCTTTTGAGAAAGAATTATCTCAATAAACATGCTCTAATTATTTCTTTTATAGTTTTAAAAGTTTAATACAAACTATTCATTACCAGATATTATAAATGATCTAAAATAGAAATGAGATTGCATGTTCCTCTGATTAACCCATTACAATTTATTAGTAGAAGATCATAAATGTGAGCATAGTTCTAAAACCCGAGAACTATTCAATGTCCAAACAGGTTGGGTCCACTCGATAACTCAATCGAGTTTCGTACTTGACTCAACTTGGTATTTAATAATTAAATTAGCAATATTTTGGATAGTGCTAGACATTTCGGATATTTATATAAAGAGTCTTATAAAATTATCTATAAAAAATAGCTCCAAAGCCTAGGTTTCGTAATTATACACTGATGCTTTCTTTGCGACTTTAAACAGAATGCCCTGTTTGGGTGCCAGCTAAAAATAAGTTTATATCATTAGGTAATAGTAATTATTATTAGAGAATCATTGTTCATATAAATTGTACAATCGTCTAAGATTATTTAATCCCTACTAGAAAAAAATAAAAACACACAAGAAAAAAAAAAGATATCTAATATGAAACAGAACTGCATTTCCTAAATTCCGAATGCATGCCTAGAAGTGGATAAACGGGTACTCACACTGAGGCGATTTGGTGAATGGGACACACTCATTATCTAAAGTATATTCACCCCATGTTATGCGAAAACCCGTCAGCAATGTATTGTGAATTTCAAGATAGGATTTATTCTGAAGCCTTTCAACCTGTGCCGGGACAGCTGCTACTTTTTCGCAAGAGAAGTGGAGATCAGACACTAACAAGCTGCCAATGAGGACATATAGAAATGAACCAGTTGATGTGTTGAAGCAAGGGAGAGCAGACATATACGAAGGATCGTCTACTGATTCGGAACAATTCACAAAAAATAAAGCATTTTCCGAGGGGAGAAGCAAGTTCCAGTCGAAAAAGGTGTTAAACTCGATAAAGGATTCAGCGGTCAAAAAGAAATCTTGAGGTAGGGAAGAACAACTATTTCTTTGTAAACCGGCATCGACGAGTTGGATCTCCTGTACTGCATATGATATCTCTTCAACGTAGTATTTATTTATACGGAAATACAGAACTGTCCGATTATTTTCACAGGAGAGCTCAAAGGGACCAGAGTTCCAACAGTTAGCAGGGTCGGTGTTTAAGCGGAATGGGTGGCTGATGTTGGTAATGACTCCACAAGAAGAAGGGTAACAGTCTTCTCCCTTGGCGTTACAAGCTATAACGAAGATGAAAACAAAGGCTAACACTTTCTTGATCATGGTATGTTTGCGAGAGAGAGAGAGAGAGAGAGAGAGAGTGTTTGTAAATGATACTCCAAAACCGTCCGGGGCTTTCCTTCTTTTTAATGGGTCGTTTGGGAACGCGGACGGAGACTACCGGTGCTATGTGAGTCCAGGTATGCGTTTTATCCATGCCGTTCATTCATTTTGTCCGATCATCTTATGGCATGAGCAGAAAATGAAAATAAAAATAAAAATGAGGCATATCCAAATCTCAAGCAGACTACACCACAAGGAAAAAGTAGTGATTGAACGCCCACCATTAAAAATTACTTGGCCATGAATGTTTTGGATCATGCTGAAATTTGTATCTTCCATTCATCTAGGTATGTGTGACCTATTGAACAGTTTAGTTGTAAAATAAAGTTACACTAGGCCCCGGGAAGTTTTTAATGGCTAATTTAATGACGGTTTTCCTGTGATGTGGTCCACTCAGATTTGAATCTGACGATTGGCTGGTGTACTGCACACCACCGATCGGCTGGTGTGTCGAGGGTAGGTCCTATCATAAGGTATGTGTGGTATTCAACTGTCGGTCTATTTAGATACGGCTCATTTTTAGTCTCCTGCTCTAAAATAATATTGCCAAATGGATTAACGGTGTCAATATAATAAATATATCGTTGTGGGACCATGTAACTTTGATCTCCTTCAAACCGCTTGTATAACTAGGAGCTCGAGGAGGGTCAGCGCTCGTCTTCACACGACATGTGCCCACACCAGCTGGGTGGGTTGTTGGTAGCTGCTCAAAAAATGAGCCGCCAAAATGGATGGTCTTTGTACCATATTTCTAGCTGTCCTTGGGAAATTAACTTGATTGGTATGAAGTTGATTGGCCAGTATACCACAAACCACCGACTTGGCCGGTGTGTGTACGTGTGGTGCAAAACGAGCACAGACACGGGAGCTCGAGGGAGATCAAAGTTACAAGGCCCCATTTTATTTATATATATATATATATATATATATATATATATATATATATATATATATATATATATATATATATATATATATATATACACGGAAACGCTCACCTACGAACTGGTTCGTACCACGTATGAACTTTTTTGAGAGATCCAAAATCTAAACTGTTCATGTGAAGCAGCACCTCGTGAAACCCCCCGGGCCTAAGTTTTACTCTGATCTAAAACTTTGATGGCCATGAAAAATGAAAACAATTTCCTCCCTTGATTTGCATTTCTCTTTTCTATGGCCCACCAGAATTTTAGATTAGGGTGAAATTTTGTGTTATAAGGTTTTATGGAATTTCGCATCACATAGACGGTTCAGATTAGACACCCATGGCACGTGTGCAAAGGCATAGGTGCGCAGGGGAGCATGACTCTCTCTCTCTCTCTCTATATATATATATATTAAAGCAAAGCCACAGATTTCATTGAATAGGGAAATGTACAGAATTTCAGGAGGGCCGAAACAAAAGACTGCGGACCACTCCTATCGCATTAAGGAAATTATGAACCAAAAAACCGGGACAGGGAGGAGGCAGCAGGGGAAAACCAGCTAAGGTCTTCTCACGGATCCCAGGCCTGAGTTATCAAGAAGAAGCACTCCTCTAATTGGTAAAGGGAGATCGGAGCTACGCCAGTAGATTGTGTCGGGGCACCCATCGCTTGCCATCCTTGCTAAAGGGTTTGCCACCGTGTTGCCTTCACGGAAACTGTGGTCGAAGAGGAGGCTCAGAGAATTTCGCATAGAGATAATAGCACCCATTATATACCAAATGTTCCAAGGAAAGGCTGCGGCCGAGTCCTTTGCCGCATTGACTGTAGTGGTTGAGTCAGATTCTGCAATGACGTTTGATAAGCCCAAATTCAAATATAAAGATAGGGTGTCGAGCATAACCCGAGCCTCTGCCTCCGTGTTCGAAACAATGCCATATTGGCGGGAAAAAACAAAGATCAGATTGCCAGAATGATCCCTGCAGGCGCCTCCACCACCACTAATTCCAGGGTTGTTCCTTGAGGATCCATCAGTATTAAGTTTCAGCCAGCCAAAGGGCAGCTTAGTCCACATTACAAAGCGGGGGGGGGGCTGCTGGCAAGAGGGGGGTAGCAATCTTCAAGGTCTGAAGGATGGAGCAATCAGCGGAGGTGATCCTGGGGTCAATTGGCATGATCATTTATTATATCCACAATGTTTGTCCATTTGGCTTGATCATTTTAGAGCTTGATCTAAAAAATGAGTTATATCTGAAGCTCAAGTAGAACACACCATAAATAGAAGTGGGAACAATGATTCTCACATTAACTTCAATGACCCCCAAAACGATTTTAATGGTAGACGTTCAATCTTACTAGCGATGCATTCTTATAGTTGCTTCCAGTGAACGATTATGAGTTTTTCCTTTTGTCTGATTTCACTAATATACTAAAAAGTCTTTTCTTAGGGAAGGCACAAAGCAACGATTTTCGAAGGAAGAACCCCACCATTCGATTATCGCCTGATCATTATAAAATTCTGCATGTGGTTTAGTAAGCGATCGATCTTCTCAAAATCTGGTTGTATACATTCAAATTGGAAGTATTTACTTATTTCGGCGCTTGGTGTCAAAGTTGATCGGTTTGAATCGAGCTATTATATCAATTCTGGCACACCTGCACATGTTACATGTGATATAAATAAACTAGAGCACTAATATTTTTGGCACACTCGATAGGACAACAAACTACTAACTTGCCATAAATATTCATTGTGCAACAGTTGTGTAACAATTTTAGCAAATGCCATTATTTTTGGCATGCCCGGTGAGACTAAAAAAACTACTTGGTTGTCATCGACATTCATTTTTGCACCGACTATACAAAAAAAATGATTTTGGTACACAGGTATACTTATCAGTATAGTAATTTCTTGGAATCATAAGTTGAATGGGGTGGTCATAATGCTTTAATAGCCGCTACTAATGTTGTTGTAGCCAACAAGCCTCCTGCTCACGAGTAGGAGTTGCAAGGTTAACAGGTGCCTGAGTAAGGAAATTCGTCACTGGTGCCTATGTAACACTCCGGATTTTGGCCAATCTGGGATTAGACGTCCTTAGGCAATGGGTCAACTAAAACACCTGAAAAATCGCTTAGAACCCAATTCCATAGCCAAAGAAATCACGTAGGATTAATTCCTTTGAAAAATAAGTGTAAGTTAGCTAGCGCGACGCTGGAGTAGCTAGGAAATAGTCCCTGATCACTTTAAATACGTTCTACAAGACCCAAATTGAGTAGAACCAACGACTCTATAATACTCTATAACCTCGGACCCAACTCTAAGCAGGTTTGTTCTCTGGACCACTTTGAATCTTTGTATTGGATCTAGACCGCGCGTCGAAAGTCCGATACCTCCTATCTTAGACCGTTAGAACCGCCTAGCTGGACTTGACACTCATTCCGAAAATCAAGTCAAACCGATAATCACAGGCTATTTCATTGAGCCCGGACCGAAGAGAGTGCGAATAGGGACATAGTTGGAATTTCAAATTCAAATCTGGCACACGACTTGACGCGTCAATATTGAGCGTTCTGACCGTCAAAATTCATCCAGATTACACCCTTGGATCAGGAAAAATTTCTATTTTATATCATAAGACTTTCAGCCCTGATCTACGTGCGGTGACCGCTGAACTGAAACTGGTCCGCCACGTGCGATTTGCGGACCCAGCCGGACTGAAAACTTAATACGTGCTAGATCTGGTTCGCATGAGCTTAAGTCATATCGCATTCGACCAGGGGACCACCAGAAAACATCTTTTGAACCGAAACAGCCCCGAATTGGATATGCACTAAGTGAACTTTGTACCGGAGCCTATTTTGGGCGTTTTTAAGCTTATAAAAGGGGTTGAAGCCCTCACTCCTTTCTCCCATCTGAAATTGCAAAAAGCCCTAGATTGGGAGAGAGAAAAGGTGAGAGTTTGTGAGAGAGAGTGGGAGTGATTTTTCTGCCACCTGCTGCTGCTGCTGCACGTGCTTAGGCGACGCACTCCGATCACTTTCCCGGCGATTCCAACGCACTTCTAGGTAAGGAAAACCCTAATCACTTGCTGATTTGGAGATTTCTTCGATTCAAATAGAATAGTAGCTGATGTACATGTGTATCAGGTTGTCTGATCGCCGTAGACGAAGCGTATACGCTCCGTTCGAATCACTTCACCTATAAGGGAAAAGGTGCGGATTTTAGACGCTTTGATTGACTGTTTCCAAAGCTTTCAATGTCGTTTAATAGTAGATTCTCGACGGCAACGCTGTTTGACATGTACAACATGCTGTCTGTTTCCTGTTTCGTAAACCAACGAAGAATATGAGATTTAGGGCATTTTAGTCATTTGTAGGAAGTACTGTTTTCATGCATATTTTGCTGATGTGATTGACATGGCTTCTCGTCGCATTAGGATATTAGGAATGCGTGCATAATTAGTTTGGCGAAGAGATTCGCCTAAATGCGCACGTCGGGTCGACATACTACATGTAGACTTAAGTGTGTAGTGTAAGTGTTTGTATAAATGCTTGTATTAGTATGTATTGACTTAAATAGTGTTATGGATTAGTTTGAGATTGATTTCTCAATTAATATGCTGATGTGAATGATTTCCTACATGTTAGCCATATGTACGATTTCATTATATGTATGAAATGCATGTGCTTGATGATTCATTTAAGTGGTATGTTATAACATGTGCTTGATGATTTCCTTATGACTTAGTTTGAGATTGAATTCTCAATTAATACGCTGATGGTGATGATTTCCTATATGTTGGCGATATGCATAATTTCATTATATGTATGAAAGGCATGAGTTAGATGATTTACTTAAGTTGTACGTTATAACATGTGTTAACATGCTCACATGGTTGCATTTCATTTCCAATACTCTCACATGACTTGCTGATGTGATTCCACATGTTTGAGACTATACTTAGTCCAGGCAGTCGGTAACCGAGCGAATTCGTGGTTGGCTTATCTTTGCCACGAAGGACGCGTCGATGAACGCGAGTCGTGTTTGGAGTTGGCGACAGCGGTTAGGCCACGCGAAGTGTTTTACACACTTCATGTCGTTCGACTTGCGAGGCGCTCGTGCTAGTCGAGCCCGTCAAGTAACCCGACTGGCCATTGTATGTTCACCCTGCATGAGTCATAACTGCTTGAACCTAGGGTACTGAACTTACTATTGTAAACCCTGTTAACCATGGTACCTTGATCCACGAAGACTCATGAGTCGGGCATGGTGGTATGGGACACCGTGGTCGAGCTGTCGGCCTACGCTGGGGCCACAAACCTCCCCGTAGTGACCAGTGAGCACCTAGACTCGTGAGCAGATTATGGTGGTATGGGACACTATTCTTGCTGTCGGCCTACATTGATAAGGTGATGGGGGAGCGGTGCAACGAGTGCGAGCAACAGCCCTGGCATCCCTTTTGTAGTGACCGCGAGCGTATTCTGAGTCTACGGGAGGCGACGACCCTTCAGTAGCAGTACAGTACAGTAGGCCTGTATTGATAAGGTGATGGGGGAGCGGTGCAATGAGTGCGTGCAACAGCCCTGGCAGCCCTTGCAGCGACCTACAAAATATACATCGTATGAGATCACTAGGAGTGACGACCCTAGACAGGATCTGTGTTGGGATTGATACAAGGGAAGTACCTTAGTTTCCCAATCCTGCTGTTTGAATGGACTAATAACAACTCAGAAATCATATCACCATAGCATTGCATGTGCCTGGAAGATGTGGAGCACTCTAGGGAGTGTGGCATGCCGCGGTCGTAAGATGTTGCCGTATGAGGGAGATCGTCGGTGAGGGCATACATCACGTCATGTCATATTGCATTAACAACAGTATTAGGATTGTTTGATTTACTGCTTTACTATTATCGCATGATTGATTTGATAACATGCTAATCTCTGTTCTCTTATCCCACTGAGTTGATCACTCACTCCCATGTTACGGGATGGTGTTTCCAGACACCCACCAGTCCCTATTGTGATTGCAGATGATGGCACGGCCTGCGAGGTGGAGCTGGATTTGATGATGATGAGGAGGATCTCTCCTTTATGCGTGATCTGATTGACGGGATTACAGGGAGGTTGATTAGATACATTGACACTTGTCATTTTATATTTTTAGCGCCCTCATGTATATTCATTTTGCTTACTTTTGAAGTATATATGTATGTATATAACCTGGTAATATATTCACACTCTGGAGACATACAACAGTTTATATATGCTATACCTACTATCACAGTCTTCCGCTTGTTAATTTAACTGTCTTTGGAGTACGATATGCTGTTCTAGATTAATCTCACTCATGTTTAATACATTATCACAGACAACATTCAATCACACATATCTATGTTGCATAAATAACATTTTGAAACTCGGGAGTTAGGTTTTTGCTCGACCCTCCGATTTTCAGGATGTTACAGATGGTATCAGAGCATGATTTGGATTAAACCGGGCCTGGGTTATGGTCACGCGACGTACGCTGTCGCTTCCTTTGACTTAGGAGGATGCGAGGAAGGTTTAGAAACACTTATAGGATCGCATATTCGCCAATAGGCGAAGTCTGTTCATATCGATCGCACGATCGAGTCCATAACGCATTTAGGGTCGCGTGAAGCAACTTGAATAGCTCCTAAGTTGTAGGTGAGTGGGTTGAGACATTCTTTGAACGATTTTAAACCCGTAAAAGTGAATCCCTGGGCCGTGGGATGGCCATGACTCCTGTATTCAATCGTCAGGGCTTAAAAACCCCGTTTCACCAAAAATCTTCAAAATTCTTCCTCTCACCACTCCAATCTTCATTTGTTTCTTATCCATTCCATGTTAGGAATCAAACCTAATGTGAAAATAACACAAAATAATACTTTCATAAAATTTTATAGTGAATAGTAAAATTTCATGAAAAATGGCCATAAGGCTATTCAAATTTCACTTTATTTAGTAACTAAGGGTCTAGATGGATGTACTAGATCCTTCTACCCTAAAATCATATGCTGCATGATAGGGTTTTGTATTCGGGATTGCAGATTGGCCCCGGAAAGTTCTGAATGCATGTTTTGGCCTCCATAGGGCAATATAAAATGAACCAAAGTGGGAACCGTACATATTTGGGGTCCCTAGACCAGAGGGGACCCAACCCATGTGGTCCCACCGGCCACCGTGCAAGATGGCCGGCGATGCCATCGCCGATCCGGCGATGCATCGCCGTACAGGTGGGCCCACTTGATGTAAAATCCGGGCGCACGCCCTCATGTAGCCTGTAAACCCCCCCCCCCCCCCCCCCATGGGTGGTTCGTCCATAGAAAACCTCAAATCGGGGTACTTCCTTCACAAAAGTCCCCTTCCCTAGCCCCATTTTCATTTTCTTGTTGTCCTAACCCAAAACCATGGTTCCAAACCACTCTCAAATCCATTCTCTTCCAAAAATGACCTCCCTCCATCGTTCCTTTGAAGTTGGCAGCCCTCCCTCTTGAAGATTTCATCTGTTGGAGCTCCTAAAACCCCCAAATCGAGCTGAATTCGTGAGGTACTCCAGTCCCCTTTTTCATTCTCATTTCTTTCTGAAAATACATCCTAGGGGAGCTTGAAGCATCCCTTTATAACGCCTAGATCTCCCTTTTCTAGTTTGGTTAGTCATTTCCTTACATTTCCCCCATTTTTCATGGCTATTGTTAAGCTGTTTTAGCCTTTTTCTCTCTTTTCACCATCCTCCCTCTCAATCCTATTTCTCTATTTTCTTTGCTTAAGGGATACTGAAAATATATGGTCGAGAGAGCTCTAGTGAGCAACAGACAGTATTAGACTCGACAGGGATAAAGAAGGTAAGTCGAGACTGTGGTAAAGTCCTTTGGTAGAGTTAGGCATCTATGCCTTTGCCCTGTAGATTGTTTGATTTTTGTTTTAAGGATTTTTGTATTTTTTTGTTATTGGGTCTAGTGATGTCACCGGTAGAAAATGTGTTTGTGTTGTGGTTTGGGCTTAATGTAGCCGAAATTTGTTGAATGGAAAGCATGCCGTCTCATTTCGCTGTAAGGTATTGTCCCTAGATTGGGAGTATTGTAACTCCCGGGATTCAGCCTACAAATTAATTTTTATCCCACCCTACCCTCCTACCAAGCATGCCACTTCCAATCCCGCCATGGGACTAAGAATGCGGTTCTATTTAATACAACTTAATGCTAGTGGCCACATAGGCCCTTGGCGTTTTGGACCTAGAGATAGCGCTCCTAGATTTGAAGGATCTGACGACATAGGAAAGCCAATTCTATTTAGACAATCTGGACCCTAAGCAATAGAATAACTCCCTATAGTAGAAATGGTATGGAACCATCTAACGTATAAAGTTAGGCTTTGGATTATAGCTACTGAGTTACAGACTAGCCTACTAGTTACCTTAAGTAGTGTAAAGCCTGTATATGCTAAGGAATTGTAGGTTAGATTGGGTTGAAGTAGAACCTTATTTCTTCGATAGATCCCCTTATGACTTATAGACTGCTGTTGTTGCCCATAGGAAGGAACCATTCACTCTCAGGGAACATTTATAAATCCCTCAGATTGAACTTAGAATGTACTAGCACGCCTCTTAGAATTGCCTTCCCCAAGGGCTTATTGCATTCGGGAATGCGGAATAAAGGAACTACATGTAAGCGATGTATTCGCGGTTTGAATCGACTTCCTAATCCTAGTGGTTACCAATAAATCTAATGCTCTGATCAAGTAGAAGATCGGCATCGACTCGGATTAAGAATTGATACAATAAATCTTCTGTCCTAGCTAGACAGAAAGTCTATGTATCCGGCTCAGACCCACTATACTACTTTTCTTCCGTGTTGGCTCGACCACATACAACCGATCGGGATCACAGTGTCTTTGGGAAATGGCGAGGACTTAAAGCCAGTAGAGAATTCGACATCTTGCCACCAAGTTATACCTACCCCTGAACTTAACCACAATAGAGATTAGGCTCATCTCTATGATCATAGGTACCAATGCCATAGAACGCATCATTAGCAAGGAAAACCATGTAGAGAAGTTGTTTCCCAATTTATGTCAAGGATAGGTCTTAAGTTGCACCTCGTTCTGATGTACGGAGCGACTCACAGACTCTTGAACTTTAAGTAAAACCAAGTTTTAAGGGGGGTTGAACGAATTAAGTCCAATCCAGTTAGGTTAGTCAACGCTACCGTTCGATCAGAGTGGCGCAGCGGAAGAGTGGTTGGCCTCTTTCCCACTGGCCCAGGATCGAAACATTTGATTTAGGTTATATGTACGGTTAGGTTATTAAATAGGATTTGAACCTTCCTTAGAAAAAGTACTCCTTGCCCTTCGCCAATTTCAGAGACGAAATTTTATTTTAAGGGGGGTAGATTGTAACACCCCGGATTTTGGCCAATCTGGGATTAGACGTCCTTAGGTAATGGGTCAACTAAAACACCTGAAAAATCGCGTAGAACCCAATTCCATAGCCAAAGAAATCACGTAAGATTAATTCCTTTGAAAAATAAGTGTAAGTTAGCTAGCGCGACGCTGGAGTAGCTGGAAAATAGTCCCTGATCACTTTAAATACGTTCTACAAGACCCAAATTGAGTAGAACCAACGACTCTATAATACTCTATAACCTCGGACCAAACTCTAAGCAGGTTTGTTCTCTGGACCACTTTGAATCTTTGTATTGGATCTAGACCGCGCGTCAAAAGTCCGATACCTCCTATCTTAGACCGTTAGAACCGCCTAGCTGGACTTAACACTCATTTCGAAAATCAAGTCAAACCGATAATCACAGGCTATTTCATTGAGCCCGGACCGAAGAGAGTGCGAATAGGGACAGTTGAAATTTCAAATTCAAATCTGGCACACGACTTGACGCGTCAGTATTGAGCGTTCTGACCGTCAGAATTCATCCAGATTACACCCTTGGATCAGGAGAAATTTCTATTTTATATCATAAGACTTTCAGCCCTGATCTACGTGGGGTGACCGCTGAACTGAAACTGGTCCGCCACGTGCGATCTGTGGACCCAGCCAGACTGAAAACTTAATACGTGCTAGATCTAGTACGCATGAGCTTAAGTCCGATCGCATTTGACCAGGGGACCACCACAAAATATCTTTTGAACCGAAACAGCCCCGAATTGGATATGCACTAAGTGAACTTTGTACCGGAGCCTATTTTGGGCGTTTTTAAGCTTATAAAAGGAGTTGAAACCCTCACTCCTCCCTCCCATCCGAAATTGCAAAAAGCCCTAGATTGGGAGAGAGAAAAGGTGAGAGTTTGTGAGAGAGAGTGGGAGTGATTTTCCTGCCACCTGCTGCTGCTGCTGCACGTGCTTAGGCGACGCACTCCGATCACTTTCCCGGCGATTCCAACGCACTTCTAGGTAAGGAAAACCCTAATCACTTGCTGATTTGGGGATTTCTTCGATTCAAATAGAATAGTAGCTGATGTACATGTGTATCAGGTTGTCTGATCGCCGTAGACGAAGCGTATACGCTCCGTTCGAATCACTTCACCTATAAGGGAAAAGGTGCGGATTTTAGACGCTTTGATTGACTGTTTCCAAAGCTTTCAATGTCGTTTAATAGTAGATTCTCGACGGCAACGCTGTTTGACATGTACAACATGCTGTCTGTTTCCTGTTTCGTAAACCAACGAAGAATATGAGATTTAGGGCATTTTAGTCATTTGTAGGAAGTACTGTTTTCATGCATATTTTGCTGATGTGATTGACATGGCTTCTCGTCGCATTAGGATATTAGGAATGCGTGCATAATTAGTTTGGCGAAGAGATTCGCCTAAATGCGCACGTCGGGTCGACATACTACATGTAGACTTAAGTGTGTAGTGTAAGTGTTTGTATAAATGCTTGTATTAGTATGTATTGACTTAAATAGTGTTATGGATTAGTTTGAGATTGATTTCTCAATTAATATGCTGATGTGAATGATTTCCTACATGTTAGCCATATGTACGATTTCATTATATGTATGAAATGCATGTGCTTGATGATTCATTTAAGTGGTATGTTATAACATGTGCTTGATGATTTCCTTATGACTTAGTTTGAGATTGAATTCTCAATTAATACGCTGATGGTGATGATTTCCTATATGTTGGCGATATGCATAATTTCATTATATGTATGAAAGGCATGAGTTAGATGATTTACTTAAGTTGTACGTTATAACATGTGTTAACATGCTCACATGGTTGCATTTCATTTCCAATACTCTCACATGACTTGCTGATGTGATTCCACATGTTTGAGACTATACTTAGTCCAGGCAGTCGGTAACCGAGCGAATTCGTGGTTGGCTTATCTTTGCCACGAAGGACGCGTCGATGAACGCGAGTCGTGTTTGGAGTTGACGGCAGTGGTTAGGCCACGCGAAGTGTTTTACACACTTCATGTCGTTCGACTTACGAGGCGCTCGTGCTAGTCGAGCCCGTCAAGTAACCCGACTGGCCATTATATGTTCACCCTGCATGAGTCATAACTGCTTGAACCTAGGGTACTGAACTTACCATTGTAAACCCTGTTAACCATGGTACCTTGATCCACGAAGACTCATGAGCCGGGCATAGTGGTATGGGACACCGTGGTCGAGCTGTCGGCCTACGCTGGGGCCACAAACCTCCCCGTAGTGACCAGTGAGCACGTAGACTCATGAGCAGATTATGGTGGTATGGGACACTATATTCTTGCTGTCGGCCTACATTGATAAGGTGATGGGGGAGCGGTGCAACGAGTGCGAGCAACAGCCCTGACATCCCTTTGTAGTGACCGCGAGCGTATTCTGAGTCTACGGGAGGCGATGACACTTCAGTAGCAGTAGAGTACAGTAGGCCTGTATTGATAAGGTGATGGGGGAGCGGTGCAATGAGTGCGTGCAACAGCCCTGGCAGCCCTTGCAGCGACCTACAAAATATACATCGTATGAGATCACTAGGAGTGACGACCCTAGACAGGATCTGTGTTGGGATTGATATAAGGAAAGTACCTTAGTTTCCCAATCCTGCTATTTGAATGGACTAATAACAACTCAGAAATCATATCACCATAGCATTGCATGTGCCTGGAAGATGTGGAGCACTCTAGGGAGTGTGGCATGCCGCGGTCGTAAGATGTTGCCGTATGAGGGAGATCGTCGGTGAGGGCATACATCACGTCATGTCATATTGCATTAACAACAGTATTAGGATTGTTTGATTTACTGCTTTACTATTATCGCATGATTGATTTGATAACATGCTAATCTCTGTTCTCTTATCCCACTGAGTTGATCACTCACTCCTACGTTACGGGATGGTGTTTCCGGACACCCACCAGTCCCTATTGTGATTGCAGATGATGGCACGGCCTGCGAGGTAGAGCTGAATTTGATAATGATGAGGAGGATCTCTCCTTTATGCGTGATCTGATTGACGGGATTACAGGGAGGTTGATTAGATACATTGACACTTGTCATTTTATATTTTTAGCGCCCTCATGTATATTCATTTTGCTTACTTTTGAAGTATACATGTATGTATATAACCTGGTAACATATTCACACTCTGGAGACATACAACAGTTTATATATGCTATACCTACTATCACAGTCCTCCGCTTGTTAATTTAACTGTCTCTGGAGTACGATATGTTGTTCTAGCTTAATCTCACTCATGTTTAATACATTATCACAGACAACATTCAATCATACATATCTATGTTGCATAAATAACATTTTGAAACTCGGGAGTTGGGTTTTTGCTCGACCCCCCGATTTTCAAGATGTTACAGCCTATTCCATCAAATTCAGATAGACCATCGACATGCTAGCTTGAACTTCTTAAGATTATGTCAGTCGGGATAGATAATATACAAAGGGAGATTTAGCACATCGTAGAACACTTTCGAGCTCAAACTAAAGCCTTTAATAGGTGGATGGTCGGCCATACCGAGAGCATGAATTGGTTGATGGGTCTCTTTGCGGAAAGAACACCTATGACACCTCAACAACTGGTCGATAATAGTTTTGTTGGAAATTTGGCACTAACACTAGCGGTACAACCCATGGCACCAACAGCACATACCTTTTCCACAAATGAATATACCTCTTCCACAACTGAATATACCACTTCCAGTAAAAGAAGTGAGGAGTATTCCACCACCCGCTGAGTTTAGGCGAAGGTTAGGAATGTTGTTTCAGAAGAAGGAAACTAGGGTATACCTGGGGGGCAGTACTCCTTGGGAATCCGTTGTATCATGGAAGACAAAACCAGGTAGTTCCTGAACCATCTCTAATGGTCGGAATCTCACTATTTGAATCATGACCAAATTATTCATTTAGAACAAGGATTAGTAAGCTAAGTTCTCGGCCGTATTACTATCCCGGTCAACCATAAGCCTTATTCAGAATGGATTGACCAACAGTATCCATTATCATGGTAACGTTTTCTATTTCTCGATCAGGACAACTGAGTTTGACTAAGACGGTCGAATTCGCTACCTCTTAATCAAGATGGCCAAGTTCGACTAGGTCATCCAAATTTTCTATTTCTCAATTAAGATGGTTGAGTTCGACCAAGATGAACGAATTCGATGTTTTTTGACTAAGATAGCCTAGTTCGACCAAATGGCCGAATTTACCATTTTTCGACCAAGACGGCCAACTTTGACCAAGATCATGGACGAATTTGTTATTTTTCGACCAAGATGGTCGAGTTTGGCCAACTCGACCAACTTTTTTTCTGATCAAGATGACCGAATTTAGGCAAAAGGGCTGAATTTAAGATTCTTAATTTTCAACTTTAGAAGAAAAAGAAAAGAGATAATAAACTATTTTTAGCATCATCATTGTTGTCATTATTTGAAATTGTATAGAAAGATACCACGACTACGTACGAAAGCTTGGCGGAGCTATAAAATGAATAATTGTCCTAGAGATGGGGTGATTAAGACCAAATAAAATTTGTCAACTAAAACTAAATTGCTTACTTAAACTAATATTCTAATTTAAAATAAATAAAATAATTTAAAATTAAAGCTTCCAAGCCAATAGTGAGTCTAATCACATGAACTACACAAGACAAACCAATTAAGCAACTAATCTATAATTGATAGTGTAGATGTGTGTGGGATGTGCTATATATTTCAATATAGCATTTTCTAATCATGCATACATATAATTCAACTCAACAATAACATTAATGATAATTAGAAAAGTGCTCAAATGGCAATCTCAAATACTAGCATGTAAATTGGTTTGGTTCCTCTACTCCATGTTGAGGGTCAAATATTGCATATTAGACCCCAGATATTATCTGGATTTACGAATATAATGCTATCTAATGGCTTGTTTTCTCATTCTTGTGTTGCAAGGTGATTTTATTAATAAAATCTCCGTTACACATTGTCTCGACCATTTGGCGCATGGAAGATGTTAGCCCATCATAGAAAAAATTCGTAATGCGCCATATTTCAAAGCCATGTTGTGGGCATGCATTAACCAGATCCTTGAACCTCTCCCAACATTGGAAGAATGTTTCATCTTCCTTTTGGGCAAAGTTCATGATTGCTCTCCTGAGGGTAATTGTCTTATGATGTGGGAAAATTTTCTTTATAAATTCCCTCTGCATATCATTCCATGTGCCAATGGATCTAGGACGCAGTGAATGTAACCACGTCTTGGCTTTTTCTTTCAAGGAAAATGGAAAGAGTTTCAGCCTAATAGTATCCTCAAATACATTAGGAAAGTATAAGGTGCCTATGATTTCATCGAACTCTTTCAGATGCAAGTATGGTTCTTCAGACTCAAGCCCATGGAACTTAGGAAGGAGTTGGATAACCCCTGGCTTGATGTCCATATGTCCTGTATTCTCAGGAAAAATCATGCATGAGGGCGTACTCACCCCCGCTGGTTGTAAATAATCTCGTAAAGTACGAGGCGGGGGTGCCTGATGCATCTCATTCTCATCATGTACTTCCTCAACCCCTGGTTGGGGTAGTGCTTGAGGTTGATTTTCAGCCATAACGTCTTCTAACTCAGGAGAATTCAAGTGGTGTCTAGTCCTGCGATGGACAGTCAACCCCTCAACTAATCCTCCTTCAGTCACGAGACGTCGAGTGTTGTCGCGTGCCCAATGGGGCATAAAACACACTCAGCCCTCAAATTCTAATTTAAACCTAAAAAAGAAAATAAAAATCTAGAAAAAGGGAGGGTTGGAGAGAAGTTACCAAATCGGAGTTCCTAAGTTAAAAACCTGCAAAACAAACCAAAATAAGTTAGTTTCTAAGAATAGGAAGTCCTAATTAAAAGTAAACTAATTTCTAGAGAAAATAAGAATTTCCAAAGAAAGGGAAATTAGAAAGAGCTTACTGGATTAGAAGTTTCCTACAAAATAGAAAAATTAAGTTAGTTCTAAAAATCAGATAGAAAGAAGAATAGCAAATTTCTTAAGTTAGGAAAAAGTTCTAATAAGGAAAATAATCAAGCTTCTAAACCTAGAATTAAAAATTTCTAAAAAGAAAATATAATCCTAAACTAATCCTAAAACTAATTAATTTCAGAAAAACGTAGCCGACAGTCCCCGGCAACGGCGCCAAAAACTTGTTCACTCCCCAAGTGCAGGGTTGTGATGTAGTAATAACTCGGTAAGACCGAGGTCGAATCCCAAGGGACTGAAACTTGTACGTTATCTAAAACTAACTAGAACTAGAACTAGGCTAAGATGAATTCTAAATCAATTAGCAATGGTGAAATACTTGTAGAATAATTAATCTAAAACTTAGGAAACAACTCAGAGATAGGAAACTAGGGATTCAGAGGATCCACTTGTAGAGATCAGGGAGAACTTATGCTTGCATCAAAAATCATGAAAATTACTGAACTGCCGTTGATCTAGTTTTCAAAGAGATGAAAGGTGTATGAATTAGAATGGATTCTATCACCAAACCATGCCCACAGACTATGGCAAACAACAGAATTAAACTAATTACCAACCAATCATATGTATGAAGGTTAAGAAGGGTACCGTCATCCAACCATGCCCAGGAGACTATGGTGAACAACGGGACGTCCTAACGTCATAAACAAAAAAGAGATAAGAAAATATTCAAAGCATTGCAGACCCATTGTAATTTCAGTCACAACAGACCATTAAAGACCAAAAATATTTCCATTAAAATCAAACTAAAACCAACTTCAATTCAAAAATTAAAATTAAATTAAAAGCATATAATCTCTCATCTCACTACAAGCTTCACCTCCTAGCCCTAGCTAGGAGGATTTAGCCTGCCATGGATGGGCTCAATCCAAATAAATAAAGAGAAAAAGAAAAGGAAAAGAAAAGGGAAAGAAAAAATCAAGCTCCTCTCTCTCTCCTCTGCCCACGTTGAAACCCAAGCTCGAGCCCTCTGTTCTTCCTCTCAAGACCTTGAATGAATGCTTCCCACGTCCAAAAACCTCCTTTTATAGTTGCTGGAAGGCTGGAGTCAGTGACAGAGTTGTAGCAGGACACGGAGTGTAATTTTCGCAGTCAAGTTCGGTGCCTCGAAACACGCCACTTTTCTCGCTCAAATTCTAAATAAACACTGTCCCTTAGGATTTTATTGGGTCCTCTACATGATAGATGGTTCAGATCTGCCATATGATCAAAGATGGTGGGCCAAAACCGTTCGGAAAAGTCAGTTTTCGCGGATGTGCGAAACCTTTCGCACTATTTCGTTGTTGTGGTCGGTGGGCCCCACAGAAGCATTTTCTGGAAAATCCACACCGTCCATTGGATTCAGAACGAAATTTCAATCAAGAATGGGTGGTTTTGAACGTCCATTGACGTGGCCCAGAGAAGAAATCACAGAAGAATCAGTTTTGAATGTTACCGAGCAGCCCTTTTGTGGCCTCTGTATCTCACACGTGTGCACGCATGGGTGCAAAAGGTCAGCATGGTTTTGTAGTTCTCGAAGCCCTCTACACGGTGGACGGTTCAGATCGAGCTTATGGAGCACGTGTGGGGCCCACAGCTGATCGCAAAAAGGGCCAGCGGCCGTGCATTACACGGGCGCGAAAACGGAATTTTCTTCCGCTGTGCTGATCGGTGGGGTCCACTGAGCTTTCTTTTTGAAAATCCACACCATCCATTGGCTTCAGGACGAAAAATCGTCCAGGAAGGGGTGTTTTTGGAGCATTTCGGTGTAGCCCACAGAATCTGTAACCCAGCCGTCCATCCTGCGTTTTCCATCCATCTACGTCCGTACCTGTGCATAGGATCAAAAGGACAGCTAGGTGAGGGTTTTTCCCCCCCTATCGAGAGTATGGACGGTTCAGATCACCAATCCAGGCCACAAATGGGGCCCACTAATAACAAATGGACGGACAGCGTAAATACGCTGTCCGTTTTTTTTCGCAGTAGAGGATTGAAGACGGGTCAGCGTACGCTGACCCGTTTCTGGTTTTTGTGTACACTGCGGACACGTGCATTGGGTATGCGCACGTGCATATACAGGGTCCATTGTGATGTTTCTCAGAAATTCAAACCATCCATTCACTTCATATTCATATTTAAACCGTCCATGCCAAAGTTGAGGCAGTTCCAGATATCAAGTGGGCCTAGAATCAACGGTTTATGGGTTGATCTATCAGTTGGGGCACTTCCATAGTGATCCAATGGCTGAAATTTTACGTGTACGGTTAATTTATGGCCCTTATCTCATGTATAAAGTTTCGAACCGAGCGGAGGGTGAGAAACATGTGATCTTGCATTCTGGATGAGTTTTAGACCATTTGAGCTTCAGTTCTTTGATTTTCTCGGATCCCTAGCGTATAATTTCAGTCGATCTTGGTCCCCTGGAGTGCGTCCCATGCTTTGGTGGAATTGGAGCGTTAAATCCATGCATTTAGTATCCTATTTCGATCCAAGCTCATAAAATCACCTTGCAACACAAGAATGAGAAAACAAGCCATTAGATAGCATTATATTCGTAAATCCAGATAATATCTGGGGTCTAATATGCAATATTTGACCCTCAACACTCCACTCCTGACAAACCCGCTCTCCCTTAGCGTACTGGTATTCATTATCAGATGTTCTAAATTAGGTTCACCTATAACCCTTACAACCGTACATATGAACTACGGATCTACACAAGAACCTAACGTACACTCCCGTTAAAGGCTTCTACAAGAGACTTTAGTTGATTTTCTATTTGCTAACCAATAATCTTGATCTTAGCCCAAGAACCTACAATTACTCCCTCTGAATTTTTCTATGGAGACTAACACGTACACAACCATGTAGAGTGAATCCGACCGACATAATAACATAGGTCACACGCAAGAACTTATCAGGTTTGGGTCATAAGCTCTTACCCTCAATCCTACGCAAGGAAAGAGAGTGTAGACTCATATATGATACCTAATTGTCAAATTGAGATCCGTTGATACGCCGTTCTTGAGTGGATTCTTTAAAGCTCTCACATGCTTAAATCCACTCATCAGATGCTCCCCCAATCATTGATGATGATGCTTTGACAATGCTTCAACTTCAAGATTAAACATCTTACATACAATGCTCCATTAAGGTGACCAAGGTGATGGGAGGTTAGGTGAATCTCTTACAACTCATGTGAATGTTGTAATTCTTAGGGGATTCACTTAGATGGACTTAAACAATGATTTTACTGTAGGTTCAAGTCTAATCACTAGAATAAGGTGGAGATCAAATTCATCTTCTTCATTGAGGTTAGAATCTTCTTTCAATTGATGAATCACAAGGAAGATAACTTAAATCTCATGGAGTTAGAGGCTAACATTGGGGGATATGAGTGCAGAATCTCCTAAGCTTCTATTACACCAAAACCCCATCAAAGAGCCCAATGTAAGAATGCCCTTTATAAAAGAGATGAGTTCCAACGATGAAAAAATGGGTAGAAATCGACATTGTCAATCGATTGATTGATCTAGCTTATATCCAGAAAAGCATACTGGACAATTTGGACTACCCTCGATCGATTGACCGAGGGTCATTGATCAATCTGTCAAAATTCAGATTTACCTGAAAAGATTGCTAGACAGTTTGTTTTGGCCCTTAGCAATTGCTTGAGCCCGATCTATCTTGGATCGATTGAAGATCACTTGATGGCTGATGTTTAGGCAGTTTGTTTTACAGCAGCTTGCATATCTTTTAGTCTTACTTATTATGTTCCAATTTTGGTTCTAAGGATAATAGATGATCAACAAAGTTTACTTATATATGTTAGGATCGTCTAGAAGCTGAGGGTTGTTTTGGATCAAGGTTGGGGTTATCAAAGTACCTCATTTACCTATTATTCACTTCTTTAATGCTCCAGTCTTCATGTGTCTTCGATCTTCAGCTTATAAGGGCTCAAGTAACTCCCTAACACATAAAAGCACGTGAATGATAAACAAGGTGTACAAATAAGTGCACTAACATAACCATCATCTAAGTATTATCGATTAACGTTAGCTACATGAATCTTGTTATGCTATTCTACTCTGTCAAGGACCACATATCCTTAGTTAAACTATAGGTCATTAAATCTTTTTTTAGTGTTATGTGGGTACGTTGGTTGCACCAAATATCATGTATTTCATATGATCAGTCTAATATGTTGTAAAGCATCATGAATTTCATGATAATTGGTCCAATCAAACAAACCCTACATTAGTAATGATATTTTTCTTTATTTTCATATTTTCTTTTGCATAAACTACAACAAAGGCAGGTTAGACTAGATTGCTTTATTCTAAAACAAATACCATCATCATGGGCTCATAGGGCTGTAACCATCTCTATGTACAAATGATGAAAGAGACAGACTCCAATGATAGTTCAACACCACTTTAAAAATGGTGGGGCTGCGGCCATCCAATTCATTGACCACTTGTGGATAGAGCACAACCCAAAAATAACACTGAGCAAATGATAATAACCATGGATGTATGTGGTTTGCATCCACGTTGTCCATCCATTAGTATAGTTCTCCCAAAATTGTAGATGATCCAAATCTCAGGTACACCCACCAGTGATGATTGACTATTAAAAACTTATATGCATGTTGTCTTTTTGGAATGCGTGCTGGGGCCCACATTGTGGGATCCCATGGTGAAGATGTGATGTATATCCATGTTGTGTATGGCACACAAATGCAGAAGATCCAATCACAACCAGATGGTGTGGTTGAGAGAGAGAGAGAGAGAGAGAGAGTACATAAAGGAAGGAGAGATGAGGGACTCGGGGCTCGAGAGGATGTTGCGAGAGAGAGAGAGAGAGAGAGAGAGTACATAGCGGATGGAGAGATGAGGGACTCGGGACTTGAGGGAGAGGATGTTGCCAGAGGGAGGTGTAGTCCCCGAATTTCAAAAATCCGACAGCCCTTGCCTGTAGAATAACTAAACCAAAAAATTGGACCATCAAATAACTAAAAAAATTATTCTGACAGGTCTTGGTTGTTGAATTTGGTGATCTATTTTACAACATTTTCACGTAACGTGACTTGAAGATGGATGATGATATATGGCACATGTATCCGTTGGTACATGGCCACTTGAATATATATATATATATATATATATATATATATATATATAGAGAGAGAGAGAGAGAGGGGAACGCTAGATGAAAGGCTCTTAGTACGAGTTTAAAAGAGCAAATTTCCTTCTCTTGCATTCACCGTATTTTTTACCTCTCCACGAAAACCTTTTCATATGAAATTCTTTCGTTGGGATGTTAGTTGGGTCCCACCAAGATGTTAATGATAAATCTACGCCGTCAATACATTTTTAAAAATAATTTTATGCTATGAATCCAAAACTGAGGTAAATCGAAATCTCAAGTGAGCTACACAGTGTTGATTGAACTCTCACCATTAAAAACTTCCTAGGGCTATTGAATTTTTGGATCAAGCTAATATTTTTTTTTTTCATTATCCAGGTTTGTATGACCTAATCTACAGGTTGGATGTCAAATAAATATCACAGTGGTCTCTAAAAAAATTTAAAGATGAGAATCATTATCACCGCTGCTTCATGTGGTGTGGTCCACTTGAGATTTGGATCTACCTCAGTTTTGGGATAGGGCCCCGGAATGATAAGAAAAAACAGATGGACGGTGTAGATTTCTCAAAAAATATTATGGTAGGCTCCACCTACGTTTTCAGCACACGCAAGGCTTTTGAAGGAAATCAGCGTACGAAAAAACCGTGTTGATAATAATTCTCACTGTTGAAAATTTTCTATGGCCCACTGCGATTTATATTTGCCATCCAACCTATTCATAAAGTTACATAGATCTGGATGAAGAGAAAACACAAATATCAGCTCCGTCCAAAACTTCTTTAGCCCCATAAATTTTTCAATGGTAAGGGTTTAATCCCCATTGTGTAGCCCACGTCTGTCTTGGATCAGCCATATTTTTGGGCTAATAGCTTAAAATGATGAAAAAAGAGGGTGGACGGTGTGGATAAGACCCCTATATTATGGTGGCGACTCAAAACTCCCGCCTGTTCCCAGATATTGGCGGAGGTAGGACGCAATTGCCTCCCACACCTTCCCAACTACGTGAGCGGTTTAGCTACTGACAAGTGGAGTAGCCAGACGCCCTAATGAAGTTAAGTCACCAAGTTCTGTGGGCCACATCCATGATGTAAGTTTTGTATCTACACCGCCCATCCATTTGGAGAGATCATATTAAGGCATGATCCAAAGAATGAGTCAGATCCAAAGATCTAGAGGACCCCACCACAAAAAATAGTGGGGAGAGTGACACCCACCATTAAAAAGTTCTAAGGGCCACAAAAGTTTTGGATAATGCTAATATTTGTGTTTTCAGTTCTTTCATGTCTAAGTTAACACATGAACATATTGGATCTCAAATAAAAACCATGGTGAACCTTTTAAAGATTTCAACAGTGGGTGTCACTCTTACCACTATTTCTGTGGTGGGGTCTACCCCAACCTTGAATCTACCTTATTCTTTGGGCTATATTCTAAAATGATCTCTCCAAATGTATGGAATACAAACGTATATACAATGGTGGGCCACAGAACTTGGTGACGGCACTTAGTAGCGAGTCTCGCCACTCAACCTGCCAGTATCCAATTCGCGTCCCCAGATGACGCACAGGGATTGCCTCCGAGACGGAAACGAACTGGCTACTCCCCTTGCCACAAGCCAATGGCTGGTGGTCGGTGCTCTGTGGGCCCATCATGATGTATGTGTTTCATCCATTCTGTCCATCCATTTTTATATATCATTTTATGATATGAGACCAAAAATTAGGTATATCCCAATCTCAGGTGGGCCACATTACAGGAAACAGTGTTGAATGAACATCGACTATTCAAAACATTTTGGCAGCCATAAAAGTTTTGGATCAAGCTGATCATTTTTTTTTTTTTACCCTTCATCTGGTTATTTATGGCCTAATCAACAGATTGAATGTCAAATAAACAGTACAGTTGGCCTTAGGAGGATTTTAATGGTGGACATCCAATTAATATTGTTTTCCTGTAGTGTTTTCCACCTGTGATTTATATTCCTATCAGTTTTTGGATCAAGCCTTAAAATGATCAGTAAAAGTGGATGAACGGAATGGATGAAGTACATACATCATGGTGGGGCACACAGAGCACCAACCACTAGCCAAGGGGATGGTGGTGGGGGAGTAGCCAATCCGTTCCCCTTCCAAGACGTTCAGATTCTTGCTAAGTTCACTGGAAATCTAGGTGGGGCCCACCATGATGTTTGTGAGAAATTTATCTCATTCATCTATTTTTTGAGCTCATTTTAGGACTGTAGACCAAAAGTGTGCAAGATACAGTACTCAATCGAGTCCTACCAAAGGAAAGGAAAAGGGGGTAGGGAAATTCCTACCGTTGAAACCTCTTTGAGGTCGATATGGATGTTTACATGCCATCTATACCATTTATAACATCATTCCTACTAGGATTAGCTGAGAACACAAATATTATCCTGATTCAAAACTTTTGTGACATACGATTATTTCAACTGTGTAAGTTTAATCTTTACGTTTGCAGCCCACTTGAGTATTAGATTCAGCTCATTTTTGCACAGATGTCTTAAAATGATCTCATAAAATAGATGGACGGATTGAATTTCTCGAAAACATCAAGGTGAAACCCACTTAGGTTTCCAGCGCGAAAGGCTCTCTTAATAAATCCTCAGCTTGGTTTTTTCGAATGCGGATTTCTTATAAAAACCCTTCATGTGCTTAAAACCTATGTGGGGCCCATTATGATATTTTTGGAGGAATCTACCCCGTCCATCCATTTTTTCTTATCATTTCAGGGTATTATCCCAAAACTGAAGTAGATCCAAATCTCAAGTGGACCACACCACATGAAGCAATAATGATAATGATTATCACCGTTAAATATTTTTTAGGGCCTAACATGATATTTATTTGACATCCAACCTGTAGATTAGGTCATACAGACTGGATGATGCAAAAAAAACAAATATTAGCTTGATACAAAAATTTGGTAGCCCAAGGAAATTTTTAATGGTGAGAGTCCAATCAACACCGTGTGGCCCACTTGAGATTTTGATCTACCTCAATTTTGAGTTCATGCTATAAAATTATTTTTAAAAATATATGGATGGCGTAGATTTATCATTAACATCTTGGTGAGACTTAGCTAACATCAAAGAATTTCATGTGAAAAGGTTTCTGCCACATCCTTCGAGTTAGATAATATGGTGAAGAAATATGCAAGAGAAAAAAACTCGCTCTTTCAAACTCGCGGTAAGAGCGCTTTCATCCAAATCATTGGTCTTATCCGATGGTTGATGGCAAGGTTCGCACGTAATGACGTGCGAACGGTGTGTAGCTGAGCGCTCCTCTCTATATATATATATAGAGAGAGAGAGAGTCCCGGTCTCCTGCGCACCAAGCCGCATGGAGCATAGATGCGAGCTCTTACAAGAGCCGTTAGATAGGGAAGAACGGCTGTCATTTAGCATCAGTGCAGCAGGAGAGTCTCTCCATAGTGAAGACTCGCGCGACACTTTTTTCGGCAAGACACGATAAGTTAGGGAATCAGTTTCGACAGTGTTATGGACGCGGTTTGGTTGGTGACGCTGCCATCAGCTGTGATCCATACCACTGATCCCAACCGTTGAATGGGCGAGCAACATATGAATGGTTGAGAGAGAAAACCACCAACGGTTCATGGACAACCAAGAAAAAAAGCCAGCAGTTCTACATCCGGGATCATCGCTCTTGTGGGTTTGATGCATGGGGCATCCACCACAAGTCCCATCATATCAATGGTTGAGTCCCGGTCGCCATGTCTGCGCCCATCTGCACGTCCGTCGCCATGTCCTGAACGAGGAAATTAAAATCGAGAACGAATCGAAATAGAAAGAGAAAAATAGAGAGATGAATGAACGCTGGAGTTAGGGTTTCTGAGCTATTCTTTTTTTTTTTTTTCTATGGTGAGAAGAAAAAAAGCAGGAATGGTATTTATATACGCGTTTGGAAGGATTTTCTGGTTTCTTCTTGAGGAGGAAACGAATTTGAGAATGAGAGCCAGTCCAGCTAGTTCTGGAGAGTTCTATCGTTTTCTTTCCCAATCTTGATTTTTCTTTTTCACGGGGAGTTATTTGATACTCCGTCGGCGTATGTCGGTTGATACGCAGGCATTCATAAATTGTACTCGTGTCATATATTAAATCAAATCAAATCCACTAAATTTTGAATGTCGCTGTCTCTATTTTTCTTTGTCACAATTAGATTGGTTTAACTATCATAATCTCTGATTCGTGGACGCTTGTTTTTTGAAATAGAACCGTTGGATTTTTTCATTTTGAACCGTCGAATGACTGTCCACCGATCCGATAGTTAGATAATCAAATAAGTGTAGTTTTTGGTGCAGCGTGCATCTAAATGGGACCCGGAACTTGGACAGTTTAAATTTATTCAAATTAGCGTGCATCTAAATGGGACCCAGAACTTGGACAGTTTAAATTTATTCAAATTATACAATTATAAGTAACATCTGAGTGCCCACGTATCATTCATCACACTCTCTCGAAATTGGCAGCGTGGTATTTTTGAAAAATCTATCCCGTCCATCTGTGTTTTTTTAGCTCATTTAGTACGTGAGACCAAAAATTAGCAGATGCAAGACTCAAGTGGGCCGTACATGATGTATGTGTTTCATCTATTCCGTTCATCCATTTTTAAAGATCATTTTAGGGCTTGATCTAAAAAAATGAGAGGAATATAAGTTTTAGATGGACCACACCTAGGAAACTAATACTAATTGGATATCCACTATTAAAATCATCCTAAGGCTTACTGTACTGTTTATTTGACATCATCTCTGTTGATTAGGTCATACAGACGCATATGAAGGACAAAACAAAGATCATCTTGATCCAAAACTTTTATGACCCCCAAAAAAAAAATAATGATCGATGTTCAATCCACACTGTTTCCTATAATGTGGTCCACTTGAGATTGGGATATTCCCCATTTTTGGTCTCATGCCATAAAATGATCTAGAAAAATAGATGAACAGCATAGATGAAACACATACATCATGGTGGGGCCCACATCACACCAGCCACCTGCCATTGGCTAGTGGCTGAGGAGTAGCCAATCCACTTCCCAATCCCAAGGGACGTGGATCTCCTGCTAAAGCCTTTCCTGTGCAAGGATTTTGTGTGGGGCCCACTGTGTTATTTGTGTGAAATCCAACCACTCCATTTGTTTTTAGATATCATTTTAGGACATTATATCAAAAATGAGGAGGATCCAAAATTCAAGTGGGCCATACAAAATTAGGTATATCTAAATCATATGTGGACCACACCATGGGAAATCAGTTTTGATTGAATTTCTGCCATTAAAAACCTCCTAGGGCCCACTATAATGGCTATTTGACATCTAACCTATTGATGAGGTCATACAAACTTGGATGAAGGGAAATAATATATATTGGCTTGATCTAAAACTTTGTGGCCCCCAAGAAGTTTTTAAAGGTGGGCGTTCAATTAACACTGTGCAATCCACTTTAGATTTGGATCAACCTCATTTTTGGGCTCATACCAAAAAATGATATGAAAGAATGGGTGGACGGCATGGATGAAATACATACATCATAGTGGGGCCCACGTAGCACTTCTCTCATAGTGATGAGAGTGATGAAAACCACACGCGTTGAGCTCCTGATATAGTCAAAAATCAAACAGCACTTCTCACTCTGTTTGGCTCATATTCTTTATGCTGGGGTGTCTCATACATTCTACACGTGCCAACCGTTAACTTCAACCCAAGGTGTCCAAATGTAAGGTCTACTGTGGATGGATCACATCCTGCAGATCAGGCTGATAGAAAAGTCCCAACCATCCATTTGTTGGCTATCAATTGGAAAAGGTAAAAATTAAAATAATTACCATTTCAAATTCAATTTGTGAATCTGTTGAGGGTCAAATATTGCATATTAGACCCCGATTATTTTCTGGATTTATGAACAAGATACTGTTTAATGGCTCGTTTAATCGTGTTTGTGATGCAGGGTGTCTTTATGAGCTTGAACTGAAAATGGGTGTTAAAAACATAGTTTTAGCGCTCAAGATGCACCAAGGCAAGTTACGGGACTCCAGGGGGCTAAGATCGACAGAATCACATGCCAGAGACCAGAGAAATTTTAGCCATTCACCGTCAGATGGCCTGAAATTGGTGTAAAATGCAAGATCACAATATTTCTGCCATCAGATTGACACGAAACTTCATACATGACCTGAGGACCATAAATTAACCGTACACATAAAATTTGAGCCCTTGGATATTTGTAGAAGTAGCTCAACAAACACATCAGCCCCTAATACCCTGATTTGGGGCCCACCTGCTATTTGGATACACTTCAACTTTGGTTCACACAGTTAAAATGATATGGTGAAAAGGATGGACGGAACAGATTTCTCCAGAACACTGTCGTGGACCCCACATGGGATTGGGCGTGCAATCAGTGCACGTGCACTCGCAATGCACCGTACCAGGAGAAGACGGGTCAGCAGCGCTGACCCGTCTCTTTACGCAAAAACGGACAGCGTCCTTCACTGTCCGTCCGTTTTTTGCGGTCGATAGTGGACCCCACACAGAACGGATTTCTCCAGAACACTGCCGTGGACCCCACATGGGATTGGGCGTGCAATCAGTGCACGTGCACTCGCAATGCACCGTACCAGGAGAAGACGGGTCAGCAGCGCTGACCCGTCTCTTTACGCAAAAACGGACAGCGTCCTTCGCTGTCCGTCCATTTTTTACGGTCGATAGTGGACCCCACACATGCCCCGTACGGATAATCTACACCGTCCATCTTGTAGAGGGCTTCGAGAGCTACAAAACCATGCTGACCTTTTGCATCCATGCATACACACGTGTGCGATACACGGGCCACAAAAGGGCTGCCCTGTAGCGTTCAAATCTGATCTTTTAGTTTTTTCTTATCTGAGACATGTTAATGGACGTTCAAAACCACCCATTCTTAACTGAAATTTTGTCCTGAATCCAATGGACGGGGTGGATTTTCCAGAAAATACTTCTGTGGGGCCCACCAATCACAACAACGAAATGGTGCGAAAGGTTTCGCACATCCTTGAAAACTGACTTTTTCAGGCGGTTTTGGCCCACCATCTTTGATCATATGGCAGATCTGAACCGTCTATCATGTAGAGAACCCAAGAAAGTACTAAAGGACGGTGTTTCTTTGGAATTTGAGCGAGGAAAGTGGCGTGTTTCGAGGTACCGAACTTGGCTGCGAAAAAGCTTTCAATGGGCATGCATAGCTTTCCAAATCCGATTCAAATCCGATTTTCACCACTCCAGCAGCTATATAAGGAGGTTTTAGACGTGGGGAGCATTCATTCAGGTCTTGGGAGGAAGATTCAGAGCTGGGAAGGAAGGCTCAGGTCGGACGTCTGCAAGAGAGAGAGTTGAGTTTGTTTATTTCTTTTATTTTTTATTATTTTATTTTGAGATATCTAGCCTATTCATGTTGGGCTAAACCTCCTAGCTAGGGCTAGGAGGTGAAGCTTGCAGTGAGATGGGAGAGTTTAATTTATGAATTTTTTTTTTTAATTTATGAATTGAATTAATGTTGATGCTAGCTTGATTAATGGCATGTTTTAGTCTTTAATGGTCTGTTGTGACTAAAATTATAATGGGTCTGCAATGGCTTTGATCATGTCCTTCTACTTTTATGTTTATGACGTCAGGACGTCCCGTTGTTCACCATAGTCTCCTGAGCATGGTTGGATGACGGTACCCTTCCTAACTTTCATAGCATGTGATTGGTTGGTAATTAGTTTAATTCTGTTTTTTGTCATAGTCTCTTGGGCATGGTTTGGTGATGGAATCCATTCTAATTCATACACCTTTCATCTCTTTGAAAACTAGATCAACGGCAGTTCAGTAATTTCCATGATTTTTGATGCAAGCATAAGTTCTCTCTGATCTCTACAAGTGGATCATCTGAATTCCTAGTTTCCTTTCCTCTGATTTTTATAAATTTTAGATTAATATTTTCACCATTATTCCTCAAATTACATTCAGTTTAGATTTTATCTTATCTTAGTTCTAGTTCTAGTTAGTTTTAGATAACGTAAAAGTTTCAGTCCCTTGGGATTCGACCTCGGTCTTACCGAGTTATTACTACATCACAACCCTGCACTTGGGTAGTGAACAAGTTTTTGGCGCCGTTGTCGGGGACTTTCGGCTACGTTTTTCTGAAATTAATTAGTTTAGGATTAGTTTAAGATTAGAATTATTTTAACTGTAGATTTTTATTTTTCTTTTTGATTTTTAGAAACTAACATATTTCTCTTGTTTTGTAGGATTCTGATATATACTTTCTAAAATTGGTAATTCCTTTTCTAGATTAGGATATGTCGTCCTGTTTAGCTAGTTTCAAGTTTTTATTTCTATTTTTAGAATTAACCCTTCTTTTGTAGGATTTTACGATAGAAATTTCTAATTCAGTAAGTTCTTTCTAATTCTTCTTTCTTTGGAATTTCTTCTTTTCTCTAGAAATTAATTTACTTTTAATTAGGACTTTCTATTCTTAGAAACTAACTTATTTTGTTTTGTTTTGCAAATTCTTAACCTAGGACTCCAAATTTGGTAACTTCTTTCCATCTTTTCCTTTTTCTAGATTTCTTCTTCCTTTCTCTTAGGTTTAAGTTAGAATTTGAGGGCTGAGTGTGTTTTATGCCCCAGTAGGCACGCGACAACACTCGACGTCTCGTGACTGAAGGAGGATTAGTTGAGGGGTTGACTGTCCATCGCAGGACTAGACACCACTTGAATTCTCCTGAGTTAGAGGACGTTATGACTGAAAATCAACCTCAAGCACTACCCCAACCTAGGGTTGAGGAAGTACATGATGAGAATGAGGTGCACCACGCACCCCCGCCTCATACTTTACGAGATTATTTACAACCGGCGGGGGTGAGTACGCCCTCATGCATGATTTTTCCTGCGAATACAGGACATATGGACATCAAGCCAGGGGTTATCCAACTCCTTCCCAAGTTCCATGGGCTTGAATCTGAAGAACCATACTTGCATCTGAAAGAGTTCGACGAAATCATAGGCACCTCATATTTCCCTAATGTATCTGAAGATACTATTAGGCTGAAACTCTTTCCATTTTTCTTGAAAGAAAAAGTCAAGACGTGGTTACATTCACTGCGTCCTAGATCCATTGGCACATGGAATGATATGCAGGGGGAATTTATAAAGAAAATTTTCCCACATCATAAGATAATTACCCTCAGGAGAGCAATCATGAACTTTGCCCAAAAGGAAGATGAAACATTCTTCCAATGTTGGGAAAGGTTCAAGGATCTGGTTAATGCATGCCCACAACATGGCTTTGAAATATGGCGCATTACGAATTTTTTCTATGATGGGCTAACATCTTCCATGCGTCAAATGGTCGAGACAATGTGTAAAGGAGAATTCATCAATAAAAATGTCGACGAGGTATGGGATTACCTCGATAGTCTCGCTGAAAAAACACAATCATGAGACTATTACCCAAGGACGAACGCTACGTCTAGGCCAACTCATTCAAGGGAAAAAGGAGGAATATATCTCCTGAAAGAGGACGATGATCTTAACGCTAAGGTAGCTAATCTCACTAGAAAATTTGAGGCCATGGAAGGAAAGAAGGAAAAGGTTAATAAAAGTGTTTGTGGCATCTGTGATTGCAACATTCATACTACTGAAAATTGTCCTTCAATACCTGCCTTTCGAGAAGTATTGAATGAACAATCTAATGCCGTAAATAACTATCAAAGACCTTTCAATGGACTACCCTCAAATACGTACAATCCTGGCTGGAAAAATCATCTGAATTTTAGTTGGAGGAACGGACAAACTGCTACCCCTCAAGGTTTCTTCAATCAAAATCCAAATCAGGAGAAACCTCAAGAAGAATCGGTTCAAATTTCCATACAAGAGCTGGCTCAGACAATGCAAGAAATTTCAGATTTTATGTAAAAAATAGATTCACGTATGATGGCTATGGAAAAAGAGATGCTCCCTGCACAATCACTCCCTAATCCGAAACCGCAATACGAGACAGGTGATCCCAGCTCTTCAAATCAAATGGGGCATGCTAAATCCATCACCACTCTTAGGAGTGGGAAGGTTATTGATAAAACCCTTCCGGTTAGGCCCGAAAAGCCTCAAGAACCAGAAGAGGACAATAATGATGGATCTACTGACGCCCCACAAAAATTTGAACCGGAACCTCTAGAAAAGCCAGTTGCTCCATTTCCCCAACGGTTCGTTGAACCAAAACGTCTATCTAACTCTCAGGATATCCTAGAGGTGTTGAAACAAGTGAAAGTCAACATTCCCCTGCTTGACGTTGTAAAACAGATTCCTTTATATGCTAAATTTCTAAAGGACTTATGCACTACCAAACAACGGAAAAGTGTTCAAAAGAAGATCTCCTTGACTGAGAAAGTGAGTGTCATCCTGAAACAAGATGTGCCGCAAAAATTCAAAGATCCCGGTTGCCCAACCATATCATGTGTAATCGGGAATTATCGAATTGACCACGCACTTCTTGACTTAGGAGCAAGTGTCAATCTGATTCCCTACTCAGTATACCAACAGTTAGGTTTGGGGGAATTAAAACCCACTCGAACCACACTACAACTTGTTGATCGTTCTATTCGTGTACCAAGAGAGATCATCGAGGATGTGTTGGTTCAGGTTGATAGATTCTACTACCCTATTGATTTTATCATCTTGGACATCGAACTCATCAATGACACCAGCACTCAAATTCCCGTCATCCTTGGTCGCCCATTCCTGTCCACTTCAAATGCAATTATCAATTGCAGGAATGGTGTTATAACTATGTCTTTTGGAAATTTGACATTGGAATCGAATATCTTTTTCAATAACGGCAGCAACTCAGAGGATGATGATGATTTCCACGATGTTAACATGATTGATTCCTTTGTGGAAGATAGAACACCTCTCACCTTATCCTCTGATCCTCTAGAGACGTGCCTGGCCCACTCCCATGATCTTGATGATGATATACTTAGGGAGACGTGTGCCATGCTTGATACTGCACCGGTACTTGAAGTTAACCGGTGGAGGCCACAAATTGAAGAGTTGCCCTAAACCGATATAGTGCCTCTACCGTCTAACCTCAAGCCACCGAAGCTTGACCTAAAACCTTTGCCCTCTGATTTAAAATATGTCTATTTAGGTCAAGATGAGACGTACCCGGTGGTAATCTCTGCCCACCTGGAGAAAGAACATGAGAGTATGCTGATATCTAGTCTCATTGAGCATAAGGGAGCTCTTGGATGGACGATAGCGGACCTCAAAGGAATTAACCCATCGATTTGTACTCACCGCATATATCTTGAGGACAATGCAAAGGCTGTTCGGCAATCACAACGTAGACTGAATCCAAACATGAAGGAAGTGGTTAAGGCCGAGGTTCTCAAACTATTGGAAGTGGGGATTATATACCCCATATCCGATAGTCAATGGGTGAGTCCAACTCAGGTGGTTCCTAAGAAGTCCGGGATCACCATCGTAGCCAATGCCAATAATGAACTCGTGCCGACCAGAGTTACTACTGGTTGGAGAATGTGCATTGACTACAGGAAGCTGAATACCGTCACTAGGAAGGACCACTTTCCTTTGCCCTTTATAGATCAGATCTTGGAAAGGTTAGCTGGTCATTCCTATTACTGTTTCCTTGACGGGTATTCAGGGTATAATCAAATTGAAATCGCCCCTGAAGATCAAGAAAAAATCACATTTACATGTCCCTATGGCACCTTTGCTTACAGAAGGATGTCATTCGGGTTATGTAATGCCCCTGCCACCTTTTAGCGATGCATGATAAGTATCTTTTCTGACATGGTGGGGAAATATTTAGAGGTCTTCATGGACGATTTCTCTGTTTTTGGTTCATCTTTCAGCGAGTGCTTAGCAAGTCTTAAATGTGTGCTGAAAAGATGTGAAGAAAAAAATTTGGTACTTAACTGGGAGAAGTGTCATTTTATGGTTCAAAAGGGAATTGTCCTTGGGCATATCATCTCGTCCAAAGGAATCGAGGTAGATAAGGCAAAAATCGATCTTATCTCTAACCTACCTCCACCCAAGAACATCAGAGATGTGCGATCTTTCTTGGGAGACGCAGGATTTTACCGACGATTCATAAAGGACTTTAGTCTCCTTTCTCGTCCTTTATGTAATCTTCTTCAAAAGGATGCACCATACGAGTGGACTGAGCAGTGCCAAGAAGCTTTCACTAAGCTTAAGGGTATGTTAACCACTGCACCGATCATGCAGCCACCCGACTGGAGTCTTCCTTTTGAACTTATGTGCGATGCCTCTGATTATGCTCTTGGAGCGGTTCTAGGCCAAAGAAAAGATAAGCGGCCTTACGTCATTCACTACGCAAGTAGGACTCTAAATCCTTCCCAAGTGAACTATTCGACTATGGAAAAGGAACTCTTAACCGTAGTGTTCGCTTTGGACAAATTTAGATTGTACCTGATCAAATCGAAGATCATCATTTACACAGACTATGCGACACTTAAGTATCTTCTTTCTAAGAATGATTCTAAGCCCCGCTTGATACGATGGATCCTTCTACTCCAAGAATTTTATTTGGAAATCAAAGATAAAAAGGGAGCAGAGAACGTAGTGGCCGATCATCTTTCTCGCCTTAATACCTCTGATTCCCTTGAGGCGACCCATATCAATGACATGTTCCCTAATGAAGAACTGTTTAGAGTCTCCCATTCACCTTGGTTCGCTGATATTGCTAATTATCTTGCTACAAGTGTCATACCGACACACTGGACGTCACAAGATAAGAAGAAATTCTTTACCAAGGTGCGTAACTTTTTCTGGGATGATCCATATTTGTTTAAATATTGTCCAGACCAAATCTTAAGGAGATGTGTACCAGACGATGAGCATCAGAGTGTCATCTCCTTCTGTCACTCACAGGCCTGTGGTAGTCACTTTTTTGCTAAAAAGATCACGGCCAAGATTTTACAGTGTGGCTTCTACTGGCCCACTATGTTCAGGGACACTCATGAGTTTTGTAAGGCTTGTGAGCGTTGTCAGAAATTAGGAGCATTGTCCCGTCGAAATATGATGCCCTTGAATCCCATCATTATTATAGAAGCATTTGATTGTTGGGGCATCGATTTCATGGGACCATTCCCCCAATCATTTAAAAATCTGTATATTTTGCTCGCCGTAAACTATGTCACTAAATGGGTTGAAGCAATTCCATGCCGCAAAAATGACCATCACACGGTCATTAAATTTTTGAAAGAAAATATCCTGTCGCGGTTCGGAACGCCTCGAGCCATCATTAGTGACGGAGGCTCATACTTTTGTAATAGACCATTTGAGAGTTTAATGAAGAAATACGGTATCTCTCATAAGGTGAGCACCCCATACCATCCACAGACAAGTGGACAAGTTGAGATTTTCAATAGGGAGATCAAACATATCCTATAAAAAATGGTTAACCCTGATCGTAAGGACTGGTCAATTCGATTGACTGATGCCTTATGGGCGTACCGTACAGCTTTTAAAACTCCTATTGGAACATCTCCCTTTAGACTTGTCTACGGAAAGGTTTGTCATTTGCCTGTGGAATTGGAACATAAAGCATACTGGGCGATCAAAAATCTGAATTTCAATCTGTATAACGCTGGCTCGCTACGCAAACTTCAATTAAATGAACTTGAAGAAATTCGGAACGATGCGTACGAAAACTCGAGAATTTACAAGGACAAGATGAAGGCATTTCATGATCAACATATTCTACGGAAATCATTCACACCAGGTCAGAAAGTCCTTTTGTATGACTCTCGACTACATCTCTTTCCGGGTAAGCTTCGATCTCGTTGAAGCAGCCCTTACATTGTTGTTACTGCTTATCCTCATGGGGCCGTCGAGATAAGAGATCCCGACAATGGCAAGGAGTTTAAAGTAAATGGACATCGATTAAAGCCATTTGTCGAGACATTTGATTCAGAGGACATGTCCATGCCTCTGATTGCTCCTGTTTATCAGGACTGATCTCCTAGTCTGATGGAGGTATAGGTAGGTTTATCGCTTTCATAAGACTAGGATTGTTGCTTTATTTGTCTGGCTGAAGACGGTAAATTTAGCGCTCCTGGGAGGCAACCCAGCTTTTCATTTCATTTTTCTAGTTAGATGATTCAATGTTTGTGGGTAACATCACTGCAAACCCTCACGAGACTACAGCTCGTCCACTAGGGGTAACCTAGGGGTTTAAAGGCTTATTACATACCCTAAATGCAATCGAGAGCACTTGCGAAAGTGGTATAGGTAGGATTTTATTTTTATGATTTTATTTTTATTATTTTATTTTGTTGATTTCTCTCTTGTACTGACTCGCTTGTACGTTGATATTTTTGGAAAAAGCCTTCTGATTCTCTGTTCCAGGTACTATCATCCCATCACTTCTCATTTACTTTTGTTGTTTCATGTGCATTGCATGCTCATATCTTTTACATTGAGGACAATGTAGATGTTAGGTTGGGGGTGGGAGATTAGGTTTCCTAATCTCTATTTTCTTGGTCTTGAAAAAAAAAATTGTGAGAAAATTATGAAAATTTTTAAAATTTTTTTCTGAAAACTCTTGTGAATTCGAAGTGATTTTGACAGATATCCCTAATTTATATTTTCAAGATACGTGATGTTGGTAATTTCAGACTCTGGGATTCAGTATCTGTTAAATTTCACAGTTAAGATCGAGTTATTAATCCATGATTAGAAGTTGTAAACATTGATTGAGTCATGATTTCACATGTCACGTCTCGCGTACACATTTAGATTTCAGTTCCGTATCGAAGGATTAACTTGGTAATCACTGAGCATGAAAGGAACCAGCCTGAAATATCTTGCCATCATGGTATAAAAATTGAAAAGGTTGGATAATTAATCTTCACCATAGGTTTGCTCCCTATAGGCATAGAGTTAATCCCCCATGAATGATATGTGAAAAAGGTTTAGGAGTACGGTCTTCACCATAGGTTTGCTCCCTATTGGTAAGGATTTGATTCCTCTTTTTGGCATGACTATTAATGGAAAAATAAAAAGTTGAAAAGATCAAAAGATAGAATTTATGAGGCAAGTTTGGTTTTCATAAATTCTCTTGCTGGTTACCAATGAGATCCTGAAATAGAAAAGTGAATTTTAATGTCGATAAGCTGAGATTACACTATACACCCATGAAACTCAAAGTTTAGAATTATTCTAATTGATGGATTAATATTTTGAACTTGATTATGAAGTTTACTATGTGCTTGAGTCCATGAGAAAATAATTCCCAACATTCATGAATCTTAGATTTCTTGTATTTGAATCGTTTTCAAAAAAAAATAAAATCACTCGAGTTCATAGAAATTATCCTGTAGTTCTCAACTTATTTTTCGCATACCTTGCTCGGGACTAGCAAAATGCTGGTTGGGGGTTGTGTTGAGGGTCAAATATTGCATATTAGACCCCGATTATTTCCTAGATTTATGAACAAGATACTGTTTATGGCTCGTTTAATCGTGTTTGTGATGCAGGGTGTCTTTATGAGCTTGAACTGAAAATGGGTGTTAAAAACATGGTTTTAGCGCTCAAGATGCACCAAGGCAAGTTACGGGACTCCAGGGAGCTAAGATCGACAGAATCACATGCCAGAGATCAGAGAAATTTCAGCCATTCACCGTCAGATGGCCTGAAATTGGTGTAGAATGTAAGATCACAATATTTCTGTCATCAGATTGATACGAAACTTCATACAAGACCTGGGGACCATAAATTAACCGTACACATAAAATTTGAGCCCTTGGATATTTGTAGAAGTAGCTCAACAAACATATTAGCCCCTAATACCCTGATTTGGGGCCCACCTGCTATTTGGATACGCTTCAACTTTGGTTCACACGGTTAAAATGATATGATGAAAAGGATGGACGGAACGGATTTCTCCAGAACACTGCCGTGGACCCCACATGGGATTGGGCATGCAATCAGTGCACGTGCACTCGTAATGCACCGTACCAGGAGAAGACGGGTCAGCAGCATTGACCCGTCTCTTTACGCAAAAATGGATAGCGTCCTTCGCTGTCCGTCCATTTTTTATGGTCGATAGTGGACCCCACACATGCCCCGTACGGATAATCCACACCGTCCATCTTGTAGAGGGCTTCGAGAGCTACAAAACCATGCTGACCTTTTGCATTCATGCGTACACACGTGTGCGATACAGGGGCCACAAAAGGGCTGCCCTGTAGCGTTCAAATCTGATCTTTTAGTTATTTCTTATCTGAGACATGTCAATGGACGTTCAAAACCACCCATTTTTGACTAAAATTTCGTCCTGAATTCAATGGAGGGGTGGATTTTTCAGAAAATGCTTCTGTGGGGCCCACCGATCACAACAGCGAAATGGTACGAAAGGTTTCGCACATCCGTGAAAACTGACTTTTTCAGGCGGTTTTGGCCCACCATCTTTGATCATATGGCAGATCTGAACCGTCTATCATGTAGAGAACCCAAGAAAGTACTAAGGGACGGTGTTTCTTTAGAATTTGAGCGAGAAAAGTGGCGTGTTTCGAGGCACCAAACTTGGCTGCGAAAAAGCTTTCAATGGACATGCATAGCTTTCCAAATTCGATTCAAATCCAATTTTCACCACTCCAGCAGCTATATAAGGAGGTTTTAGACGTGGGGAGCATTCATTCAGGTCTTGGGAGGAAGATTCAGAGGTGGAAAGGAAGGCTCAGGTCGGACGTCTGCAAGAGAGAGAGTTGAGTTTGTTTATTTCTTTTATTTTTATTTTATTTTATTTTGAGATATTTAGCCTATTCATGTTGGGCTAAACCTCCTAGTTAGGGCTAGGAGGTGAAGCTTGTAGTGAGATGGGAGAGTTTAATTTATGAATTTTTTTTTTTAATTTATGAATTGAATTAATATTGATGCTAGTTTGATTAATGGCATGTTTTAGTCTTTAATGGTCTGTTGTGACTAAAATTACAATGGGTCTGCAATGGCTTTGATCATGTCCTTCTACTTTTATGTTTATGACGTCAGGACGTCCCGTTGTTCACCATAGTCTCCTGAGCATGGTTGGATGACGGTACCCTTCCTAACTTTCATAGCATGTGATTGGTTGGTAATTAGTTTAATTCTGTTGATTGTCATAGTCTCTTGGGCATGGTTTGGTGATGGAATCCATTCTAATTCATACACCTTTCATCTCTTTGAAAACTAGATCAACGGCAGTTCAGTAGTTTCCATGATTTTTGATGCAAGCATAAGTTCTCCCTGATCTCTACAAGTGAATCATCTGAATCCTTAGTTTCCTTTCCTCTGATTTTTATAAATTCTAGATTAATATTTTCACCATTATTCCTCAAATTACATTCAGTTTAGATTTCATCTTATCTTAGTTCTAGTTCTAGTTAGTTTTAGATAACGTACAAGTTTCAGTCCCTTGGGATTCGACCTCGGTCTTACCGAGTTATTACTACATCACAACCCTGCACTTGGGGAGTGAACAGAATTCAGATGATTACTTGCTTTTGATCATTGACGATTTCGGGTTGTGTACCATACATTGTGGGTTCCACAATTTGGGTGGACCGGATTGCCTTCAAAGTCTGTCTTGTGGTCAGTGGATGAGAAGCAAAACTTGAATAAATGCTGGCAAACTTTCACTAGAGTCTAAATGAACTATTTAACCTCTCTTTTCGTAATATATTTTTGACCACAGCTATCTATTATTAATGGGCGTATTAGCATCCTGACCGTTCATTTCTATGGGCGTGAAATGGCCCAGTGGAGGCCATCTCTTTCCTTGACAGAACCTATGTATTCTTACATGCATGAGTGTAATGCAAGGAAGGGAGTAGAAAAGGGAAGATGAACACTGTATTCTTAAGATGATGTGAACTTTGAATCTACAAGATATAATGACTCTTGAATCTATAAGAGATAAGAAAATTTTGAATTAATTTATTAAAATCTGTCTCCAAAATGAGATTACAAAGCTTTAAATAATAAAATATTATCCTAATTAATAATCGTAATGCAAATAAACTATTTTTTTTAATAACAAAATTTATTAAAAATTCATTCAAATAATCATCAACTACTCTTGTGTTTCATATGCATGGTTTTTTGTAGTCATAGTTACATAATTACCAAGTAAATGGGTAAATTAAAAAGTCGTTATTGATTACATTATTAAGATAATGGTGTGTCATGACCTAACGACTCCACCTCGTCATCCGATGGTTCTTCATGCATATCAACCCCGTCATCTGATGGTTCTTCATGCATATCAACCTCGTCATCTGATGGTTCTTCACGCATATCAATTTCATTTATTGATGGTTCTTGGCACGTGGGAGATCTTATTCTGCAAGAAAATCATTTTAAAGAATGAAGAAAATAAGGATATAATAATTTAACAAACATAATTAAAGAATCAATCAAATATAAATGAATAAAACAAATTAAACACTTACAGTTTTTTCCATATTGGACAATTACGTTTGTCATGGCCAGGACCCCACTTCCCACATCCATTGCATCTTCTTTTATCTTTTTTACGAGCAACCTTTTCCTTTTCAGAAATTAATCTTTTTCCGCTTCCTTTAGTTTTAGCACGCACTGGGTCTTTAATGATTACTTTAGTAATTTTTTTTATTTATTTTTTATTTTCAGGCACCAATGTCTCGCCAGCAACTAACTTATGATCTTGAACTCGTTTGAGAATATCTTGTAGCCCTTCTTTACACATATGATATGTCTCTTTAAAATTAGCACTTTCTTTGACAAGATTTTTAGAAATGTCTAACAAATTGCTATATCGAAGAGCATACGATTCATGTTTCTCTCTATTTAACTCCACACCACTCGCATCGTAAACAAAATCCATTTTAGCATCCCTTGTCCATCTTTTCGAAATATAGTGGTCTGGCAAATTGGGTATCTGAGATTGTCGTAGTATACATAATATGTGCTTACATGGTATGCCCTCAAATTCAAATTTCAAGCAACTACATTTTGCTTGTTTAGATTCCATCTTGAATTCAACTAGCCGTTCGGGAGATGTTCCTTCATATACTCCAACATTGTAAATGTAAAGGCTTTCCATCTTTTGTAAAAGAATTGCAGTATAAATGGTGCTTTCATACAACTCTTCTTGAAATTTATAAAAAATAGACCGAGTATAAGTCTCTCTAAGCTCTCTCTCCATGGCGAATAAAGTTTTCAACTTTGGCTTGCTACTAATCGTTTCATGATCAGCGACTAACTCATTATGTCTCTGTCGTGCTACTCCACGATCAAAACGAATTATGAAATCCATTAACGAGTTTTTCTTCGACACATATTTACGAAAAAACGCATTCGTGCTTTCACTTCGTTGGCTACTAGACATACCCGCAAAAAAAACATGTCTTAGATATGTTGGTACCCATTTATGATGAATGTTGAATAAAGAGGCAAGCCAATCATTATGATCCAATTCATTTTCTTCAATAACTTTGCTCCATTTTACTTCGAAATCTTCGGGCTTCTCAGAATTCCATATGTGATCATAAAAAGGTACTTTAAATTCATCTTTGAAAGCTATGTGACCTAACTTTTCAGGGACCTTCTGTAAAATATGTCAAATACAATAACGATGGAAAGCATTCGGAAATAAAATAGCAATGGCTTTTGTCATTGCTGGATCTTGATCTGTTATGATCGCTTTCGGTGGGTCCCCTGCCATTGCTTCACACCATTTCTCAAACAACCAGATAAAAGATTCAGTAGTCTAATTACGGATAAAATCACAACCCAGTATAATTGATTTCCCATGGTGATTAACCCCTGTAAAGGGTGCAAATATTAACTCATAGTGGTTTGTATTGTACGTGGTGTCAAATACTATAACATCACCAAAGTGATGATAAGCCTTACGTGAAATCGGGTCAGCTCAAAAACAATGTGTTAATCTACCCTCCACATCAACCTTCACATTATATGCGAACGATGGATCCAATTCCTTCATTTCAGAAAAATGTTCATACAATAGTTGAGCATCATGGTCCTTGGTTTCTTTTCTTTTATCCCTTTCATAATTTCTCACGTCTTGTTCAATGCATCCAATATTTTCGTAACCACCTGATTCAATTGCTAAAATATTCATAGTTTGCAAAATGCCTATGCCTGATTGAGTGAATGTATTTTCCAAATTCTTCTGTGCTTTACAAGCCTCACGTTGTGATCGAAGAAGATGTTTCTTTCGAGGAGTTGCTAACTCATGACTGTGCTCCTCAACAAACTTTTTCACTATATAGTTTGGTCCACCACCCTCTTTTTTAATTGGCATGTGAGCTTTACAACTTTCTCGAGTAATACTCCGTTGCCTCTTCACTACACCATGCTTCATTTGTACCTTATTATCTGTCGTCCCCTCCTTCGAACATACAAACATCTTCCAGATCTCTTCTTGATTCTTATTGTATTTATTTGATCCTCTACGAACACTGAAGGCTGCTTTCTTTGCATAATGGTTGTAGAAGTTAAACGCCGCATCAACTGAAGAGAAAGTAGTCTTCTCAATTATTGGTTTCAACCCCTCTTCTACTTTTGGAATCCAACGATGAATAGAAGTTGAGCCAACTTGCGCCATTAAATTCTCGTGCATTTTTATAAGTACCCGGGCCTCTTTGGCTATAACGTATTTTTTATTCTACAAAAAGAAGAAGAAGAAGTTTTGATATAGTTTATCGTGAAATTGTATAAAAGTTAGTAAATGAATACAACTCATAACAAAAATCAATATTTCTATTTCAGATTTAAGAAAAAATTAAACGGTCCAAAGTCAACAATAACAAATTAATATAGTTTATTTTCCTTGTTATTTCTTTCTTTATTAAATATTATGATATTTGGTGCAACCAAAAGTATTCTAACCGAAGATAATCTAGGGTCTTTTCCATGGATAGCCTACAGTTGAAAATTCAACCATTTTGAAGCTGTTCACATGAAAATGGATTCCAAACAAGAAACTGATGGCTGGGATATTTGTTCTATGTGATTTTCAACCAAGGGCCATCTATGTGCAGGACCCACAAGTTAGATTAACTTATATTAGGTATTGGGCATCCAACGGCCATCCCAAAACTTTACAAACCATTCTTACAGAATAAACAAAATAAAAAAGCAACTTCCAAGGAAACAGACAGCTGAAATGGAATTCATATAAACAACACTCCATTAACTTGAACTTCAAAAAAAAAAAAAAAAAAAAAAACAAACAAACAAACAAAAACAACAAAAAAAAAAACAAAACAAAACAAAAAAAAAAGAAGAAGAAGAAGTTAATTGTATGGATGCCTGGAAACTTTTTCAGCCTAAACAACTTACACATGAAAGTCTCTTTCAGTCAAGGTATTCAATAACAATAACTGCTGGCCATTGGACATTGCAGTGGGCCCATAAAGCTTTGGGTTACGTGGACTCTGTATAATAGCGGTTACACTAAACTCCCATCTATATCCCTTTTTCTTCAATGGATTCTCTCCATCACTAGAAGAGAGAGAGAGAGAGAGAGAGAGAGAGAGAGAGAGAGAGAGAGATGAAATTTCCCAACCAAACACTACCTATGACTTTGTTACCTGTAAGTCCTTCACAACTAATGCAACTTACAGGCATCCAAACAACTTCTTAGTAACGCCGTAAGCAAGTGTAAAATTTCCTATACATGTCATCAAAAGTTTGTTTACAGGGTAGGAAAAGAAGGATTGATCTTAGGTGGGCCATGTTTGCAGAGCTTTTCAAAGGATCATGCGAAATCCTGTTTCGAATGTCATAGGCAATGCTGGCATGTTGTATTCTCAAGAAAAGAGGACCAGTGAGCCCACCTTCAGTCATGGTCTATTTACAAACCAATCATGCCATCCTAGAAATTTACAAACCATTCTTACAGAATAAACAAAATAAAAAAGCCAATAATCCCTTCATCAGTTTCACAGCCACATATATCAGGAAGATTCAGAAATCATGAAGTGTTCACAGAGTAGGACCTGGACATTCTCCTTGTACCAATCAGGCCTATTTTATAGATCAATAGCAACCAATTTTATTTTATCCTGCAATCCCTACTCACTCACCAAAAAAAAAAGAAAGAAGAAGAAGTGCAAATAAGTCTTATTGAGAAAGGAATGAAACAATTACCAAGACATTCTGCAACTTTCTAAACAGAGAGAGAGAGAGAGAGAGAGAGAGAGAGAGAGAGAGAGAGAGAGAGAGAGAGAGAGAACCTCCTACAACTTTCTAAACAGAGAAAGGAATGAAACAGTTACCGTGGAGAAAGGAATGAAACGATTACAGTGAAGAGACCAGGACGGGGGGGAAGAACCACCTGCAACTTTCTAGAGAGAGAGAGAGAGAGAGTGAGAGAGAGGCAGAGAGAGAGAGAGGTGACAGTCTGGCCAAATCGGATTGTGTACTGAGTTACTTAGTATGCTCGTGTACTGAGTAAACTCTGTTGGGCCCACTGTGAATTCATGTGATTTATCCATGCCGTCCATCCGTTTTTACGGACCATTTTAGTGGTTGAACCAAAAATTGAAGTATAATCAAAATCTCAAGTAAACCATACCAAAGGAAACAGTAGAAGTATTGATTTCCACCATTGAAACCTTTCTAAGGTCTACAGTGAAGTTTATCTGTCATCCAAACGGTTAATATGATCACAAAGATAGGAATGAAGGGAAAAAAAATATCATCTTGATATAAGACTTCTGTGGGCCTCAAGAACATTTTGAACGGTAGACTTCAATTCACACTGATTCAGTTATTGTGGTCCATTTCACCCTTGAATATTATTAATTTTTAGTTTAAGCCATAAACTTATATGATAAAACAGATGGACGGAGTTGATACAATGTATGAATGACGGTGGGCCTTACAGAGTTTAGTTAGTACGCTTAACCTGCTGAGTTACTCGGTACGAAATCCGCTTCCTAACTGGAGATGAACGGCCGACCGGGATTCCAAAAAACTTAAGTTAGGTGGGGTCCACCGTGATGTTTAGGGAAGATCCACCACGTTCATCAGTTTTGAAAGATCATTTTAGACAATGGGCCAAAAAATTATATAAATCCAGAACTTAAGTATGTCGTAGGTTAGTAAAACGTGTGTAGGTACATTCTTCCCTCTGTTTTTTGTGGTGGGGTCCGCTCAGCTTTGGATCTTATTCATTTTTTGGATCATGCCTTAATATGATCTCTCCAAATAGATGGATGGTGTAGATACAAAACATACATCACGGTGTGGCCCACAGAACTTGGAGACTTCACTTGAGAAGGACTCCTGTACGTCCGCAAAAACAGAGGAGTGAGTCTTCCTTACAGAGAGACTCTCTTGCTGCACTAATGCTAAATGACAACCGTTCTATCCTATCTAACGGCTCTGGTAAGAGCTTGCATCTATGCTCCGTACGGCTTGGTGCGCAGGAGACCGGGACTCTCTCTCTCTCTATATATATATATATATAAACTCAACTGCTAATTTTTTCAGCAGTACCACCAAAGTTTACATTTCGGACTTTCCCAAGAGAAAAAAGACCTTGGCCGCTTGAATATATATTGTAGCACATGATGGCGCATGTGAGGCGTTAACACGTAGGATGCATGTTATGTATGTAATGCAAGTAGACCATAAATGCACCAAACTGGTTATGTATGGGACACAATGTTCCAACTTCTAGAAGATACAAGCCATACATCATCTCCAACCGTTATAAAGACAAACAAGCTATTTTACTTCGTTGAGACTGCAGGAATAACTGCAGACAAACCTGAAATACTGGTCACAATGTGCCCGAGATACATCTTTTTACTGAGACGTCCTTATTTGCATCCGAGTGAGCCTTAAAGTTTTTACCTCCGGTCTAGTACTGGTGCAAATGGGTTTGGTTGACTTGACAAGTCATTGGGCCTGACTTGATAATTAGTGAAATAAAGAGAATTACTAAATTGACTATATCAGTGAAAAAATGTTTGATGCATCATCACCTTTGATTATTTTTCATTTTAATCCTCCAACATATCTCTACCAATCCGTTTCTTAAGTAACTAAATTAATTTAGAATTTTTGGTTGTGTGGTTTAAAGTTTAGACAGTTTAATTTGACTTACCTGAATTGTGGAATAAAAGGGTCATCTATGCATCAATTATGAATATTACAAAACTTTAAACTCAAATACATAAATAGTGGTAAGCTAATTGGATGAGGATTGATGACCTTGATCTTCCGCGCCCTACACCCTTTTGGAAACTCTATAACAAGATTGGGGTTTTCTATCCGTGTAAATGAGGGAAGTAAGATATTTATTTATAGAAATTAAATAGCTCCGAGTAGTTTAACCCCTCACAACTATTCATCTTGTTCACTCCCCAAGTGTAGGGTTGTGATGTAGTAATAAACTCGGTAAGACCGAGGTCGAATCTCAAAGGACTGATACTTGTACGCTATCTGAAACTAAGTAGAAATAGAACTAGACTAAGATGAAATCTAAATCGATTGACTTTAAAGAAATAGTGGTGAAATATTAAATTAAAACTTAAGGAATTCAGAAGTAGGAAACTAGGGATTCAGAGGATCCACTTGTAAAGATCAGGGAGATCTTATGCCTACATCAAAACCTCAACTGGACTTAGAGTCCATCTTCATCTAGTTGAAGGGTGTAACTATGAAAATGATCAACTGAACTTCCTTTGATATAGTTTTAAAGAGATGAAAGGTATATAAATTAGAATGGATTCCATCACCAACCATGCCCAGGAGACAAAGTAAATAACATAATTAAACTAATTACCAACCAATCAACAATGTATGAAGGTTAGGAAGGATACTGTCATCCGACCATGCCTAGGAGACGATGGTGAACAACAAGGCTTCCTGACATCATAAACATAAAAAAGGAAAGGAACATGCTCAAAGCCATTGCAGACCCATTGTAATTTCAGTCATAACAGACCATTAAAAACTAAAAACATTCCCTTTAATCAAACTATAATCAAAGTAGTTCATAAATTATAAATCAAAGCCATAAAATCTCTCCCATCACGCTACAAGCTTCACCTCTTAGTCCTAGCTAAGAGGTTTAGCAACCCACAGACATGATTGCATTATACCTCGTAGTAAAAATAGAAAAATAAATAAAGAAAATACTCTACTTCCTGTCTCTGCTCTTTATCCACGTTCAAGCCGAGCCAAGCTCCTCCTTCAATCTCCTCCCATTTTCTCTCCCTCTTCTCTTTCTTTTATAAGCAGCTGTAGGGAGGTCAGTTGCTACTTGAGTCGGTTGCTGGAGAATTACGCAGCACTTCCGTAGCACGTTCTTACGCAGCAGCGTGCGTAACAGAGATTACACTGGTGTATTGGTGGAACCTATCCTTGATGCGGAAGGAGAAATCTACTCTGTCCATTAGTTTCTCCTCACAAAACCAGTCAGAGATGGACGATTTTAGACTTCTTTTAGTGTGGCCTACTTGGCTTATCATGTGATATAGTTCTGTTGTTAATCCGTTTTTCACTTTCTTTCCTCCATGTTTCAAACCAAGATCAACTAGATCTTGGTCTAAATCCTCCTATAATTCAAATGGACGGTTCTGATTAACACAAAGGACGATGAGTGGGGCCCAAGCGATCACCCGCAGCCTCTGTTGCGAAACAGAGCCTGCAAATTCACACGCTGTGGTGGTCGGTGGACCCATGGTTGATGTCGGTTGAGAAATCCATTTCGTTCATTAGAATGTACTCGAAAAACCATTCGGGTATGGTCAGTTTTGGATCCAAACCGTGGTGGCCCATAATATTTTCATTCCGCCATCCATCTTGATGTTGAATGGATATTTCTTATGATCGGCTGCATGGGACCAAAAGGACAGCTAGGTGAGGGTTGTGCCCCCTATTGAGAGTATGTTCGAGATCATCTGAAAGGATGATGGGTGGGCCCCACTACACAAAAACGGTCGGCGTGGTGCGAACGCTGCCTTTTCTTGAAATTTTGAGAAGAAGAGTCGGTCAGCTCCTTGTTTGACCGAACTCTCTGTCCGGTGCACATTTTGTGCACGTGTACCCTCTGCACATGCAATCTACATATGGGGTCCATCATGATGTATCTTGGGAATCCACTCCGTCCATCCACTTTTTCATATCATTTAATGCGTTGAGACCAAAATTGAAGCATTCCCAGATACAAGGCGGGCCCCACTTAATGAATTAAGTGGCTCATTTGGCCATTGGGACACTTCCACAGGGATCAAACGGATGAAATTCTACGTGTACGGTTAATTTATGGTCTTCAGGCCATATATGAAGTTTCGAGCCTAACGGATGGTGGAAACCGCATGATTTTGCATTCTGGATCAATTTCGGGCCACTTGAGCTTCAGTTTCTCAATTTTCTTAAATTTCTGGTGTGTAATTCCATCGATCTTGGTCCCCTAGAGTCTGTCTCTTGCCTTTGGTGTCATCAGAGCGTTAATTCCATGCTTTAAGCACCATTTTTTAGTCAATATTCGTAAATACACTTTGCATCACAAACACGGTTAAAACCGGACGTTAAACAGTATCATGTTCGTAAATTTAGGCAATAATTGGGTCTGATGTGTAATATTTGACCCTCAACACAATCCCTGACCAGCATTTTGCTATTCCCAAGCAAAGTATGCGAAAAATAAGTTGAGATTTATAGGAGGATTTCTAAAAATTCAAGCAATTTTTGAAAACAGTCAAGATACTAGAAATCTAAGATTCATGAATGTTGGGTAATACCGTCTCCTGAAATTAAGTGCACGGTAAACTTCATAGTCAAGTTCAAAGTATTAAACCATCAACCAGAAAAATTCTAAAAATTGAGTTCCATGGGTGTATAGTGTAATCTCGGCTTATCAACATTAAGATCCAATCGTCAATTTCCATGATAACATTGACAATCAAAAGAGCATTCAGGACAACCTAAACTAGAACTTGCATCATAGATCATTCTTTTCTTTCTTTCAGCCTTTGATTTTTATATTAAAAGTAACGCCAAGGAGGGGAATCAAGTCCTTACCTATAAGGAGCAAACCTTTGGTAAAGACCAGTAGCCTAATAATTTTTGAATGTCAACCTTGGGGAATCAAACCTTCACCTGTAGGGAGTAAACCTATGGTGAAGACCATTCGGCCAAACCTAGGTTTTTTTTTTTTCAATTGATCATGACGGGCAAATTTTCCAGGCTGGTTCCTTACATGCCTAGTGATTACCAAGTTAACCCCTTCAATATCAAACTGAAACCTTAATGTATAAATGAGATGTGACGTGTGAAATCTTGGTTCAATCAATGTTTGAAACTTCTAATCATGGATTAATAATTCAAACTTACTGTGAAAGTTAAAAGATAACTGAACCCAAGAGTCATAAATCACCAAAATCACATATCTTGTAATTCTAACATCACAACTATCCTTCAAAATCCTTTAAATTCATAAGAAATTCTAGAAAAATTTAAAAATTTTCACAATTTTGATTTTTGCTCAAGACCAAGAAAATACTGATTAGGTAATCTAATCTCCCACCCCCATCCGAAAATCTACATTATCCTCAATGTAAAAGATGTAAGCATGAAATGCATATGGGACAATGAAAGTAAATGAGAAGTGATGGGAAGATAGTACCTGGATAACGAGTTGAGAGAGAGGCTTTCCAAAGATATCAGAGCGGGTTAGCACAAGAGAGAAACCAACAGAAGTAAAACAAAAATAAAATCCTACCTATACCACTTTCACAGGTACTCTCGATTGTATTTAGTACATGCAACAAGCTTTTAAACCCCTAAGTTGCCCCTAGTGGACGAGTTGTAGTCTCATGAGGGTTTGCAGCAATATTACCCACAAACATTAAATTAACTAACTAGGTAAATGAAATGGAATGAAAATTTGGCTTGCCTCCTCGGAGGGCTAAGTTTACCGTCCTTAGCCAGACAAATAAAGCAAACTACCCTAGTCCTATGAAAACGATAAACCTACTTATACCTCCATCAGACTAGGAGATCAATCCTGGTAAACAAGAGCAGTCAAAGGCATGCACATGTCTTCTGAATCAAATTTCTCAACAAATGGTTTTAATCGATGTTCATTTACTTTAAACTCTTTACCATTGTCGGGATCTCTTATTTCTACGGCTCCATGAGGATAAGCAGTAATAACAATGTAAGAGCTGGTCCAACGAGATCGAAGCTTACTCGGAAAGAGATGTAGGCGAGAGTCATACAAAATGACTTTCTGACCTGGCATAAATGCTTTCCGTAGAATATGTTGATCATGAAACGCCTTCATCCTGTCCTTGTAAATTCTTGAGTTCTCATACGCATCGTTCTGAATTTCTTCAAGTTCATTCAACTGAAGTTTGCGTAGCAAGCCATCGTTATCTAGATTGAAATTCAGATTTTTGATCGCCCAATACGCTTTATGTTCCAACTCCACAGGCAAGTGACAAGTCTTCCCATAGACAAATCTAAAGGGAGATGTTCCAATAAGAGTCTTAAAAGCATTACGGTATGTCCATAAAGCATCGGTCAATCGAGTAGACCAATTCTTACGATCAGGGTTAACCGTTTTCTCTATGATAGTTTAATTTTTCTATTGAAAATCTCAGCTTGTTCACTTGTCTATGGATGGTATGAGGTGCTCACCTTATGAGAGATACCGTATTTCTTCATTAAGCTCTCGAATGGTCTATTACAAAAGTGTGAGCCCCCATCACTAATGATGGCTCGAGGCATTCCGAACCGAGAAAGGATGTTCTCTTTTAAGAATTTAATGACCGTGCGATGATCATTATTTCGGCACGGAATTGCTTTGACCCATTTAGTGACATAATCCATGGCAAGAAAAATATACAAATTTCCAAAGGATTGGGGGAATGGTCCCATGAAATCGATGCCCTAGTAATCAAATCCTTCAATGATAAGGATGAGATTTAAAAGCATCATATTTCGAAGGGACAATGCTCCTAATTTTTGACAACACTCACAAGCCTTACAAAACTCATGAGTGTCCCTGAACATGGTGGGCCAATAAAAGCCACAATATAGAATCTTAGTCATGGTCTTTTTAGCAGAAAAGTGACCACCACAGGCCTGTGAGTGACAGAAGGAGATGACACTCTAATTCTCATCGTCTGGCACACATCTCCTCAGGATTTGGTCTGGGCAATATTTAAACAAATATGGATCATCTCAGAAAAAGTTGCGCACCTTGGTAAAGAATTTCTTCTTATCTTGTGCCATCCAGTGTGTCGATATGGATCCTGTGGCAAGATAATTAGCAATATCAGCAAACTAAGGTGAATGGGAGACTCTGAACAGTTGTTCATCAGGGAACATGTCATTAATGTGGGTCGACTCAAGGGAATCAGAGGTATTAAGGCGAGAAAGGTGATCGACCACTATGTTCTCTACTCCCTTTTTGTCTTTAATTTCCAAATCAAATTCTTGAAGTAGAAGGATCCATCGTTTCAGGCGGGGCTTAGAATCATTCTTAGAAAGAAGATACTTAAGTGTCGCATGATCTGTGTAGATAATGATCTTCGATCCAATCAGGTAGGACCTAAATTTGTCCAAAGCGAACACTACGACTAAGAGTTCCTTTTCCGTAGTCGAGTAGTTCACTTGAGCAGGATTTAAAGTCCTACTCACGTAATGAATGACGTAAGGCCTCTTATCTTTTCTCTGGCCTAGAACTGCTCCAAGAGCATAATCAGAAGCGTCGCACATAATCTTAAAAGGAAGGCTCCAGTTGGGTGGCTGCATGATAGGTGCAGTGGTTAACATGCCCTTAAGCTTGGTGAAAGCTTCTTAGCATTGCTCAGTCCACTCATATGGTGCATCATTTTATAAAAGATTACATAAAGGACGAGAGAGGAAACTAAAGTCATTTATGAATTGCCTGTAAAATCATGCGTGTCCTAAGAAGGATCGCACGTCTCTGATATTATTGGGTGGAGGTAGGTTAGAGATAAGATCGATTTTTTCCTTATCTACCTCGATTCCTTTGGACGAGACGATATGCCCAAGGACAATTCCCTTTTGAACCATGAAATGACACTTCTCCCAATTAAGTACCAAATTCTTTTTTTTATATCTTTTCAACACACATTTAAGACTCTTTAAGCACTTGCTGAAGGATTAACCAAAAATAAAGAAATCGTCCATGAAGACCTCTAGATATTTTCCCATCATGTCAGAAAAGATACTTATCATACATCGCTGAAAGGTGGCAGGGGCATTACATAACCTAAATGACATCCTTCTGTAAGCAAAGGTGCCGTAGGGACATGTAAATGTGGTCTTTTCCTGGTCCTCAGGGACGATTTCAATCTAATTGTAGCCCGAATACCCGTTAAGAAAATAATAATACGAATGACCAACTAGCCTTTTCAAGATTTGATCGATAAAGGGCAAAGGAAAGTAGTCCTTCCTTGTGACGGTATTTAGCTTTCTATAGTCAATGCACATTCTTCAACTAGTAGTAACTTTAGTTTGCACGAGTTCATTATTGGCATTGGCTATGATGGTGATCTCGGACTTCTTAGGAACCACCTGAGTTGGACTCACCCATTGATTATCGGATACAGGGTATATAATACCCACATCCAATAGTTTAAGAACCTAGGCCTTAACCACTTCCTTCATGTTTGGATTTAGCCTACGTTGTGATTGCCGAGCGGTTTTCGCATTATCCTCAAGATATATGCGGTGAGTACAAATCGAGAGGTCGATTCCCTTGAGGTCCGCTATCATCCATCTCAGGGCTCCCTTATGCTCAATGAGAGTAGCTATGAGCATACTCTCTTGTTCTTTCTCCAGGGGGGTAGAGATCACCACCGGGCAGAGAACGTGCTACATAATTCCCCGACAACAGCGCTAAAAACTTTTTCACTCCCCAAGTGCAGGGTTGTAATGTAGTAATAAACTCGGTAAGACCGAGGTTGAATCCCAAAGGACTGATACCTGTACGTTATCTGAAACTAAGTAGAAGTAGAACTAAACTAAGATGAAATCTAAATCGATTGAATTTGAAAGAATAATAGTGAAATATTAAATTAAAACTTAAGGAATTCAGAAGTAGAAAACTAGGTATTCAGAGGATCCACTTGTAGAGATCAGGGAGATCTTATGCCTGCATCAAAACCTCAACTGGACTTAGAGTCCATCTTCATCCAGTTGAAGGGAGTAACCATGAAAATCAACTGAACTTCCTTTGATATAGTTTTAAAGAGATGAAAGGTATATGAATTAGAAAGGATTCCATCACCAAACCATGCCCAGGAGACAAAGTAAACAACAGAATTAAACTAATTACCAACCAATCAATAATGTATGAAGGTTAGGAAGGGTACTGTCATCCGACTATGCCCAGGAGACGATGGTAAACAATAGGGCTTCCTGACGTCATAAACATAAAAAAGGAAAGAAACATGCTCAAAGCCATTGCAGACCCATTGTAATTTCGGTCACAACAGACCATTAAAAACTAAAAACATTCCCTTTAATCAAACTATAATCAAAGTAGTTCATAAATTATAAATCAAAGCCATAAAATCCCTCTCATCACACTACAAGCTTCACCTCTTAGCCCTAGTTAAGGGGTTTAGCAACCCATAGACATGATTGCACTATACCTCATAGTAAAAATAGAAAAATAAATAAAGAAAATACTCTACTTCCTATCTTTGCTCTCTATCCTGGTTCAAGCCGAGCCAAGCTCCTTCTTCAATCTCCTCCCCTTCTCTCTCCCTCTTCTCTTCTTTTATAAGCAGCTGTAGGGAGGTCAGTTGCTACTTGAGTCGGTTGCTGGAGAATTATGCAGCACTTCCGCAGCATGTTCTTACACAGCAGCGTGCGTAACAGAGATTACGCAGGTGTATTGGTGGAACCTATCCTTGATGCTGAAGGAGAAATCTACTCCGTCCATCAGTTTCTCCTCACAAAACCAGTCAGAGATAGACGATTTTAGACTTCTTTTGATGTGGCCTACATGGCTTATCATGTGACATAGTTCTGCCGTGCATCCATTTTTCACCTTCTGTCCTCCATGTTTCAAACCAAGATCAACTAGATCTTGGTCTAAATCGTCCTATAATTCAAATATACAGTTCTGATTAACACAAAGGACGATGAGTGGGGCCCACAGCGATCACTCGCAGCCTCTGTTGTGAAACAGAGCCTGCGAATTCACGCGTTGTGGTGGTCGGTGGACCCATGGTTGATGTCGGTTGAGAAATCCATTCCGTTCATTAGAATGTACTCGAAAAACCATTCGAGTATGATCGGTTTTGGATCAAAACCGTGGTGACCCGTGATATTTTCATTCCGTCGTCCATCTTGATGTTGAATAGATATTTCTTGTGATCGGCTGCATGGGACCAAAAGGACAGCTAAGTGAGGGTTATGCCCCCTATTGAGAGTATGGTCGGTCTAGATCATCTGAAAGGATGATGGGTGGGCCCCACTACGCAAAAACGGTCGGCGTGGTGTGGACTGTTGAGACTCAAATATTGTATAATTTTCTCCATTTATCTCTTGATTTTATGAATATTAATCATCTTAATATTCTATTTTACTCATGCATTTGTTACAAGGTAAATTTAAGTCGTTGGATTGAAAGGGTGTTAAAAAGCATAGATTTGATGCTCAAGATTTATCAAGGAAAGGGATGAATTTTAGGAGACCAAGATTGAAGCATTCACATGTCAAATATCCAAGAAAATCAAGTTATGAATGAAAAGAATCGACGATTTGAAGTGAAGAATCCTAAAATCGTCTTGAAAAAGTGTATTTTGAAGCTATAAAGTTTATTTTGGAAAACTGCGCAGCAGAAAGTCTGTTTTAAACGAATTAAGCAGCGAGAAGTCTATTTTGGAAAAATATGTATATTTAATGCGATTTCTAGGGTTTTCAACTTTGTGCAAAAGTTGAAGTTCCCTACTTATAAATAGGGCCTCCTAGGGCATTACAAAACATCATTCAAGGCATCCCAAAGCAAAATTTAGCATTTTTAAAGAGTTTTTAGTTTTATTAAAGCTTTTAAGTTGTTCTTTTTATTTTAGATCTTTTTTATTTACATTTTTATTTTATTTTATTTCTGCAATTTAATTATATTTTTCTAAGTTCCTTCTAGCCCAAGCTAGAAGGGAAGCACATGGGTTTAATATTTCTTTAAGATTATGATGATTGATTGTTTTAATGATGAGAAGAATGGTGTATGTGTGTTGTCTATTATTTAGGTTTTATTTTTTATCCTCTTGTGAGATCCATATGTTTTCATCATATGAGATCCACATTGATGGATAGACTTACCCTAGATCAATTAGATTTCCTAGATAGGAGAGTTTCTCAGACTGTTATATTTCTTTGATATTCATTATCATATAGATATTGAATTCTTAGAATCACTGGCGCTTGAGAATATATGTCAATGATGCAGATACATTATTTTCTAATATTTTATATCATTTATTAAGATATTTAAACTGTTTTATTTTTCGATTAGGCTGACCATAGTGCTCAGATCCTAGTTGTGTTATCCAAGTCATGATGATTTTGGAACATTAACGTATGTGTGGAACTTTGAAGCTTGGGTGTTATTTTAATTCATTGAATTACATCCATTCAAAAATCCCAAAATCAAATCATTAGTTTAGTTTTTATTGCTTAGTTTTTTTTTTCATTTGAATTTTTTCTTCTCACAATTCATCTCCCTGTGGGATCAATCCCGTATTCACGGGATACTACTTACGAACCTCTGCACTTGGAAGCAAGCAATCAAGTTTTTGGTGTCGTTGCCGGGGAGAGACTGAGCTAGATCAGATCTGTGTAAGATACCTAAGGTAAGTTTTTTCTAAGGTAAGTTCTCTTTTAAACCCTCCAAATTTTCTGTAGATTTTTTTTTCTTTTTCTTTTTCTTTGAAAATAAATTCAGTTGGGTCTTTCAAGCACTAACTGTGACATAAGGTTGCCCTGCTTGGGATTTTATCACCCAAGTGATACGGTTGTTTTATAGTTGTTGTTTGATCACAAAGATCATCCGCTGAATTTATTTTTCAGATTAGCATAATTTAATTTCTGCATTAGTTTTACTTTTGTTGATTTATTTATTTATTTTTATTTTTTATTTTTTTATTTTTTTGTGGACTGAACCCTCATGGTCGGCCCTGCCGCCTGGGTTGTTGATTATTTTTACTTTGTGGACTGAACCCTCATGGTCGGCCCTGCTGCCTGGGTTGTCGATTAAGTTTTTATTTTTATTTTAAGTATCATACTTGCTATTTAATTTAGTGGTATTTATTGTGTGGTGTGGATGGTTTATGTCCCATTGGAGTAGGGATCAAAACAATCGACTCTCCTCCGAAGGTGGACTAGTTCTAGGCCTTGATCATTCACTTAGAAGAGGCACTCAACATCACTTGGATTCCATGGCAGACCTAGCTGATAATCCAAATCCAAATCCAAATCTGCCAGATCCAACTATAAATCAAAACAGAGAAAATCAACTTAATCCTCCTCTTGAAGATGAAAATGAAGTTCATAAGAATGTGTTAAACCAACCACGGACTCTACGTGAACATTTACACCCTGAGAGATCAAATTTACCATCTTGCATAGTATTCCCTTCTCACACAGGGAACATTGATTTTAAACCAGGTATGATTCAATTAATTCCTAAATTTCATGGCTTGAATTCTGAAAGCCCCTACTTGCACCTCAAGGATTTTGAGGAAGTAATTACAACGTTACAAGTAAATAATGGCAATCGGGATGTACTTAAGCTTAGGTTATTATCATTTTCTCTAAAGGATCGGGCCAAAGCATGACTTAACTCTCTAAGACCAAATACCATCACTTCGTAGCAAGCCTTAAGTAGAGAGTTTTTGAAAAAGTTCTTTCCTGAGCACAAAACAAATGCATTAAAACAAGAAATCATGTCATTCTCCCAAAAAGGGAATGAACTATTTTTTCAAGCTTGGGAGAGCTTCAAAGACCTTCTAATTACTTGTCCACATCATGGTTATGAACCATGACATGTGATTGATGCTTTCCGAAAGGGGCTCACCATGGATACCCGTCAGTTCATAGAGATGATGTGTGGTGGAATCTTTCTTGACAAAGATCATAATGAGGCTTGAGATTTTCTAGATATGTTAGCAGAGAATACATAGACATGGGATGTCTCTGCTAAATCAGACCAAACTAGACTCAGTCCTAGAGAGAAAGTGGGAATGTATGTCCTAAGAGAGGAAGACGACCTTAATACAAAATTCGCTGCATTGGCTAGAAAGGTCGAAGCCTTGGAAATTAGGAAGGTTGATATGGTTAAAACAAATACTTCCTTAGGTAATTTTTGTAGCATTTGTGGTGGTATAGACCATGACACAAAGGATTGTCCAATAATCTCAGTTGTACAAAATATCATGTAAGAGCATGATCAAGCAAATGCTATAAATAATTACCAAAGGTTAGTTATGTAACCAATGAAAAACACGTATAATCTAAATTGGCGTAACCATCCTAATCTTAGTTGGAGGAATGGACCACAAATTAATGCGCCCAATGCACCTCATATGCCTCCACAAAATAACTTTTTTGGGGCACTTAACAATGCACTATATGTGCCCCCACCAAAGATATCATCTGTGGAGGATGCATTGACCGCATTCATTAACTCTCAATCTCAAATGAATCAGTCTCTAATCCAATCCAATCAGGAATTAAAGACAGTTGTGGCTAAGATTGAGACTCAACTAAATGCTAGAGAAAAACGCACCCTTCCTTCTCAACCTGTGGCAAACCCTAAAAATACACATTTCATTGGAGACTCAAATCCAAATGAGCTACATCATGAACAAGCTAAGGTCATCATTACCTTGAGAAGTGGAAAAGAGATTGATAACAAGATAATGCAACTGGTAGAAATACTGGAGGATGAGTCACTGTCTCAAGAAAATGATGAACTGGCTATGGTTCAAGAGCCACAACAGCAAAAGGATAAAGAGACTAAGTCATATGAGCCTCCAGTTCTATTTCCATTTAGACTTCGAAATCCGACTGTCCCCATAAAATATCAAGAGGTGTTGGATGTGCTTCAAAAGATTACTGTCAATATTCCTCTACTTGATGCCATTAGATAAATTCCATCATATGCTAAATATCTCAAGGACTTGTGCACTGTAAAGAAGAAATTAAATGTGCACAAAAAGGCCTTCCTTACCGAGAAAGTGAGCGCTATCATTCAACAAAGGGTTGTAACCAAATAAAAAACCCAGGAAATCTCACTATTCCTTATATTATTGGAAATTTTCAAATTGAGCATGCTTTACAAGATTTGGGTGGAAGTGTCAACTTAGTACCTTATTCGGTTTACAAACAAATGGAATTAGGTGAGCTTAAACCAACCACGATTACACTCCAACTTGCTGACCGCTCCATTAAGGTACCAAGGGAAATTTTAGAGGACGTACTAGTCCAAGTAGAGAAATTCTACTTCCCTATGGATTTTATTGTACTAGACACTGAACCATGTGTAAATGCTAGCGCTCAACCCATTCCTAGTAACTTCAAATGCAATCATAAATTGTAGGAATGGAATGATGAACTTGTCTTTTGGTAACATGACTCTAGAGCTAAATATTTTCAATCTATGTAAGCAGCCCATTGATAATAATGAAATCCATGAGCTGAATTTCATGGATTGCTTGATAGAAGAAGAGGAATTAGAACCTAGTCTAATTGAGGAATTGATGAGGGTCAAATATTGCATATCAGACCTCAATTATTGCCTAATTTTACGTATATGATAATGCTTAATGGAGCATTTTAATTGTATTTTTGTTACAGGATGAAATCAGGAGCGTTGATTGAAAAAATGTATTAAAAGCATGGATTTGACGCTCCGAAGTCATCAGAGCAAGGGACGTACTCCAGAGTACCTGTCACGCCCCAAACTCGAAAATCGAATTCACATGAATCCTGATTGCCGAATCCGGTGCCGACAGCCTCCGTGGTGCCCCATTCTCGGCTTTTGATAATTGAATGCCAGATTCCGATCCTGGGATCCTACAAGGAGGATTTTCAGAATGATTTTTTTTTTGTAATGGAGCATAACTACAAACATAACCAAGTCACAAAACAACATCACCACATATCTACTATATCAAAATCTTTTAAGTACAATGCGGGAAGGAAAATACAAGATGGTCAAAAAGCTCCAAAATGGCCTGATACGTGCTTCTGCCTCAGCGCTGCTGCTGTCCAACGCTACCTGCACGCAACTATCGGGCATAAGCTTACAAAAGCTTAGAGGGTGGTGTAAGTGTGTGCGCAAGGCAAATGCCAAGTGTACAGTATCAGAGTGGTGCGAAAGTATGCGGTAGTCCATGAATACAAATGATTCAAGTCTCGAATTAAGCCGACTCAAATGTATAGGATACGACTTACGGTCGTGCGCAACGTTGACTACAGGTCGCGGGTTGTCGAAATTTAATGAGAAGGATCGTGGGAAGCGAAGGAATAGTACAGATTAGGACACGGGTCTTACAGTACCAAGATTGATGGATTTACATGCTAGGAATCTAAGAAAATCGAGCTGCTCACGCTAAAGGGGCCCGAAAACCAGCCAGAATGCAAGATCACATGGTTTCCACCATCTGATTGACTTGAAACTTTATGCACATGATGAGGGGCATAAATTAACCGTACATATCAAATTTCAGCCATTGAAGATCTCGAGAAGTGGGCCAACAGATAGATCAGCCCATTAATCTTCAATTTGGGGCCCACCTGATATTTGGAACTACCTCAACTTTGGTATTGACGGCTTAAATAATATGAGAAGATGAATGACTGGATCAGATTTCAGAAACACATCATCGTGGACCCCACATGTACGGAATGTGCATAGTGCATAAGTGCACTAGGCGTACATGGCAAACGGCAGAGACGGTTGACCGTCTCTGACCGAAAAAGAAAAAAAGAAAAGGAAACTTCTTTTCGCAGTGCGTAACGCACGTCTGCTGGCTCTTTTTGCGGTCGATAGTGGGCCCCACTCATGCCATGTACGGACGATCTAAACCGTCCATCTTGTAGACGGCTGTGAATACTATAAAACTTAGCTGATAGTTTTCAGCCATGCGTACACACGTGTGCGTTACAGAGGCCACAAAAGGGCTGCCCTAGGATGTTCAAAATTGATTTTATTGCGATTTATTCTCTGGGCTGCATCAATGGACGTTCAAAACCACCCTTTCTTGACTGAAATTTCGTTTTGAATCCAATGGACGGGGTGAATTTTCCAAAAAATGCTTCTGTGGGGCCCACCGATCATACAACGAAAGAGTGCGAAAGGTTTTGCACATCCGTGAAAACTGACTTTTTCAGGCGGTTGTGGCCCACCATCTTTGATCATATGGCAGATCTGAACCGTCTATCATGTAGAGGATCCAAAAACGTCCTAAGAAACGGTGTTTCTTTGAAAATTAAGCGAGGAAAGTAGTAATTTTTGAGGCACCGAACTTGGCTGCGAAAAAGCTTTCGTTGGGCATGCATAGCTTTCCAAATCTGATTTTCACCACTCTAGCAGCTATATAAGGAGATTTTGGACGTGGGGAGCATTCATGCAGAGCTAGGAAGGAAGATCCAGAGCCAAGGAGAAGAAAGAGAAGAGAGAGAGAAGAAGGAAGAAGAGAAATAAGGGAGATGTTTTTAATATTTTTATTTTATATTTCCTTTTTTCTAATTAATTTTATGGATTGCTAAACTCTTAGCCAGGGCTGAGATGAAGCCCCTAATTTGAATAACTTTTGTTTATGTTGAATTCTTCTAATTCAATTGATTTGTTTCTTTTTCTAGTGTGCTTAACTGTAATTTTCATGCTTCTCCATTCTATGAGCTCAACCAAAGTCTAGATATGAATGTTGTTTGGAAACTTAACTAGGTGCTTGTGTCTGACCATGAACAGGTTTCCTATAGAGGAAGAGACAGGAATCTACATCTCTCCATGCCTGACCATGGATGGAAAGATGTGATCCATATGCTTTAAGAGATTATACATTCTGTGTGCCCGACCAAGGACATGGAGTGTGCTTTATTTATTTTGATATCAATCTGAATTAGGGTGAATCATCAGGTAAAACAAGGGTTAGGATAATTAGGGGTGGATTCAAAAGTCCTAGTCTTCTCCTTGATTGAATTTTTCTCATTGCTCTCAGTTATTTTTCATAGATTTATGCTAGTTTACTTAATAGTTTGTTAAACCATTCGTTGGATTAGTTAAGAAGAGTCTTAAATTTTAAATTGTGACAACCAGTCCTCGTGGGAATGATCTCGTAATACGTACCATATCTACATGTGATTCGTATACTTGCGAGTTAAAATCATTTAAATTAAATTGGTTTAAATTAAAACATCAAGTTTTTGGCACCGTTACCGGGGATTGTTTCGATCTAAATTAAATTTAGGATTCTCTCTTATCATAATTCTTAGCCTTAGGATTTTACTAACTATAGGTTAAAGTTTTTATTTTATTTTATTTTAGAAACTAACATATTTTCTGTTTTATAGGGTCTTGATTTGAACTTCTATTTTGGTAATCACTTTCTAAATTCTCTATTTTTTCTAATTTCTATTTTTAGAATTAGAATTTTATTTTTTAAAAATTTTCTAAGTCTAGGATTTCTTTTTAGAAATTTTCTACTTTCTAATTTTAGATTTAGATTCTTCTTTTAAGTAACTTTCTATTTTCTAGTTTTAGAAATTTTTTCTTTTTTAGAAACTAACTTAGTTTTTTATTTCTAAGATTAGAAACTTTCTTTTTTTTTTTAGAAATTAACTTTCTATTTTTATTTTTTGTAACTTTTTAATTCTAGGATTTCTTTCCTTTTTAGAAACTAACTCTTCTTTATTGTTCTTTAGAAATTTTTTAATTTTAGATTTTCTGTTTTTAGAAACTAACTTGTTTTGTTTTCTTTTGCAGGATTCTAACATAGACCTCCAAATTGGTAACTTCTTTCTAATTATCTCTCTTCCTATTTCTAGATTGGTGTAGGATTTTTCCTTTAGAATTAGATTTAGAGTTAGGGTTTCACCATGTATATGCATGGGTAAGAATGTCAGTATACTGAGAAGAATAACGTATATTGGGATGATAATTATGATAGAAATCTACCAATGTCTCAAAATTTTTTTAAAACTATCATCGAGAACCAACCGAAATCTAATGATCCACCGGTTAAGAAGTCCTTACTCGATCATGTGCGGGAGAATAATTACACCTCACGAATTAATAAGATAGTATGTGAGTGTTGAGATTATCATAACTATAGGCGTGAGGACTATTATCAACAATCAGATTCTCCCACCTATGATCCGTATAACTATAATCAGTGGAAACATCAAACTTGGGGAAATTAACCAACAACATGTTATAATGATTATTCTCTTGGATTTCCTACTTCTTAATATCCACCAAAAACGATCCAAGAGGAGTCATCTCCGAGTTACACAGCCTATGACTTGATGAAATTATTAGGTGCACTTGAATCACGCATTGATAGGCTACTGGATACTAATTCATCCCGATCACAACCCATTGATTATTCTTTTAAATTCCCTACGTATGATGTGCTGATGGAATCTAGTTCATCTCAGCCACAACCCAATCCAGAAATACAATGCGAGGAAGGTGATCCTTACTCACTTTTAAAACACTCTGGAATTTGGGATGAAGAGTTGAATTATGTTAATGAGCATATGGTTCAATTTCCAGATGAATCGATCTCGATGACGGTTTAAAGGAACGGTGAAGAGACATGTGTGTCTTTCAAATACAATGATGATAACACACTTCACTCACATGAGACACTAGAGTCTAATGATGATGAAGAGGTCAGCTTATTTGAACCTCCACCCGATTTAGGAATATAATGTGAGGAACGCAATCCCATCCCAAGTGTGCATGACAGGGAATTAGACGATGATATGTATTGGGATGATGATCATGAATGTTCAGCCCAAATTCCCCTGGAATCAATCTTAAGTATGGTCCAAGTCAATGATCAAGAAGTACACGAAGTGGTCGGTCAAAATGAGTTACTCCTCTCATTTAACATGTATGATTTAAAAGTGGAGGATGAGCCCATTACAACCGACCCTTCTAATTCTCATGAAGCATGTTTGGGCCACTCCCCTGAATTGGATGATGATATGATTCGGGAAATGAACGAACCGCTTGATATGCCTCTGGAAGTTGACACCACCCAGTTGAGGCCACCATCTAAGTCATACACTTTTGACGATTCAATACCTCTTCTGAGTAGTATCAATGAGCAGAGTCCTCACATCAATACTTCGTTTCTTGGTCATCAAAATGTTTGCGCAGGGTTGGAGTAAGAGAGTGTACTTCCATCCACTTTCAAAGACGATGGATTCCTTGGGCAGATCATCACAATCTCCAATATGAAAAATAAATCATGCTTAGCTGATCATCCCAACTCTTTAGATGACTGCTTAGCGTATTTTACAGATTCAAACGATCCCCTATTACAAAAAATAGTGAATGCCTTACAAAATAATACCTCAGCAGTTGTCATGAATCGAGAGAACCCGTATTCTAAAGTACTTCCTTCCCCGGATCCTGAATGTTTACCATTAAATGAGGAAGAGTTGAAAATTGAACTACAGAGTGAAACATCGGCGTTTGTCAAGACTACACCACCTACAAATTTTTCTAAATTTCATTTACATGTAGTCTCTGATTCATCATGGTGTACTAACTTCAAAAATTTTTCTGCCACAGTTGAATCATATATACTTTGGACACTTCAGACGATACAACGAACACTTTATGCTGAGGTCCCTCAATTTCTTTGGTTATTAACACTCCAGGACATCCAAGCCTACTGCAAAATGGGCTTTTGGATGATTTTATTGAACAACCTTCTGAGAAATTTACCAACATACTGACGGATGGTCCATGATTATTTTCATTGCTTGTCTGGCTGAAGACATTAAACTTAGCGCTCCTGGGAGGCAACCCGGCCTTTTTATTGTATTTTATTTTATTTTTATTTTTTTTCTAGTTAGTTAGTTCAATGTTTGTGGGTAACATTGCTGCAAACCCTCACGAGACTACAACTCATCCCCTAGGGGCAACCTAGGGGTTTAAAGGCTTATTGCATACATTAAATGCAATCGAGAGCACTTGCGAAAGTGGTATAGGTAAGATCTTATTTTTGTTATTTTGCTTTTACTGATTTCTCTCTTGGGATGACTCGCTGATATTTTTAGGCAAACCTCTTGATTTTTTTCGTCCAGGTACTATCTTTCCATCACTCCTCTTTTACTTTCGTTGTCCTATGTGCATTGCATGCTTATTTCTTTTACATTGAGGACAATGTAAATTTTAGGTTGGGAGTGGGAGATTGGGTAAGCTAATCAGTATTTTCTTAGTCTTGAGCAAAATTGTGAAAAAAATTTCAAAATTGTGAAAATTTTAAAAATTTTCTGAAATTTCTTGTGAATTTAAAGTGATTTTGAAGGATAGTTGTGATTTTAAAATTAAAATATACATGACGTTGGTAATTTATGACTTTTGGAGTTAGTTGCATGTTAGATTTCACAGTTAAGTTTAAATTGTTAACCCATGATTAGAAGTTTTAAACATTGATTGAGTCATGATCTCACAAGACACACCTCGCTTACACATTAAATGATTAACTTGGTAATCTCTAAGAATGAATGGAATCAACTTGAAAAAAATTTCATGTTCAGTAAAAGAAGAATTAAAAGGGTAAGTCGCATAATCTTTACCATAGGTTTGCTCCCTATAGGTGTAGATTCGATCCCCCATGGTTGATAATTAGAAAAAAAATTTAAGTGACAAGTTTTTACCATAGGTTTACTCCCTATAGGTGAGGATTTTATTCCCTTCTTTGGCGTTACTATTCATAAAAAATCAAAGGCTAGTAGAATAAAAAGTTAATTTGTAAGGCAAGTGTTGGTTTCTGGTTTGGTTGTCATGAATTCCGTTGTTAATTACCAATGATAACATGAAATTGACAATTGGATTTCTTAATGATTGTGAGCCGAGATTACACTATACACTCAAGGAACTCAATGTTTAGAATGTTCTAATTAATGGATTAATATTTTGAATTTGATTATGAAGTTTACTATGAGTTTGATTCCGAGAGAAATTATTACTCACCATGCTTGAATCTTAGAATTTTTACATCTGAACTATCTGTTCACAAGTCACTCAGGTTTACAGGAATTGTCGTATATTTCTGAAATTATTTTTCGCATGTTTTGCTCGGGACTAGCAAAATGCTGGTTCGGGGTTGTGATGAGGGTCAAATATTGCATATCAGACCTCGATTATTGCCTAATTTTACGTATATGATAATGCTTAATGGAGCATTTTAATTGTATTTTTGTTACAGGATGAAATTAGGAGCGTTGATTGAAAAAATGTATTAAAAGAATGAATTTGACGCTCCGAAGTCATCAGAGCAAGGGACGCACTCCAGACTACCAAGATTGATGGATTTACACTAGGAATCTGAGAAAATCGAGCTGCTCACGTTAAAGGGGCCCGAAAACCAGCCAAAATGCAAGATCACATGGTTCCCGCCATCTGATTGACTTGAAACTTTATATACGTGATGAGGGCCATAAATTAACCGTACATATCAAATTTCAGCCATTGAAGATCTCGAAAAGTGGGCCAACAGACAGATCAGCCCATTAATCTTCAATTAGGGGCCCACCTGATATTTGGAACTACCTCAACCTTGGTATTGACGGATTAAATAGTATGAGAAGATGAATGACTGGATCAGATTTCAGAAACACATCATCGTGGACCCCACATGTACGGAATGTGCATAGTGCATAAGTGCACTAAGCGTGCATGGCAAACGGCAGAGACGATTGACCGTCTCTGACCGAAAAAGAAAAAAAAGAAAAGGAAACTTCTTTTCGCAGCGCGTAATGCACGTCCGCTGGCTCTTTTTGCGGTCGATAGTGGGCCCCACTCATGCCATGTACGGATGATCTAAATCGTCCATCTTGTAGACGGCTGTGAATACTACAAAACCTAGCTAATAGTTTTCAGCCATGCGTACACACATGTGCGTTACAGAGGCCACAAAGGGCTGCCCTAGGATGTTTAAAATTGATTTTATTACGATTTATTCTCTGGGCTGCGTCAATGGACGTTCAAAACCACCCATTCTTGACTGAAATTTCGTTCTGAATCCAATGGACGGGATGGATTTTCCAGAAAATGCTTCTCTGGGGCCCACCGATCACAACAGCGAAAGAGTGCGAAAGGTTTCGCACATCCGTGAAAACTGACTTTTCCAAGTAGTTATGGCCCACCATCTTTGATCTTATGGTAGATCTGAACCATCTATCATGTAGAGGACCCAAAAACATCCTCAGAGACGGTGTTTCTTTAGAAATTAAGCGAGAAAAGTGGTAATTTTTGAGGCACCGAACTTGGCTGCGAAAAAGCTTTCGTTGGGCATGCATAGCTTTCCAAATCTGATTCAAATCTGATTTTCACCACTCCAGCAGCTATATAAGGAGGTTTTGGACGTGGGGAGCATTCATGTAGAGCTAGGAAGGAAGATCCAGAGCCAAGGAGATGAAAGAGAAGAGAGAGAGAGAAGAAGGAAGAAGAGAGATAAGGGAGATATTTTTAATATTTTTATTTTATATTTCCTTTTTCCTAATTAATTTTATGGATTGATAAACTCTTAGCTAAGGCTGAGATAAAACCCCTAATTTGAATAACTTTTGTTTATGTTGAATTCTTCTAATTCAATTGATTTGTTTCTTTTTCTAGTGTGCTTAACTGTAATTTTCATGCTTCTCCATTCTATGAGCTCAACCAAAGTCTAGATGTGGCTGTTGTTTGGAATCTTAACTAGGTGCTTGTGTCTGACCATGAATAGGTTTCCTATAGAGGAAGAGACAGGAATCTACATCTCTCCATGCCTGACCATGGATGGAAAGATGTGATCCATATACTTTAAGAGATTATACATTCTGTGTGCCGGACCAAGGACATGGAGTGTGCTTTGTTTATTTTGATATCAATCTAAATTAGGGTGAATCAGCAGGTAAGACAAGGGTTAGGATAATTAGGGGTGGATTCAAAAGTCCTAGTCTCCTCCTTGATTGAATTTTCCTCATTGCTCTCAGTTATTTTTCATAGATTTATGCTAGTTTACTTAATAGTTTGTTAAACCATTCGTTGAATTAGTTAAGAAGAGTCTTAAATTTCAAATTGTGACAACCAGTCCTCGTGGGAACGATCTCGTAATACGTACCACATCTACATCTGATTCGTATACTTGCGAGTTAAAATCATTTAAATCAAATTGGTTTAAATTAAAACATCAGGAATTGATTCAAGTCATTGGGGACTTAAAAAATTCTGATTTAGAAAAAGTGCTTACTGAAATTTCTAAAGATAATGAGAGCACTACCACCCAGGACATTGGTATGTACCAATGGAGATCGCGCCCTCAAATCCTATCTATCGAGGACTCGCGACCTCTGCCATCATCAACAAATTTTCTAAAGCTTGATTTAAAACCACTACCAAATGAGCTTAAGTATGTATACTTAGGTGAAAATAAAACTTATTCTGTGGTGATCTCTTCATTTTTAGACAAGGATCAAGAGATTAAATTGTTGAATGTTCTAAGGGACCACAAAGGAGCCTTGGACTGTGTCATTTCCGACATCAAGGGTATAAGCCCTTCCATATACACTCATCGGATCCACCTCGATGAGGACGCCAAACCAATTAGACAACCTTAAAGGCGTCTCAATCCAAACATGATGGAAGTTGTAAAAAATGAGGTGATTAAATTGTTGGATGTGGGAATCATCTACCCAATATCCGATAGTGTTTGGGTGAGTCCAACTCAAGTAGTCCCAAAGAAATTCAGAATAACTATTGTGCAGAATTTCAATAATGAACTCATACCAACACGTGTCACCACAGGTTGACGTGTTTACATTGATTATAGAAAATTAAATCAGGTCACAAAGAAGGACCATTTCCCTCTACCATTCATTGATCAAGTTTTAGAGAGGGTAACAGGTCACTCCTTCTATAGTTTTCTTTATGGATATTCCGAATATAACCAAATAGAGATAGCCCTAGAAGACCAAGAGAAAAATACGTTCACTTGTCCATTTGGCACGTTTGCTTTCAAACAGATGTCATTTGGATTGTGTAATGCTCCAGCAACTTTCCAACGGTGTATATTAAGTATTTTTTCAAATATGGTTAGAAAGTTTCTTGAGGTTTTCATGGACGACTTCTCTGTATTTGGGAGTTATTTTGAGGAATGCCTCAACAATTTATCTTTCGTCTTGTCTAGGTATGAGGAGAAACACCTTGTCTTAAATTGAGAGAAATGTCATTTCATGGTTCAAAAGGAAATTATTTTGGGCCATGTTATCTCCAAAAATGAAATCAAGGTAGATCGCTCAAAACTCGACATTATAGCTAATCTACCTATCCCCCGAACTGTTAGAGATATTAGATCACTTATAGGGCATGCTGGTTTCTATAGAAAATTCATTAAGGACTTTAGTGTCATTACTAGACTTTAACTAATCTTCTTCAAAAGAATGTTCTATTTAAGTGGACAGATGAGTGTGCAAGTGCTTTTAATAAAATTAAATCATCTCTTACCACTGTACCTATCATGCGTCCATCAGATTGGACACTTCCTTTTGAACTAATGTGCAATACAAGTGATTATGCCATAGGGGCTGTTTTGGGCCAAATAAAAGATAAACGGCCCTACGTTATTCACTATGCGAGTAAAACTCTAAACTCGGCCCAAGTGAACTATTCAACAACTGAAAAAGAGTTACTTGCAGTAGTTTTTGCTTTGGATAAGTTTAGGTCCTACTTGTTGGGATCTAAAGTGGGCATTTTCACGGACCACTCGGCTTTGAAATATTTGTTATCTAAGAAGGATACAAAGCCGAGACTTTTGAGATGGATCCTCCTACTCCAAGAATTTAACTTAGAGATAAAAGATAAGAAGAGAGTAGAAAACGTAGTGGTCGATCACGTTTTCAGATTGGTGTTAGATGATTCTACTGAGGAGATGCATATCCAGGACACTTTTCCTGATGAACAATTATTTGCGATCTCCAAATTGCCTTGGTATGCTGATATAGTGAACTATCTTGTAATGAGAAAAATGTCATATTATTGGAAGTCACAAGATAGCAAGCATTTTGAAACTGAGGTTAGGAACTTCTTCTGAGATGACCCGTATTTATATAAATATGGGATTGATCAAATTTTTAGACGTTGTGTCCCAATGGATGAAGTTCAGAGTGTTATTTCCTTTTGTCACATAGAAGCATGTGGTGGCCAATTTTCTGTTAAGAAAACCACTGCGAAAATCCTACAGTGTGGTTTTTACTGGCCCACCATGTTTATAGACATCTATGATTTCTGTATTGCTTGTGATAGATGTTAAAGGTTGGGAAGAGTGTCCTGGCGAAACATGATGCCTTTATCCTCAATTTTACCATTAGAGATTTTTGATTGTTGGGGTATTAATTTTATGGGCCCATTTTCATCTTCTTTTGGATTTCTTTATATATTGGTTGGTGTGGATTATGTTTTAAAGTGGATTGAGGCAGTTCCAAGTAGGACCAATGACAACAAAGTGGTCATACGATTCTTAAAGAAAAATATTTTTTCTAGATTTGGAACTCCAAATGCCATCATTAGTGATGGCGGGTCTCACTTTTGCAATATGACATTTGAGGCTTTGATGAAGAAATATGGCATCAAACATAAAGTGAGCACCCCATACCACCTACAAACGAGTGGGCAAGCTGAGATTTCTAATCGGGAAATCAAACACATTTTAGAGAAAACTATAAGGCCAGATAGGAAGGATTGGTCCCTTAGACTATTCGACGCTTTATGGGCTTATAGGACTGCTTATAAGACCCCGATTGGAATGTCTCCATACAGATTGGTGTATGGGAAGGCTTGTCACTTACCCGTGGAATTAGAACATAGAGCCTACTGGGCAATAAAGAAATTAAACTTTAACATGAACCAAGCAAGTGGACAAAGGAAATTAGAATTGAATAAATTAGAGGAGCTGATGGGAGATTCCTATGAAAATTCTAAAATATACAAAGAGAGGACCGAAGCTTTTCATGATAAAAATATCCTGAGAAAAAATTTTGAACCTCAGCAAAAGGTCCTATTGTACAGTTCCCGTCTCTAGTTCTTTTCGAAAAAATTAAGATCAAGATGGACAGGCCCCTTCATTATGAAGAATATTTATACTCATGGGGCTGTTGAAATTGAGAATCCACGTAATAATAATGTGTACAAGGTTAATGGTCAGAGATTGAAGCCTTATATGGAAAATTTTCATTTGGCAGAGGAGTCTGTCCCTCTTCATGAGCCAAAATATTCAGATTGATGCTCCTAGTCTGACGGAGCATTTCTGGATCTGTATCATAGTCAATTCTTTTTAGTGTCACATAACAGATGAGTTTTTCATGGTAGATACTATCCACCCTTTGTTTTATTTTTATTACATTATCATTAAATTGGGGACAATGTAAATTTTAGGTAGGGGGTGTGGATAGTTATCCAACTGAATATTTTTTTTTTAGGTTTTAGTTTATTTTATTATTATTTTTAGGTTTCAGTTGGGTTTACGTTTATTTTTAAGTTTATGGGGATTTTATTTTTTTTAATATTTTTAAAATAATATTTTTATATACAAAAATATAAACATGATATTATGCGAATATCAAAGGCAAAGTTAATATTTATTCTATGTTGATAGTAGTCAGAAATCTGATAACGGAAAATTATAGACTTGAGTTCAATTATCTAATCATTAGTTTAAAGTGAGTTGTAATTTGATATACTGAATTCACAATACACCCTAGCTGACTAAGTGAGGAATATGATATGTGAACTAGAATAACAACTTTTGATTCAAACAAGGTTGAATGAACTAGTACCATCGATATATGCTTAAAAGAGAGAATATTGAAGGAAAAAAAAGAGTGGTGAAAAAAAGAAAATTTTATTATAGAGCATGAATGCAATGACCATAATATTCGTGTCAGTAATCTGGAGTAAGGATACCTAAGTATCCATTATTGTTACCATCATAAGTACGATACCTTAGATTATGAAGTAAACCCAGTAGGAATCTTCATCTAAGGGTGGTCTATAAAAATGAGGATATGATGAAAAAAGAAGAAATGACATGAAAAAAATGAGATAACTAGAGATTTCATATTCTTGGAATGATTGAAAGGAGCTACGTAAAGAACATGCATATTTCTCAAAGTTAGACTAGTGTCACGGAGCACCTAAGGATATTGGATCATAACTATTCTAAATTTTGATTAGGTCTTTGAACTCAATGATGTAATGGATTAGGAAATTGAGATTCTAACTAACTTTAGACTTAGGGTAAGTATTATTTTGTTTTCGAATTCATATGATGAATGGAAGCATAATTGTATAAATTTCTGAGTGTTGAATTATTTTTCATGTTTTCAATGTTTGTGGGTAACATTTCTGAAAACCCTCACGAGACTATAACTCGTCCACTAGGAGAAACCTAGGGGTTTAAAGTCTTGTTGCATATGCTAAATGCAATCGAGATTACCTGTGAAAGTGGTGTAGTTAGAATTTTATTTTTATTTTAATTTTGTTTATAGAATTAATTTTTATTTTTCTTCGCTTATTTTGCTCGGGACTAACAAAATGCTGGTTGGGGGTGTGTTGAGACTCAAATATTATATAATTTTCCCCATTTATCTCTTGATTTTATGAATATAAATCATCTTAATATTTTATTTTACTTATGCATGTGTTGCAAGGTAAATTTAAGTGCTTGGATTGAAAGGGTGCTAAAAAGCATGAATTTGATGCTCAAGATTTACCAAGGAAAAGGATGGATTTTAGGAGACCAAGATTGAAGCATTCGCATGTCAAATATCCAAGAAAATCAAGTGACGATGAAGAGAATCGACGATTTGAAGTGAAGAATCCTAAAATCGTCCTGAAAAAGTGTATTTTGAAGCTGTGAAGTTTATTTTGAAAAACTGCGCAGCAGGAAGTTTGTTTTAAACGAACTAAGCAGTGAGAAGTATATTTTGAAAAAATAGGTATATTTGATGCGGTTTCTAGGGTTTTCAACTTTGTGCGAAATTTGGAGTTCCCTACTTATAAATAAGGCCTCCTAGGGCATTCCAAAACATCATTCAAGGAATCCCAAAGAAAAATTTAAGATTTTTAAAGAGTTTTTAGTTTTATTAAAACTTTTAAGTTGTTCTTTTTATTTTAAATTTTTTCTATTTACATTTTTTTTTACTTTTATTTCTGCAATTTAATTATGTTTTTCTAAGTTCCTTCTAGCCCAAGCTAGAAGGGAAGCACATGGGTTTACTATTTCTTTAAGATTATGATGATTGATTGTTTTAATGATGAGAAGAATGGTGTATACGTGCTGTCTATTATTTAGGTTTTATTTTTTATCCTCTTGTGAGATCCATATGTTTTCATCATATGAGATCCACATTGATGGATAGACTTACCTTAGATCAATTAGATTTCCCAAATAGGAGAGGTTCTCAGCCTGTTATATTTCTTTGATATTCATTATCCTATAGATATTGAATACTTAGAATCACTGGCGCTTGAGAATATATGTCAATGATGCAGATCCATTATTTTCTAATATTTTATATCATTTATTAAGATATTTAAACTGTTTTATTTTCCGATTAGGCTGACCATAGTGCTCAGATCCTAGTTGTGTTATCCAAGTCATGATGATTTTGGAACATTAACATATGTGTGGAACTTTGAAGCTTGGGTGTTATTTTAATTCATTGAATTATATCCATTCAAAAATCCCAAAATCAAATCATTGGTTTAGTTTTTATTGCTTAGTTTGTTTTGCATTTGAAATTTTTCTTCTCACAATTCATCTCCCTGTAGGATCGACCCTGTATTCACGGGATACTACTTACAAACCTCTACACTTGGAGGCAAGCAATTACGGACGCTGCCTTTTCTTGAAATTTTGAGAAGAAGAGTCGGTCAGCTTCTTGTTTGACCGAACTCTCCGTCTGGTGCACATCTTGTGCACGTGTACCCTTTGCATATGCAATGTATATGTGGGGTCCATCATGATGTATCTTGGAAATTCGCTCCATCAATCCACTTTTTCATATCATTTAATTCATTGAGACCAAAATTGAAGCATTCCCAGATACCAGGCAGGCCACACTTAATGAATTAAGGGGTTGATCTGGCCGTTAGGACACTTCCACAGGGATCAAATGGATGAAATTCGACGTGTACGGACGAATGGTGGAAACCCCGTGATCTTGCATTCTAGATCAATTTTGGGCCACTTAAGCTTCATTTTCTCGATTTTCTTGAATCTTTGGTGTGTAATTCCGTCGATCTTGGTCCCCTGGAGTCTATCCCTTGCCTTTGGTGTCATCAGAGCGTTAATTTCATGCTTTAAGCACCATTTTTCAGTCAATGCTCGTAAATACACTCTGCATTACAAACACGGTTAAAACTGGGCATTAAATAGTATCATGTTCATAAATCCAGGCAATAACTGGGTCTGATATGTAATATTTGACCCTCAACACATCCCTTAGAAATTTTCACACTAGATAGAGTCTATGTCTATCTAAATACTATGTATAGGTAGCACAGTTTAAGCATTTCACCCTAAACATATTTGTATCGATTACAACTACTATGAGGCCCTGTCGGGGGGATCGCGGAAGCACACAGAGATGAATCTAGGATAGCAATCCAATAGCACCAAGAAAACATAAAGAGAACACAGAGATTTTAATGTGAAAAAATTCTTGAGGGAAAAAACTACGGCACAAAGCGAAAGATGAACACTATGAAAGCAAAATTACAAAGAGAAAGAGCTTACGCGATTCAAAGAACCTCGAATATTCTCACCCTTGCTAAACCCTTTGAGCCCCTTACATGAATTTGAAAACCCCTAAGAATATTTTCTAATTCTGTTTACATCTATATATATAACTTTGGGAAGAATCCCAAACGGAAAAGGAAACATAAAACTTAATTAAAGACTTCAAATACAACAATATCCACCATGACTTAAATCATCAAATGTGTAACTTCTTGTCCTCTTCCCTTATCTCTGTCTTGCATCATAACTCCATTAATGCTTTTCGTGCACACTCCATCTTCCTTTTACATCATCGCTAAGACTTGAGAAGTCGCATAGAACTTGAACTTCTCTATAGGAATCACCTTGGTAAGCATGTCTGTCGAATTTACGCTGCTATGAATCTTCTCCAAAGTTACGCTTCCTTCCTCAAGCACCTATTGGATAAAATGGTGACGAACATCAATGTGTTTAGTACGTGAGTGATAAATATAATTTTTAGCCAAATTAATAGCACTCTCGCTATCACAGTTAACCGACATGACCTCTTGCTGAAGCCCTGTTGAGGGTCAAATATTACATATTAGACCCCAGTTATTACCTGATTTTACGAACATGATACTATTTAATGATCTATTTTAATCGTGTTTATGTTGCAAAGTGAATTTAGGAGTAATGACTAAAAAAGGGTACTAAAAGCATGGATTTAATGCTCAGAAATCACCAAGGAAAGGGACGGACCCCAGGGGACCGAGATCGAAAAATTTACACGCTAGAGATCCGAGAAAATCATGTAATTAATGGTGAAATTGGCCTGAAAATCGTCCTAAATACAAGATCACAGGGTTTCCACTATCTGTTTAGCTTGAAACTTTGTATTTGGCCTGAAGACCATAAATTAACCGTACACATGAAATTTCAGTCATTAGATCTTTGTGGAAGTAGCCCAACAGACAAATCAGACCATAAATCACTGTCCTGGGGCACACCTGATCTTTGGATAGGCCTCAATTTTGGACTCAACCCTTATAATTAGATGAGAAAATGATTGGACGGTGTGGATGCCTTCAGAACACTACCATGGATACTGCAATATACATGTCCTACCCCTAATCACTCTAGAAAACCACATTGCATTCGTCCATTTACAAAATTGACAATACAATCACCCAGATACATGACTAGAATACCAACCATCAAGTCTTCCTATTTTTATCTTGTCATCTGACCCTCCATCGTATGTGGATCCCCCAAATGGGCCACCTAAATATCATAATAAATCGATCATTTTGAAGATCTTAGGGTGTTTTCCAAGACTACCGGCTAACTTCCCTATCAGGTGTATAAAACATTATTTTTAGACTTCAGAGTGACATTGTCCACTAAAAAGACATCTGAGTCATCTATGAGTGATCAAGGCTCAAACCTAGGCGTTAGAAAGAGCATGAAAAATAACAAGTACTGGTGAAATTTCATCTCATTTGCATAGTGCAGTTAGAAAATACAGACAACAGAAGATTTGACAAAAGAAAGGATATAATTGTAATTAAGGGGGATGCCAAGTGCATGACACTATTGGACTATTTCAATGGAAGTTTTAACGGTGAGTATTCTCGCTACTTTTTGAGACCATGCGGTTCACCCGATTAACTAAATCACTTCATTTTTTTATAAAGTTTCATAAAATGGCATGATAAACCGGATAGACAAAACAGATCTTTAGAATAAACATGTACATGGGCCCACATGATACCTCAGCCAATTACGTAACTTTGTTACATGGTTTCAAGAATGTGTATCAGTTGTGGGGAAACGTCTACTTATCACATAGATTGTGGCCTACCTAAAACTCAGATATGCCTCATCTTTTGGGCCATGGCCTAAAATGACCCTATGAAAGCGGTGAAGGGCATGGATTCCCTAAGTGACCATCAAAAGTGGACTGCACTAAAACCAACTAATAAACCAAGTAGGTAAACTTTACGTAAACTTTTCACACAGCGACCAAACCGAGTAGGTTTCACCGCACCTTCATGCTTCGTTTGTGGGCCACCTGATCAATAGATTCACTCCAACTTTTGGCCCAAGTCCCAGCACGAACCGCCCCTTTGCTCTCTATAAAAGGGAGAGAGAAAGAGAGAGCTAGAATCATCAGACAACCGTGGACGTGGAGCACAAGAGAAAGAGGGAGATCAAGGAGCCGGCTGGAGATTTCTTCTTCCTTCTTCTTTGGTTTTTTCCCCTTGATTTGTTTTTTTTTTTTTTTTTTAGATGTTAGTCGTCATTATGATCAGCTAAACCTCTTAGCTAGGCCTAAGAGGTGAAACTTGTAGTGTGATAGGGTGGTTTCTATACTTTTTATTCATGTTTAAACTGAACTGCTTTTGATTCTAGTTTGATTATAAAGAATGCTTTTAGTTTTAAATGGTTTGTTGTGACTTAAATTACAATTGATTTGCGATAGCTTTAAGTATGTTCTTCTCTTTTTGAGATTGTGATCTTAGGAACCTTATTATTCACCATCGTCTCATGGGCATGATTGAGTGATGGAACCCTTTCTAACATTCATAACTCTTTTAGATTGGTTGTGGATTGATTAAATTTTGTTGTTTACTTTATCTTATGGGCATGGTTTTGTGATTGAATCAATTCTAATTCTCATCCTTCTCATCTCTTGAAAACAGGATCAAAGGAAGTTCAGATTTGTTTTTAATGAAAGTTCAGATTTGTTTTTAATGAATTATCTTCCTACTAAATGAAGATGGGACTTTAAATCCATTTGTGTTCATAAATCAAGCATAGATCTCCCTGATCACTATAAGTGGATCCTTGGAATCCCTAGTTTCCCACCTTTAAATTTTACAAATTTTAGTTAATTAAATTCACAATTATTCCCTTCCTTTTACCTGATTTAGATTACATCTTTGCTTAGTTCTAGTTCGAGTTACTTTTAGATTACTTACAAGGTTCAGTTCATGTGGATTCGACCTCGGTCTTACTGAGATTATTACTACATCACAACCCTATACTTGGGGTGTGAACAAGCACCAACTGATTTATCATGCCTCTTAACTAAACATCTTCTTTAAACGCTTCCGTCAGTGCTATATACTCTGCTTCGACGTTTTGAAATTCACACTGCCTGCGTAGTATGAATCGACATACCCAACCAACTTTATTCCTATCTTCTCAAAACTTAAGGTGTAGTTTTTTGTACCTCTAATGTATCGAAGTAGTCATTTCACTGATTTCCAATGTTGCTTGCTGAGGTTTGACATATATCTACTCACAACACCGGCTGCCTGTGAAACATCTGGTCTCGTATAAACTATGACATATATTAAACTACTTATCGCATTCAAATAAGGCATATGAGACATATCCTGCTTTTCCTTATCTATTTTGGGACATTGTTCTGAAGAAAGCTTGAAGTGAGCCGCGTGGGAAGCACTCACCGACTTTGTCTAGAAATCTCATACTTGATCAACACATTTTTAATGTATTCTTCTCGTGATAATCAAAGCCTACTCATCGTCTTTTCTCTATGGATATCTATGCTGATAACTCTCTTTGCGGTCCCTAAATCTTTCATCTCGAATGTCCCTAATAACTGAGCCTTCAGTACGTCGATTTCAGACATATCATGACTAACGATTAATATATCATTAATATACAATACTAGGATGATGAATTCTCCATCACTCAGTGTCTTATAATAGACATAGTAATTGTATTCACTCCTAGTAAATTTCTGACTCAACATGAAAAAATTATTTTTTTTATACCATTGTCTAGGCGACTGTTTCAGGTAATACAACAAGCTCGTTAACCTTCAAACTTTGTTATCTGCCCCTTTAACTTCGTAGCCCTCTAGTTGCTTCATGTATATCTACTCTTTCAATTCCCTGTGCAATAATGCAATCTTCACATCCATCTGTTTCAACTCGAGATCGTATTAGGCAACCAGTGCCAACACGAATATGATAGACACCTGCTTAATCATCGGCGTGAATATTTCTATGAAGTTGATTCCTTCGCTTTGAGTATAACCCTTCACCACCAGTCTCACTTTGTATCTATCCTATTTCCTTTTGAATAACCACTTGCATTCGATCACTTTTTGGCCCAATGGAAGCTCCACTTGCTCCCACGTGTAGTTCTTATAGAAAGAGTTCATCTCATCGTCCATAGATGCCTTCCACTTTTCTACATTAAACTCATCAAGAGGCTCCTGAATAGTAAATAGATCTCCCTCATCTGTAATGAAGGTATATGCGATATTAGAATCATCCCTGTATATTGTTGGTAACCCACGATCTCGCGGTGGGTTTCTTCTCACAGGTGGTTGTTGTTCACTCCCCAAGTATAGGGTTGTGATGTAGTAATAAACTCAGTGAGACCGAGGTCGAATCCCAAGGGACTGATACCTGTACATTATCTGAAACTAAGCAGAACTAGAACTAGACTAAGACGAAATCTAAATCGACTGTAATTTGAGGAATAATGATGAAATAATTATCTAAAACTTAAAGAATTTAGGGAAAGGAAACTAGGGATTCAGAGGATCCACTTGTAGAGATCAGGGAGATCTTATGCCTGGTTCAAGAACTCAACTAGACTTAAAGTCCCATCTTCATCCAGTTGAAGGGTGTAACCATGAAAATCAAACTGAACTTCCTTTAATATAGTTTTCAAAATATGAAAGGTATATGAATTAGAATAGATTCAATCACTAAACAATGCCCAGGAGACAAAGTAAATAACAGAATTAAACTAATTATCAACCAATTAACAATGTATGAAGGTTAAGAAGGGTACCATCATCCGACCATGCCCAGGAGACGATGGTGAACAACAGGACTTCCTGACGTCATAAATATAAAAAGGAAAGAAACATGCTCGAAGCTATCACAGACCCATTGTAATTTTAGTCACAATAGATCATTAAAAACTAAAAATATTCCCTTAATTACTCTAAAATCAACATCAGTTCAGTCTAAACAAAAGACACAAGTAAAAAGTCTCCCTATCACGCTACAAGCTTCACCTCTTAGCCCTAGCTAAGAGGCTTAGCCTAACATAGACATGATTAGGCTGAGTATCTTAAAGAAAAAAAAAATAAACAAAAATAGGAAAGAAAAACTCTTCTTCACGTGTGCACGACCTCCATGGCTGCTTGTCCAAAGTTTAGATCCCCTTCTCTCTCCTTTCTTCTCTCTTTATAACTGTGAATGGCGGTAGGAAGGTCGGCTGCAAGGAACCGATGTTGCTGTTGTCGGTGGAGGCTTTCACAGATTGATACGCAGCAATAGATAATGCAACACTGACTTGTGTTTTGGAATTAACATCGTAGCCCCACATGGGAGATGTGAAACGTTCAGTCGTCTTGGCTATGGTCGGTCCCACCTTGGGAGAATTTTATACGGTCCAGATGGTCGGACCGATCCTAACCACGATTGTAAAATGGCCCGAATCGGTCGGGTCTTCAGACGCGTGTAATGCGTAATCCTTACGTTGTTGAAGTCGGTGGGCCCCTGATCACTGCCATATGAAAAATCCAGTCTGTCCAATGGATTCCCCTTGCAAAACTGGTTGGATATGGATGATTTTAGATCTGTTTCGGTGTGGCCCAAAAAATTCTCACCCGACCATTCGTCCTGCATTTGAACGGTTGAAATCTGATACAAGCTGCTTCTTGGAAAATTTCTACCTAGGTGACGGTCACATCCCCCCTCTAGATATGATGAACGGCTTCGATCATCGAGTTGCACGATGATAGTGGGCCATTGATGGATCAGCAAATGGCCCTGCAAAATGGAAACAGAGACCTTCCGTTCTCTGTTTGGAAGTCGGGCTGGCACGGGTCAAACGTAGTTAAACTGTGTGTTTGGCTCAGTGTGATGTGAGTGCACATCCAGTGTGTACTCTCTCTCACACAAATGGGTCCCCATCTTGATGTGTGTAAGAAATCCTCTCTGTCCATCTCTTTTCTCTTAACATTTAAACAGTTGGTACCAAAACTGGAGTATATCCAGATACCAGGCGGGCCCCAAATCGATGGTTTATGGGCTCATCTATCCGTTGGGACACTTCCACAGGGATCCAATGACTGAAATTCGATGTGTACGGTTAATTTATGATCCTCAAGCCATATATGAAGTTTTGAGCCAAACAGATGGTGAGAACCTTGTGATCTTGCATTCTAGACGACTTTCAGGCCCGTTCAAGCCCTATCACTTGATCTTCTCGGATCTTTGGCGTGTAAATTCTTCGATCTCGGTCCCCTGGAGTCCGTCTCTTGCCTCGGTGATTTCTGAGCGTTAAATTCATACTTTTAGTGCCCTTTTTCAGTCTAGGCTCTTAAATTCACCCTGCAGTACAAACAAGACTAAAATAGGCTATTAAATAGTATCATGTTCGTAAATTTAAGTAATAATTGGGGTCTAATATGTAATATTTGACCCTCAATAGCTACTCCACCTGCTCATGTACCTCTGTCTGCACGAGTATCATCTATGTCAATCCGTACATCTACGATCAACCTTTCTGATTCCTCTTGCTCCTCTTGATCATTCTTGAGGAATAGGTAGTTTTCATCAAATCTGATGTAACGGCTAGTGATGAATTTGCATGTCGTATAACCTATAACCTTTCACACCAACACCATAGCCTACAAAGATATACTTTTTAGATTTACGGTTAAGCTTATCTCTCTCAATTGATGGTACACGAGAGTAAGCCTCACAACCAAATATGCGTAAATATGAGTTGTCCATTTTATGACCACTTTATACTTCCTTTGGGATCTTACATTCAATTGCCTTGGAAGGGGACCAGTTCACTAAATAGCAAGCCGTGTTAACAGCCTCAGTCTATAGGTTCTTGCCCAACTCAATATTACTTAACATACATCGGGCTCCCTCCAAGAGAGTTTGATTCATCTGCTCGGCCACACCATTTTGTTCGGGCTTGTAACGCACCGTGTTATGCCTAATGATCCCTTCATCTTTGTAATATTCATTAAACTCAGTGGAAGTAAATTCTCCACCATTGCCAGTCCTTAAGACTTTTAATTTTCGTCATGCCTGTTTTTTCATCATTCCCTTCCATTGTCTGAATGTGGTGAAAACTTCAGATTTACGTTTCATAAGGTAAACTCAAACTTTCTGAGAGTAGTCGTCAATGAATAAGACAAACCATGACGACCCTCTAACGAAAACCTCTGGCAATGGCCCCCATACGTAAGAGTACACATAATCAACCACTCCCTTACATACATGTTTTCCAAATTTAAAAGATATTCTAGATTATTTACCATATATATAATGTTTGCATATATCTAAATCAGATTTCTTAAAAGCTGAAATTAAACAACGATAAAAAAGTACCTTCATGCCCTACTCGCTCATGTGGCCCAAACGAGCATGCCACATACGTGCAGACGTGGAACTCACCACAGTCATTATCGCTCCACTTATTGAAGTGCTTTCGATCAACTTGTAAAGGTTTCCGTGTCTCTAAGCTTTCATAACCATGAGTGCTTCCTTTGTTACTTTAAGGACACCATTGACGCCGATGAACTTACACCCTATTGCATCAAGTGCACCGAGAGAAACCAAGTTCTTCTTCATGTCAGGAACGTGCCTGACCTCAATCAAGGTATGCTCCATCCCATCAAATATTTTGATGCACACCGTACTAACAGCCACAACATTACAAGCATTATCATTGCCCATAAAGACTTGTCCACCATCACACTCTCTGTAGCTAGTGAACCAACTCCGATGAGGAGTCGTGTGATATTATGCTCCCGTGTCAAGGATTCACTTGTCTTTACGATCATCGTACAAATGTCCGATCATAAACACTGACAACACATCACCTGTGCTTTTCTCTTCATCAAACGTAGCAATGTTGGCCTCCCTGGAAGAAGCCTTTGAGTTTTCTTTCTTCACTTTAGGATTTGTGCAATCCTTCTTCATGTGTCCAGTTATTCCACAGTTCCAACACTTTAACTTGCCTTTACCCTTGGATTTGGATCTAGATTTCGAAGATCATGTACCTCGCTCAGTATTCCTACCCATCGTAATTAAGCAGTGCATCAGAAGAAGTCCTACGCTACCATTCATCTTTCTTATAGCCTTCCCTTGAATGGATGAGATAACAATGTCCATACTTTAGAATGATTTACTGGTGCACAATGAGTCCTTAAATGACTCATACGAAGCTGGAAGAGAATTCAATAAAATACATGTCTGATCTTCATCTTTAACTACTTCCTCCATGTCTAGCAACTTGCAAATCAACTTATTAAAACTACTGATGTAAGCCTCCACATCTCCACCTTCTACCATCTTAAAGTTGAACAATTATAGATTCAAGTGTAGGTGATTCTCAAGGAACCTTTTAGCATAAAAGTCCTCTGACTTCGTGTAACAACCCGATTTTCGAGAACCGAGTACATAACCCGTTTCCCAGAAATCCGGTGTTAACTGATAATCAATAAATAACCCAAACAAATCAAAGTGCGATTTATGGAAGCAAAGCATAGTATAATGTATCATAGCAAATAAGCATCCTAGCTACTTAGCTGAGGCCCATATACAAAATTCCAAAATTAATTGTTTCAAATATCCATAACAACTGGCCTATTCATTCAAGCCATAGTAGGTAGTCGCTTCCTGGTGCAACTCCTCATCATAGAACTCCTCTTCAGTAGTGGCTGGCTCCCGCTCTGCCGTATGCACAACAGCTCCCATACCTGTCTCATCTGTACGGTTGAACATTGATGAATAAGTAGCCAACTCAGTGTGATCTTCCCTCAAGATTACACACCGCCGCCCTAGACAAGAATAGCATAAAACACACATGCAATCCAAAACATAGCAATGCAGTCTTTATTATGTGCATGGATGCATGAATGTAGTCACGCTCCGGGGATGCTCATCCATGCAGAATTTGAGCTTGTCACCCATGCAAATATGCAATCAACGCCTCGGGGTCAACCGTGCGGAATGTAATCATCAAACTAGGAAAGACATCCAGTCGGATAGGGACTACTCGTCAGCGAAAGTATACTAAGTGCGATGTAACAACTATCTAGCAATAGACGCTGGTCTATGTTATGTATGCATGATTAGTCAATCCATTTATTAGTCTGATTGCAATCAACCATTTTAAGTAAGCTCAAGGTCACTACGGGGGCTTTAACACCAGTGTAGGTCGACAGCTCGGGCATAGGTCCCATACCACTATCCCCGGCTCATGAGGCTACCACCTTAGGGTGTGTATAGAACCCATCAATACGTGGCCAATCAATTTTCAATGTCAGGGGACTACCACCGTATGTTGACTAGGAATGAATTTTATAAATCATTAAATTTATTGATCAAGTGAGACGATATGTATGGATTAAAGCGAGTAAACTGCGGTGGGTAAAACATGGTGTGGCTCATCCCATAGCCAGATAGGTGGAATCACTCCATGGATGGTGGTCCTCATAATTCAATTTCCACGTGTCGTAACCCCCATGTTGAGGGTCTATCCTTGTCACAACCAATCTTGTTACACCCTAAGGGCACACTCTCTTTAAATAGGAATTTTCGTAGAGAGATTTCGATAATGCGTGTTTCATATCCAACACAATCCTATAGGTATTCAAATATGCTTTAATATGTGAAGTAATCTCATGTGTACAACTTGTATAAAATCATATATTTTGAAGTGTGTTTCTCAAGTAAGCAAACAAGTACTTTAGAAGGCCTGAATCATGTTCCTAAGCAGTTTAGTAGAAATCAAGGCATGTAGTAGGGTAGGCAGCTCAAATGTTTGGTCTCATGGCATGTAGGTAAAATGAATACAATATTTGATCATTACTAGATTTTACAAGCAATATTCAAAACGTGTAACCTAACCTAACATTTGGAATGATTATCCATTCCTAAAAAGACTACCCTTAATCTAGTTTAGTGATGGAAGCTCAAGGGAAAGAAAATCATCACCTGTATGGTCGTGATTGCGCTCTTGATCCAAGTCCTCTCGCGGTCCAAAGCTACCCAAGGAATTTCCTAAAACCATGGTGTATGTTTGTTAGTATCCCCATGGTTCATCAATGGGCGGATGGTTTGGATCTAATGCAAACATCATACATGGGGCCCACGTAGGCTGCTGATGTCATACAACAGCAACCTAGTTGGTGTGAGGTGTGCCAGTCAAACACATCCACCGTCCAACAATATTGGATGTTGTGGATATTGACGTATGTCATGGTGGTGTACAAAACATACATCGGGCAGGCCAACACCATCCAACTGGATGGAGTCCACAAAACACAAACATCCTGGTAGATCTAGGATGGTGTGGGTATAACATGTACCTCATGGGTGTGGCCCACCAGGGATATGAGTCTGCCTGTTGGATGGTGAGGATGCACCACACGTGCATGACAAGTGGGGTTCATGATCTGGATGGTTGAGAGGCAATACACACCTCAAGATGGTATTCCATCTTGCTGTTGTCAAGGGCAGCTCAAGCTGCAAGGGCCCACCATCCCTTGGACGGTCAGGACACAACATTTTATAATGGTGGACCCCACAGATTCTGCTGACGTCAGTCAACAGTGGAATCCACTGTCTAAAGGAAAAACGGGTGGACGATAGAGATGTATTGTTTACATCAATGGGTCCCACCTGTTCCATGTGGGAACCAGATGGACAACTAGGTGTAGTTGCACGTGGGTGGACCCCACTGGTGTATATCTACCTATGTTTTATATTTTAAAATAAATATTATTTTATTTACTATATATATATATATTTTTCTGGAAAACACTTCCAGGGGATCTGCTGACGGACGGCCTGGATGTGCAATCTGCACAGGGCATGTTCCCCACACGCTGTTATGGTGGGTGTGGCCCACCTACTTGTCGGAACTGGGCTGATCTCTGCCCAGTTTTTGAGGTTGGTTATGACCAAGAGTACGGCCCAAAACTTACCATGATCAGCCCATTCCCTGGGGCATTTTGCAGCCTGGAATGAGGGCCACTTGGAGGCTGTTTTTCAGTCGTTTTCAAGATGAAAACTCCAGTCATTTTTAACAGAAATATAGGCGGCTAATGGGCTGATTTTCAATTATTCACACAATGGAAACTTAGCTGTAACCAGGCTGATTTCTCAACTATTCAACAGTCAGAGGTTCAGTTGATTTCAGCAGTGTTCCTGCAGCTGTCTCAAGCTGGAAAAAAAAACCAACTGATTGTTAGGGGCCTTGCACAAAGCCTTAGGATCTAGCCTCCCAAACAAACTAGAATTATGGGATAATAAAAGTAATAAAATAAATCAAAGTAACAATCACACACCACACAAGACATTTTTACGTGGAAAACCCTCAAAGAGGTAAATGCCACGGGACCTCGTCTAGATCAACAATCCACTATGAAGTAGAATGTTACAACTGATCACAAGCATACGCTGCTATAATCAAACCTTCATCACTCACGCAGGAGTAGATAAACAGCAAGAGAACAAAGAAAACTGAGAGATCTTACTGATTACGAGAATGTAGAAGCGCTGAGATATGGTAGATCACCTCCACGAACATAACCTCCCTTCTAAAAGCTTCCTCTCTCTCTTTCTCTCTCTCTCTCTCACCCCTTTAATAGCCCTCTTGTGTTTTTCTCTGTACACAATATACTAGAAAAATCCTAGAGACCCCTTTTTATAGTTTTAGGAAACTCCCTTCCGCATCCCGGTTACGAAAGGACTTGCAACACGAAATCTGTGCAAAATCAGGGAACGAATCTACGTAACCACGACTGGTCGTGTCGAGTCCATGACCAGTCGAGCACACCCACGACTGGTCGTGAACCACCCACGACTGGTCGTACACCCCGGAGAAAAATAGTCAAACTCGCTGGACTTTGAGTCGAGTTACGACTCGACTCCACGACTGGTCGAACACCAGCCCACGACCGGTCGTGAGCACGGGATAAAAATCTCATCAAATCTCTCCCTTTTTGACTTAGGAGGAATTCACCTTCTTCAAGTCAGCCTGGTTTCTATAAACCTCAAACTTACCTTTGAGCAAAGCCTTTGTCATCATCATGTCTACCCCATTATCGTTCGTGTGGACCTTCTCAATTTATAACACCTTTTGTTCCAAAGTATCCCTGATCCAGTGATACCGAATCTCTATGTGCCTCGACTTAGAGTGTTGAATTGAATTCTTGCTCAAGTGTATAGCACTTTGACTATCGCAATAGACCACGTACTGCTCCTGCTCCAGGCTAAGTTTCTGTAGGAATCTCTTCATCCAAAGTATCTCTTTACATGCCTCTGTGACTGCAATATACTCAGCCTCTGTCGTCGACAATACTACAACCTTTTATAGCTTGCTCTACCAAGAAATCGCTCTCCCTGCAAACGTAAACATGAACCCCGATGTAGACTTCCTGTAGTCTATATCACCTGCCATATCTGCATCTGTGTAGCCTTCTAACACAGGTTTTCTATTACCATAACATATGCTCAACCTGGATGAGCCTCTTAGATACCGCGGTATCCACTTCACCGCTGCCCAATGCTCTTTGCCAGGATTAACAAGATACTGGCTAACAATACCAATCGCATATGTTATGTCTGGGCGTGTACACACCATAGCATATATCAAACTTTCTATAGCTGACGCGTAGGGTATCTTCTACATCTCATTCACCTCTGCCTTCATCTTGGGACACTGTCTGTCACTTAATCTGAAGTGACTATTCAGTGGAGTACTGCCTGGCTTCGCTGCATTCATATTGAACTGCTTTGGGACTTTATCAATATACCGCTCTTGTGATAGCCAAAATTTTTTGCTGCTTTTGTCACGGGTTATCTCCATTCATAGGATTTGTCTAACCAGGCCCAAGTCTTTCATCGCAAATGACTTGCCCAACTCCTGTTTCAGCCTGTCGATCTTCTTGATATCTTTCCCCGTGATGAGCATGTCATCAACATATAACAATAGAACTAAAAAATCACCATCTGAGAACTTACGCATGAACACGCAGTGGTCCGACTCCGTTCTGTCATACCCATGCTTCAACATAAACAAGTCAAACTTCTTGTAATATTGTCATAGAGCTTGTTTCAACCCATACAAGCTCTTCCTCAGCCTACACATCATATGCTCATTGCCCTTGACTTCGAACCCCTCTGGTTGGTGCATGTAGATCTCTTCTTCCAGGTGACCATGGAGAAAGGCAGTTTTAACATCTAACTACTCTATCTCCAGATCCATGCTAGCCGCCAACCCAAGCAACACCCGTGTGGATATCATCTTCACCACTGGTGAGAATATCTCCTCAAAGTCTATGCATTTCCTTTGACCAAACCCTTTTACCACAAGTCTGGCCTTGAACCTCGTCTGTGAATTCTTCTGCTCAACCTTCTTTCTGAACACCCACTTGTTGCTCAAAGCTTTCTTGCCCTTAAGCAGTTTCACCATGTCATAGGTGTGGTTCTTATGCAAGGATTCCATCTCCTCTTGCATAGCTTTCAACCACTCCTCCTTACGCTCGTCGGCTAGGGCCTCAAAATAATCTTCTAGCTCTCCCCCATCGGTTAACATAATGTACTCATGGGGTGAGTACCTCTTGGATGGCTACCTGTCCCTAGATAACCTCCTCACCTGTGGCTCAACAAGTGGATCAGGTGGGGGTTGCTCCCCCGGTCTATCTTCTATAGGAACTCCCTCGTCCTCTGCACCTTGTTGTACTCCCCCATCATCAGGCACCATGGGAGGAATGTCCTTTAGCTCACTTGAACTAGGCTGGTTCTTCTCTGGCTTACCAATGTCTTCTATACACTGATCTTCAAAGAATACCACATCTTTACTCTTGACGAGCTTCCTCTCGGTCGGATCCCACAATCTATAACCGAAATTTTCATTACCCTACCCCAAGAACACACTGCCTGATCTTCATATCGATCTTGGACCTCTCGTCCTTTGGTACATGAACGGATGCCCTGCATCCAAACACCCTGAGATAACTGTATGATGGATTCTGTCCAGTCTACACCTTCTCAGGTACTTCTCCATTCAACGAGGCTGATGGAGACATGTTTATCAGATATACCGCTGTGTGCATTGCTTCTCCCCAAAACATCTTGAGAAATTTCGTATGGGATAACATGCATCTGATTCTCTCAATAATGGTGTGATTCATTCGCTCAGCTACACCATTATGCTGGGGGGTCTTAGGAACCGTCTGTTCATGTCATATACCCAAGGACTTACAGTACTCATGAAAGTCGCCAATGTATTCACCATTATTATCAGTGCGGAGGCACTTCAATGATCTACCTGTCTCTCTCTCGACCATAACATGAAACAATTTAAACACACCAAAGACCTCATCCTTGGATTTTAATGCTTAAACCTAAACCCTCCTAGATGCATCATCTATAAAAGTAACAAAATACAATGCCCCACCTAAGATTTTTGTCCTCATAGGACCACAAACATTCGAGTAAATCAAATCTAATGCATGCACTTTATTAACATGAGAAGTAGATTTAACAAATGAAACTCTATGCTATTTCCCTGATAAACAATCAAGATAGGTTTTGAGAGGCATACCTGTCACATCTGGAAGGAACCGCTTCATCGCTAGTAGCTGAAGCTCTTTTTCACTCATGTGACGTAGATGCCTGTGCCACATGTCAATAGCTGAATCTTCTGCTGCATTCAACCCACCCTTGCACACACTGAGACATACCTTGTAAAGGGTGCAACACTTCTTTCCTCTAGCTGTGATCAATGAACCCTTGATGAGCTTCCAGAGCCCACCAACAAATCGGCTTTCATAACCATCATCATCCAACCTTCCCGTCGACATCAAGTTGAGGCGAAGGTCTGGGATATACCTCACATCCTTGAGAACCAATGTGCAGCCCACATTAGTTTTCACACAAATATCACCAACCCCTACGATCTTCAATAAGCTATAATTTTCCATCTTCACGGTCCCATAATCACCTGACTTGTAGCTTGTGAAGAAATCCTTGTGTGGAGTCGCATGAAAAGATGCTCCCGAGTTTATCACCCAGTCGGTATCCTAACTCGTAACCGTGAGACACACATCATGATCTGCAGAAAGAATAACTACAACGTCGCCATCTAAAGCGACCACAATGGAATCTGATTCATCTTCTTTCTCCTTTCCTTTTCCTTTCTTATTGTTCTTAGCCTTACGATATTCATGCTTATAGTGACCCTTCTTGCCACAATTTCAGCATTCAACATCTTTTTTGCTACTCGACTTGCCTCTTGATTTATCTTGGGCCTTCCCGCCCTTCCTGTTCTTTCTTCTCCCCCGTTCCTGTGTCACAAGGGCCTCTTGTCAAGTAGACCCTTGAGACTTCATCCTTGTCTCCTCATTGAAGAGACAGTTAGTTACCTGTTTCATGTATATCTTTCTGTCTGGCGCAGAGTTACTTAAAGACACCATCAATGTCTCCCAACTGTCAGGTAACGAACTAAGCAAAAGTAAAGCCTACAATTCATTATCCAGAACCATCTTCATAGAAGAGAGCTGGTTCACTATATTTCTGACTTTATTCATGTGCTCGGCCACAGAACCACCATCCTTGAACTTGAGATTCACAAGTCGTCTTATTAGAAATTTTTTATTACCGGCTGTCTTCCTCTCATACAGTCCTTCTAATTTCAGCCATAGGCTAGCAGCTGAGGTCTCCGTAGACACATGGTAGAACATAGAATCATCCAACCATTTTTTAATAAACCCCATCGCCTTCCAGTCCATCTTTTTCCAATCATCATCAGATATATCCTTAGATTTTGTTAATATGCTTAAAATTGGAGAATATAGGTCCTTGCAATAAAGAAAGTCCTCCACCTTAGACTTTCATATGGTCTAGTTAGAACCATTGAGGCTGATCATCCTTGATGAGCCACCTTCCATATTTCAAAACCATTCCTACCCATTCAAAGAACTTAGCTTCGATACCACTTTGTTGGGGGCCTTGCACAAAATCTTAGGATCTAGCCTCCAGAACAAACTAGAATTATGAGATAATAAAAGTAATGAAATAAATCAAAGCAACAATCACATACCACACAAGAGATTTTTACGTGGAAAACCCTCAAAGAGGTAAAAACCACGGGACCTCGTCCAGATCAACAATCCACTATGAAGTTGTTCACTCCCCAAGTGCAGGGTTGTGATGTAGTAATAACTCGGTAAGACCGAGGTCGAATCCCAAGGGACTGAAACTTGTACGTTATCTAAAATTATCTAGAACTAGAACTAGGCTAAGATGAATTCTAAATCAATTAGCAATGGTGGAATATTTGTAGAATAATTAATCTAAAACTTAGGAAACAAATCAGAGATAGGAAACTAGGGATTCAGAGGATCCACTTGTAAAGATCAGGAAGAACTTATGATTGCATCAAAAATCATGAAAATTACTGAACTGCCGTTGATCTAGTTTTCAAAGAGATGAAAGGAAGATAAATTAGAATGGATTCCATCACCAAACCATGCCCAAAGACTATGGCAAACAACAGAATCAAACTAATTATCACCCAATCACATGTATGTAAGTTAGGAAGGGTACCGTCATCCGACCATGCCCAGGAGACTATGGTGAACAACAGGGCTTCCTGACATCATAAACATTAAAGAGAACGAAAATATTCAAAGCCATTGCAGACCCATTGTAATTTCAGTCACAATAGACCATTAAAAACCTAAAACATTCCCATATTAATTAACTAAAATCAACGTCAATTCATGAATTAAAATTAAAATAAAATCAAATCTCCCAACTCACTACAAGCTTTACCTCTTAGCCCTAGCTAGGAGGTTTTAGCCTACCATGGATGGGCTCAATCCAAATAAATAAAGAGAAAAAGAAAAGGAAAAGAAAAGGGAAAGAAAAAAACCAAGCTCCTCTCTCTCTCCTCTGCCCACGTTCAAACCCAAGCTCGAGCCCTCTGTTCTTCCTCCCAAGACCCTGAATGAATGCTCCCCACGTCCAAAAATCTCTTTTTATAGCTGCTGGAAGGCTGGAGTCAGTGACAGAGTTGTAGCAGGACACGGAGTGTAATTTTCGCAGCCAAGTTCGGTACCATGAAACATACCACTTTTCTCGCTCAAATTCCAAAGAAACACCGTCCCTTAGTACTTTCTTGGGTCCTCTACATGATAGACGGTTCAGATCTGCCATATTATCAAAGATGGTGGGCCAAAACTATCCGGAAAAGTCAGTTTTCGCGGATGTGCGAAACCTTTCGCACCATTTCGCTGTTGTGGTCGGTGGGCCCCACAGAAGCATTTTCTGGAAAATCCACCCCGTCCATTGGATTCAGAACGAAATTTCAGTTAAGAATGGGTGGTTTTGAACATCCATTGACGTGTCCCAGAGAAGAAATAACTAAAAGATCAGATTTGAACGCTACCGGGCAGCCCTTTTGTGGCCCCTGTATCGCTCACGTGTGTATGCATGGGTACAAAAAGTCAGTATGTTTTTGTAGTATTCGAGCCCCTCTACACGGTGGACGGATCAGATTGGCCATACGAGCAATGAGTGGGGCCCACTACCGTTCGCAAAACGGACGCAGGCCGTCCGTTCGCTGCGCCTTACGCAGAGAGGGAGAGAGAGACGGGTCAGCGCTTGCGCTGACCCGTTGGTTGCTCCGGTGCGGCTCGCGTGCAAACGTGCTGTGTACATGCACGTTGCACGTGGGGTCCACTGTGATGTTTATGTGAAATCCATTCCGTCCATCCTCTTCAAAATCTCATTTTAACCGTGCAGAACACTTATCAAGCATATCCAGCTGGCGGGTGGGCCCCAAATTGAAGATTGATGGGCTGATCTGCCCGTTAGGCCACTTCCGTAATGATCCAATGGATGATTTTTGACGTGTACAGTTAATTTATGGTCTTCAGGCCACGTATGAAGTTTCGAGCCGAACGGATGGTGGGAACCTCGTGATCTTGCATTCTGGACGTCCTTCAGGCCACTTGAGCTTCAATTTCTTACTTTTCTCGGATTTCTGACCGTGTATATTTGTCAATCTTGGTCCCCTGGAGTGTGTCCCTTGCCTGTGGCGTCAACAGAGTGTTAAATTCATACTTTTAGCAACTTTTTGCAGTTCATGCTTTCAACTACACCCTGTATCACAAACACGGCAAAACGGGCCATTAAACGGCATTATGTACGTAAATTCAGGTAATAAATGGGGTCTAATATGCAGTATTTGACCCTCAACACAACTCCCAACCAGCATTTTGCTAGTCCCGAGCAAAATATGCGAAAAATAAGTTGAGACTTATATGAAAATTTCTGTAAGGCCGAATGATTTTTGAGAAATAATCCAGTCATTAGAATTCTACGATTCATGAATATTGGGCATTATTTTCTCCTGAACTCAAGCGCACGGTAGACTTCATAATCAAGTGTAAAGTATCAATCCATCAATTAGAAAAATTTTAAACATTGAGATCCATGGATGTATAGTCTAATCTCGGCTTATCATCATTAAGAGATCCAATCGTCAATTTCATGAAATCATTGGTAACCGACAAGAAAATTCATGATAACTAAAACCTAATCCAAAACTTGCCTCATAGATTAGCCTATTAACTTTTGATTTTTCTATTCAAAGTAATGCCAAGGAAGGGGAATCAAATCCTCACCTATAGGGAGCAAACCTATGGTGAAGATCGTACACCTGACTCTTTTTAGATATCATTCATGGGGAATTAACTCCACACCTATAGGGAGCAAACCTATGGTGAAGATTAATTATCCAACCTTTCCAATTTTTATACCATGATGGCAAGATATTTCAGGCTGGTTCCTTTCGTGCTTAGTGATTACCAAATTAACCCTTCAATATCAGACTGAAGTCTTAATGTGCAAGCAAGACGTGTCCTGAAATCATGATTCAATCAATGTTTACAACTTCTAATCATGGATTAATAATTCACTTAACTATGAAATCTAACAGATACGGAATCCAAGAGTCATAAATCCACCATTATATACCTTGAAGATCTAAATTAGGGATATCTGTCAAAATCACTTCAAATTTGTAAAATTTTAAAAAAAATTTCACAATTTTTGCTCAAGACCAAGAAAATACTGATTAGGAAACCTAATCTCCCACCCCCAACCTAAAATCTACATTGTCCTCAATGTAAAAGATATGAGCATGCAATGCACATGGGACAACGAAAGTAAATGAGAAGTGAGGGGAAGATAGTACCTGAATAACGAATCAAGAGAGTTTTCAATAGATCACGGCATGGAAGCTTGTCAGCATGAGAGAGAAAGCAGAACAAAAATAACAAAAATAAAATCCTACCTATACCACTTTCGCAGGTGCTCTCGATTGCATTTAGCATATGCAACAAGCCTTTAAACCCCTAGGTTACCCCTAGCGGACGAGTTGTAGTCTCGTGAGGGTTTGCAGTAATGTTACCCACAAACATTGAACTAACTAACCTATGAAAGCGACTATCCTAAACCTATGAAAGCGATAAACCTACCTATACCTCCATCAGACTAGGAGATCAGTCCTGGTAAACAGGAGCAATCAGAGGCATGGACATGTCCTCTGAATCAAATGTCTCAACAAATGACTTTAATCGATGTCCATTAACTTTAAACTCCTTGCCATTGTCGGGATCTCTTATCTCGACGGCCCCATGAGGATAAGCAGTAATAACAATGTAAGGGCCGGTCCAACGAGATCGAAGCTTACCCGGAAAGAGATGTAGTCGAGAGTCATATAAGAGGACTTTCTGACCTGGCGTGAATGATTTTCGTAGAATATGTTGATCATGAAACGCCTTCATCCTGTCCTTGTAAATTCTCGAGTTTTCGTACGCATCGTTTCGGATTTCTTCAAATTCATTTAACTGAAGTTTGCGTAGCGAGCCAGCGTTGTCCAGATTGAAATTCAGATTTTTGATCGCCCAGTATGCTTTATGTTCCAATTCCACAGGCAAGTGACAAGCTTTCCCATAGACAAGTCTAAAGGGAGATGTTCCAATAGGAGTTTTGAAAGCAGTACGGTATGCCCATAAGGTATCGGTCAATCGGATTGACCAGTCCTTACGATCAGGGTTAACTGTTTTCTCTAGGATATGTTTGATCTCCCTATTGGAAATCTCAGCTTATCCACTTGTCTGTGGATGGTATGGGGTGCTCACCTTATGAGAGATACTGTATTTCTTCATTAAGCTCTCAAATGGTCTATTGCAGAAGTGTGAGCCCCCGTCACTAATGATGGCTCGAGGTGTTCCGAACCGCGACAGGATATTTTCTTTCAAAAATTTAATGACCGTGCGATGGTCATTTTTGCGGCACGGAATTGCTTCGACCCATTTAGTGACATAGTATACGGCGAGCAAAATATACAGATTTCCAAATGATTGGGGGAATGGTCCCATGAAATCAATGCCCCAACAATCAAATGCTTCTATAATAAGGATGGGATTCAAAGGCATCATATTTCGACTGGACAATGCTCCCAATTTTTGACAACGCTCACAAGCTTTACAAAACTCATGAGTGTCCCTGAACATAGTGGGCCAGTAAAAGCCACACTGTAGAATCTTGGCCGTGGTCTTTTTAGCAGAAAAGTGACCACCACAGGCCTGTGAGTGACAGAAGGAGATGACACACTGATGCTCATCATCTGGTACACATCTCCTTAAGATTTGGTCTGGACAATATTTAAACAAATATGGATCGTCCCAGAAAAAGTTACGCACCTTGGTAAAGAATTTCTTCTTATCTTGTGACGTCCAGTGTGTCGGTATGGCACCTGTAGCAAGATAATTAGCAATATCAGCGAACCAAGGTGAATGAGAGACTCTAAACAGTTGTTCATCAGGGAACATGTCATTGATATGGGTCGCCTCAAGAGAATCACAGGTATTAAGGCGAGAAAGATGATCGGCCACTACGTTCTCTACTCCCTTTTTATCTTTAATTTCCAAATCAAATTCTTGGAGTAGAAGGATCCATCGTATTAGGCGGGGCTTAGAATCATTCTTAGAAAGAAGATACTTAAGTGCCGCGTGATCTGTGTAAATGATGATCTTGGATCCGATCAGGTAGGACCTAAATTTGTCCAAAGCGAACACTACGGCTAAGAGTTCCTTTTCCGTAATCGAGTAGTTCACTTGGACAGGATTTAGAGTCCTACTTGCGTAGTGAATAACGTAAGGCCGCTTATCTTTTCTCTGGCCTAGAACCGCTCCAAGAGCATAATCAGAGGCGTCGCACATAAGTTCAAAAGGAAGACTCCAGTCGGGTGGCTGCATGATAGGTGCAGTGGTTAACATGCCCTTAAGCTTAATGAAAGCTTCTTGGCACTGCCCACTCGTATGGTGTATCCTTTTGAAGAAGATTACATAAAGGACGAGAGAGGAGACTAAAGTCCTTTATGAATCGTCTGTAAAAGCCTGCGTGTCCTAAGAAGGATCGCACATCTCTAATGTTCTTGGGTGGAGGTAGGTTAGAGATAAGATCGATTTTTGCCTTTTCTACCTCGATTCCTTTGGACGAGATGATATGCCCAAGGACAATTCCCTTTTGAACCATAAAATGGCATTTCTCCCAGTTAAGTACCAAATTCTTTTCTTCACATCTTTTCAGCACACATTTAAGACTTGCTAAGCATTCGCTAAAAGATGAACCAAAAACAGAGAAATCGTCCATGAAGACCTCTAGATATTTCCCCACCATGTCAGAAAAGATACTCGTCATGCATCGCTGAAAGGTGGCAGAGGCATTACATAGCCCGAATGGCATCCTTCTGTAAGCAAAGGTGCCATAGGGATATGTAAATGTGGTCTTTTCCTGATCCTCAGGGGCGATTTCAATCTGATTATAACCTGAATACCCGTCAAGGAAACAATAATAGGAATGACCAGCTATCTTTTCCAAGATTTGATCAATGAAGGGCAAAGGAAAGTGGTCTTTCCTTGTGACGGTATTCATCTTTCTGTAGTCAATGCACATTCTCCAACCAGTAGTAACTCTGGTCGGCACGAGTTCATTATTGGCATTGGCTACGATGGTGATCCCGGACTTCTTAGGAACTACCTGAGTTGGACTCACCCATTGACTATCGGATATGGGGTAAATGATCCCCACTTCCAATAGTTTGAGAACCTCGGCCTTAACCACTTCCTTCATGTTTGGATTTAGTCTACGTTGTGATTGCCGAACAGCCTTTGCATTGTCCTCAAGATATATACGGTGAGTACAAATCGATGGGTTAATTCCCTTGAGATCCACTATCGTCCATCCAAGAGCTCCCTTATGCTCAATGAGAGTAGATATCAGCATACTCTCCTGTTCTTTCTCCAGGTGGGCAGAGATCACCACCGGGTATGTCTCATCTTGACCTAAATAGAAATATTTTAAATCAGAGGGTAAAGATTTTAGGTCAAGCTTCGGTGGCTTGAGGTTAGACGGTAGAGGCACTACATAGTTTGGGGCAATTCTTCAATGTGTGGCCTCCACTGGTTAACTTCAAGTACCGGTGCAGTATCAAGCATGGCACACGTCTCCCTAATTATATCATCATCAAGATCATGGGAGTGGGCCAGGCACGTCTCTAGAGGATCAGAGGATAAGGTGAGAGATGTTCTATCTTCCACAAAAGAATCAATCATGTTAACATCGTGGAAATCGTCATCATCCTCTGGGTTGCTGCCGTTATTGAAAAAGATATTCGATTCCAATGTCAAATTTCCAAAGGACATAGTCATGACACCATTCCTGCAATTGATAATTGCATTTGAAGTGGACAGGAATGGACGACCAAGAATGACGAAAATCTGAGTGCTCGTGTCATTGATGGGTTCGGTGTCCAAGATGATAAAATCAACAGGGTAGTAGAATCTATCCACCTGGACCAAAACATCCTCGATGATCCCTCTTGGTATACGAACAGAACGATCAGCAAGTTGTAGTGTGGTTCGAGTGGGTTTTAATTCACCCAAACCTAACTGTTGGTATACCGAATAGGGAATCAGATTGACGCTCGCTCCTAAGTCAAGAAGTGCGTGATCAATTCGATAGTTCCCGATTACACATGATATGGTTGGGCAACCGGGATCTTTGAATTTTTACGGCACATCTTGTTTCAGGATGACACTCACTTTCTCAGTCAAGGAGATCTTCTTTTGAACATTTTTCCGTCGTTTGGTAGTACATAAATCCTTTAGAAATTTATCATATGAAGGAATCTGTTTTACAACGTCAAGCAGAGGAATGTTGACTTTCACTTGTTTCAACACCTCTAGGATATCCTGAGAGTTAGATAGACGTTTTGGTTCAACCAACCGTTGGGAAAACGGAGCAACTGGCTTTTCTAGAGGTTCCGGTTCAAATTTTTGTGGGGCACCACTAGATCCATCATTGTTGTCCTCTTCTGGTTCTTGAGGCTTTTCGGGCCTAACCGGAAGGGTTTTATCAATAACCTTCCCACTCCTAAGAGTAGTGATGGATTTAGCATGCCCCATTTGATTTGAAGAGCTGGGATCACCTGTCTTGTATTGCGGTTTCGGATTAGGGAGTGATTGTGCAGGGAGCATCCTTTTTTCCATAGCCGTCATACGTGAATCTATTTTTTGCATAAAATCTGAAATTCCTTGCATTGTTCGAGCCAGCTCTTGTATGTAAAATTGAACCGATTCTTCTTGAGGTTTCCCCTGATTTGGATTTTGATTGAAGAAACCTTGAGGGGTAGCAATTTGTCCGTTCCTCCAACTAAAATTCAGATGATTTTTCCAGCCAGGATTGTATGTATTAGAGGGTGGTCCATTGAAAGGTCTTTGATAGTTATTTACGGCATTAGATTGTTCATTCAATACATCTCGAAAGGCAGGTATTGAAGGACAATTTTCAGTAGTATGAATGTTGCAATCACAGATGCCGCAAACACTTTCATTAACCTTTTCCTTCCTTCCTTCCATGGCCTCAAATTTTTTGGTGAGATTGGCCACCTTAACGTTAAGATCATTATCCTCTTTCAGGAGATATATTCCTCCTTTTTCCCTTGAATGAGTCGGCCTAGACGTGGTGTTCGTTCTTGGGTAATAGTCTCATGATTGTGTTTTTTCCGCGAGACCATCGAGGTAATCCCATACCTCGTCGACATTTTTATTAATAAAATCTCCGTTACACATTGTCTCGACCATTTGGCGCATGGAAGATGTTAGCCCATCATAGAAAAAATTCGTAATGCGCCATATTTCAAAGCCATGTTGTGGGCATGCATTAACCAGATCCTTGAACCTTTCCCAACATTGGAAGAATGTTTCATCTTCCTTTTGGGCAAAGTTCATGATTGCTCTCCTGAGGGTAATTGTCTTATGATGTGGGAAAATTTTCTTTATAAATTCCCTCTGCAAATCATTCCATGTGCCAATGGACCTAGGACGCAGTGAATGTAACCACGTCTTGGCTTTTTGTTTCAAGGAAAATGGAAAGAGTTTCAGCCTAATAGTATCCTCAGATACATTAGGAAAGTATAAGGTGTCATGATTTCATCGAACTCTTTCAGATGCAAATATGGTTCTTCAGACTCAAGCCCATGGAACTTAGGAAGGAGTTGGATAACCCCTGGCTTGATGTCCATATGTCCTGTATTCTCAGAAAAAATCATGCATGAGGGCGTACTCACCCCCGTCGGTTGTAAATAATCTCATAAAGTACGAGGCGGGGGTGCCTGATGCACCTCATTCTCATCATGTACTTCCTCAACCCTTGGTTGGGGTAGTGCTTGAGGTTGATTTTCAGCCATAACGTCTTCTAACTCAGGAGAATTCAAGTGGTGTCTAGTCCTGCGATGGACAGTCAACCCCTCAACTAATCCTCCTTCAGTCACGAGACGTCGAGTGTTGTCGCGTGCCCAATGGGGCATAAAACACACTCAGCCCTCAAATTCTAACTTAAACCTAAAAAAAGAAAATAAAAATCTAGAAAAAGGGAGGGTTGGAGAGAAGTTACCAAATTGGAGTTCCTAAGTTAAAAAACCTACAAAACAAACCAAAATAAGTTAGGTTCTAAGAGTAGAAAGTCCTAATTAAAAATAAACTAATTTCTAGAGGAAATAAGAAATTCCAAAGAGAGAAGAATTAGAAAGAGCTTACTAAATTAGAAGCTTCCTACAAAACAGAAAAATTGGGTTAGTTCCTAAACAAAAACTTATAGAATAATTCTAAAACAGGAAACAGGGTTAGAATTCCTAAAAAGAATTATAATTAGAATCTTACTAAAAAGAAGAAATAAATCTTAATCTAAATCTAGAATAGAAAGGAAGAACTTAAGAAAAATTTTACTAATTTAGAAACTATCTTAGAAGCCTATAAAATAAGAAAGACAAGTTAATTTCTAAAAATTAAAAAAAATCTAAACCTAATCTTAAACTAATCCTAAAACTAATTAATTTCAGAAAAACGTAGCCGACAGTCCCCGGCAACGGCGCCAAAAACTTGTTCACTCCCCAAGTACAGGGTTGTGATGTAGTAATAACTCGGTAAGACCGAGGTCGAATCCCAAGGGACTGAAACTTGTACGTTATCTAAAATTATCTAGAACTAGAACTAGGCTAAGATGAATTCTAAATCAATTAGCAATGGTGGAATATTTGTAGAATAATTAATCTAAAACTTAGGAAACAAATCAGAGATAGGAAACTAGGGATTCAGAGGATCCACTTGTAAAGATCAGGGAGAACTTATGATTGCATCAAAAATCATGAAAATTACTGAACTGCCGTTGATCTAGTTTTCAAAGAGATGAAAGGAAGATAAATTAGAATGGATTCCATCACCAAACCATGCCCAAAGACTATGGCAAACAACAGAATCAAACTAATTACCACCCAATCACATGTATGTAAGTTAGGAAGGGTACCGTCATCCGACCATGCCCAGGAGACTATGGTGAACAACAGGGCTTCCTGACATCATAAACATTAAAGAGAACGGAAATATTCAAAGCCATTGCAGACCCATTATAATTTCAGTCACAACAGACCATTAAAAACCTAAAACATTCCCATATTAATTAACTAAAATCAACGTCAATTCATGAATTAAAATTAAAATAAAATCAAATCTCCCATCTCACTACAAGCTTCACCTCTTAGCCCTAGCTAGGAGGTTTTAGCCTGCCATGGATGGGCTCAATCTAAATAAATAAAGAGAAAAAGAAAAGGAAAAGAAAAGGGAAAGAAAAAAACCAAGCTCCTCTCTCTCTCCTCTGCCCACGTTCAAACCCAAGCTCGAGCCCTCTGTTCTTCCTCCCAAGACCCTGAATGAATGCTCCCCACGTCCAAAAATCTCTTTTTATAGCTGCTGGAAGGCTGGAGTCAGTGACAGAGTTGTAGCAGGACACGGAGTGCAATTTTCGCAGCCAAGTTCGGTACCATGAAACACACCACTTTCCTCGCTCAAATTTCAAAGAAACACCGTCCCTTAGTACTTTCTTGGGTCCTCTACATGATAGACGGTTCAGATCTGCCATATTATCAAAGATGGTGGGCCAAAACTATCCGAAAAAGTCAGTTTTTGCGGATGTGCGAAACCTTTCGCACCATTTCGCTGTTGTGGTCGGTGGGCCACAGAAGCATTTTCTGGAAAATTCACCCCGTCCATTGGATTCAGAACGAAATTTCAGTTAAGAATGGGTGGTTTTGAACATCCATTGACATGTCCCAGAGAAGAAATAACTAAAAGATTAGATTTGAACGCTACCGGGCAGCCCTTTTGTGGCCCCTGTATCGCTCACGTGTGTACGCATGGGTACAAAAAGTCAGCATGTTTTTGTAGTATTCGAGCCCCTCTACACGGTGGACGGATCAGATTGGCCATACGAGCAATGAGTGGGGCCCACTACCGTTCGCAAAACGGACGCAGGCCGTTCGTTCGCTGCGCCTTACGCAGAGAGGGAGAGAGAGACGGGTCAGCGCTTGCGCTGACCCGTTGGTTGCTCCGGTGCGGCTCGCGTGCAAACGTGCTGTGTACATGCACGTTGCACGTGGGGTCCACTGTGATGTTTATGTGAAATCCATTCCGTCCATCCTCTTCAAAATCTCATTTTAACCGTGCAGAACACTTATCAAGCATATCCAGCTGGCGGGTGGGCCCCAAATTGAAGATTGATGGGCTGATCTGCCCGTTAGGCCACTTTCGCAATGATCCAATGGATGATTTTTGACGTGTACAGTTAATTTATGGTCCTCAGGCCACGTATGAAGTTTCGAGCCGAACGGATGGTGGGAACCTCGTGATCTTGCATTCTAGACGTCCTTCAGGCCACTTGAGCTTCAATTTCTTACTTTTCTCGGATTTCTGACCGTGTATATTTGTCAATCTTGGTCCCCTGGAGTGTGTCCCTTGCCTGTGGCGTAAACAGAGTGTTAAATTCATACTTTTAGCAACTTTTTGCAGTTCATGCTTTCAACTACACCCTGTATCACAAACACGGCAAAACGGGCCATTAAACGGCATTATGTACGTAAATTCAGGTAATAAATGGAGTCTAATATGCAGTATTTGACCCTCAACAGAAGTAGAACGTTATAACCGATCACAAGCACACCCTGTTATGATCAAACCTTCATCACTCACGCAGGAGTAGATAAACACTAAGAGAATAAAGAAAACTGAAAGATCTTACCGATTACGAGAACGTAGAAGCGTTGAGATATGACATATCACCTCCACGAACATAACCTCCCTTCTACAAGCTTCCTCTCTCTCTTTCTCTCTCTCTCTCACCCCTTTAATAGCCCTCTTGTGTTTTTCTCTGTACACAATTGTAACACCCTGAAAATCGGGGGTCAAGAAGGAGCCCAATTCCTGAGTTCCAACGCATCACTTATGCAACATAGATAATGATGAGTTAAATGTTATCGGTATTAGTACTTTAAACATGAGTGAGATTAGATTAAAGCAGCATATCATACTCTAGAGATAAATTTAAATTACGCCAGCGGAAGACTCTAATAAATATGTATAAAGTATGTAAGAGGTTGTACGTCTCCAGAGTATAATCATGTTCCAGGTTACACAATTACATGAATCGCTCAAAATATAAAATGTCAAAATGTGGTGGTCCAGCTACAGTTGGTCTTGAGTGATTTCTGCCTGAGGTGGTACTTGGGTCTTTGTATGGATTTTTCCAAGATGTTACAACTATACATTAGAAAAACCCTAGAGACCCCTTTTTATAGTTTTAAGAAACTCCCTTCCGCATCCCGGTTGCAAAAGGACTTGCAACACGAAATTCGTGCAAAATTGCGGAACGAATCTGCGTGACCATGATTGGTCGTGTCGAGTCCACGACCGATCGAGCACACCCACGACCGGTCGTGAACCACCCACGCCGGTCGAACACCAGCCCACAACCGGTCGTGCAGGGGCCCACGACCGGTCATGCAGGGGCTCACGACCAGTCGAGCACGGGACAAAATTTCATCACTGATAACATGTTGTATTTTCTGCTACTTCCAAGCTGCTATCATTTTTTTTCCAATCTACGAAACCAGCTTATTCCGGGCTGTTTTTCTCCAGCTATTTTCAAGCTGCCACCCCGCTGTATTCGTGTACAGTCGGATGCTGATTCCCGACCCTTAGTAGTGTATGGTGAGGGCTGGCTTTTAGCATCTAACATGGCCCATTTGGGTGGCCGTTCTAGGCTCTTCTCAAGTCCCTCTACGGCCAGACTTCCCGCCCTAAATATGACCTCCATCGTGGCCGTAACTATAAGGAAGAAGAGAATAAAAGGAGGAGAGGCAATCAGCTAAGTTATTACCGAACCTGGAAGTTTCTCACGTCACTCCCCACTCCTCTCTTTCTGTTCCCTCACTTTCTCTCCCTCTCTCTTTCTTTTCTCCGTTTCTTTGGTGTGAGAGCTGAGAGTTAAAGGGCCCTCTTTATAGGTGTAGGGGAGGAGTCAGTAACGGCTAGGAGAGGGCCCACCCAATGTAACGATTGGGATTGATAAATGGCTATGCATGGGTCTCATCCTTGCTTAGGGATGGATTGCTAACACCATGGCCGCACCAGAAGTACATCCCTTGGGTCTGGCGGGGCCCATCTTGAGTTTGTGGTTGGGTGGGTTTTTGAGGAAGATGACCCACCCAACAATGGTGGATTTGCACTTAAGGGTTATCAGGGAAATCCAGACCATTTGATTGGTCTGGATGGGTCCCATTAGCGGTGTGGGGCCCATATTTCGGATCTCAGATGAAATCTTGCTCCATCTCACGAGATCTCTTCTATTTTCCTCCCTATTCTCATGAGATGAGAAACTCCTTTATCTCTTCTCGTTCTTTCTATGCAGGAGGGCTGTGATGAAGCCACATGGCCCATCGGATGGTCACGAGTGTGACAGCCACCTCTATCCAAAAGAAGAAAATCTTCTTTTTCTTCTCTCTTAATTGCCAAGCCATTTTTGAGCTGTGAGAGGACTCCTCTCAGCTGGAAACAAGGAAGTTTGAAAGCCTCTAGTTCATGGGGTGTTGGCTTGCCCAATAAGCCGTATGATGGTACCTCTCATCGAATCTCAGCCCCACATGAAGGAATTGGACGGTTGGGGCTGATCTTCACCGTTCCAATGCATGGGTCTAAGAATGTATACCATTTTGTTTAGTGGACCCACGCGAGTAATATGGATGGTTTGGATCGTCCGGAAAGTGGTCAAGGTGGTCCACTTTGGGGCTTGAAGTTTTACAATTTCAAACACTTGAAATGGCGGGAAGAATTAGCTTTTTTACAAGGGTTATCGGTCAATGCAAGGTAAACCGCTGTTCTCATCCCGTGCACGTCGTGCACCACACTTGTAAGGTGCACACGTACCATGTGTGGCCCTATTGTGATGGTGGTGACTCATCCACTCTGTTCAATCACTTCATGGGTCCCATTAGGGAGTCCCGAGCCACCATGGGTTGTTGTTGAGGTCCAGGTGGGCCGTTACACACCTTTTGGGGCCATATTTGGCCCACATGCTGTAATCTGACAGTCAGATGGGTCTGATGGTTGGTTTCAATGGTTAAAATGGGTTCTAGAGTACAATAATTGTTCGGTTGACAAGAAAAAAAAATCCTTATGAATTGCTAGTGGGTGCACTATCTCACATGACTTGAAAACTTTACGTATAAGCTATCTTATCTCAAAGTTTTTCGTTGAGTTTTACCTTCCTGACTGGTGTCGTTTTCAACTCAGCTCCTACGGTTCCCGATGGATGTCTTTATTGGCGACAGGAAGTCCCAACCTACACTTGTAAAATTTAAGTCCCCTTGTTAATTGATTTTAGTTTTCATAAACGTGGTTTTAAGAGGTAACACCCTAGTATCAGAGGTACGGGGTGTTACACTTCACCCACAAACTCATTACAGTTTTCTTCCTCAAAATATTGTAACAAATCCCATCCGTGAGACACAATCCGATAGAGTATAAGACCTTCTTATCAAGAGTATTTCAATCATCATCACTCATATATAGTTAACACTCCTTAAGAGCCTCATCTTCACCTTGTTTAGTTAATAGGCTAATCATCTTAACCTTCCATAACTCAAAATTATTTTTTCCTGAGTACTTCTCAATATCATACTTAATGTTTCTCATTGATACTAATCCTTTAGATTCAAATCTACGCCCCAACGTTAGCTCTGATACCACTTGTTGGGGGGATCGCGGAAGCACACAGATATGAATCAAGGATAGCAATCCAATAGCACCAAGAAAACACAAAGAGAACAGAGAGATTTTAACATGGAAAAACCTTTACGAGAAAAAACTACGGCACAAAGCGAAAGATGAACACTATGAAAGCAAAATTACAAAGAGAAAGATCTTACTCGATTCAAACAACCTCAAATCTCACCCTTGCTACACCCTTTGAGCCCCTTGCATGAATTTGAAAAACCCTAGGAATATTTTCTAATCCTATTTATACCCATATATATAGCCTTAGGAAAAAATCCCAAATAAAAAAAGATACTGGGAAGAATCTCAAACGAAAAAGGAAACATAAAACTTGAGTAAAGACATCAAATACAACACTACCAATATGTTTAATCCGAGTAATACAATGGGCAGATCAAGAATGATGATCATGTGAGGCTCACATAATAAAGGCCATACATTCTCTTGCTTGGATCATACTAGTGTTTGAGTTATCGGTATTACTACATATTTTGTTGGCTGGAGATATGGAAACCATATTATTAACGCTTATAATATTGTCAATACATAGAAATGTGAGGAAATATGGGGAAAATGGTGGAAGTTTTTAGTGAAACTTTAGGAGATACTAAATTACCAATATTAGCATATTTAGGAATAAAAAAATTATAAAAAATGCATACATTATAAGTTTCCATTTAACGAGGGCCTAAAAGCATGGGTTGTTGTCATGGGCCTACTTGGTCAATATCTTGTGCTAAAATTGGAGCATCTAATATTGGTCTCTTATATTTTTCTGTATCCTCCAAAGTTATCTAGGGTGTTATTATGGATGTGGACATTCAAGGGCCTGGTGATATGAGCTTGCCTATTCTTCTTCTTCTTCTTCTTCCTCTTCTTCTTTTTTTAAAAAAATAAAATAAAAAAAATCTAAGAGGAATTATTTATGTTAGCTCAGGACTTCTCATTGAAGTGCATACTGAGGACTGCCTCCATGCGATTTTTGAAGTCTGATTCTTCCTCTTGGAGAATAAAACTCTTCTCCTAGAATTCAAGATCCTTGATTAATGAGCATCGGGATGAGGTGAGGATGATTAGTAAGAGAAGGAAAACACTTATATACATTGATGATACTATTGAAATATTGTTGATACACTGACGATACAAGTGCAACCTAAAATTTGCTTAGTAAAATACATTTTTATTTTATTATATATATATTTTTAAGGTGCTCATGCCACTGATCCATTAATCACAGAACAATATACAACCTTTCGGGTGAAGCCCCACAAAAGGGAGGGCTACACCTATCATGTAAACAAACCAGAAAGAAAGACCCCACTGACAGGACCGAACATCACCAGGACCGAAGCCCGCGGAACCCTCGGAAACCCTAGAAAAAGGGGCCACCTGACACTCCCTCACCAGGGGAGGAGAAAAAAGCTAGACATACACTATTCAAAAGAGGATCTAACTGCCCCCAACCCAACTTTATCCAGAAATAAGAGGCTACACACCTAAGAAGGGAGCTCCCTGGCATCCTCAAAAACTGCATTGATCTGAGCCTGACTACCTGCCTTAGCCATTCCATCGGCCGGTCCATTCCCTTCTCTCAGGACATGCATAAACTGTAAAGACAGTCTCTGGCCCAGGCTCATGATTCTGCTGACCCATGGATGCCAATGCCAGGGGACGGACGAGGGAGACGAGAGGAGGTTCACCGCCACCTTAGAGTCTGACTCAACCACAATCTTCTTCAAACGACGCTCCAAGCATAATACCAGTCCATCATAGATGGCTCTCACCTCTGCCCGGTTGTTGGTTCCCTCACCATAGGCGGCGGAAAAAGTAAAAATCAGCCTCCCGACCTCATTTCTACAAACTCCCCCTCCCCCTGATCATCCTGGATTACCACAGGATGACTTGTCTACATTTAATTTCACCCACCCTGTAGCTGGTTTGGACCATTTGACAATCTGAAAAGAACAGGGGAGGCGGGAGAAAGTTCGGATAAGAAAAGGAGAACCCGAAAAATGCTGCTGCACTTCTACATGGCCCGACAACAGGTTTTCTGTCCACCACCTGATGTGGGCAATAGAAGCGAGTTCCACCATCTGAATCTCGTTATTCTTGGCCCCATTGCGGCTCACCCGGATTTCCCATAAGATCAGAACCGGAACCAAGCGTCTGAGAGAAATTAACGTCGCGCCTGGAGCTTTCGCACACCTCCACTGCCACAGCCGATCCTCAATGGAGAGATGATTGAGGAAAGCAATACCACACACACCAGAGAAAAAATGCCAAATATTCATCACTTATTGACTAAACAAGAAGAGATGCGAAATAGATTCTACTTCTGGGCTAGATAAGGGGCTGTGCATATAGCAGGAGCATTTTGAAGCCAGCTAAACACCTTTTCTTTGCACTCGATCGTCCACTGGAATAGCTCCCTGTAGAAGTCTCCAGCAAAATAGTGAGATTTTGGGGGGAATATTTGGGGACCAGAACCACCTGTTCCACCAGCTTCCGTGACTTAGCACCCTATCTAGCTGCCAAGCCATTTTTGTGGAAAACTGGCCCGAAGGGTCTAGCAGCCAAAAGCAAGATGGAGGCTTGGCAGAAGTAGCAAAACCGGTATGGAAAATAAAGCTAAGAAGATTGGGGGGCAGAAGCAGGTTGACAGAGGTGGGAGGGCAAGGACCCGCAGGCCCTAAGAAATCTTTGACTTGGAGTGTCAGCAGCTCTTGGGGGATAGGGGAAGACACCAAGGACTGGAGGGGACCCAACCTTATCCAATTGGAAGACCAGACATTCAGCTCACCGTTGCCTACTTGCCATTGGACTGAATTGGTAATCACAGGGAGCTCAAAACTAACCTCTTTCCAAAAAGGAGACACCGTGGATGTTGAGGCGATCGGAGAGTCCACTTCCAACTCAAGCCGGTAACGAGCTCTCATATGCTGCACCCAAGGGCTATTCTGCATGCTGAAGTTAACGTTCCAAGCCATTTTTTTCCTCAGAGCTAACAGCACCTCTTTGAGCTTACGAATCCCTAAACCACCTTCCTCTATCGGCCTTGAGATCTTGCTCCAAGCAACCCAATGTAACTTTGGCTTACCTTCCACCCTACCCCAGAAAAAATGGACAAACTTGCGCTCTAACTCTGCCAGGATTTTCTTTGGAATTGTTGTGGCTGTCAAGGTATGGAGAGGGATACTACCCAGAATATGCTTGATGAGCGTCAATCGACTAGCCTGAGACAAAAATCTGGTGTTCCATCCAGAGATTTTGTTGCCACCTTGTCCAACAAACCATTGAAGGAGGCCAAGGTAACTATGCCCTTATAAAGAGGAATACCAAGGTATTGCACCCCCGCGCTTGCTTTGGAGAAACCTAGAACTTGCTATGTTTGTCTCAGTTTTCTGGTGCTTATCTTGGCGGGGCAAAGGAAACTGCTTTTTCAGAAATTGATCTGCTGACCTGACGCAACTTGGAAAGCTTCAAGGAAGGCCTTTACCATTCTTAAGCAATCTAGGCTGCCATTAACGAAAAGTAAAGTGTCATCAGCAAATAAGAGGTGAGAGAGAATGGGACAACCACGGGCTAGCTTGAAAGGTCAACACCAGCCCCTCTCAACAAGCTACTTAAAGTTCTTGGAGAAGACCTCTACCACAAGGATGAACAGAGCAGGGGAAAGAGGGTCCCCCTGGCGAATAGCCCTAGACGATCGGAAGAAACCAGTAGGCTCCCCATTGAAAAGGACTGAAAACCAGTAATTACCCCAACACGCTTCCATCAATGAAATTCATCTTTCACTGAAGCCAAAACGCCTCATCTCCTTCTTGAGGAAGAGTCAATCCACCCTGTCATAGGCTTTTTTGAGATCAAGTTTGATTATGAGGTTGCCACCTCTGGTTTTCCTATCCTTATTCCTCATAGCTTCTAACGCCATTGTAACATTTTCGGGGATGGACCTGCCTTTCACGAAAGCCCCTTATTCCATGGATATTAATATTGGGAAGATCTTACTCAAACGGGTCGCCAGGAGCTTTGATATAATCTTATAGATTACGTTACAAAGGCTAATTGGCCTATAGTCAGCAAAGCTGGACGCAGCATGCTTCTTAGGGACGAGACTGATTAGCGAGGCCAAAAATGCCCTAGGCATTTGACCCCCTTCCATAAAATAACAAACTGCCTTATGAGTATCCTCCCCTATAATCTTCCAACAGTCTTTGTAGAAAGATACAGGAAAATCATCTGGCCCGGGCACACTATCTGAAGGTAGAGAATTAATCGCCTGGAGAGTCTCGCTATGGGAAGGGGGAAGCAGGAGAGTAGCATTGTCCTGAGGGGAGAGCAGGGATGGGATTGGGGAGAGGAAATCATCTGAAGGAGCTAAGAGGTCCGCTTGGAAAAGAGAAGAGAAGAAGTGAACTGCTTCTTCTTTCATTTGCGCCACTGTTGAGGGTAAAATATTGCATATTAGACCCCATATATTGTCTGGATTTACGAATATAATGCTGTCTAATGGCTCATTTTCTCATTCTTGTGTTGCAAGGTGATTTTATGAGCATGGATGGAAAAAGGACGTTAAAGCATGAATTTAACACTCTGATGACACCAGAAGTAAGGGATACACCCCTGGGGACCAAGATCAACGCCTGAGATCCACAAAAATCGAAGAACTGAAGCTCAAGTGGCTTGAAGGACGTCTAGAATGCAAGATCACGAGGTTCCCACCATCCATTCGGCTCGAAACTTCATACGTGGCCTGAGGACCATAAATTAACCATACACGTCAAAAATCATCCATTGGATCATTGCGGAAGTGGCCTAATGGGCAGATCAGCCCATCAATCTTCAATTTGGGGCCCACCCGCCAGCTGGATATGCTTGATAATTGTTCTCAACGGGTAAAATAATGTGAGGAACAGAATGGGCGGATTGGATTTCTGAAACACATTGCAATGGGGCCCGTATACATGGTGTGTACATTACACATGTACGTGCATACGAGGTGCACCGGACCAACCGATCGGTCAGCGCAAGCGCTGACCCGCATCATCTTTAAAAAATGAAAATTTCCGTTTTTCACGGTCGCGTAACCGACCGATGCTAGTTTTTGCGAATAGTTGTGGGCCCCACTCATGATATGTATGGATGATCCAAGTCGTCCACCGTGTAGATAGCTGTGAGCACTACAAAACCATGTTCACACTTTTCACCCATGCGTGCACACATGTGAGATACAGAGGCCACAAAAGGGCTGCCCTGCAACGTTCAAAACTGATTCTTTTGTAATTTCTTCTCTGGGCCACGTCAATGGACGTTCAAAACCACCCATTCTTGACTGAAATTTCATCCTGAATCCAATGGATGGGATGAATTTTTTAGAAAATGCTTCTGTGGGGCCCACCGATCACAACAGCGAAATGGTGGGAAAGGTTTCGCACATCCGCGAAAACTGACTTTTTCAGGCGGTTTTGGCCCACCATCTTTAATCATATGGCAGATCTGAACCGTCTATCATATAGAGGACCCAAGAAAGTACTAAGGGACGGTGTTTCTTTAGAATTTGAGCGAGGAAAGTGGCGTGTTTCGAGGCACCGAACTTGGCTGCGAAAGTTGTACTCCGTGTCCTGCTACAACTCTGTCACTGACTCCAGCCTTCCAGCAGCTATAAAAGGAGGTTTTGGACGTGGGGAGCATTCATTCAGGTCTTGGAAGGAGATCAGGAGGTGGAGAGCTTGAGGCTTGGGCTGGAAACGAGGGCAGAGAGAGTAGAGTAATTTTGTTATTTTTTTCCCTCTTCATATTTTCTTTTAACATGTCCAGCTTCATCATATCTGTGATGGGCTGAACCTCTTAGCTAGGGCTAAGAGGTGAAGCTTGTGGTGAGATGGGAGATTTTATTTTATGTCTTTAATTTAATTTTAATTCTTGAATTAATGTTGATTTTAGTTGATTATTAATGGCATGTTTTGTTTAGTCTTTAATGGTCTGTTGTGACTAAAATTACAATGGGTCTGCAATGGCTTGGAGCATGTCCTTTTTCCCTTTATGTTTATGACGTCGGGAAGTCCTGTTGTTCACCATAGTCTCCTGGGCATGGTTGGATGACGGTACCCTTCCTAACTTGCATACATGTGATTGGGTGGTAATTAGTTTGATTCTATTATTTGCCATAGTCTTTGGGCATGGTTTGGTGATGGAATCCATTCTAATTCATCTTCCTTTCATCTCTTTGAAAACTAGATCAATGACAGTTCAGTAAATTCCATGATTCATGAAACAGGCATAAGATCTCCCTGATCTCTACAAGTGGATCCTCTGAATCCCTAGTTTCCTTACCTCTGATTTGTCCTATAAGTTTTAGATTAATAGTTTACAATTATTCCTTAATTTATAATTCAATTCAGATTTCATCTCATTCTAGTTCTATTTTCAGTTAATTTTAGATAACGTACAAGTTTCAGTCCCTTGGGATTCGACCTCGGTCTTTCCGAGTTATTACTACATCACAACCCTGCACTTGGGGAGTGAACAAGTTTTTAGCGCCGTTGCCGGGGACTGTCGGCTACGTTTTTCTGAAATTAATTAGTTTTAGGATTAGTTTAAGATTAGGTTTAGATTTTCTTAATTTTTAGAAATTAACTTGTCTTTCTTGTTTTATAGGCTTCTAAGATAGTTTCTAAATTAGTAAATTCTGTCTTAAATTCTTCCTTTCTATTCTAGATTTAGATTAAGATTTATTTCTTCTTTTTAGTGAGATTCTAATTCTAATTCTTTTTATAAATCCTAACTTTGGTGCTTATTATATCTTTAGAATTTCTCTATTTTATAGACTTTTTGTTTAAAAACTAACTTGTTTTGTTTATTCTGCAGGTTCTTAACCTAGGACTTCAAATTTGGTAACTTCTTTCCATCTTTCCCTTTTATTTTCTAGATTTCTTCTTCCTTTTTCTTAGGTTTAAGTTAGAATTTGAAGGCTGAGTGTGTTTTATGCCCCAGTGGGCACGCGAGAATACTCGACGTCTCGTGACTGAAGGAGAATTAGTTGAGGGGTTGACTGTCCATCGCAGGACTAGACACCACTGGAATTCTCCTGAGTTAGAGGACATTATGGCTGAAAATCAACCTCAAGCACTACCCCAACCAAGGGTTGAGGAAGTACATGATGAAAATGAGGTGCATCAGGCACCCCCGCCTCGTACATTACGAGATTATTTACAACCGGCGGGGGTGAGTACGCCCTCATGCATGATTTTTTCTGAGAATACAGGACATTTGGACATTAAGCTAGGGGTTATCCAACTCCTTCCTAAATTCCATGGGCTTGAGTCTGAAGAACCATACTTGCATCTGAAAGAGTTCGATGAAATCATTGGCACCTTATACTTTCCTAATGTATCTGAGGATACTATTAGGCTGAAACTCTTTCCATTTTCCTTGAAAGAAAAAGCCAAGACGTGGTTACATTCATTGCGTCCTAGGTCCATTGACACATGGAATGATATGCAGAGGGAATTTATAGAGAAAATTTTCCCACATCATAAGACAATTACCCTCAGGAGAGCAATCATGAACTTTGCCCAAAAGGAAGATGAAACATTCTTCCAATGTTGGGAAAGGTTCAAGGATCTGGTTAGTGCATGCCCACAACATGGCTTTGAAATATGGCGCATTACAAATTTTTTCTATGATGGGCTAACATCTTCCATACGCCAAATGGTCGAGACAATGTGTAACAGAGAATTCATCAATAAAAATGTCGACGAGGTATGAGATTACCTCGATAGTCTCGCTAAAAAAACACAATCATGGGACTATTACCCAAGGACGAACATTACGTCTAGGCCAACTCATTCAAGGGAAAAAGGAGGAATATATCTCCTAAAAGAGGATAATGATCTTAACGTTAAGGTGGCCAATCTCACCAGAAAATTTGAGGCCATGGAAGGAAGGAAGAAAATGGTTAATGAAAGTGTTTGCGGCATCTGTGATTGCAACATTCATACTACTGAAAATTGTCCTTCAATACCTGCCTTTCGGGAAGTATTGAATGAACAATCTAATGCCGTAAATAACTATCAAAGACCTTTCAATGGACCACCCTCTAATACGTACAATCCTGGCTGAAAAAATCATCCGAATTTTAGTTGGAGGAACGGACAAACTGCTACCCCTCAAGGTTTCTTCAATCAAAATCCAAATCAGGGGAGACCTCAAGAAGAATCGGTTCAAATTCCTATACAAGAACTGGCTTGGACAATGCAAGGAATTTCAGATTTTATGCAAAAAATAGATTCACGTATGACGGCTATGGAAAAAGGGATGCTCCCTGCACAATCACTCCCTAATCTGAAACCGCAATATGAGACAGGTGATCCCAGCTCTTCAAATCAAATGGGGCACGCTAAATCCATCACCACTCTTAAGAGTAGGAAGGTTATTGATAAAATCCTTCCGGTTAGGCCCGAAAAGCCTCAAGAACCAGAAGAGGACAACACTGATGGATCTAATGACACCCCACAAAAATTTGAACCAGAACCTCTAGAGAAGCCAGTTGCTCCGATTCCCTAACGGTTGGTTGAACCAAAACGTGTATCTAACTCTCAGGATATCTTAGAGGTGTTGTAACAAGTGAAAGTCAACATTCCTCTGCTTGACGTTATAAAACAGATTCCTTCATATGCTAAATTTCTAAAGGACTTATGCACGACCAAACGACGGAAAAGTGTTCAAAAGAAAATTTCCTTAACTGAGAAAGTGAGTGTCATCCTGAAACAAGATGTGCCGTAAAAATTCAAAGATCCCGGTTGCCCAACCATATCATGTGTAATCAGGAACTATCGAATTGATCACGCACTTCTTGACTTAGGAGCAAGCGTCAATCTGATTCCCTACTCGGTATACCAACAGTTAGGTTTTGGTGAATTAAAATCCACTCGAACCACACTACAACTTGCTGATCGTTCTGTTCGTGTACCAAGAGCGATCATCGAGGATGTGTTGGTCCAGGTTGACAGATTCTACTACCCTGTTGATTTTATCATCTTGGACACCGAACCCATCAATGACACGAGCACTCAGATTCCCGTCATTCTTGGTCGCCCATTCCTGTCCACTTCAAATGCAATTATCAATTGCAGGAATGGTGTCATGACTATGTCCTTTGAAAATTTGACATTGGAATCGAATATCTTTTTCAATAATGGCAGCAACTCAGAGGATGATGACGATTTTCACGATGTTAACATGATTGATTCTTTTGTGGAAGATAGAACGCCTCTCACCTTATCCTCTGATCTCCTAGAGACGTGTCTGGCCCACTCCCATGATCTTGATGATGATATAATTAGGGAGACGTGTGCCATGCTTGATACTACATCGGTACTTGAAGTTTACCGGTGGAGGCTACACATTGAAGAATTGCCCCAAACTGATGTAGTGCCTCTACCGTCTAACCTCAAGCCACTGAAGCTTGACCTAAAACCTTTGCCCTCTGATTTAAAATATGTCTATTTAGGTCAAGATGAGACATACCCGGTGGTGATCTCTGCCCACCTGGAGAAAGAACAGGAGAGTATGCTGATATCTACTTTCATTGAGCATAAGGGAGCTCTTGGATGGACGATAGCGGACCTCAAGGGAATTAACCCATCGATTTGTACTCACCGTATATATCTTGAGGACAATGCAAAGGCTGTTCGGAAATCACAACGTAGACTAAATCCAAACATGAAGGAAGAGGTTAAGGCCGAGATTCTCAAACTATTGGAAGTGGGGATCATTTACCCCATATCCGATAGTCAATGGGTGAATCCAACTCAGGTTGTTCCTAAGAAGTCCGGGATCACCATCGTAGCCAATGCCAATAATGAACTCGTGCCGACCAGAGTTACTACTGGTTAGAGAATGTGTATTGACTACAGAAAGCTGAATACCGTCACAAGGAAAGACCACTTTCCTTTGCCCTTCATTGATCAAATCCTGGAAAGGCTAGCTGGTCATTCCTATTATTGTTTCCTTGACGGGTATTCAGGTTATAATCAAATTGAAATTGCCCCTGAGGATCAGGAAAAGACCACATTTACATGTCCCTATGACACCTTTGCTTACAGAAGGATGTCATTCGGGTTATGTAATGCCCCTGCCACCTTTCAGCGATGCATGACGAGTACCTTTTCTGACATGGTGGGGAAATATTTAGAGGTCTTCATGGACGATTTCTCTGTTTTCGGTTCATCTTTCAGCGAGTGCTTAGCAAGTCTTAAATGTGTGCTGAAAAGATGTGAAGAAAAGAAACTGGTACTTAATTGGGAGAAGTGTTATTTCATGGTTCAAAAGGAAATTGTCCTTGGACATATCATCTCGTCCAAAGGAATCGAGGTAGATAAGGCAAAAATTGATCTTATCTCTTACCTACCTCCACCCAAGAATATCAGAGACGTGTGATCCTTTTTAGGACACGCAGGCTTTTACAGACGATTCATAAAGGACTTTAGTCTCCTCTCTCGTCCTTTATGTAATCTTCTTCAAAAGGATACACCATACGAGTGGACTGAGCAGTGCCAAGAAGCTTTCACTAAGCTTAAGGGCATGTTAACCACTGCACCTATCATGCAGCCACCCGACTGGAGTCTTCCTTTTGAACTTATGTGCGACGCCTCTGATTATGCTCTTGGAGCGGTTCTAGGCCAGAGAAAAGATAAGCGGCCTTACGTTATTCACTACGCAAGTAAGACTCTAAATCCTGCCCAAGTGAACTACTCGACTACAGAAAAGGAACTCTTAGCCGTAGTGTTCGCTTTGGACAAATTTAGAACCTACCTGATCGAATCCAAGATCATCATTTACACAGACCATGCGGCACTTAAGTATCTTCTTTCTAAGAATGATTCTAAGCCCCGCCTAATACGATGGATCCTTCTACTTTAAGAATTCGATTTAAAAATTAAAGACAAAAAGGGAGTAGAGAACGTAGTGGCCGATCATCTTTCTCGCCTTAATACCTCTGATTCCCTTGAGGCGACCCATATCAATGACATGTTCCCTGATGAACAACTGTTTAGAGTCTCTCATTCACCTTGGTTCCCTGATATTGCTAATTATCTTGCTACAGGTGTCATACCGACACACTGGACGTCACAAGATAAGAAGAAATTCTTTACTAAGGTGCGTAACTTTTTCTGGGATGATCCATATTTGTTTAAATATTGCCCAGACCAAATCTTAAGGAGTTGTATGCCAGACGATGAGCATCAGAGTCTCATCTCCTTCTGTCACTCACAGGCCTGTGGTGGTCACTTTTCTGCTAAAAAGACCACGGCTAAGATTTTACAGTGTGGCTTTGTAAGACCCGTATCTTGGTCCGTACCTTTCTGTACACTTCCGCGGTCGTACCGGTCGAATTCTGGCAACTTTCGACCCTTAAACAATATCGACGCACGACCCTGATTCACGTACCGACAACCCGAGTCGACTCAACCTGAGACCAATACCATAGCGACCGCACCGTCGCCGCGGTTCCGATACCGCGACTCGCGCGCCGAGGCGATACCCGGATCAAGAGATATGGGCCAACGTTCGGTGTGAGAAAACGCCGCGCGTTGCGAAAATCAAGGGAATCTCAACGATGTGTCACATCAATCACATCAATCCCATCAATCAATCACCCATCAACCCATCACATGTCAAGTACACATCACTTCCATCCCTTTTCCCAAGCAACCACAAAAGTCTCCCAAACCCATACCTCTCTTACACAAAAGCCAACAAAGTCTTCTCAACCCATACCTTTCTTACACAAAAAGGCACAAAAGTCTTCCTAACCCATACTTTTCTTACACAACCATCACTCACCCATCCATCCATCACTCTCTCTCTCTCCCTTTACATCACTCTCTCTCTTTCTCTCTTTCTCATTTCAAAGAAAAAGCTCCCAAGCAAACATCCCACGTATGGAATTTTGTAAAAATCCCTAAGCTTCAAGTGGCCCACCTTCCTACCCTAAAATCTCCCATCTCAACCCTCCATTCTTCATCTTAGCCATTGAAGTTGAAGACAAGGTGCCAAGGAACCCCTAGGAGCAAGAAGATCGGACGGTGGGTGCCTCTATAGGGTAGTTTTTATTGTTTTTATGGTGGACCAAGTGAGGCCCACCGATCCATGGTGTGGATCTCACTTGAGACCCTTATTTGTGGCCGATGGACCACATGGATCATCATGATCATTCCATGATGGGGCCATTCTCCATGGACCCCATCATGATATTTATTTTCTCTTCAAAGGTCATCTAGACCGTCCATGTCGGTGGGGAAAGGATCCCCACCGTTGATTTTAAATTTCGGTGGTCCCACATGTTTTAAGGCCCACTTGTTGCATGATTTGTTGCTAGGGAGGGCCCATAATGACGGGGTCCCTCCATCACAAGCCGTGTCCCACTCTCCATGTCTCTCTCTCTCTCTCTTTTATTTTATTTTATTTTATTTTATTTTATTTTATTTTATTGCAATAGGAGGGTGTGGCCCACTTGAATGGATCCCACCTTGATGTAATTTTTATTCAAGTGGGGCCCACCTTGGACATTGAGCCCATGACACCCATCAGTGGTGGCCCACTCCATCAAGGCCCACACTAAAAAAAAAAATTAACAAAAGACCGTCCAGCGTCTGGGACGCTGGACGTTTCAACAGAAAGGGAATGAAGGAAGAAATAAAAAGAAAAGGGAAATGGTGGGCTGCTCCAACATGGCCCCACCTTGATGTATATTTTTAATCCAAGCCATCCATTTTATTCTCGGGATCGTTTTAGGCGTTGAGCCGAAAAATGAGATCGATCCAATTATCTGGTGGGCCGTGGCATTAAGAATACTAATATCTTCCTTTAAAACTTAAAAAAATGATTTCTGGGGTCCACCAGAAGCTTGGACCTACCTGAAACTTGTTTTGGACTCCTATTTTTGTGGGAAACATGCAATGGACGGGATAGATTTGTTTAATGTGGGTCCCACCTAGGAAAACAAAATTAAAGGAAATCCATGCATGCGTTTGCTACTTGACGTCCAGAGGTGTCTGGACGTCCAACCAAAAAAAAAAAAAAGAAAGAAAGGAAAAGAAGGGAAATGGTGGGCCACTCTTGTAAGCCCCAACTTAATGCATGGATTTAATCCAAGCTTTTCACCATCTTCCTCAGATTAATTTAGGCGTTGAACCAAAATTTGGGACCAATCCGGAACTCAGGTGGGCCATACCATCTAAAATCATAAGGAGACATGCCTGAAACATACAAAAACATTTGGTGGGGCCTACCTGAAATTTGGACGTGGCTGAAACTTGGTTTGGACGCCTAATTTTGTGGAACACATGCAATGGATGGGGTAGATCTGGTTAATGTGGGTCGCACCTAGGATAAAAAAAATAATTTTCTTTTTTGGCATGACTTTGTGCCATTAGTCCAGAGACGTCCACGTTAAAAAATGGTGGCCGTATTGGCCCACTTGTAGACTCCACCATGATGTATATTTTGCATCTATACCGTTCATTTAATAGGTCCCCTTGAATGGTGCGTTGACTCCAAAAATCATCCACAAACTGAACTCAGGTGGGCCATACCATCCAAATCATGTGAAGACATGCCTAAATCATATAAAAACACTTGGTGGGGCCTACCTGAATTTTGAATGTAGCTAAAACTTGGTGTGAACCCTCAAACAGGTGGGACACACGTAATGGACGAGTTGGATTACAAATAAACACTTTGGTGGGCCCTATATGGGACCCACTGTGGTATGTGTGGCTTACCACACCGTACACAACGGTGGGTGGTGACACCCACTGTGATGCAAGTGTTTTACTCACGCCGTCCGTCCACGCCAGTGGACGGTGACCCCCACTCAGATGTATGTATTGTGTCCACGCCATCCATCTTGTGGGCCCCTGGCCACGTGACGTTATGAACAGGTTTGGATGGCAATAAACATTACAGTGGGCCCTAGGCCATGTGATTCAATGAACAGTTTGGATGCAAATAAATAGTACAGTGGACACAAGTTGGGTAGAAAATATACATTTCGGTGGGCCCTGGGTCTATATGACCTTATCAACAGGTTTGAATGGAAAATAAACATTTTGGTGGGCCCCTTGCTACATGGCCTTATCAACAGGTGGAATGTAAAATAAACATTTTGGCGGGCCCCTTGCCACACGGCCTTAACAACAGGTTGGGTGGCAAATAAGCATTTCAGTGGGCCCAGGATTGGCTGGAAATAAATGTTATAGTGGGCCCACATGGGAGTCTACCATGATGCATGAGTTTCATCCAAACCGTCCAACTATTTTGAGATCATTTTAAGGCCATTGTTGAGGCCCATCTTAATGTATTTGTGGCCCGCCCACTAAGGCCCACTTTGTTATTTATGGGCCCATGAGTGTAGGCCCAATTGATGTATTTGTGGCCCATCGTTGAGGCCCACCTTGGTATATATAAGGCCTATGTGATTAGGCCCATTTGATGTACATAAAGCTCATATGATTGGGCTCATTTTAATGAATTCTAAGGCCCATTGGTTATAACCCATTGCAAAGGACCTAAGGCCCATTAGTGAGGCTCATTAAGGTGATCCATTTGATGAATGCAAGGCCCATATGATACGGCTCAATTGATGTACTTAAGGCCCAATTGAGTGCAACTAGGTCCATTGCAATGCGTGATCCCTCCATGGCAAATAACGATATTTATAGTAAGTAATGCCTCGGGAACAATGATGGTTAGACGTCCACATTGTAGGTACAATGTTGGTTAAATGTCCGCATTGTAACACTCCCTAAGGCCCACTAATAGGCCCATACTTGTAGTAAGTAGGCCGTCTAGGCCCATCTCAGTTATACACAGAGCCCACCTCTATATACATGTTTAGTATAAATCCATGATTCATTATCATACGCATCATATGTATGACTGATATGAGAAGTGACTGATCATAGCATATGCCTTCGGGCGAATTGTTTATGGGCTCCCTGGTAGATGGAGTTGCCATAGTGCATGGTACACGTAGGATTGTTGCATGACTGGTAGTGTGACTCATGCACTTGCATTTGTATGATTGTGATTATTATATGCCCTAGTGACATCAGGGTCATAGCCTCCACAGATGCATCGTGGGTGGCTGGATTGAATACCGGAAATGTTTGGTTCTAGCATACGGGCGCCATAGATGTCCCTGGGTGAAAATCCCTAAACCCGATGGTACCAGAGGATGACTCTAACGTCGAGACCGAGTGGATACATGAGCGCACGAGGGCCGTATACCAGTAGGTCGCGTCTCCCACTGTGTCGTGGTCGGTTGGAAAGGGGTGTGACCTTACCCGCCTGAGTGAGGGAGCAACTCCTAGGTTGAGTTTGACCAGCTTGAGGAATTGGTCAGCTATCGACGAGCCGGGCCCGATATTGGCAGGCGGATAGTGAGGTCTCTTCTGCTCTCCCAGTTGTGCGTTCGGATAGGGACGACAAACTGGCGTAGAGTGTACTAGACCCCGGTGATTATCCAGAATGAGAACTGTACTGATATATGATGAGGATTGGCATGCTTGAGTTGCATCTCGCATCACATGGTCTGGATATGGCCGATCGCATTCATATCTTGTACTGTATAGCCTTGGTACGGCTGATTACATTCACGTATTCATCAGCATAATTCCGCATTACTCTAACCTTGTATTCTGAGCACGCTCGTATTGCGCACACACTTACACCGCCCTCTAAGCTTTCTATAAGCTTATGCACGATTGATGCGTGCAGGTGACGTCAGGACGCAGCCGTAGCGTAGTAGCAGCAGGAGCGTGCAGTCGAGCCTTTGGAGTTTTGTTATTAGCACTATCTTGTATTTCCCTTTATACATCTTGTACTCAAAGTTTTTGATCATAGTGGAAATGTAATGGAGTTCTTGGTTGTTGTTTGTGGGTTATGCCTTTGGTTATGCTTATTACGAATCAAACTGACATCGAAAATCCTCCTCGTAGCATCCCACGATTGGAACCTGGCGAATGGGAGCTAGGAGCCGAGAATGGGGTTCTACGGAGGCTGTCGGCACCGGATTCGGCGATCGGGAATTCTGTGAGCCCGGTTTCCGAGTTTGGGGCGTGACAGAAGTTGGTATCAGAGCATAACTTGGGAATAACCGAGAACAACATTACATGTTTGCTATGAGTGAAGAATGGCTAAGTTCTGAAGTTCGGATAGCTTCACGACTTTCCGATTTAGACCGTTAACATGCGTACATTCGAGAGTTTTTGAAGATGATAGGCACTTTCGCTCTTTCCTGTAGGATATGGCGCCTGCGAGAGTTACTCGCTCGACTCCCGCACCACCACCTGAGGATTCTGCTTCACCATCGGAGGCTCCAGCTTTACCTCCTGCGTCTCCCGTTCCACCCTCAGAGATCCCTGATTCCTCCCATGAGGATGACATTCCTCTACCTGAGGCTGATGAGGTGCCGACTGTGACTGTGAGTGCCTCTCAGTTACAGCAGATGTTGCAGGCTGTGACAGCTGCACTACAGGGACAGGGCAGGCGCCCAGCTGTTTCACCAGCTCAGGCAGAGCAGGAGCGCGCGAGCGCCCTACTACGTGAGTTCAGGCGGCTTGATCCCCCACGTTTTCAGGGTGAGCCAGATCCGACTGCAGCTGAGAGATGGCGCTCCGATGTGGAAAAGATATTCGATACCATGTTATGTACGACCGAGCAGCGCGTTCGGTTAGCAGTATTCCTCTTTCAGGGTGAGGCCGAGCATTGGTGGACCTCTGTTACCCGTGTTGCCGGACCTGATTATGTCTGGACATGGGAGGATTTTGTTGACCGATTCGAGGAGCAGTACTTTCCCGACCATATCCGCCGTCAGCGAGCTTTAGAGTTCGAGACTCTGGTGCAGGGAGACATGACCGTGGCACAGTACGCGGCCCGTTTTGTGGCTCTCTCGAGATTTGCACCATACATGGTTGATGACGAGGGGCGGAAGGCCCGCCGTTTCGAGCACGGCTTACGTTACGGCCTTCGAGGTCGTGTTGTCGGGCATGAGCTCCCTACCTTTCAGGCTGTAGTGCGGAGGGCTCAGATCTATGAGACTGAGTGGGCCAGCACGCAGGCCGATCGAGATCAGAGGAGGGGTCAGAAGAGACAGGCCCCCTCCAGTAGCTCACAACAGCATCGACGACCACAAAGACACAGGAGCCATCCATCTGCCAGAGTACCAGTAGCACCGTCGGCACCCCCAGCGGCACCACCGCAGAGACAGCTTTCTGACACTTGCTATGGATGCGGTGGGATAGGACATCGTAGGTGGGAGTGTCCCCGACCTCGGCAGCAGCAGCCGAGAGCACCACAACAGTCTCCACAGCAGCCAAGAGCACCACAACAGCCCCCTCAGCAGCAGCACCAGCCTTCGGGACCTCCCCCACAGCAGCAGAGACCTCAGAGGGGACCTACACCTCCCCAGCAGGCTCGGGGCAGATTTTATACCGTCCAGCAGGACCCCCAGTCATCAGGAGTAGTCGTTGACGATTCACGTGACTTGACCCCTACACCGCCATGATGCGTCTTGAGAGTTAGAGCTTAAGATTCGTAAGTGTTATCCCTATCTTTTAGGTGTTTGAATTTGATGATATGTTGTGTTTTGATCATATATGATGTTAAGTTCCCTATCCTATTATGAGTCGTATTTAGCTGCAATCGTAGTGTAAATTTCGAGGACGAAATTTTTATTAGGTGGGGAGAGCTGTAAGACCCGTATCTTGGTCCGTACCTTTCTGTACACTTCCGCGGTCGTACCGGTCGAATTCTGGCAACTTTCGACCCTTAAACAATATCGACGCACGACCCTGATTCACGTGCTGACAACCCGAGTCGACTCAACCCGAGACCAATACCATAGCGACCGCACCGTCGCCGCGGTTCCGATACCGCGACTCGCGCGCCGAGGCGATACCCGGATCAAGAGATATGGGCCAACGTTCGGTGCGAGAAAACGCCGCGCGTTGCGAAAATCAAGGGAATCTCAACGATGTGTCACATCAATCACATCAATCCCATCAATCAATCACCCATCAACCCATCACATGTCAAGTACACATCACTTCCATCCCTTTTCCCAAGCAACCACAAAAGTCTCCCAAACCCATACCTCTCTTACACAAAAGCCAACAAAGTCTTCTCAACCCATACCTTTCTTACACAAAAAGGCACAAAAGTCTTCCTAACCCATACTTTTCTTACACAACCATCACTCACCCATCCATCCATCACTCTCTCTCTCTCCCTTTACATCACTCTCTCTCTTTCTCTCTTTCTCATTTCAAAGAAAAAGCTCCCAAGCAAACATCCCACGTATGGAATTTTGCAAAAATCCCTAAGCTTCAAGTGGCCCACCTTCCTATCCCAAAATCTCCCATCTCAACCCTCCATTCTTCATCTTAGCCATTGAAGTTGAAGACAAGGTGCCAAGGAACCCCTAGGAGCGAGAAGATCGGACGGTGGGTGCCTCTATAGGGTAGTTTTTATTGTTTTTATGGTGGACCAAGTGAGGCCCACCGATCCATGGTGTGGATCTCACTTGAGACCCTTATTTGTGGCCGATGAACCACATGGATCATCATGATCATTCCATGATGGGGCCATTCTCCATGGACCCCATCATGATATTTATTTTCTCTTCAAAGGTCATCTAGACCGTCCATGTCGGTGGGGAAAGGATCCCCACCGTTGATTTTAAATTTCGGTGGTCCCACATGTTTTAAGGCCCACTTGTTGCATGATTTGTTGCTAGGGAGGGCCCATAATGACGGGGTCCCTCCATCACAAGCCGTGTCCCACTCTCCATGTCTCTCTCTCTCTCTCTTTTATTTTATTTTATTTTATTTTATTTTATTGCAATAGGAGGGTGTGGCCCACTTGAATGGATCCCACCTTGATGTAATTTTTATTCAAGTGGGGCCCACCTTGGACATTGAGCCCATGACACCCATCAGTGGTGGCCCACTCCATCAAGGCCCACACTAAAAAAAAAAAATTAACAAAAGACCGTCCAGCGTCTGGGACGCTGGACGTTTCAACAGAAAGGGAATAAAGGAAGAAATAAAAAGAAAAGGGAAATGGTGGGCTGCTCCAACATGGCCCCACCTTGATGTATATTTTTAATCCAAGCCATCCATTTTATTCTCGGGATCGTTTTAGGCGTTGAGCCGAAAAATGAGATCGATCCAATTATCTGGTGGGCCGTGGCATTAAGAATACTAATATCTTCCTTTAAAACTTAAAAAAATGATTTCTGGGGTCCACCAGAAGCTTGGACCTACCTGAAACTTGTTTTGGACTCCTATTTTTGTGGGAAACATGCAATGGACGGGATAGATTTGTTTAATGTGGGTCCCACCTAGGAAAACAAAATTAAAGGAAATCCATGCATGCGTTTGCTACTTGACGTCCAGAGGTGTCTGGACGTCCAACCAAAAAAAAAAAAAAGAAAGAAAGGAAAAGAAGGGAAATGGTGGGCCACTCTTGTAAGCCCCAACTTAATGCATGGATTTAATCCAAGCTTTTCACCATCTTCCTCAGATTAATTTAGGCGTTGAACCAAAATTTGGGACCAATCCGGAACTCAGGTGGGCCATACCATCTAAAATCATAAGGAGACATGCCTGAAACATACAAAAACATTTGGTGGGGCCTACCTGAAATTTGGACGTGGCTGAAACTTGGTTTGGACGCCTAATTTTGTGGAACACATGCAATGGATGGGGTAGATCTGGTTAATGTGGGTCGCACCTAGGATAAAAAAAATAATTTTCTTTTTTGGCATGACTTTGTGCCATTAGTCCAGAGACGTCCACGTTAAAAAATGGTGGCCGTATTGGCCCACTTGTAGACTCCACCATGATGTATATTTTGCATCTATACCGTTCATTTAATAGGTCCCCTTGAATGGTGCGTTGACTCCAAAAATCATCCACAAACTGAACTCAGGTGGGCCATACCATCCAAATCATGTGAAGACATGCCTAAATCATATAAAAACACTTGGTGGGGCCTACCTGAATTTTGAATGTAGCTAAAACTTGGTGTGAACCCTCAAACAGGTGGGACACACGTAATGGACGAGTTGGATTACAAATAAACACTTTGGTGGGCCCTATATGGGACCCACTGTGGTATGTGTGGCTTACCACACCGTACACAACGGTGGGTGGTGACACCCACTGTGATGCAAGTGTTTTACTCACGCCGTCCGTCTACGCCAGTGGACGGTGGCCCCCACTCAGATGTATGTATTGTGTCCACGCCGTCCATCTTGTGGGCCCCTGGCCACGTGACGTTATGAACAGGTTTGGATGGCAATAAACATTACAGTGGGCCCTAGGCCATGTGATTCAATGAACAGTTTGGATGCAAATAAATAGTACAGTGGACCCAAGTTGGGTAGAAAATATACATTTCGGTGGGCCCTGGGTCTATATGACCTTATCAACAGGTTTGAATGGAAAATAAACATTTTGGTGGGCCCCTTGCTACATGGCCTTATCAACAGGTGGAATGTAAAATAAACATTTTGGCGGGCCCCTTGCCACACGGCCTTAACAACAGGTTGGGTGGCAAATAAGCATTTCAGTGGGCCCAGGATTGGCTGGAAATAAATGTTATAGTGGGCCCACATGGGAGTCTACCATGATGCATGAGTTTCATCCAAACCGTCCAACTATTTTGAGATCATTTTAAGGCCATTGTTGAGGCCCATCTTAATGTATTTGTGGCCCGCCCACTAAGGCCCACTTTGTTATTTATGGGCCCATGAGTGTAGGCCCAATTGATGTATTTGTGGCCCATCGTTGAGGCCCACCTTGGTATATATAAGGCCTATGTGATTAGGCCCATTTGATGTACATAAAGCTCATATGATTGGGCTCATTTTAATGAATTCTAAGGCCCATTGGTTATAACCCATTGCAAAGGACCTAAGGCCCATTAGTGAGGCTCATTAAGGTGATCCATTTGATGAATGCAAGGCCCATATGATACGGCTCAATTGATGTACTTAAGGCCCAATTGAGTGCAACTAGGTCCATTGCAATGCGTGATCCCTCCATGGCAAATAACGATATTTATAGTAAGTAATGCCTCGGGAACAATGATGGTTAGACGTCCACATTGTAGGTACAATGTTGGTTAAATGTCCGCATTGTAACACTCCCTAAGGCCCACTAATAGGCCCATACTTGTAGTAAGTAGGCCGTCTAGGCCCATCTCAGTTATACACAGAGCCCACCTCTATATACATGTTTAGTATAAATCCATGATTCATTATCATACGCATCATATGTATGACTGATATGAGAAGTGACTGATCATAGCATATGCCTTCGGGCGAATTGTTTATGGGCTCCCTGGTAGATGGAGTTGCCATAGTGCATGGTACACGTAGGATTGTTGCATGACTGGTAGTGTGACTCATGCACTTGCATTTGTATGATTGTGATTATTATATGCCCTAGCGACATCAGGGTCATAGCCTCCACAGATGCATCGTGGGTGGCTGGATTGAATACCGGAAATGTTTGGTTCTAGCATACGGGCGCCATAGATGTCCCTGGGTGAAAATCCCTAAACCCGATGGTACCAGAAGATGACTCTAACGTCGAGACCGAGTGGATACATGAGCGCACGAGGGCCGTATACCAGTAGGTCGCGTCTCCCACTGTGTCGTGGTCGGTTGGAAAGGGGTGTGACCTTACCCGCCTGAGTGAGGGGGCAACTCCTAGGTTGAGTTTGACCAGCTTGAGGAATTGGTCCGCTATCGACGAGCCGGGCCCGATATTGGCAGGCGGATAGTGAGGTCTCTTCTGCTCTCCCAGTTGTGCGTTCGGATAGGGACGACAAACTGGCGTAGAGTGTACTAGACCCCGGTGATTATCCAGAATGAGAACTGTACTGATATATGATGAGGATTGGCATGCTTGAGTTGCATCTCGCATCACATGGTCTGGATATGGCCGATCGCATTCATATCTTGTACTGTATAGCCTTGGTACGGCTGATTACATTCACGTATTCATCAGCATAATTCCGCATTACTCTAACCTTGTATTCTGAGCACGCTCGTATTGCGCACACACTTACACCGCCCTCTAAGCTTTCTATAAGCTTATGCACGATTGATGCGTGCAGGTGACGTCAGGACGCAGCCGTAGCGTAGTAGCAGCAGGAGCGTGCAGTCGAGCCTTTGGAGTTTTGTTATTAGCACTATCTTGTATTTCCCTTTATACATCTTGTACTCAAAGTTTTTGATCATAGTGGAAATGTAATGGAGTTCTTGGTTGTTGTTTGTGGGTTATGCCTTTGGTTATGCTTATTACGAATCAAACTGACATCGAAAATCCTCCTCGTAGCATCCCACGATTGGAACCTGGCGAATGGGAGCTAGGAGCCGAGAATGGGGTTCTACGGAGGCTGTCGGCACCGGATTCGGCGATCGGGAATTCTGTGAGCCCGGTTTCCGAGTTTGGGGCGTGACAGGCTTTTACTGCCCCACTATGTTCAGGGATACTCATGAGTTTTGCAAAGCTTGTGAGCGTTGTCAAAAATTGAGAGCATTGACTCGTCGAAATATGATGCCTTTGAATCTCATCCTTATCATTGAAGCATTTGATTGCTGGGGCATTGATTTCATGGGACCATTCCCCTAATCATTTGGAAATCTGTATATTTTGCTCGCCATAGACTATGTCACTAAATGGGTCGAAGCAATTCCGTGCCGCAAAAATGACCATCGCACGGTCATTAAATTTTTGAAAGAAAATATCCTGTCACGGTTCGAAACGCCTCGAGCCATCATTAGTGACGGGGGCTCACACTTTTGTAATAGACCATTTGAGAGTTTAATGAAGAAATACGGTATCTCTCATAAGGTGAGCACCCCATACCATCCACAGATAAGTGGACAAGCTGAGATTTTTAATAGAAAGATCAAACATATCCTGAAAAAAACGGTTAACCCTGATCGTAAGGATTGGTCAATCCGATTGACTGATGCCTTATGGGCGTACCGTACTGCTTTTAAAACCCCTATTGGAACATCTCCCTTTAGACTTGTATATGGGAAAGCCTGTCACTTGCCTGTGGAATTGAAACATAAAGCATACTGGGCGATCAAAGATCTGAATTTCAATCTGGACAACGCTGGCTCGCTACGCAAACTTCAGTTGAATGAACTTCAAGAAATCCGGAACGATTCATATGAAAACTCGAGAATTTACAAGAACAAGATGAAGGCGTTTCATGACCAACATATTCTTCGAAAATCATTCACGCCAGGTCAGAAAGTCCTTTTGTACGATTCTCGACTACATCTCTTTTCGGGTAAGCTTCGATCTCGTTGGACCGGCCCTTACATTGTTGTCACTGCTTATCCTCATGGGGTCGTCGAGATAAGAATCCCGACAATGGCAAGGAGTTTAAAGTAAATGGACATCGATTAAAGCCATTTGTCGAGGCATTTGATTCAGAGGACATGTCCATGCCTCTGATTGCTCCTGTTTATCAGGACTGATCTCCTAGTCTGATGGAGGTATAGGTAGGTTTATCGCTTTCATAGGACTAGGGTAGTTACTTTATTTGTCTGACTGAAGATGGTAAATTTAGCGCTCCTGGGAGGCAACCCAGCTTTTTTATTCCTTTTCATTCTTTAGTAGATGATTCAATGTTTGTGGGTAACATTACTGCAAACCCTCACGAGACTACAACTCGTCCACTAGGGGTAACCTAGGGGTTTAAAGGCTTGTTGCATACGCTAAATGCAATCGAGAGCACCTGCGAAAGTAGTATAGGTAGGATTTTATTTTTGTTATTTTTGTTCTGCTTTCTCTCTCATGCTGACAAGCTTCCATGCCGTGATCTATTGGAAACTCTCTTGATTCGTTATTCAGGTACCATCTTCCCGTCACTTCTCATTTACTTTCGTTGTCCCATGTGCATTGCATGTTTATATCTTTTACATTGAGGACAATGTAGATTTTAGGTTGGGGGTGGGAGATTAGGCTTCCTAATCCGTATTTTCTTGGTCTTGAGCAACAATTATGCCAATTGTGAAAAAAAAAAAAATTCTGAAAATTTTTATGAATTTGAAGTGATTTTGACGAATATCCTTGATTTAGAATTGTGAGATATATGATGTTGATAACTTATGACTCTCGGATTCCATATCTGTGGCATTTTGCAGTTAAGATCGAGTTGCTAAGCCATGATTAGAAGTTTTAAACATTGATTGCTTTAGGATTTCACATGTCACATCTCGCTTTCACGTTAAGATTTCAATCTGACATTGAAGGGTTAATTTGGTAATCACTAAGCATGAAAGGAACCAGCCTGAAATATCTTGCCATCATGGTATAAAAATTGGAAAGGTTGGATAATTAATCTTCACCATAGGTTTGTTCCCTATAGGTGAGGATTTGATTCCCCTTCCTTGACAATACTTTGAACAAAAAAATCACAAGTTAATAGGCTAATGTATGAGGCAAGTTTTGGATTAAGTTTTGGTTATCATGAATTTTCTTGTTGGTTACCAATGATATCATGAAATTGACGATTGGATCTCTTAATGATGATAAGCCGAGATTAGACTATACATCCATGGATCTCAATGTTTAAAATTTTTCTAATTGATGGATTAATGCTTTACACTTGATTATGAAGTCTACCGTGCGCTTGAGCTCAGGAGAAAACAATTTCTAACATTCATGGATATTAAATTTCTCGTATTTTGTTCAAAATCTCACTCGATTTCATAGAAAGTTCTCCTATAATTCTCAACTTATTTTTCGCATACTTTGCTCGAGACTAGCAAAATGCTGGTTGGGGGTTGTGTTGAGGGTCAAATATTGCATATTAGACCCCATATATTGTCTGGATTTACGAATATAATGCTGTCTAATGGCTCGTTTTCTCATTCTTGTGTTGCAATGTGATTTTATGAGCATGGATGGAAAAAGGATGTTAAAGCATGAATTTAACACTCTGATGACACCAGAAGTAAGGGATACACCCCTGGGGACCAAGATCAACGCCTGAGATCCACAAAAATCAAAGAACTGAAGCTCAAGTGGCTTGAAGGCCATCCAGAATGCAAGATCACGAGGTTCCCACCATCCATTCGGCTCGAAACTTCATACGTGGCCTGAGGACCATAAATTAACCGTACACGTCAAAAATCATCCATTGGATCATTGCGGAAGTGGCCTAACGGGCAGATCGGCTCATCAATCTTCAATTTGGGGCCCACTCGCCAGCTGGATATGCTTGATAATTGTTCTCAACGGGTAAAATAATATGAGGAACAGAATGGGCGGATTGGATTTCTGAAACACATTGCAATGGGGCCCGTATACATGGTGTGTACATTACACATATACGTGCATACGAGGTGCACCGGACCAACCGATCGGTCAGCGCAAGCGCTGACCCGCATCATCTTTAAAAAACGGAAATTTCCATTTTTCACGGTCGCGTAACCGACCGACACTGGTTTTTGCGAACGGTTGTGGGCCCCACTCATGATATGTATGGATGATCCAAGCCGTCCACCATGTAGACAGCCGTGAGCACTACAAAACCATGTTTACACTTTTCACCCATGCGTGCACACATGTGAGATACAGAGGCCACAAAAGGGCTGCCCTGCAACGTTCAAAACTGATTCTTTTGTAATTTCTTCTCTGAGCCACGTCAATGGACGTTCAAAACCACCCATTCTTGATTAAAATTTCGTCCTGAATCCAATGGACGGGGTGGATTTTCTAGAAAATGCTTCTGTGGGGCCCACCGATCACAACAGCGAAATGGTGCGAAAGGTTTCGCACATTCGCGAAAACTGACTTTTTCAAGCGATTTTGGCCCACCATCTTTGATCATATGGCAGATCTGAACCGTCTATCATGTAGAGGACCCAAGAAAGTACTAAGAGACGGTGTTTCTTTAAAATTTGAGCGAGAAAAGTGGCGTGTTTCGAGGCACCGAAATTGACTGCGAAAATTGTACTCCGTGTCCTGCTACAACTCTGTCACTGACTCCAGCCTTCCAGCAGCTATAAAGGAGGTTTTGGATGTGGAAAACATTCATTCAGGTCTTGGAAGGAGATCAGGAGGTGGAGAGCTTGAGGCTTGGGCTGGAAACGAGGGCAGAGGGAGTAGAGTAATTTTATTATTTTTTTCCCTCTTCATATTTTCTTTTAACATGTCCAGCTTCATCATGTCTGTGATGGGCTGAACCTCTTAGCTAGGGCTAAGAGGTGAAGCTTGTGGTGAGATGGGAGATTTTATTTTATGTCTTTAATTTAATTTTAATTCTTGAATTAATGTTGATTTTAATTGATTATTAATGGCATGTTTTGTTTAGTCTTTAATGGTCTGTTGTGACTAAAATTATAATGGGTCTGCAATGGCTTAGAGCATGTCCTTTTCCCCTTTATGTTTATGATGTCAGGAAGTCCTGTTGTTCACCATAGTCTCCTGGGCATGGTTGGATGACGGTACCCTTCCTAACTTGCATACATGTGATTGGGTGGTAATTAGTTTGATTCTGTTGTTTGCCATAGTCTTTGGGCATGGTTTGGTGATGGAATCTATTCTAATTCATCTTCCTTTCATCTCTTTGAAAACTAGATCAATGGCAGTTTAGTAAATTCCATGATTCATAAAACAGGCATAAGATCTCCCTGATCTCTACAAGTGGATCCTCTGAATCCCTAGTTTTCTTACCTCTGATTTCTCCTATAAGTTTTAGATTAATAGTTTACAATTATTCCTTAATTTATAATTCAATTCAGATTTCATCTCATTCTAGTTCTATTTCCAGTTAATTTTAGATAACGTACAAGTTTCAGTCCCTTGGGATTCGACCTTGGTCTTACCGAGTTATTACTACATCACAACCCTGCACTTGGGGAGTGAACAGCCACATCTGTAATCTTAACCCCGTTGCTATCCTTTATCTCTGTTATAGTTGCCCTCCCTATACGTTCTTGGGCTGAAGCATGGAAATGTTTCGTATTTCTATCTCCCGCCTGAAGCCAGGAATTTCTGGCTTTCTGCTTCCAGAAGACCTCTTTCATGAGCTGTAATTGGGCTAATTTTCTCCTAGCAGCCAGGCTTTGCAACATAAGTTCCTCAGAGCCATCCTGCTGCATGCTGCTTTCCAACTGGATAAGGGAAGCCTCTGCCTCTTTCAGCTGGGTAAAAACATCGCCAAAAACTTCCTTGTTCCACGTTTTTAGGATTTGTTTGGTCTTCTTTAGCTTGAGTTGGACATTAATCATGGGGTTGAAGGAGCTAGACCCCATCCATGCTTTCTTGACCATAGATTGAAAAGAGTCATGCAATTTCCACATTTGTTGGTATCTGAATGGCTTGATGGATGGTTGAGGGACGATAGGAAAAGAGAGCAGTAGAGGTGCATGATCCGAGTTGGCTCTAGCCAAATGGTAAACTTTGAAGTAGGGAAATGCTGCCACCCACCTGTCATTAACCAGTATTCTGTCCAGTCTCGCCCATATCCTGGCTAGTCCTGCTCTGTTATTGCTCCACTTGAAACAGTTTCCAACAAAACCCGCATCGAGAAGGCCCGCGCTCTAAATAGCAGGCGAGAACTCAGTCACGCTAGCTCTACCTGCCATAGTTACACCTCGTCTTTCACTGGTTTCTGCTATAGCATTGAAGTCACCCCCCACTGCCCACGACCCTGACATTATACTGCTGATGTTAATAAGGTCCTGCCATAGGTCACGACGAAGTATGTGAGAGCATTTGGCATAGACGATTTATAAAAGGCACGACGGCCTGCCCTCCTGTAGAGAAACATTCAAGGAAATCATCTAATTGGAAGAAGAGTGGAGGGATACAGATAGCTCGTCTTTATATAAAACCCAGATCTTACCTCCAACCTCGCCATTAGTGAGAGAGGAGTGAAACCCTAACTTGAGCCCAATGGCAATGCGTTTGTCTTCCCTAACCATAGGCTCCAAAATAGCTACGATCAGAGGGCTGTGCCGGCAGACTAACTTCCTTAAGGACCTGATAGACGCTTTGTTACCTACCCCCCGAGCATTCCATATAACTGCACTATCCATCCGTTACACTTCCTGAATTGACTGACCTTCTCTTTAATCTCCGCAACCGGCAGAACCATTCACCTTCTTCCATCAGTCTTGCCATCTTCCTACTTGAAACAAACCTTCGTCTGCCTTTTCTTAGGGTGCCTTCAAACTGACTCAGGCCCCTTGTCTTCTTTCTCCTATACTTTAGCTTGACCTCTTGGACCCCTCGTTGCTGATTTGGAGCAGTTGAATTTCCATGCAGGGAGGCTTCCCTGTCTGCAGGCCTCAGAGAAAGCTGAAGATCCTGATTTGGTTGCATCTCCCCTTCCTTGAAGTACGTCAAAATATCTACTTGAAGAAGGTCAAACTGCTCCTCACGAAGGCTTTGAGATTGGTCTAATGGATTGCTCTCTGCTCCCGCTCCCTGAAGATACTCAGCAACACCATAGGAGTGGTTAGGGAAGTTAGCACGACCCCCCTCTGGCTGACTAGAGCGAACAGGCGAACTACCCTCCGATCTAGCCTTGCTGGAAGAGAGATCAGCGGAAGTTCTTTTGAGGTGTCCCCAACTCCAATCCTTCCTGGAAGTTGCAGAGAATAGGGAGGGGATTGCTCCTTCAACTCTGCTATGCGAGTACCTCTGGCATACCCCACCCTTCACCCCAGCTTTGTCCTAATTTATGTGAGGATGTGCTTGCTGGACCTTAGAGAGGGTCTGCTCCGATTGGCCCCCTGAGAGAGAAAATCCCAACTGATAAGTGCCACAACCTGGTGAACCCCCACTTGCAGAGAATCCTCTGCCCTGACATGCTTCTGGGCTTCATTGGAGAGATCAACCTCAAAGCCTCGGCCCTCCTGAGTTACTCCATTAGGTCTGCTAGATTGGTTAACCAGGGGGACTGCTCCCCTACTCCTCGCCTCCTGCACGGCATGAGTACCTGCATCAGACACAGGCGCTGCCCCACATTGAGCTGGTAAGGGAAGGCACTCCCGGCGAACTCTGCCTGATATTGTAACGAATTCGCCTCTCTCCTGGGATCCAATAGCTTCAAGGAGAGGGGGAGTCTGACCTGCCAAATGGGAAATCAACTCAACTTGTTCTCCCTTATCTGCCACATTTTCACAAACAGGTAACAGGCGTTGTTTGGTGGTGTCTGGAGCTTTGAAGAACAACTTTTCCACCCAGGATCTGGTCGATTCTGGAACAAGCACCACAGATTTGGAAAGAACAGAACGACTGCCCTCGCCGCAATGAATCTCCAAGACGCCAAAAATAGGGAAATCTTGTCCCTTGACCTGGAGGATTCTTACACGCTGTAGATCCGAGTATGAGGAAAGTTTTACCCGAACTCTCGCAAACGCCTGGAAGAGACCCAAGGCCGCTACTCTGTCTATCTCCACTACCTCTCCGAATGATTTTGCAATCCTCTCAATGGTGGTAGGGAACCACGCATTGGAAGGAATACCCAACAAGCGAATCCACACACCACTGAACATTGGGGATTCCTGTGCAGACCATCTCCTCACCTCTGAAATGGACATTGCCACCTACAGGTTGCGATCAGCTTCAAAGCGCTCCATCTCTGTGCTCGATTTGAATTTGAGCAGGAACTTTTTGGGGCCTAAGGGAGCAATCTCCACCTGAGCTGACGCCTGCAGAGAAGACCGAAAGCCTTCGCCCAGCTGGAGAACTGAAATCTCTTGAGAGCAACAAGCAACAAGGGCTAGGGCTAACTCACTCTCCGATTGCTCAATTTGTTTGGGATCTGTACGAATAAAGAAAGCATCTGCTCTACCTGTGGGTGACAGGGGCTTTACAACATTGGGATGAATAGGGTTTTTACCTGAAGAGAGAGAGGCCTTAGCAACCATAGCATAAGAAAGGGTGGAGTTACCTTTTTTAGTCGGAGCAGGGACCGAACTGGAATGGTGGAAGAGCTCTGTCCACTGGACCCTAGAAGCGTAATCCCGCCGTCCCTGACTTGATTTTCAAGGAAAGCGCCTGGCCCAAGCGAAGTATGCTATCCGACCATCTATCCGCCTCCCGTGGAGGCAGCTTGCAGCATTTAACGCTTCCTGTTCATAGCAGAAGGAGACAAATGCATACCCTCTCAATTTTCTACTTATGGAATCCCTAGGTATGAATACCCCCATTAACTTCCCAAATCGTCCAAAGATCCGGAGTAGATCGTCTTTAGAAGTGTCAAACATGAGATTTGCCACGAAAATGGTGAACGGCGGATTCCGAGATCGATTTCGACAAGCTGAGACTCTCTCCCAGCCCAGCTCCCGCTCCCTTTCCTCCATTTGCAGCTACTAGTGTTTTTTTTCCTGTAAAATACATTGGCAATACATTCGACACTTGGAATTTAAACATTTGAAAATATTGGCATTACATTGGTGATACTTAGCGATATATCGTTGCTATCTAAAAAAATTTATACTATTAATATTATCCGTTCGCTACCAATTTTATCAGTATCATTGAGCTAGAGATATATATAATTTTGTAGATTTCATTGATATATTGAGGATAGTTCAAACAATGAGTCACACTGATCAATTTTTTTAAAAAATATATATTTTTAAAATTTTTATAAAACACATTTGATTTAAACTTTTTAATAGGCACATACGATATTTCAAAAAACTATCGTTGGATAATATAAGCAATCCTTCTTAGATCTAATCCATCAAATCCACTAGCACTATATCATGGTAGTCATCACAAATTTTTTTTTAAAAATATTTTAGATGAGTTAGAATCACAAATATTAACAATTTCAATGATATAGATCAAGGACATGGAAGTGTGGTATAAAGATTAGACATCTAATGCAATCATAAATACATATCCTCAAGTGATTTAACTATTTCTATTAAGAGCTTTACATATCTTCAATAATACAAACTAACTTCTACATACTTATAACTAAAATTGCACAAAAAAAAGTAGATAAATAAATTGTATAACAAAATTATCAAAATTAATGAGATCTCTATATGTTTGTATATGAATCAGATCAAACCGAACCTCTTATTAATCCAATACTTTTGGAATTGACAAGTCGCATAGAAGGAATATACCTCATAAGTAGCATGACAAAGCGACCTTTAGGGAGTACACCGCTATCATTTACATTGTGCTGGTGAGTTTTACAGACATTTAACAATTCCATAAAGAGAAAAAAAAAAAAAAAAGTTATTACACCTGATGTGTGGCTTCAAGACACTTTCATAGTAAACAAAGTCATACTATTTCACGCTTTTCATGATATAATTCTATTATGAATATATAGTTAGAGGTGAACTTCTTACTATTAAGGTAGCCAACAAGTTCTGCTACTATATATATCCAATCAATTCCAAATGATTGGATCCTCGGTATGTGTGAGCCAAGTCTATTATCCAATTGTAAATTTCACAATACTTTCTTTTACACTGAAGAAGATGAAGTTTCTTCAAATCAATGCCTTTGTTTATTATAACCTCTTAGCAACTATCCTAGTTTATACCATTCAATATTACCCATAGAGTTATATTTGATTTTTAATACTTATTTACTACTAATCAGCTTAATTTCTTTGGGATATTAATAATATTCCAAATTTTACTGTCTTTCATAGTTTTAATTCATCATTTATTGTATTAATTTAGAGAGTTAGTACAGATTCGCAATATCCTGGATAAACCCAGAGTTCCTAATATCCACAATTCTAATGGACTGTAAAGGTCATTAGAATCTAAAACTTTATTTCCTATTCCGATTGTGATAGTACATGATACTATATATATTGGGTGTAATAAAAATTTGAGAAATAGAAGAAGAGTTCCAAGACTTTCTAATTCGTTTCTAAGAATTTCAAGGGCATAGCTAAGGCTTGTAAAGTAGATTCGAGGCTTGTTCAAATCGGTAACACTATCTCTTATATTTCTACTTTCATAGTGCATATGCATCTCTTTATGCCATGGTTTTTTCTCAAAAGGAATTTTTCACATAAAATTCAGATTGTTTGTGATTGGGCTTGGTTGTGTAATTGGAAGTACTTTGCTTTATTCGTCTCTTGGTGCTTCTATAGTTCCCTGTTGAAAACTGATGTCTTAAATCTGTTTTGTATGGGATGCTCGACCGGTCAAGGGCCTGGCTCGACCAGTTGAGAGTCCTCTCAACCGGTCAAGGCCAGCTCGACTTGAAGTCCAGTGTGCACGTTTTTTGAAAGTCTGTGGTACTCGACCAGTTGAGGCTCAGGCTCGACCGGTTGAGGGTGCCCTTCGACCAGTCGAGGACCTGACTCGACTAGTCGAGGGTTATGCAGCCGGTGCGTGGACTGCGTAAATTTGAGGCGGTTTCCAGACTTTTTCAAAAGAAGTACATAAGTGGAGTTTCTTAAACTATAAATAGGAGTCCTTAGGGCTATTTTAAGGTATTTTAAAGCTTTCTAAAGGGGTTCCAATGGTTACTAAAAAAGTTTTAGGGTTTCTAAAGGGTGTAGTAAGGATGAGATTTGAGGTTGTTTGAATCAGGTAAGTCATCTTTCTTTGTAATTTCTATTTTCATAATGGAATTCTGTCGCTTTGTGCCATAGTTTTTTTCCGTAAGAGTTTTTCACATTAAATTTGTGTTCTCTTGTGTGTGCTTGGTGCCATTGGATTGTTATCCTAGATCTAGATCGGTGTGATTCTGCAACACAAATCTCCAACATTCCCCAACAACAATGACCCTATTTCGGGCCATATTTATGCCCTAGGTCTATTAAGGATTGTCTCCCAGATGAATTCTACCAATTGTTCATTATTTAGATGGGTTCTGCTGCGTTGAAACTCATAGCCCAAATATAATTGGCTTTTTATTATTATGTTTATTATATATATAGACAGGATTGATCAAAACTTTAAGATTGAGCTATCCTTTAGTCAATCTAAACTATTAGTTGGTTGTATTCAAAACCTGCTAATTGGGCCGGGAAACAATTTTCGACTTAATCTTATCTTAAAAGAATAAAATCCATTCAAAACACTTTGTAAATGTCCATGATCAGTCTGGCTAGAACTGAGCATATTTTGGCCAATCTGACCGGTTCATGTTGAAGATATATATCATATTATTTTTATCACTTGGAAACTTTCATCCTAATCTAACTATCAAATCATATGAGATATGGCTAGCTTAATGAGCAATCAATCTTATTCGTCCAATATCTTCATGATATAAAACCCGATTGATATAAGTGACAACTTGTTTCAAAACTCTCGACGAGAAAACAATACCACTAAATCAGTCTTTCAAAGAGGGTTAAAATTCGTGCAAAAAAATTGGTTGCAAGACCTCATCAATGCCCATTAAACATGTGATTTTCAGCCCACTTTGATCCTATCCTTCAATCAAGGGTTGTGAGGTTCAAACCTTTTCTATTTCAGACACACCCACAGCCACACCCACACCACATGGGCACTCAATCCCATGATGTCAGTATTGAAACAAAGTCTGTCTGTTTATAACTGAGCCATGGAGTTGGACCCAAGCTTCAAACCTTGGTCAAAACAAAGATGAGGCCCACATTTAGAGAAGTCAGGTGGGTGCACAGATCAACAACTTTAGACAGATGGGCCTCACAACAATATTTGGGCCTAGTGTTAGTAGGCACAATACTAGCTCCGATAATGAGCTTAAATTGTGCACTGGCCCAAAGAAATCCCACATAATGCCTTGAATGGGTACAAGGCGTGTTGGAAGCTCAGCTGTGGGCCGAAATGGGTACAGGCCCATGTCCATGGCCCACTTGATTTTTTAAAAGGGTGTGGGCCCACACAAAGGGCCTAATGGGCCTTAAAACTAGAGCAGGCCCAAAGATACGGGGACGTGGCAGATTCGTCTCAATCAAATGAGTGCACGTGTGGCCGTTGGTAGACAACTTTGGACCCCTACCTATCCACAACTGGGGCACTTGCTGATGACTTGGATTTTCCACGAACTTGCTATGTTTGTTTGCTATGTTTGTGTTGAATGTACTTTTCACTCTAGTTTTCAGTCATGGCCTGACAATTTTATAATTATATTTCATGGAATCCCGTGCTCATAATCACAGATGGTGACTTGGACGACTTTAGGTCAATTTGCAGAGTCTAGTAGCTTAAATCACACGTCTCCAGTAAATAAATAAATCACGCCTCTTTAGGCCAACTTGCTAATTCAAGTCAAGCATATTGAAAAACATCACAAACTAACCTATCATCGAGAATATGGCCATAGTCCATGTGAATGATGTGATGCCCGCCCACCAAATAAGAATGGCCCGAACTAACAGTCATAGTTGTAATGGTTCAATGGTCCAAACAATTGATCCGACTCCGATGACATTGAAGTCTGCTATATGGCAACGAGTTGTCATCGACAAACCTATTAATTTACAGATTTAAGACATCAACCAACATATTGTTATTTAATCCCTTATTTTACAATCCTGGTATTAAACTTAATTGCTTTAGATATTCTTTATAATCTCAAGTATAGTAATTTATTTTTATAAAATATCAAGTTGAGTCCAATTGGGTCTTTAAGTTTACTTGACCCGAATGAAATAGAGTCACATTTTTTGGGTTTTTACATTATGGTTTTGAGATTTAGTCAATGCATGCCAAGCCCACGAGGTCTATAACCTTCCCATTACTTTTGAGCTCCTGGCCTAACATGTTGTGAAAATATTGATTAAAATTATTTTTTTAAAATTATTATATGTATACAACGCGGTGCTCTGTTTTTCCTCGTCTTCACTCATGGGTCACATCATCGAGCCCATTTGGATGACTTTATTGGGTTGAGTCTTTTTCTATGTGTTGATTTACAGGTCTTGCTGTGGGTCACGCTTACATGTACTGGTGGGTTAGACAACTTCAGGTCAATTAGCCAGCAGTCTGTTTAGCACGCATCATAAGTTGTAGGCATGAAATAATGTTATTTGCATGGGCTTGTTATGCCTTTGGGCTTTCACTCAGCATCTGAACAGCATAATTAGATGCAGTTTTATAAACTGAAAATAAGTTCTGAAACTTATATGTGCAGTAAACTTAAAGTGCAAAATTGTAATTTTAAAATAACTGTAGAAAATATTTTAGTTCAAAGTGAAAAGAAAATTTAATGCCCAACCACTTTTGGCATTTAGCAATAATTTTTTCCTCGTCTTCACTCACATGTCACATTGTTGGGCCCATTTGGATGACTTTATCATGTTGAGTCTTTTTGCATGTGTTGATTCACAAGTCATGCAGTAGGTTACACTCACATGCACTGGTGGTTTAGATGATTTTAGTTCAATTTTCCAAGAGCCCATTTGGCACACATCATAAGTTGAGTGCATGAAATAAGGTTAAGTGCATGGGCTTGTTATGCCTTTAGCTCTTCACACATTATCTGAGTAGCATAATTAGATACAGTTTTATAAACTACAAATAAGCTTGGAAACTTAATTTAAGTGCAGTAAACTTAAAGTGCTAAATTATAATTTTAAAATATTTTAAAGAAAATTTTAATTAAAAGCAAAAAAGAAAATTTAATACCCTACCACTTTTGGCATTTAGCCATAAGTTTTCCTCGTCGACTTCACTCACACGTCACATTGTCATGCCCATTTGGATGACTTTATCGAGTTTAGTCTTTTTCCATGTGTTGATTCACAAGTCATGCCGTAGGTAACACTCACATGCACCAGTGGCTTGGACGGCTTTAGGTCAATTTTCCAAGAGCCTGTTTGGCACACATCATAAGTTGAGTGAATGAAATAAGGGTATTTGCATGGGCTTGTTTTGCCTTTGGCTCTTCACACACCATTTGAATAGTATAATTAGATGCGGTTTTATAAACTAAAAATAAGCTCTAAAACTTAATTTAAGAGCAGTAAACTTAAAGTGCTAAATTATAATTTTAAAATAATTTTAAGAAATATTTTAGTTAAAAGTGAAAAGAAAATTTATTACCCCATCACTTTTGGCATTTAACCATAAGCTTCTTCACTCACATGTCACATCGTCAGGCTCATTTGGATGACTTTATTATGTTGAGTCTTTTTCCATATGTTGATTCATAAGTCATGCCGTGGGTTACACTCTGGACGACTTTAGGTCAATTTGCCAAGAGCCCATTTGGCATGCACACATCATAAGCTAAGCGTATGAAATAAGGCTATTTGCATAGGCTTGTTATGCCTTTGGCTCTTCACATGCTATCCGAATAGCATAATTAGATGTGGTTTGATAAACTGTAAATAAGTTCTGAAACTTATATAATTTAAGTGTTGTAAACTTAAAAGTGCTCAATTGTAATTTTAAAATAATTTTAAAAAATATATTAATTAAAAATGAAAAGAAAATTTAATACACTACTTTCAGCATTTAGCCTTAAGAATAAGTGAATAGAAGGGAGATTAAAAAATAATTCATATTTTAAAATAAATTAATTTAAGTACATAATAGATTACATTTGCCAAATGATGTGAATGAGCGAAAATCTCTAAAAATATCAAATTTCAATGATAAGTGCTGAAGATAAATTTAATCAAACGACCCCTTAATAGAAAAATAGTGATATTTCGGACCATTTTTTTTCTAACTTTAGTTGTCCGCATTATCAACATTGGTGGGCTCAAAGAAATAAAAAAGAAAGAAAAGAAATTGGCCCCTTTTGATAAGAGAAAAAGAGGTGCTTCCTCCACCTATGCCGCACAATAGCTTCTTAACAAGGTGAGGCCCACCTTGATATATGAAACACATCTAATTTGTCCATAAAGTGGATCACGTCAACTTACCTTTTATACAAAAAAACAAAAAAAAAAAAAGGTTGATCACACCACATGGGACATTTGGGATGGGGATGGTCACCGTTATATCCTTTCAAAAATCTTGTTCATTCATAACAAGGACACCACTAGGATGAAGGGACACTCCAAAAATTTGATCATTACCAGAGAAAAGGGGGCTACACAACCCCCACCACATGAGCTTAAAGGTTTTGGGAATGATTTACATGATGTGGCCCACTTGAGATTTGAATGGGCCGAAGTTTAGGGATCTAATGTGAAAATGCGGTTGCAAATGTGAGGTACAGATTGGATCTAATGAAAAATGTGATTGCGAATGTGGTTTCTTTTTTACAAACGTTGTAAAGAAATCAGGATTGAGGGAACAAAAAAGAAGAAAGACGTAGAAATCAAGGAAATTGAACTATGTATAACACCTTTGTAATTAGTTGCCGTTAATGGGGATTTTCTCCTCATTGGTGGAATCGATGAAACGAATGGGTTTCGATATCATCAATAATTGCAGGATTTTTCAATCCTGGTCGCTGGACTGTTTTTTTGTCCTGTCGATATCATCGAGTGACTTTCAGATGGTATCGAGGTTGTTATCGATAGACCTTCGATGGCATTGATAATTGTTGAAATTTTCACCCCTGGTTGCTAGACAGTTTTGGTCCTATCTCGATATCATCGAGCGACTTTCAGATGACATCGACGCTGTTATCGAGAGACCTTCGATATGATCGAAAAGTTCCGCATATGCGATTGCGGAAACGCAGATTTTACGGATTTTGTTTCCTATTTGGGTTTTACCTCTTTCTATTCTTATATAAAGGGGTGTATCTGGAATTGGGGTGTATTCCAGGGTATTCAAGGGTTTCCTAAAGCTTTGCAAGGGTTTGGTAAAACGGCTTAGGGTTGTGAGCGAGAGAGAGAGAAAGAGAGAGAGGAAGCTTGTGGAAGGGAGGCTATGCTCGTAGAGGTGATCTACCATATCTCAGCGCTTCCACGTCCTCGTAATCGGTGAGATCTCTCTGTTTTCTTCTTTTGTTCTCTTACTGTTTATCCGCTCCTACGTGAGTGATGAAGGTTTGATCCAAACGGTGTGTGCTTGTGATCGGTTATAACGTTCTGCTTTATAGTAGATTGTTGATCTGGACGAGGTCTCGTGGTTTTTACCTCTTTGAGGATTTTTCATGTAAAAATCCTTGGTGTTGTATGATTGATGCTTTGATTTACTTCATTGCTTTTATTATCCTATAATTTTGGTTTGTTTTGGAGGGTTAGATCCTAAGGTTTTGTGCAAGGCCCCCAACAAAGTGGTATCAGAGCTAAGTTCATTGAACGGGTAGGATTGGTTTAAAATTATGGAAGGTGGCTCATCAAGGATGATCAGCCTCACCAACTAGACCATATGGAAGGCTAAGATGGAAGACTTGCTTTATTGGAAGGACTTATATTCTCCAATTTTAGGCATATCAGCAAAATCCAAGGATATAACTGATGATGATTGGAAGAAGTTAGACCGGAAGGCGGTGGGGTTTATTAGACAATAGCTGGATGACTCTGTGTTCCACCATGTGTCTATGGAAACCTCAGCCGCTAGCCTATGGCTGAAACTAGAAGGGCTGTATGAGAGGAAGACAGCCGATAATAAAATCTTTCTGATAAGGCGACTTGTGAATCTCAAGTTCAAGAATGGTGGTTCTGTGGCCGAGCACATGAATGAGGTCAGCAATATAGTGAACCAGCTCTCTGCTATGAAGATGGTCCTGGATGATGAATTGCAGGCTTTACTATTGCTTAGTTCATTGCCTGACAGTTGGGAGACATTGGTGGTGTCTCTAAGTAACTTCGCGCCAGACGGAAAGATATCCATACAACAGGTTACTAGCTGTCTCTTCAATGAAGAGACAAAGAGGAAGTCTCAAGGGGTCTGCTCATCAAGATGCCCTTGTGACACAGGAACGGGGGAGAGGAAAGAACAGGAAGGGCGGGAAGGCCCGAGATAAATTAAGAGGCAAGTCGAGTAACAGAAAAGATGTTGAATGCTGAAACTATGGCAAGAAGGGCCACTGTAAGCATGAATGTCGTAAGAATAAGAACAACAAGAAAGGAAAAGGAAAGGAGAAGGAAAATGAATCAGCATCTACTGTGGTCGCTTTAGATGGCGACGTTTTTATTATTCTTTCCATAGATCATGATGTTTGTCTCACAGCTATGGGTCAGGACACCGACTGGGTGATTGATTCAGGAGCTTCTTTTCACGTGACTCCACGCAGGGACTTCTTCACAAGCTACAAGTCAGGTGACTCTAGGACCGTAAAGATGAAAAATTCTAGCATTTCGAAGATCGTAGGGGTCGGTAATATTTGTGTGAAAACTGATGTGGGCTGCACATTGGTTCTCAGGGATGTGAGGCATATCCCAGACCTTCGCCTCAACTTGATGTCGACGGGAAGGTTGGATGATGATGGCTATGAAAGCCGGTTTGCTGGTGGGCGCTGAAAACTCATCAAGGGTTCATTGATCGTAGCCAGAGGAAAGAAATATTGCACCCTGTACAAGGTAAGTGTAAGTGTGTGTAAGGGTGGGTTGAACGCAGCGGAAGATTCAGCTATTGACATGTGGCACAGGCGTCTAGGCCACATGAGTGAAAAAGGACTTTAGCTACTAGCAAGGAAGCGGCTCCTTCCAGACGTGACAGGTACACCTCTCAAAACCTGTCTTAATTGTTTATCAGGAAAACAGCATAGAGTTTCATTCATTGAAACTGCTTCTCATGTTAATAAAGTGCATGCATTAGATTTGGTTTATTCTGATGTTTGTGGTCCTATGAGGACAAAAATCTTGGGTGGGGCATTGTATTTTGTCACTTTTATAGATGATGCATCTAGGAGGGTTTGGGTTTATGCTTTTAAATCCAAGGACGAGGTCTTTGGTGTGTTTAAATTATTTCATGCTATGGTCGAGAGAGAGACAGGTAGATCATTGAAGTGCATCCGCACTGACAATGGTGGTGAATACATTGGCGACTTTCATGAGTACTGCAAGTCCCTAGGTATACGGCATGAACAGACGGTTCCCAAGACCCCCCAGCATAATGATGTAGCTGAGCAAATGAATCGCACCAATGTTGAGAGAATCAGATGCATGTTATCCAATGCGAAGTTGCCCAAGACGTTTTGGAAAGAAGCAATGCACATGGCGGTGTATTTGATAAATAGGTCTCCATCAGCCCCGTTGAATGGAGAAGTACTCAAGAAGTTATGGACTGGACAGGATCCATCGTACAGTCATCTCAGGGTGTTTGGATGCAGGGCATCCGTTCACGTACCAAAGGACGAGAGGTCCAAGCTCGATATGAAGATCAGACAGTATGGTTCTTGGGGTACGGTGATGAAAAGTTCGATTACAGATTGTCGGATCCGACCGAGAGGAAGCTCGTCAGGAGCAGAGATATGGTTTTCTTTGAAGATCAGTGTATAGAAGACATTGATAAGCCAGAGAAGAACCAGCCTAGTTCAGGTGAGCTAAAGGACATGGATATGATTATTCTTCCCGTGGTGCCTAATGACGGGAGAGTATAGCAAGGTATAGAGGACGAGAGAGTTCCTACAGAATATGGACCGGGGGAGCAGCCCCCACTTGATTCACCTGCTGAGTCATAGGTGAGGAGGTCATCTAGGGACAGATAGCCGTCCAAGAGGTACTCGTCGCATGAGTACATTATGTTGATTAATGGGAGAGAACCAAAAGACTATTTTGAGGCCCTAGCCGATGAGCATAAGGAGGAGTAGTTGAAAGCTATGCAATAGGAGATGGACTCATTGTATAAGAACCACACCTATGACATGGTGAAACTGCCTAAGGGAAAGAAAGCTTTGAGCAACAAGTGAGTGTTCAGAAAGAAGGTTGAGCAGAAGAATGCACAGACGAGGTTCAAGGCTATACTTGTGGTAAAAGGGTTCGGTTAGAGGAAAGGCATAGACTTCGAGGAGATATTCTCACTAGTGGTAAAGATGACATCCATACGGGTGTTGCTTGGATTGACGGCTAGCATGGATCTGGAGATAGAGCAGTTAGATGTTAAAACTGTCTTCCTCCATGGTGACCTAGAAGAAGAGATCTACATGCACCAACTAGAAAGGTTCGAAGTCAAGGGCAATGAGCATATGGTGTGTAGGTTAAGGAAGAGCTTGTATGGGTTGAAATAAGCTCCATGACAATGGTATAAGAAGTTCGACTCGTTCATCTTACAACATAGGTGTAACGCCCTGAAAATCGGGGATCGAGCAAAAACTTCATTTTATGAATCTCAACCACTAATTCAATCCCGTTACCGTTTGCCTAAATTAAATCATAGTCTCAACTTCATTTTATATCACCAAAAATTATATGAGATAGTTAAAGCAGGATTAAACAGGTAATTTAATTCTTACAATCAAGAAGCATGTTATGAAGTACAATACAAACAAGATTTCACACACATTCACTTCACGAAATAAACAGACATTACAATGTAACGTACATGTAAAAAATCATACGCATAATTGAGGTAACCGAGATTCGTATCTCGTTCCTCTTACAAAGTATTCTAGGTGATTACTAGCACATTCAGACATTTGCATAAACACAAAGACTACATACATCACTTTCATGATGTATGAGGATTACACATGTGCCAAGCCAATTCCTTTCACTAGGGAGTTGCCCCACATACCACGTGCATATGCTCACGACGGACAACCATGGTGTGCATGAATCCGAGCTCCATGTTCATTCAAACATTTCTACAAACACTTAGGCTACACACTTAGTCACATATAACGTATTTTTCCATGACGTGATTTTAGGCAAGTCCTTTCGCTAAGGAGTTGTCGCACATGTATTAGGCATATATTCACGACAATTAAACATGTTAAGCGCAAATCCAAATTCCAAACATATCCAAACATTCCAACATATACATAGAATACACTATATTCTACATAGTTCATATAAACTCGTATAACGAAACGGACGACGCATTTTGCATGTGTAATCACACCCTTGTCAGTTATAAATCATTAACCGACATTGAAAGCCTTGAAAACCATAACCTATATGTCTAAAGTCTTCACCTTATGCCGTAGAAGCGTAAAGAAGTCGATGGAATCTCTAAGTCTTCGTATACGTGGAATATCAACCTGTAATACAAGCTAGGTTAGCTATCTAGCTACTAGCTTCAATGGAAACCCTAAAATAAACTAGGGTTAGGTTTTTCTTACCTAAGAACGATGCCAGAATCGTTGGCATAACGATCCAAATACGGTAGATGTGCACGAAGAATGACAGGAACAACTGTCAAGAACAATCCCCACACTCTCCCTCACTTTCTCTCTCTCTTTCCATCTCTTTCTTTCTTCTCTCTCCCTTAGGTTTAAAAAATTCGTATGGGATATGAGAGAGCGGGTTTAAGCCTCTTATATAGGCTCTAAATCGACGGAAATAACCTTATGGCTAAGGTATACTTAGGTTATAACCAAATCGAGCTTGTTCCGATCCAACGGAGCACTTCTGGAGGTCCTGTTACTAAATGCGGTCGGACTTAAGCTCTCTAATATCGGATCTAGGTCAAGCTAAGTTTTCAGTCCGGTCGGATTTTCAAATCGACTGTGGCGGACCATTTTCAGTTCTGCGGTCACCAAGAATCGATCAGAGCCACAAGTGATATGACATATATGGGCCACCTATCCTGATCTGAGGGTGAAATTGGGTCAAAATCTAATGGTCAGAACGCTTAAAAATAACGCGCAAGCGACACGTCTCAGATTATTTAAATTTTTATTTAATTTCTTAAAAATCTTCGCTTTCTCACTCTTTACTCCGAACTCAAGGAAATGGTCTCAGGACATCGTTTGGTCTTAATTTTTAAGGTGGACGTCAAGCCCAACAAGATGGTGGTGTTCGTCTAAGTTCATCGCTATCAGACTTTCGACGTGCAGTACAGGTCCGATATAAAGTTTCACAATGCTCCCAAGAGCAATTGGGTTTAAAGATTGATCTTAGGTTTGTAGGTAACATAGCATTAGCAGTCCTACTCATTTTGGATCGTGTAGTTCATATTTAAAGTGGTTCAAGTTAATTCTACTGAGTACTCAGTTTGGTGCTTAACCAAATTCTACCCTAATTATGGTAGAATACGGTCCTAGGGCCATTCTATGCCTCATTTTAGGAACTTCTAGTTATCATATTATTTTAATTATTTTTTTAGTAGTTCATCATCAATTTTACCCTGTCTGCACTAAATTTCATAATATTTTGAGTTCTAGAAAAATTCTAAAAATTTTAGAAGCAGCAGCTGTCCAACTAGTGATTATCGGATAGTTGTCACAATGACCTACTTTAATCGATATTAAATATTTTATTATATTTTTTAAATATTTTTATATAAAACTAGACTCATTTAGCTTCAATATGATTTTTGAATCACCTAAATCGGAGTCATAACGAATGAGATATGATTTTTCAAACTTATATAAAATGAGTAGAAAATGAGATGTCTGACCGCTGTACGGAAGAGGCCTCGCCAACTCTGCGAGGACCTCGCCGGTCACTGTCCAATTGGCTAGGGCTCGTCCCAGGGGTGAGGTTCCCCCCCCCCCGGGGATGCCGAAAACATGTGAGACCTACCTCGGGTCCCCCCGAATTGAGCCGTTTGGGCCCACGAGTCCATCGAGGCGTTTATCGAGTCTATTTACAAACCGGAATGAGTTACACGACGTACAATGTATGATTTTGGGGTAGAAGAAGCTAGTACAACCAAATAACCTATCTACATCATGATATTTTAATAATTTCATAGTCAAAATCACATTTTATGTATGTATGAACCATTTATAGTAAGTTTTAGTTTAAATATAGTTCTTCACCTTTTAAACTTTAGGTTTTATATCTAATATGAAAGTACTTGGAGAAATTTAAAGAATGAGGTGGTGAAAGGTGAGATTTTGAAGGAAATGGGTTGAAAAGCGATGTTTAGACTTTGGGATTGAGCTCTAAGAGTGATATGGTTGACTCATTGCCTAAGGACGTCTAATTCCAGGTTGGCAAAAATTCAGGGTGTTACAATCTACCCCCCTTAAAAATAATTTCATCTCCGAAATTGGCGAAGGGTAATGAGTAAAGATTCTATTATGCCTTTTGCTTAAACTGTACTGATTTCAAGTTTATATGCATGGTAGGATATATACTATCTATGCTAGTCTGGCGCATTATAGTCTAACTCCTTAAAAATTTACTCTTTAGCTCTTGCTTATACCCTGATGGTTGACTACAATTGATTTCTTATCTATTTGGAGTCTTGACAACGGTTCCCGTTGTTAGGCCTATGATTTAATATGAATAGGTTCAACACTTAAGCCCTAATTGTCTCCCTATAATGACTTCAGTATTGACATTCTAAGGAATGTTCAAATCCTACTTACTGACCTAACCTTACGTATAACCTGAATCAATTTCTTCGATCCTGGACTAGTGGGGAAGGGGCCAACCACACTTCTGCTGCGCTACACTGATCTAAGGTTGCATTAGTTGTCCTAACTAGATTGGGCTCATAATATTCTACCCCCCTTAAAAACAATTCTACTCTCAAGTCTTAAGACTCTATGTCCCGACCCATACGTCGAAACCAGGTATACTGTAGGATCTATGGAATTGGTACCTATGGTTACAGAAAAGAGCTAAAAATGATGGGTGTTATGGTTGATTTCAGGGACGGGTGTGAGCTTGCGGCAAGATGTCTAATCTCTATTGGTTATATGCCCTTAACATTTCCCAAAGGTAAAGCAATGACTTTTAGTTGTAGGTGGTCAGGCCAACACGGAAGAAAAGTTGTGTAGTGGGTCTGAGCCAGATATATAGACCTTCTTCCTAGCTAGGACAGAAAATTTGTTACATCAATTCTTAACCTTAGTTGATCCTGATCTTCTGCTTGATCAGAGCATTGAGTTCATTGGTAACTACCAGGATTGAGAACTCGATTCAAACCGCAAATACTTTGCTTATATACAGTTCTTTTACTCTGCGTTCCCGATTGCAATAAGTCCTTGAGAGGGCACTTCTAAGGGGCGTGCTGGTTTATCCTAACATTCAATCTGAGGAATATATAAGTTTTCTCTAAGCGTAACTAGTTCTGAGTCAAGAAAGCTTCCTAAGAGTTAATAAAGGAGCCTATAAGTATCAAGGGAATCCAACAAAGGAACGAGGTCTCACTCTAACTAAATTGTAAGACCTGTATCATAATCCGTACTGTTCCGTCGCTTCCCGCGATCCTTCTCGTCAAATTTCGGTAATTCGCGACCTGTAGTTGACGTTGCACATGACCGTATGTCGTATCCTATTCATTTGAGTCGGCTTAATCTAAGACTTGTATCATTGCGACCGCACCGTCACCGCGGTTCTAACGCCGCAACTCACGCACCGATCCGATACCCAGACGATGAGATGCGAACCCGCGTTCAGTTCGAGGAAAAATACCGCGCGTTGCAAATCCCAAGAGAATCTCTACAAAGTGTCAAATCAATCCCATCAATCAATCACTTTATGTCAAGTACAAGCACCCATGCTTCCTTTCTCCACAAGTCAAGTAACCACTCAAGTCAACTAACACATCACCTCACCCATCACTCACATCCATCAACCATCATCCCTTCACATCACTCCATCTCTCATTACGTCACACCTCTCCATCTCTCATTTCTCAATACACCAACCCAAGCAAGGGAGAGCATCCAACGTCCAAGCCTTCCCATGGAGAGAAGTGCATATGTGAGGCCCACTTTCCACTTCCAAATCTACCATCCTAGCCATCCATTTCCCATCTCCACCATCAAAGTGAAGCTCTAGGAGACCGACATCCCGACGGACCAAGAAGATCAAGTGGTGGGTGTTTTGATAGAGTAGTTTACTTGTTTTTATGATGGGCTAAGTCAGGCCCACCGATCAATGGTGTGGATCTCATTTGGGACCCTAAGATGTGGCCAATGGCTCATCTTGATCATCAAGATCATTCCATGATGGGGCCATTCTCCATAGACCCCATCATGATGTTTACTTTCCTTGTATTAAAGAGGTCATCTAGACCGTCCATTCCCAGTGGAGTGGGATCTCCACCGTTGATCTTTTGTTTGATGGTCCATATGCAATGGGCCCTTTGATGTATGATTGGATGATTGAAATGGAGGGCCCATAGTGCCGGGGGTCCCTCCATCATGCGTGTCTCACTCTATCTCTCTCCCTCTCTTTCCATTTATTTGTTTTATTATTTCCTTGTATGTGATGAAATGGCTGGATGGCCCACTTGGATGGACCCTACCTTGAAGTAAGTATTTTATCCAAGTCATCCATGAGTGGGCCCACCTTATATGCATTGTACCCACACCACCTATTATGTGGTGGCCCACCTAGGCAAGGCCCACTTAAAATTTGTATTTAGTCCAAAAGAGTCCAGTGACGTCTGGACATCACTGGAATGAAAACACAAATATTGGCTTATTTCTAAGCCTTTGGGAAAGACCACGTGTATAGGCCCCATCTTAATGTATGTATTCAATCCATGTCGTCCATCCCATTTAGAGCTCCATTTTAAGCGTTGAAATGAAAGATGGGGTTGATCGGAGCATTTGGTGGGCCATAGTTTTAAAAATGGTACCATTGCCATTGAACTCTACCAAAACTCTTCCTACACGCTGAAAAATGGCCGATATTGGTCTTGATGGGTGTATTTTGTGCTTGGGAATACAATGGACGGAGTGGATGCACTTGACGCGGGCCCCACACCTGAAAAACCTTGGAAATATATTTTTCAAAAAAAAAAAAAGGTGCAAAGGGGCAGCAGACCCTGCTGCTGCAGAGGCGCAGACAAGGGGGTCCCACGGCTGATAGTGTGGGCCCCACCTTAATGTTTACTTACCATCCGATCTGTCCAATAGGTGGCCCACTTTCTAAGGTGGGCCCTCCCCAAAAATGAGGTCCGTCCAAGACTCAGGCGGCCCACACCACAAGAAACAGTGGTGATTAAATTCTACCATTGAAATCCTTTTGGGGTCCACAGAAGCTTTTGATCGAGCCGAAATTTGTTTTTCCTATTCACCCAGGTCCCTGTGACCTTATAAACAGGTTGGATGGATTATAAACATTATAGTGGGCCCCACATGGGACCCACAGTGATGTCAGTATCGGTGGAGCCCACTGCATGTATGTTATACCCACACTGTCCAGGGGACGGTGTGTAAGTGTACGCGTGTGTGTGAGTGCACGTGTGTGTGTGCGTGCGTGTGTGTATGCATGTATGAGTGCACATGTGTGTGTGCGTGTGTGTGTATGCATGTGTGTGTGTATGTGTAGATATATATATATATATATATATATATATATATATATATATATATATATATATATATATATATATAAAATATTATATTATATATACATATACTGTATATAAATTATATATTATATTAAAAATATGATTATGATGGTGGGCCTTCATGTGACCCCCCAGCATGATGCATGCGTTGCATCTCACCGTCTATCCATTTTAAAAACTCATGTCTTGAGCTGAAAATGAGCCAGATCTATGGTTCAATGGGCCCACTTTAATATGTATATAGGGCCCATGTTGATCCATTTATGGCCATTCATTTAGGCCCACCTTGGTGCACATCTATGGCCATGGGATTAAGCCCATTTGGCATATGTAATGCCCATGGGTTTGGGCCCATTTGACATATGCAATGCCCATGGGATCCGGCCCATTTATCCTATATAAGGCCCACGGGTTTCAAGCCCATTTGATGTGCATGAAGCGCGAATGGAGTGGCCCATTTGACATATTTAAAGCTCATGTGTGTAGGCCCATCTAATGTATTTCAAGGCCCAAGTTGTGAATCCACTTTGATGTATTTCAAGGCCCATGAATTATTGACCATTGCAATGTACATAAGGCTCATTAGTGAGGCCCATTAATGCAACCCATTTGGTGAATGTGAGGCCCATGTAATATGACCCATTTGATAAATCTAAAGCCCAGGGATCGAGGCCCAACGGATGTCCTTAGGGTCCATTGCAATGTACGTCTCTCATGGTTCGTGAAATGATACTTATGGCAAGCCGTGCCTAGGAAACAATGTTGGTTTGACGTCCACATTGTATGTACAATGTTGGTTAAATGTCCGCATTGTAACTCTCTTTAGGGCCCATTGATAGGCCCATACTCGTTGCTATTCATCTCCTTATAACATGCTTAGTATAATCTCATGACTCATACCCATACGCATCATATGTATGCTTGATTTGAGTAGCGACTGATCATAGCATATGCCATTGGGCAGACCACTTATGGGACCCGTTATGAGATGGAGTGCCCTACATGATTGCGCAGTACGCGCTGGACTTCTGCATGATTTGACGTGTGATTCATGCATCTCGCATACGTGTGACTTGATCACTGCACGCCCTAGCGACATCAGGGTCGTGGCTCCACAGGTACATCGTGGATGGCCGTATTGGATACCGGAAATACTTATTCTAGAACTGTGGGCACTTACGATGTCCTTGGATGAGAGTCCCAGAACCTTTTTGGTACCAGGAGATGCTCCAACGTCTAGACCGAGTGGATACATGAGCGCCCGAGTGCCGAATACCAGTAGGCCGCGTCTCCCACTGTGTCGTGGTCGGTTGGAAGGGGGTGTGGCCTTATCTGCCTGAGTGAGGAGGCTATAAGCTAGGCTGAGTTTGACCAGCTCGCAAATGAGTCCGCTATCGACGAGCCGGGTAGGTATTGGCAGACTACTGGCCAGGCGGATAGTGAGGTCTATTCTGCTTGCTTGACTGTGCAGCTAGGGAGGTGGCAGTCACTGCGAGGTGTATTAGACCCCGGTGATATCCAGAGAGGAACTGTACTGATATGTGTACATGATGAGTACCGACTTGCTTGGGTTGCATTTCGCATATGACATTCGGCTATGTAGGCCTTGCATTGCATTGGTGTGGCCGATGGCATTCATATCTCACATCATGCCTTGCATTACATAGTCTTCGTATATTCATGGACTTACCGCATACTTCCGCATTACCTGATCTTGTACACTCGGCGTTTGCCCTCCGCACACACTTACACCACCCTCTAAGCTTTTGTAAGATTATGCACGACCATTGCGTGCAAGTAGCGTTGGACAGCAACAGCGCTGAGGCAGGAGTGCATATCAGGACCTTTTTGGAGCTTTTTGATTACCTTGTATTTTTCTTTCTGCATTATACTTAAAGATTTTGATATAGTGGATATGTGGTGATGTTGTTTTGTGACTTAGTTATGCTTGTGGTTATGCTCCATTACAAAAAAAAAATCATTCTGAAAATCCTCCTTATAGGATCCCAGGATCGGAATCTGGCATTTGATTACCAGGAGTCGAGAATGGGGCACTACGGAGGCTGTTGGCACCGGATTCGGCAATCGGGATTCATGTGAATCCGATTTTCAGATTTGTGACGTGACATAAATCAAGACAACTAACTACGTCTATATTCCAATTACTTTAGTAAAATCAGTCTTTTACATTCCTTAGCATAACCAGTAGCCTAGTCTTAATAAATTTAACGACGCTCGAGCACTTCACATATGTCTATACTAGCTAAGGAGGTCCTAGGATTTACCTTTTTAATTTACTAGCTTTCCTATACCATCAGATCTTTTTAAATCTAAGAATACCCACTCTAGGTCCAAAACTCTAAAGGCCTGTTTGGCTAGTGGTATAAGGCTGTATTAAATGGATTGCGTCGCTAATCCCACCTCGAGATTGGGAATGCCATGTTTGGAAGAAGGGTAAGATGTGATTAAAAATTAATTTTTATAGGCTTTGGAAAATGGGCCTTGTGTTGGAGAGTGTCAGATGGGATTTTCAAATCCCATGATAATGAAATTCCAAGTATAATTTGAAAGGAAATTCTGAAATTTATTGTTAATTGCATACATTCCAACCATGGCATTGGAAACCATGGGTTTACCCAAATCTAAGGACAATACCTTATACATGCATTTATTATTACTTTTACAATTCTATCTATCCTAATCTCACCTAATGTAGTTGGTCAAACGAACCTTAAATGTCTCATCATTTGGAAGTGTGCAGGTTATGGGACACAAAAATGTGAGTTTTGTGCCCATTTGAGAGGGTATAATGAAGGTGAAAAGTTATACAGAGTAGTTTTTGGGTAATGGTGGTTGATGGGTGTAAGATGTAGAAGAAGACGGAAGCTTGAGTGAATAGAAGTGGGGATGTGAGATCATTTTACATGGTCTCAGTTACGTATGGGCTATACTATGATAGTTAATCTCGTTGGTCGGTGAAACTTGGAATTCTAATGTGGTTTCTAGATTCCATCACCCCCTTCCTAAGTCAGAGTGCATCAGTGTGCGTTATGTTACCATAACCCAGGTCCAGTTTAATCCAAATCATGCTCTGATACCATCTGTAATGCCCTGAAAATCAGGGGTCGAGCAAAAACCCAACTTTCGAGTTCCAAAATATTACTTATGCAACATAGATAATGATGATTAAATGTTATCTGTAGAAGGGCATTGAATATGATTGGGATTACACCAAAAAAAGCATATCATACTCCACGGGCGTTTAAATTATGCAAGCGGGAGACTGATAAGTATATAAACTAGATAAGAGTGATAGTAAGCCCTCAAAGTATGAATGTCACTAGGTTAACAATTACAAGTTTGATTAAAAAATGCACAAAATGAGATAAATGTAATGTCTTCTATCCCAAATACTGAAGCCCCGTCGGTGCAACTCCAGGTCAAATAGACCCGCCAGAGAGTTACATGTAGGAGAACTCATCATCAAAAAGTAAAGTTTGGCTCTGCTTCATAAGAATCGTCCTCACCTGAAACTAAGACATGGTCTGGTTGGTGTATACAACACCATCCCGTAACGTGGGAGTGAGTAGCTAACTCAGTGGAATAATAAAGCATAGGTTAACATGTTATCAATTCAGTCAAGCAGTAATGATGAAGCATTACAATCAAACACTCCTAAATACTGTAATTAATGCAAGGATGAGATACAATAATAATGTATGTCCTCGCAAACATACTCCCTCATGCGACACCATCTTACGTTCGCGGCATGCTTTCGTCCCTCAATGCTCCACATCTTCCAGGCACATGCAGTGCTATATGGACATGATTACCGAGCTGTTATTAGTCCTTTTCATATAACAGTATTGGGAAACTAAGGTACCTCCCTTATATCATTCCCAAACAAGGATCCATTCTAGGGTCGTCAGTCCTAGATAATCTCATATGATGATGCGGTTCTAGGTCACTGTAAAGGGCTGTCAGGGCTGTTACACGCACTCGTTGCACCGTTCCCCCATCACCTTATCAATACAGGCCTAGTTTATACTCTGTTTACTATGGAAAGGCTCGTCGCCTCACCGTAGATTCAGAGTATGCTCGAGGTCACTACAAAGGGCTGTCAGGGCTGTTACACGCACTCGTTGCACTACTCCCCCATCACCTTATTAGTATAGGCCGACAGCTCGAATACAGTATCCCATACCACCATATTCGGTTCATGAGTCTGGGTTGCTCACTAGTCACTATGGGGAGGCTCATGGCCCTAGCGTAGGCCGACAACTTGACCGCGGTGTCCCATACCACCATGCCCGGCTCATGAGTCTTAGCGGATCAAGGTACCAAGGTTAACGGGGTTGCACTGGTAAGTTTGGTACCTTAGGTTCAAGCAATGGCATTTAAACATGGTGAACATATATTGGACAGATCGAGTTACTTGACAAGCTCGGCTCGCTCGAGCGCACGACAAGTTGAATGACATGAAGTGCATAAGCCCTTCGCGTGGCCTAACCACTGTCACCAACCGAAGTACGGCTCGGGTTCTTCAAACACGTCTTACGTGGCGAATGAATCTCAACCACTAATTCAATCCCGTTACCGTCTGTCTGGACTAAATCACAGTCCCAACTTCATTTTATATCACCAAGAATTATATGAGATAGTTAAAGCAGGATTAAACAAGTAATTCAATTCTTACAATCAAGAAGCATTTATGAAGTACAATACAAAATAGATTTCACACACATTCACTTCACGAAATAAACAGACATTACAATGTAACGTACATGTAGAAAATCATACGTATAATTGAGGTAACCGAGATCACTAGCACATTCAGACATTTGCATAAACACAAAGACTACATACATCACTTTCATGATGTATGAGGATTACACATGTGTCAGGCCAATTCCTTTCACTAGGGAGTTGCCCCATATACCACGTGTATATGCTCACGACGGATAACCATGGTGTGCATGAATCCGAGCTCCATGTTCATTCAAACATTTCTACAAACACTTGGGCTACACACTTAGTCACATATAATGTATTTTGCCATGACGTGATTTTAGGCAAGTCCTTTCGCTAAGGAGTTGTCGCACATGTATTAGGCATATATTCACGACAATTAAACATGTTAAGCACAAATCCAATTTTCAAACATATTCAAACATTCCAACATATGCATAGAATACACTATATTCTACATAGTTCATGTAAACTCGTATAACGAAACGGACGACGCATTTTGCATGTGTAATCACACCCTTGTCAGTTATAAATCATTAACCGACATTGAAAGCCTTGAAAATCATAACCTATACGTCTAAAGTCCGCACCTTATGCCATAGAAGCGTAAAGAAGTCGATGGAATCTCTAAGTCTTTATATACGTGGAATATCAACCTATAATACAAGCTAGGTTAGCTATCTAGGTACTAGCTTCAATGAAAACCCTAAAACAAACTAGGGTTAGGTTTTTCTTACCTAAGAACGATGTCAAAATCGTTGGCATAACGATCCAAATACGGTAGATGTGCACGAAGAATGACAGGAACAACTGCCAAGAACAATCCTCACACTCTCCCTCACTTTCTCTCTCTCTTTCCTTCTCTTTCTTTCTTCTCTCTCCCTTAGGTTTAGAAAATTCGTATGGGATATAAGAGAGCGGGTTTAAGCCTCTTATATAGGCTCTAAATCGACGAAAATAGCCTTATGGCTAAGGTATACTTAGGTTATAACCAAATCGAGCTTGTTCCGATCCAACGAAGCACTTCTGGAGGTATTGTTACTAAATGTGGTCGGACTTAAGCTCTCTAATATCGGATCTAGGTCAAGCTAAGTTTTCAGTCTAGTTGGGTTTTCAAATCGACTGTGGTGGACCAGTTTCAGTTCTGCGGTCACCGAGAATCGATCAGAGCCACAAGTGATATGACATATATGGGCCACCTATCCTGATCCGAGGGTGAAATTGGGTCAAAATCTAATGGTCAGAATGCTTAAAAATAACACTCAAGCGACACGTCTCAGATTATTTAAATTTTTATTTAATTTCTTAAAATCTTCGCTTTCTCACTCTCTTCACTCCAGACTCAAGGAAATGGTCTTAGGACATCGTTTGATCTTGATTTTCAAGGTGGACGTTAAGCCCAACAAGATAGTCGTGTTCATCTAAGTTCATCGCTATCAGACTTTCGACGTGCGGTCCAAGTCCGATATGAAGTTTCACGATGCTTCCAAGAGCAACTGGGTTTAAAGATTGATCTTAGGTTTGTAGGTAACGTAGCATTAGCGGTCCTACTCATTTTATGCCTTGTATTTTGTATTTAAAGTGGTTCAAGTTAATTCTACTGAGTATTTAGTTTGGTGCTTAACCAAATTCTACCCTAATTATGGCAGAATACGGTCCTAGGGCCATTCTATGCCTCATTTTGGGAACTTCTAGTGATCATATTATTTTAATTATTTTTATAGTGGTTCATCATCAAGTTTACCCTGTCTCCACCAAATTTCATAAGATTTCAAGTTGTAGAAAAATTCTAAAAATTTCAGAAGCAGTAGCTGTCCAACTAGTGATTTTTGGATAGTTGTCACAATGACCTACTTTAAACTATATTAAATATTTTATTATATTTTAAAAATATTTTTATATAAAACTATACTCATTTAGTTTCAATCTGATTTTTGAATCACCTAAATCGGAGTTATAACGAACGAGATATGATTTTTTTAACTTGGAAAAAAAATGTAGAAAATGAGCTGCCTGACTACTGTACGGACGAGGCCTCACCGGTCACTGTCCAATTGGTGAGGGCTCTCCCCAGGTGTGAGGTTCCCCCCCCCCCCCCCCCCCCGGGGATGCCAGAAACATGTGGGACCCACCTCGGGTCCCCTCAAATTGAGCCGTTTGGGCCCACGAGTCCGTCGAGGCGTTTATCGAGTCTCATTTACAAACCGGAATGAGTTACATGACGTACGATATATGATTTTGGGATAAAAGAAGCTAGTCCAACCAAATAACCTATCTACATCATGATATTTCAAGAATTTCATATTCAAAATTCCATTTTATGCATGTATGAACCATTTATAGTAAGTTTTAGTTTAAGTATAGTTCTTCACCTTTTAAACTTTAGATTTTATGTCTAATATGAAAGTACTTGGAGAAATTTGAAGAATGAGGTGGTGAAAGGTGAGATTTTGATGGAAATAGGTTGAAAAGCGATGTTTAGACTTTGGGATTGAGCTCTAAGAGTGATATGGTTGACCCATTACCTAAGGACGTCTAATTCTAGGTTGGTAAAAATCCGTGGTGTTATAATGGGTATGATAGAACGGATTCGGACCACTATGTGTTCACAAGCAAGTTCTCAGATGGTGATTTCTTAGTTCTGCTGTTATACGTTGATGACATGCTCATCATGGGAAAAGACATCAAAAAGATCGACAGGCTAAAATAGGAGTTGGGCAAGTCGTTTGCGATGAAAGACTTAGGCCCGGCTAAACAGATCCTAGGAATGGAGATAACTCGTGACATAAGTAGAAGGAAGCTTTGGCTGTCACAAGAGCGGTATATTGAGAAAGTCCTAAAGCGATTCAATATGAATGCAGTGAAGCTGGTCAGTACTCCACTGGATGGTCACTTCAGATTGAGCTACAGGTAGTGTCCCAAGATGAAGGCATAGGTGGAAGAGATGCAGAAGATACCCTACGCGTCAGTCGTATGAAGTTTGATGTATGCTATGGTGTGTACACACCCAGACATAGTATATGCGGTTGGTGTTGTCAGCCGGTATCTTGCCAATCCTGGCAAAGAGCATTGGGTAGCGGTGAAGTGGATACTACGGTATCTAAGAGGCTCATCCAGGTTGAGCCTATGTTACAGTGACGAGAAACCTATGTTAAAGGGCTACACAGATGCAGATATGGCAGGTGACATAGACTCCAGGAAGTCTACATCGGGATTCATGTTCAGTTTTGCAAGGGGAGCAGTTTCTTGGTAGAGCAAGCTACAAAAGGTCGTAGCATTATCGACGACAGAAGCCGAGTACATTGTAGTCACTGAGGCATGTAAAGAGATGCTTTGGATGAAGAGGTTCTTACAGGAACTTAGCTTGAAGCAAGAGCAGCACGTGGTCTATTGTGATAGCCAAAGTGCTATACACTTGAGCAAGAATCCAAGTCAGCATTCCAAGTCGAAGCACATAGAGGTTCGGTATCACTGGATTAGGGATACTTTGGAATAGAAGGTGTTACAGCTTGAGAAGGTCCACACGGACGATAATGGGTCAGACATGATGACTAAGGCTTTGTTCAAGGGCAAGTTCGAGGTTTGTAGAAACCGGGCTGACTTGAAGAAGGTGAATTCCTCCTGAGTCAAAAAGGGAGAGATTTGATGGGGATTTTTGGGGGAGATTCGATGAAATCGAATGGGTTTCGATATCATTGATAATTACAGGATTTTTCAATCCTGGACGCTGGACTATTTTTTTATCCTGTCGATATCATCGAGTGACTTTCAGATGGTATCGAGGTTATTATCGATAGACCTTCGATGGCATCGATAATTGTTGGAATTTTTACCCCTGGTTGCTGGACAGTTTTGGTCCTATCTCGATATCATCGAGCGACTTTCAGATAACATCGACGCTGTTATCGAGAGACCTTCGATATAATCGAAAAGTTCTGCAGATACGATTGCGGAAACGCAGATTTTACAGATTTTATTTCCTATTTGGGTTCTATCTCTTTCTATTCTTATATAAAGGGGTGTATCTGGGATTGGGGTGTATTCCAGGGTATTCAAGGGTTTCTTAAAGCTTTGCAAGCATTTGCTAAAGGGCTTAGAGTTGTGAGAGAGAGAGAGAGAGAAAGAGAGAGAGGAAGCTTGTGGAACGGAGGCTATGCTCGTAGAGGTGATCTACCATATCTCAGCGTTCCACGTCCTCGTAATCGGTGAGATCTCTCCATTTTCTTCTTTTATTCTCTTACTATTTATCTATTCCTGTATGAGTGATGAAGGTTTGATCCAAGCGCTGTGTGCTTGTGATCGGTTGTAACGTTCTGCTTTATAGTGGTTGTTGATCTGGACGAGGTCTCATAGTTTTTACCTCTTTGAGCGTTTTCTAAGTAAAAATCCCTAGTGTTGTGTGATTGATGCTTTGATTTACTTCATTGCTTTTATTATCCCATAATTTTGGTTTGTTCTGGAGGGCTAGATCCTAAGGTTTTGTGCAAGGCCCCCAACAGCCGTAGCTTTGCAACTTTTACATGTAAAATCCATACTGTCCATCAAAAGAATTGTAGATACTATTTATCTAGAATTTGGGCACATGGTATGTTGAGCAAACCCCAATCGCAAGGCTGCCATATAGTTTTTCTCAATGAGACAAAGGTGGAACTCATATAGACTTATATTTGTGCGTTTTCTATAATATTTTAGAACTATAATTAAAACTAATTATAAATTTAAATTTTAAGGAATAATAATTGAAACTAAGATAATTTAAAGGAAAATTAATAAAGCAAAGCACTAGAACAACAATGATCCACTTATAGTCATTCTTAATATCTAATTCACTTAATTCAATTATACAACTCAATTGGAATTAAAGTCCTATCCTATCCAGCTCGAAATAGAGCGGTTAAATAATCATTCATAAACTAAAATAAACTTGAACTTCAATTGATTGGTTCTTACATAATGCACCAAAGTAGTGATCACAAGGAATTCAAAGCATCTATCGTGCTCTTAGTTTATGATAAATCAATGGATTTTATAGATCAATCCCTTGCAAAATAGATAAGTAATCACTCTTAGCTTTCCTAAGCATTCAACGTGCCTGGAGTCGACAACGGATCAAAGTAAACTAAAAATAAATCCTCATTCATACCAATATCAATGAATTTTTCAAGAAATAAACCAAATACTTGAATCAAAGTAAACTATAAGATTAAAAACCACTGCAAGCTTCACCTCTTAGCCCTAGCTAAGAGATTTAGCTAACCATAGACATGATTGAACTAAACTCATATAAAAATATGAAAAATAAAAGTAAATTTGAAGGATTAAAGGACTTCGTAGAATCTCTACAACTCCTTGCTCTCTCTTCTCAACCCTAATTCGCATCTATAATGGCTTGAATCATCCGTTTAAATGTGAAAAACTCACATCAACTTGGAACCAACTTCAAATTTATGCACTTTTGTTACGTTTCGATATCACCTAAGTCACACCGAGTCCAGCCGAATATTTGTTCAGCTGCAGCCGAATTTCTCCAAAATATGTCAGAAGTCTTTGTCTTCCTTAGGTTGCACCGAATCTCCCTTCGGTGGCACTGAAAATAGCTTCATTAGACTTAAGTGTTAAGCCAAATTTCATCTAAAAGTCACAATTTCTTATTGGACTGTTCTGTGCAAATTCGGTTGGACCAAAGCCAAGCTCAGGTGGGACTCAATACTCTATTATTTCTATTATTGTAATTTGTGATTTTTTAGTATTTTCTTCATTCTTTGTACTTGGTTTTCTTGGATCTTTGACACTTAAAATCTTCATTAATGCCCTCCAAATCTCCAATTCTTCATTACTTTTAGCTTGATCTCTTTTCGACCTTTAATCTATCTTTTTAAGCATATATTCATCTTTAGGTCCAAAATCTTTTTGCATGAAGAAAACATATATAATTAAATCAATTTAGTACTTAAATACCAAGAAAGCTAATGTAATTGAGATGATAAATTTGTAATATTTAGGCATTGTCACACTCCCAATTAGCATTTTTCTAGTCCCGAGTAAAACATACGAAAGATATTTCAAAACCAAATGAATAAATTTTCTATAAACTCAAACAATTCTTAAAAAATCCAGATTATAGAAATCTAAATAACATTAATGTAGATAACAACTTGCACCTAAACTCTAGCTAATGCTTAGTAAATATCTTAATCAAGTTCAAAGCATTAATCCTATAATTAAAAAAATTCTAAATATTAAGTTTCATGAGTGCATATTGAAGTCTAGGCTCAACACAACCAAAGGTTCAATTCTCTACTTTCATGATAACATTGATAATTAAAAGACTATTCATGGTAAGTAAAACCTAAAACAAAATTTGCCTTATAATTCAACACTATTCTTCCAGCTTTTTTATTTTCCATCAATGTCTTTCTCACTATTTTCATTCTTTTTCCTTTTTTTTTTGTCTTTTCACAGTCCTTTCACGAAACTTTGATAAGTAGTCCTTTTCGACGATAACTATTTTTTAGCTAAGTATTATTATTTTTTAATTTGATCATGATTAATAAATTTTCTAGGTTTGGTTCTTATCATTCTCAATAATTATCAAGTTAGCAATTCAAAATAGAAAAAAAACTTTAATGAATAGGCTAAATGTAACATGTGAAATACATGACTCAATCAATGTTTAAACTTTCAAATAAAAAATTAAAAAAAAAAAAAAATCAAACTTAACTTTAAAATCTATCAAATAACTAAAGTTCAGGTTTCAAAAATTCTCAACATTAAGTATTTTATCATTATAATCTCTAGATTATGTTCAAAATTCCTTAAATTCATAGAAAATTTTAAAATTTTTAGAATTTTCTAGCTCAAAAAATCAATAAAAATGAAGAAAACCTACCCCCAACCTAAATTCTACGTCGTCCTCAATGTATAAACATATGCAATATGAGCAACATGAGAGCAACGAAAAATAAAGAGGAGTAAATGAAAAGTACCTGAAAGGCGACATCATACAAGTGCTGGTGCGAACTTACTATCAATTAGTGTTTCGATAACTAAACTAAACTAATAAATCAAACTAATCTTAGGAAAGAAATAAACTCATTTTCTAAACTATCAATTATTCAAAGCACATGTTCTTCCTCTGGAAAGTATCTCGATAAATTTCCCAACAAAACTATTCATAAGCCCATTTTGTAGTAGGCTTGAATATCCTGGGGCATGTACGTCTAGAGAAATTCGTAAACCTCATTAAAAATATTCTTTTTATTATCATGAGGTGTCCAAAAAATATATGATTCACCTATTGTATAATTTTTTTTTGTGTTGGTACACCACAATGAATCAGAGACTACAAATAAGTGAAATTCAGAAATATTTTCTTTTATTGGTGTAGTCTCTACAAATTCTGAAGTTTCAATCTTCGGTTTTAATCTTAGCTCCTCCGCCTTTGATGGTAAACATTCGAGATAAGTGGAAGGAAACACTTTAGAATAATGATTCCCCCAATAACTATTAGGTACCAAGGTAGAGTTCGACAAGGCATCCATTATCTCATCATCAAAATCTTGAAAGTGTGCCAAGTTAACTTTTAGAGAGTCGAAACATTTAGAGAAGAGGGATTCATGATTCTGCACAATGGAATCAAACATGTCAAGTAGGTGGATTGTATCTATATCATTATTTTTGAAAAATTCTTGTGTCTCTTTATTATTAACTGACTCTTCAAATGAGATCAACCCATGAGGAAACTAAACCATAGACTCTTGAATATACTCCAACTCCTCCACATTCTCAAATTTAGTATGTTCAACAAGTGAGTTGAGATCACTCTTCTTGCATTGTATTTCTAGATTAGGCTGAGGGTAGGCTAGATAAATCCCTTCCTCATCAATGTGGTGTGATTAAATTCTTTGAATGGAGGATGCAAACATCTCTAATGATATTTTGATGTCTTGGAATGCTTGCAAGATATTTTGGTTTACTTGCTCTTGAGCATCCATGAGCCTTTGAAACTGATCCTCTTGGATTATTTTCGGTGGGATCTCATAAGTAGGAGGCCCAAGGGGATAATCGTTAGAATCCATAGTTGGTTCACCTCTCAAATTTAAGCTCTAATGGTCCTACCAATCAGGATCATATGTGTTATGTGTGGGTATACTCAACGGTTGTTGATAAGTGTAATCACACATTGTCTTCTTAACCAGTGTAACTTCATAACCTAGTTGATTCTTGATCGTAGTTCTAATTAATTTACAAGACATAGGTTGTTTCTTAACATAGTGATCTGACAACCCTTTAACCAATGTTTCATCTCTTAGAAGTTGATTATCATATTTTCATGTTCACTCCGCATGAACATGATAAAACCCTAATTCCAAACTAAATCCTACAATAAATCTTACAATAATATGAAAACTTATTAAGAAGAAAGGGGAATGGTGTTACCAGAAGGGGGAAACTAGAACTAGAAGACACCTATAAAATAGAAACAAGCAAACGATGTTAGTGAGGTTAGAAAATTTAAAATAAAAAAAATTCTTAAAAAATTCTAAAATTCTGAGAAAACACCAAAAAAAAAAAAAATGAAACCCTATGTTAGAAAAATCTAAAGACAAATAAAAACCCTAACCTATAAATGCAAAGAAAACTAATCCTAATCCTACAAAAACTATAACCCTAAGGTATTTCATAAAAACAGAACCAAAGTTCCCAGCAACGGCGCCAAACACTTGTTTTAGAAACCCTGAGTGCAGGGTTACGATGCAGTTTTACTCGATGAGAGAGAAGACAAACCCACATGGGCTTATATTTGTGTGTTTTTTATAATACTTTAAAACTACAATTAGAACTAACTATGAAATTGGATTTTCATAAGTAATAATTGAAACTAATATAATTTAAAAGAAAATCAATAAACCAAAGCACCAGAGCACCAATGATCCACTTATAGTCATTCTTAATATATAATTCACTTGATTCAATTATATAACTCAATAAGAATCGAAGTCATATCATATCCAATTGGATTATAGAGTGGTTAAATCATCATTCATAAACTAAAATAAATTTGAACTTTAATTGATTTGGTTCCACATAATGCACAAAAGTATTGATCGTAGGGAATTCAAAGCATCTATCATGTTCTTAGTTTATGATAGATCAATGAATTTTACATATCAATCTGTAACATCTCAGAAAAATCCGTACAAAGGCCCGAATACCACCTCAGGTAGAAATCCTTAATGAGCGAATCCTTTAATAATTAGACAAAAATTAATCAAGTACTAAACTCAATCACCAGTGAAGTTAGCTTGAACTACTTTCTATACAAACTGCAAGACCTAAAACCACTAGAGTCGCTAACCCAACATTACTTAGAAACCTATGATCAATCTCAAAACCCAGTTGCTCTCGGGAGCACATTGAAACTCCATATCGAACTTGAACCTCGCGTCGAAAGTTCGATTACCGTGAAACTATAAATTTATGACCGTCTTATTGGGCTTGACAAGTATAGCAGGAATCGAGTCTAAATAGTATCCAGAAACGCACAACTTGAGCCCTGAGTAAAGTGTGTGAGAAACGCGAATATCTTTAGAAAATGAACTCAAACTTAAGTAAATTAGGTTGTTCGCTTGCAGGCTAAATTCAAGGTTTCAGACTGTCATATTCTGACCCAACTACACCCTTGGATCAGGGAAATTTCCCTGCACCCATTGGTATACTTGTGGCCCTGATCGAGTGACGATAACCGTTGAACTGAAACTAGTCCTCCATAGTCAATCCACAAATCCGATCGGACCGAAATCTTAACCTAATATAGATCCATTATCAGGGAACTTTCTCCAGACTGTATGAAGGTAATGGACCTCCAGATGAGCTTTGTTTTCCCAAAACAGATGCTTGTTGGCTATAACCTAAGTATATCATGGCCCTGGGGCCATTTGAACCAGTTTTGGGCCTATATAAAGCCCTAAACCCACCCCTCTCTCATTCCATACGAATTTTCTAAAACCCTAGGAGAGAGAAGAGAGAAAAGAGTGAGGAGAAGAGAGAGAGAGAGAGAGAGAGAGAGAGAGAGAGAGAGAGAGAGAGAGAGAGAGATAGTTGGTGAGATTCATTCCCACCACTCTACATACTAAATCATCTCTCCTGTGTCTCTACACCGTCGACTCCGAATCCATTTTTGGGTAAGAAATCTTAACCCTAATCTATTTTAGGAGTCCGAATAGAGAAAATGGTGAAATAGATAACCTATTTTATGATTTAGGTAGTTGTTGTGCCGTAGACAAAGGCGTAGTGTACGAATCGAGTTCGTAATCGGCGTATCGGCGAAAGGTGCAGACATAAATGTTTAGGTTATGGTTTTCAAGGCTCTCAGTGTCAGTTAATGATTTATGACTGACTTGATTGCTATCACATGTGCTTAGATACGATGTTTTCTATGTATTACACATCTATGAACTATGTTGGATATAATGTATTCCATGTGTTAGTTGAAATGTTTGAATGAAAGTGAAATCATGATTTGTGCTTGCCTTGACTATTAACTTTATATGTAGTTGATAAATGTATGACAACTCCTTTATGAAAGAATTTTTCCTAATATATGTTATAACTAAGTTATATCATGTATGTCGAAATGTGTAGCCTAAGTGTTTGATAAAATGTCTAAATGGGTAAGTGTTTGATGAATTGTACTTTATAAGGGTGTTGAGATGAGATTCTCAGCCACCTTAGCTATACGTATAAATTCCTTCATGTAACTTAAATCCAACTACGTGATTTATGTATGAAATGCATATGTGTGATGATATGTTCATTATGTGTTTCATAAAATGCTCAAATGATTGTAGTCATCAAATTGTTTGTTCAATACTGTTATGACTATCACATGAGATTACTTATTGCAATTGAGTATGATTGGGATGACTACATAGTCCAAGCAATCGGTAACGGTTTTCGATCGAGTGGTCCAACTAGTTTCGTCACAACAGACGCATTTGATGAATCCGAGTTGTACGATGATTATCGACAGTGGTTAGGCCACGTGGAGTGCTTACGTGCGCCATGTCGATTAATTCAACGTACGCTCATACCAGTCGAACTTGTCAAGTAACCCGATTGGCCTAATGTATGTTACCATGTATGGACGCTACTGCTTGAATCTAAAATACCACTTACCAATGTAAATCCCGTTTCAACTTTGGTACCACAATCCGCTAAGGCTCATGAGCCGAGCATGGTGGTATGGGACATCGTAGTCGAGCTGTCGGCCTAAGTTAGGGTGACGAACCTCCTCGTAGTGACCAATGAGCAACCTAAACTCATGAGCCGAATACGGTAGTATGAGACACTGTATTCGAGCTGTCGACCTACGCTAAGGTGAAAAGCCTTTTCCGTATTGACCTCGAGTATAAACTAGGCCTACGCTGAGGTGACGAGCCTCCCATAGGAACCTGAACTTGCTTGTCCATTACTTTTAAACAAGGTGATGTTTCCTTATAACTTACTTATCGTATGTGATTAACTAGGACTGACGACCCTAGATGGATCATCGTTTGGGTAGATGATATAAAAGGGAGGTACATTAGCTTCTCAAATTTGCTCTATGAATAAACCTAATTAAGAATTGGCTAACACGATCATACACCACATTGCATGTGCTTTGGTGAGGAAGCGCACATGTCCGGAGTGGTGCATGTCGCGATCGTGAGATGATGTCGCTGAGGGAGTGCATGCATCATTACAGCATATCATTCTTGCATTAATAAGAGTACTTAGGATATGATTGTTGTATTGCTTTATCATTACCGCTTGATTGAATTAATAACATGTTAACCATTGCCTTATAGTACTACTGAGTTGATCACTCACTCCCACTCTAGGACGATGTTTTAAAACACCAACCAGACTCTGTTGTAGCTGCAGATGATAGCGAGGCTTACGAGATGGAGCCTGACTTTTATAACAATGTGGAGGAGTTCTCCTACATGCAACTCTCTGGCGGGTTTATGTAAACCTGGAGTTGCGTCGCCAGGATTACAGGGATTACAAGGATACAGATTAGATGACCCTTGAAATTCGGGGCGTTACACAATCCCTTGTAAAATAGATAAGCAATCACTATTAGCCTTCCTAAACATTTAATGTGCTCAAAGTCGATAATGGATCAAAGTAAACTAAAAATAAATCTTCATTCAAACCAATATCAATGAATTGTTCAACAATTAAACTAAATATTTGAATCAAAGTAAATTAAGATATTAAAAACCACTATAAGCTTCACCTCTTAGCCCTAAGTAAGAGATTTAGCCGACCATAGATATGATTGAACTAAACTCAAATAAAAACATGAAAAACCAAAGTAGAACCGAATGATCGAAGAAGGAGGACATCGTAGAATCTCCACAACTCCTTACTTTCTCTCCTACCTTAATTCATATCTAGAATGTCCTGGATCACCCATTTAAATAGGAAAAAGTCGCACCAACTTGAAACCAACTTCAAATTTATGCACTTTTATTACACTTTAGTCGTACCGCTGATAGCCTTCGGTCACACCCAAGTCATACTGAGTATAGCCGAATATTCCTTCAATTGCAACCAAATTTTTTCAAAATATGTCTGAAATCTCTACCTCCCTTAGGTCGCAATAAACCTCCCTTCGATGATACTGAACATGACTTCGGTCAGACGTACGTGTCAAATCGAATTTCATCTGAAAATCACAATTTCTTGTTGGATTGTTCTGTGCACATTCGGTCAGACCGATCGAACCTCAAGTGGGACTGAACAGTCAGTTAGTTATGTTATTATACTTTGTGATTTTTTTATATTTCTTCATCCTTTATACTTGGTTTTCTTGGATCTTTGTCACTTAAAATGTTCATTAATGTCCTCTAAATCTCTAATTCTTCATTACCTTCAGCTTGATCTCTTTTTGATCTTTAATCTATCTTTTTAAGCATGTATTCATCTTTAGGTCCAAAATCTCCTCACATGAAGAAAACATAAATAATTAAATCAATTTAGCACTTAAATACCAGGAATGCTAATGTAATTGAGATGATAAATATGTAATATTTAGGCATTATCATGGTGCACATATAAGATTTGCAGGTGTGCTAGACTTGATTGGGCCTGATTCAAACTAAAACCATTGACCTTCGCATGGAGATAGAGTGGAGATTAGTCGAGAGCGCAACCAGTTGTTTACTCAGCCAACTATTGAGTGTGTTATTAGGTGATTTGCTGAGCTTGGGGATATTCCTCCAATGAGTTTTTTTTTTTTTTTTGCCTTAGAAACCAAGGACTTTCAAATGTGCAACAATTGTGTGATTGAGTAGAAATAGGTCAAAAGATATATGCAGAAAGGCAAATATTTACCACTAAATCGAGATCACCAACCTGGCTGAGAGCAGTTAGATGCTTCGTAGAGCAGTGCATTGATGAGCGAGGGCTGAGTAATGCTGAAATTACAGCATATTGTCAGCCTAGCATATGAGCACATACAAATGATTCTTAGAGCTAAGGTTTGCACATAAGCGCAGATGGAAGAGAATTACAACTATTGGCTAACCGTAAGTAGGTTTAGTGTGAACGTAGGGATGGATTAGACTGCTCTTAATGTCTATGTAACATCATAAAATTTGGCCTCCGAGTATGGAGACTCAAATCCCAAATTCGAGGGTGTTAACTAAATAATGAGTGACTACTCTGATACAAATGCTTGTGATGCCTCGGTTTTTGCCGCTTGAATTTAATACTCTCACAATAGGAACCTGAGTGTTACATAGGGAAAAAGGTGCACATAAGTGTATTTTCTGTTGGGGGCCTTATACAAAACCTTAGGATCTAGCCTCCCGAAACAAACTAGAATTATGGAATAATAAAGCAATGAAATAAATCAAAGCACAAAACCACACGACACCAGGGAATTTGTACGTGAAAAATCCTCAAAGAGGTAAAAACTACGGGACCTCGTCCAGATCAACAATACACTATAAAGTAGAACGTTACAACCGATCACAAGCACACACCGCTTAGATCAAACCTTCTTCACTCACGCAAGAGTGGATGAACAATAAGAGAATAAAAGAAAAATAAAGAGATCTCACCGATCACGAGGACGTAGAAGTACTGAGATGTGGACTGTGAAGTAGATCACCTCTACGAGCAGAATCTTCCTTCCACAAGCTTCCTCTCTCTCTCTCTATCTCTCTCCCCTTTGATAACCCAAAGCCCTCTTAGAGTATCTTTAGGAAACCTTAGAAAAGCCTGGAATACACCTCAATCCCGCATACACCCCTTTATATAAGAACAGAAAGAGGTAGAATCAAAATAAGAAACAATTTCTACAGAATCTGCATTTCTGCAATCACATCTGCGTAACTCTTCGATGATATCAAAGGTCTCTCGATGACAGCCTTCGATATCATCTAAAGTTCGTCGATGATATCGAAACAGGACCAAAACTGTCCAGCAACCAGGGGTGAAAATTTTGACAATTATTGATGTCATCGAAGGTGTCTCGATGACAACCGTCGATATCATCTAAAGTTCGTCGATGATATCGGAAGAGGATAAAAACTGTCCAGCGACCAACAATGAAAAATCTGACAATTATCGATGATATCGAAACTGGTTCAATTTTATCAAACCCAGTAATGAGGAGAAAATTTCCATCAAATCTCTTCCTTTTCAACTCAGAAGGAATTTACCTTCTTCAAGCCAACCTAGTTTCTACAAACCTCAAACTTTCCCTTGAGCAAAGCCTTGGTCATCATGTCTGACGCATTATCATGCGTGTGGACCTTCTCAAGCAGTAACACCTTCTGTTCCAAAGTATCCCTGATCCAGTGATACCGAATCTCTATGTGCCGCGACTTGGAGTGCTGACTTGAATTCTTGCTCAAGTGTATAGCTCCTTAACTATCGCAATAGACTACGTGCTGCTCCTGCTCCAGGCTAAGTTTCTGTAGAAATCTCTTCATCCAAAGAATCTCTTTACATGCTTCTGTGACTACAATGTACTCGGCCTCTATCATCGACAATGCTACGACCTTTTATAGTTTATTCTGCCAAGAAACCGCTCCCCCTGCAAACTTGAACATGAACCCTAATGTGGACTTCTTGGAGTCTATATCACCTACCATATCTGTATCTATGTAGCCCTCTAACATAGGTTTTCCGTCACCATAGCATAAGCTCAACCTGGATGAGCCTCTTAAATACCACAGTATCCACTTCACCGCTGCCCAATGCTCTTTGAAAGGATTGGCAAGATACCGACTAACAATACCAACCGCATATGCTATATCTAGGTGTGTACACACCATAACATACATTAAACTTCCTACGGCTGACGCGTAGGGTATCTTCTGTATCTCATCCACCTCTGCCTTCATCATGGGACACTGCCTGTCACTTAATCTGAAGTGACCATCCAGTGGAGTACTGACCGGCTTCGCTGCATTCATATTGAACTGCTCTAGGACTTTCTCAATATACTGCTCTTGTGACAGCCAAAGCTTCCTGCTACTTTTGTCACAGGTTATCTCCATTCCTAGGATCTGTCTAGCCGGGCTCAATTCTTTCATCGCAAATGACTTGCCCAACTCCTATTTTAACCTATCGATCTTCTTGATGTCTTTTCCCATGATGAGCATGTCATTAACGTATAACAGCAGAACTAATAAATCACCATCTGAGAACTTGCGCGTGAACACACAGTGGTCGGACTCCATTCTTTCATACCCATGCTTCAACATAATTGAGTCAAACTTCTTATATCATTGTCGTGGAGCTTGTTTCAACCCATACAAGCTCTTCCTTAGCTTACACACCATATGCTCCTTGCCCTTGACTTCGAACCCCTCTAGTTGGTGCATGTATATCTCTTCTTCTAGGTCACCATGGAGAAAGGTAGTTTTAACATCTAACTGCTCTATCTCCAGTTCCATGCTAGCCACCAACCTAAGCAACACCCGTATGGATGTCATCTTCACCACTGGTGAGAATATCTCCTCGAAGTCTATGCCTTTCCTCTGACCAAACCCTTTCACTACAAGTCTGGCCTTAAACCTCGTCTATAAATTCTTCTGCTCAACCTTCTTTCTGAACACTCACTTATTACTCAAAGCTTTCTTACCCTTAGGCAGTTTCACCATGTCATAAGTGTGATTCGTATGCAAGGATTCTATTTCCTCTTGCATAGCTTTCAACCACTTCCCCTTATGCTCATCGAATAGGGCTTCAGAATAGTCTTCTGACTCTCCCCCATCAGTCAGTATAATATACTCATGGGCGAGTACCTCTTGGACGGCTGTCTATCCCTATATGACCTCCTCAAGTGTGGCTCAATAGGTGGATCAAGTGGGAGCTGCTCTCCCGGTCCATCTTTTGTAGGAACTCCCTCGTCCTCTGTACCTTATTGTACTCCCCCATCATCAGGCACCATGGGAGGAATAACCGGATACATGTCCTCTAGCTCACTTGAACTAGGATGGTTTTTCTCTAGCTTACCAATGTCTTATATACATTGATCTTCAAAGAAAATCATATCTCTGCTCCTGATGAGCTTCCTCTCGATCGGATCCCACAATTTGTAACCGAATTTTTCATCACCGTACCCCAAGAACACACACTTCCTGATCTTCATATCGAGTTTGGACCTCTCATCCTTTAGTATGTGAACGGATGCCTTACATCCAAATGCCCTGAGATGACTGTAAGATGGATCCTGTCCAATCCACACATTCTCAGGCACTTCTCCATTCAACGAGGCTGATGGAGACCTATTTATCAGATACATTGTCGTGTGCATTACTTCTCCCCAGAACATCTTGGGCAATCTCGCATGGGATAACATGCATCTGATTCTCTCAACAATGGTGTGATTCATTCGCTCAGCCACACCATTATGCCGGGGGGTCTTGGGAATCGTCTGTTCATGCCATATACACAGGGACTTGCAATACTCATGAAAGTCGCTAATATATTCACCACCATTGTCAATACAGATGCACTTTAATGATCTACCTGTCTCTCTCTTAACCATAGTATGAAACAATTTAAATACACCAAAGATCTCGTCCTTGGATTTCAAAGCATAAACCCAAACCCTCCTAGATGCATCATCTATAAAAGTGACAAAATACAATGCCCAACCCAAGGTTTTTGTCCTCATAGGACCATAAACATCAAAATAAACCAAATCTAATACATGCACTTTATTAATATGAGAAGCAGTTTTAACTAATGAAACTCTATGCCGTTTTCCTGATAAATAATCAAGATAGGTTTTGAGAGGTGTATCTGTCACGTCCGGAAGGAGCCGTTTCCTCGCTAGTAGTTGAAGCCATTTTTCACTCATATGGCTTAGACGCTTATGTTACATGTCAATAGTTGAATCTTTCACTACATTCAACCCACCCTTGCACATACTGACACTTGCCTTGTAAAGGGTGCAACACTTCTTTCCTTTAGCCATGATCAACGAACCCTTGATGAGTTTCAACGCCCACCAACAAACCGACTTTCATAGCCATCATCATCCAGCTTTTCCGTCGACATCAGGTTGAGGCGAAGGTCTGGGATATGCCTCATATCCCTGAGAACCAATGTGTAGCCTACATCAGTCTTCACACAAATATCACCGACCCCTATGATCTTTGATACGCTAGAATTTTTCATCTTCACAGTCTCAAAGTCACTTGACTTGGAGCTTATGAAGAAGTCCCTACGTGGAGTCACTTGAAAAGAAGCTCATAAGTCTATCACCCAGTCAATGTCTTGACTCGTAGCCGTGAGACAAACATCGTGATTTGCTGAAAGAATAATAACAACGTCGCCATCTGAAGCGACCGCAGTGGAATATGATTCATCTTCCTTCTATTTTTCTTTTCCTTTCTTGTCATTCTTCTTACTACGACACTATGCTTATAGTGGCCCTTCTTGTCAGAATTTCAGCATTCAACATCCTTCCTGGTACTAGACTTGCATATTGATTTATCTCGGGCCTTTCAGCCTTTCCTGTTCTTTCTCTCCCTCGTTCCTGTGTCACAAAGGCCTCTTGCTGAGTAGACCCCTGAGACTTCCTCCTTGTTTCCTCATTGAAGAGACAACTAGTAACCTATTTAATGGATATCTTTCCGTCTGGCGCTAATTTACTGAGAGACACCACCAATGTCTCCCAACTGTCAGGCAATGAACTAAGCAATAACAAAGCCTGCAATTCATCATCCAGGTCCATCTTCATAGCGGAGAGTTGGTTCACTATATTGCTGACCTCATTCATGTACTCAGTCACAGAACCACCATCTTTGAACTTGAGATTCACAAGTCATCTTACTAAGAATATTTTATTACCGGCTGTCTTCCTCTCATATAGCCTTTCCAATTTCAGTCATAGGCTAGCAGCTGAGGTCTCCGTAGACACATGGTGGAATATGAAATCGTTCAACCATTGTCTAATAAACCCCACCTCTTTCTGATCCATCTTCTTCCAATCATCATCAGACATATTCTTGGATTTTGCTGATATGCCTAAAATTGGAGAATATAGGTCCTTAAAATAAAGAAAGTCCTTCATCTTAGCCTTCCATATGGTCCAGTTAGAACCATTGAGGCCGATCATCCTTGATGAGCCACCTTCCATAATTCAAAACCGATCATACCTGTTCAATGAACTTAGCTTTGATACCACTTTGTTGGGGGCCTTGCACAAAACCTTAGGATCTAGCTTCCTGAAACAAACCAGAATTATGGAATAATAAAGGAATAAAATAAATCAAAGCACAAAACCACATGACACCAGGGAATTTTTACGTGAAAAATTCTCAAAAAGGTAAAAACCATGGGACCTCGTCCAAATCAACAATCCACTATAAAGCAGAACATTACAATCGATCACAAGCACACACCACTTGGATCAAACCTTCTTCACTCACGCAGGAGTGGATGAACAATAAGAGAACAAAAGAAAAACAGAGAGATCTCACTGATCACGAGAACGTAGAAGTGTTGAGACGCGGACTGCGAAGTAGATCACCTCTACGATCAGAATCTCCCTTCCACAAGCTTCCTCTCTCTCTCTTTCTCTCTCTCTGTCTCTCTCCTTTGATAGCCCTAAACCCTCTTAGAGTATCTTTAGGAAACCTTAGAAAATCCTGTAATACGCCCCAATCCTACATATACCCCTTTATATACGAATAAAAAGAGGTAGAATCAAAATAGAAAATAATTTCCGCAGAATCTGCATTTTCGCAATCGCATCTAGATAAATCTTCGATGATATCGAATGTCTCTTGATGATAGCCTTCGATATCATCTAAGGTTAGTTGATGATATCGAAACATGACAAAAACTGTCCAGCAAGTAGGGGTGAAAATTCTGACAATTATCAATGTCATCGAAGGTCTCTCGATGACAACCTTCGATATCATCTAAAGTCTATCGATGATATCAAAATAGGACAAAAACTGTCCAATGACCAGCGGTGAAAAATCTAACAATTATTGATAATATCGAAACTGGTTCGATTTCATCGAACCCAACAATGAGGAGAAAATCCCCATCATTTTCCACGTATCTACATAGTCGGATTAACTTTCATCCCATGATTAATAATAATAATAATAATAGAATCATAGTAGTGTTCATTCCTACGACGGATATCAATAGATAAGTATAAATAACCATGCATTGAGTAAATGTTCCAAACATCAATACGAATAAATCCAAAAATATGCCCAAGGGCTTATACAAATCAATCAATGCTGCTATGAGAAACAAAGCCCAAATTCTAGAATCTAAAAAGAAATAAATTGATGAAATTGCCGAATTGGATATTGTTTAAATTGATCTTGGTTGATGCAAAAATAAAAATCCAAACTTCAGATTCTTTAAATAAAAAAAAAATAAAAACAAAGAAAGAAAACAAAAGGATCAGATCGACGAATAGGATATTATTCAAGATTAATGCCGCTATGAGAAACAAAACCCAAATTCCATGATCTAAAAAGTAACCAACCGGTGAAACCGACGAACTGGGCATTATTCAAATTGATCATGGCTGCCATGAAAACCAACACCCAAACTTCATGATTACTTCAAAAAGAAGGTAAGTTTTTTTTTCCTATTTTTCAAATCGATCATGGATGACATGATACAAACTTCAGATTTTTTTAAAAAATGGATGAAATCAACGAACTCAATATTCGATAAATTGATCATTGTTGTCATTACAAACAAAATCTAAAGTTCAGAATAACATAATGGATGAAATTGAAGAACTGGGCATTGTTCTAATGAATAAAAACTGACATTACAAATACGATCCAAAATCTAAACTTCAAAATTTTTAAAATTTGATGAAATCCTTGAATTGGAATTATTTAAAATGATTGTTACTACCATTACGAGAAAAATCCTAACTTCAGAATAACAGAATGGATGAAATTAAAGAACTAGAGAATGTTCTAATGAAGAAAAATTGTCATAATTAAATAGAGAAAGAAAAGAAATGCAGACTTCGAATTTTAAATTTTTGAAGAAATTGATGAAATGGGTATTCTTTAAATTGATCACTGCTGCCATTCAAAACAAAATCCTAACTTCAGAATAACAAAACGGATGAAATTGAAAAACAGGTCATTGTTCTAATGAATAAAAACTGCCATCCAAAAACCAAACTTCAAAATATTTTAATATCCAAGAAATCGATCAACTGGGTATTCTTCAAATTGATTGTTGTTGACCATTGTTCGAATGAATAAAATTTGCCATCCAAAATCCAACTTCAATTTTTATTTTTATTTTAAATTTCCATTAAACCATTGAACTGGGTATTCTCCAAATCTATCATTACAATCAGGCTTCAGATGTGAAAGATATTGGGTAGACAAGATTGATCAACAATATGATGGGCCATATCTTGTGATCCAATGGTTAGATTTGAGTGAAATTTAATTTAAGCATTTGAAGTTATTTACTTTTTAATCTGGATTGATAAGATTGTCCAAAATCTGATCAAGAACTTGACAAACTGGTCGTGCCCATTTAAAGAGTGTTTTAGACAAATTTGATTCGTTTCAAGTCATAATGGGCTGAATTTTGTAGTCTGTCCTAATTAGCACGTTATGAACACATCTGACCATTCAAATCAACTTTAGGATGGCTGGATAATAGAATTTGATCAATCTCGTCATTATAAGTTATTCTTGCCGTTACAATTCATTACTAGTTATTCTTGCAAAATCTAATTTTTTTACCGAACTTTTCAATTTTTTTAAAATACAAAATCTCAATTTCCATATAAAAATTAAAATTTTTTTTTTCAAAATCACTTCTTCTTTTTATCACATTTTTTTTTAAAAATCTCAAATTTTCTCAAACATCGTCAAATTTTCTACAAAATTTTGAACTTTTTTTTTTCAATAATCATAATTTTATTTTTAAAACTTCTCAATTTTCTTTTTCAAAATGTCAAAATCTCAATGTTTTTTAAATCACTTTTTTTTTTCAAAATCTGAATTTTTCTCAATCATAATCAATTTTTTATTCAAAGTTTTAATTTTTTTTCAAAATTTTTCATTGTTTCAAACTTCTCAAAAAAATAAAAATAATAAAAATAAAAATTCAAAATCACAATTTTTTTCAAAACCTCATTTTCTTTTATCAAACTTCTTAATTTATTTGAAAATACAAAATCTCAATTTCTATATAAAAATCTCAAAAATTTTCAAACTTATTAATTTTATTGAAACTTCTCAATTTCTTTGAAAATGGCAGTTTTATTTTTATTTTTTCCAAACTTCAATTTGACTAGTTACTCACCACAATCGGTTTCGGATGAGAAAGATATTGGGTGGACCAGATTGATCAACAATATGATGGGCCATATATTGTAACCAACAATCGGATTTTAGCGAAATATAATTTAAACATATGGAGTTATTTACTCTTTAATCTGGACCGATCAGATTATCCAAAATCAGTCTAGATCTGGACAAACTAATCATGCCCATTTAAAGAGTATTTTGGATGGATTTGATTCCTTTCATGTCATATTGAGATAATTTTTGTCCTCTATCCTAATTAGCATGCTCCGTACATATCTGACAATTCAGACCAACCTTAGGATGGCTTATTTGATCAATCTCATCATTACAAATTATTCTTGCAATTACACTTTATTATACTTGGGCTATCATTTTTTCACAAGTGAATCTTTCTGTGCATAAATGGTTAAGAGGTTCAATTAGTGGATGTCCCTAGTAATTTAGTAAAAAATCTCAATTTGTTTTCACAGATAAATCTCAATTCCTTTTTAAAAATCTCATTTTTTAAATCTTTTTGTTTTTCAAAAATTTTAACAAAATCTCATATTTGTTACTGAACTTCTCAATTTTTTTTTCAAAATACAAATTTTGATTTTTTTTTTTTTCAAAATCTCAATTTTTTTCCCAAAATCTTTTTTTTTTTTTTTTTCAAACTCAATTTATTCAAACTTCTCAAAATTTTCAAGATGTCATTTTTTTTCAAAAGTACCATTTTGTTTTCAACTTTTCAAATTTCTTTTTCAAAATGATAATTTTTTGTCAAAATCTCAATGTTTTTTAAAATCACTTTTTTTTTTTTTTTCAAAATCTCAATTTTTATCAAACATTTTAAAATTTTTTTAACTTCTCAATTTTCCTTTTCAAAATGTCAGTTTTTTGTCAAATCTCGATTTTTTAATCTCATTTTATCTTTAAAATTTCTATTCTTTCAAACTTCTCCATTTTCTTTTTTAAAATGACTTTTTTGAACTTGTAGATTCTTATCAAACTTCTCACTTTTTTTTCAAAATACAAAATCTCAATCTCTTTTTCAAATTATATATTTTTTTCAAATTTGTCAAAAATTTCGCAAGTTTTTTAAATATTTTCAATTTTCTTTTTCTAAATATCATTTTTTTTCGAAATCTATTTTTTTTCTCAAAATTATCAACTTTATTCAAATTTCTTAATTTTTTTTTCAAAATCTAGATTTTTATTAAATCACATTTTTTTTTTTCAAAATCTCAATTTTTCTCAAACATTGTTTTTTTTTTTTTTTTTTATTTTCTCAAAAAAAAAAAAATCAAAATCATACAATTTTTTAACCTTCTCAATTTATTTTTCAACATGTCAACTATATATTAAAATTTCAATTTTTTATTATTTATATTTCTTTGAACTTCATTTCCTAAAATCTTTATTTTTAATAAATACGAAGGATGTATAGTGGGATTTTTCATGTGATATTGCAAACATTTAAATATCAGTTTTTAAAAAAATAATAATAATACTACTAATAATAATAGTAGTAGTAATTTCCACTCAATATAAAAACAAAACAAAAAAATCGTTGCATTCAATTAATTGATACAAAAATAATCTTAGATAGAAATAAATACAATTAAAACACTAAAATTCTATTAAAAACACTTATTAGACTACAACAAAACACAATTTTACACACTATTCTATAAAAAAAAAACATGAGGCTGGGGAAAAAGTAAATTTATGATGACCCACGGTCCATCATAAAAGTAAATAAAATCCGTTACCAAATGTTTATGTTGGGTTTTTTTTTTTGGACAGTACTATGTAACGAATCACAAAATCTTAATTTGTGATAGAACAAATTCGTCGCTGAATCCTGCCACTTTTAACTACCATAATTTCCATAAAAGAGTTACACGTGACAAACATTTTCCTTTAGCGACGGATTGTTCGCAGTTAAACCAAGCCTTTTTTATGACGGACGCAATCTATCGCAAAATCACGATTTTGACATAGTGCATTCAAAGTACTTAATTGATTAACTAACATCTAACATCTAGCATGTAGATGCGAGGTAATCCGGGAAATAAAAATGAAATCATACTTAAGAAAATGGATTAAAGTTCAAAAGATTAATTAAAAGAAGACTTAGAGATTTGGAAGTCATTAGTGAAGAATTTACATGCCAAAGATCCACAAAAACCAAGTAAAAAGGTAGAGAAAACACTGACAATCATGCAGTACAAATAACATAATAAACAGACATTCGGTCTAACCTAAGGATGGTTCGGTCCAACCAAATATGCACAAAATAGTCGAGTAACAAATTGTGATTTTCAGGGTCAATTCAGCTTGATTTTCGGTGCGACTGAAAACAAGTTTGATGCCACCGAAGGAGGGGGTCGGTGCGACCTAAGAAAGACAGACTTTATACGCAAATTAAGAAAATTCAACCACAACTGAGAGTTAATTCGGTGCAACCGAAGGTTACCGTTGGTTGCTTCTAAAGCGTAACAAAAGTGCATAAATTAAAGTCGATTCTAAGTCAATGCAAACTTTTTCTATTTAAAGAGAAGTTTTAAGCTTCCGTAGGTATGATTTATGGTAAATGGGGTAAAGCAAAGAATTGTGGAGCCTTCGAGGAGTCTTCCTTCCTCTCCAAACCTTCAGTTCTAGTTAGTTTTTATGTTTTTCTTTTTTGAGTCTTAGTTTAATCATGTCTTTGATTAACTAATCTCTTAGCTAAGGCTAAAGGTTGAACATTTTAATGGATATTTGATATTTATTTTATTTCTTCAATGAAAGTTAAGTTTCGTTTATGTTGAATTGTGATTGAATGTGATCAAATTCCTAGCTTGGAGAATGAATCAATTTGTAAAGTTGTTTGATTTATTATCGCCCTCGGTACATTAGATGCTTTCAATTCACTAAGATTTGATTCTATAGATCTGCATGAGAGATCAAGCCTATCATGATTCCAATCTATGTTGGATTTTCTTTTTGATTGATATTAAAGTGTTATCTTCCGACTAGAACAGATTGGAATCAATTCTAGTTGAGTTATCAACCTGAGAAGACGAATTGAATACAAAGTCTATTGATTGGGGATTCCTGGATCTTTAAATCATTTGTATCATTGTTTTTACAACTCTATTCTGCTGAATTAAAAACCCAAACCAAACATTCTTCTTAGATTAAAATTTTAATACATTCTCACCAAATTCCATATGGATTCGATCTTGGTCCTACCAAGTTATTGCTGCATCGCAGCCCTATACTTGTGGTTGTCAACTCTTGGGTTCAATCAATTGGATGTAATTGAACTCCTAGATTAGGGAATGAATCAATCTATAAAGTCGGTTGATCTATTGTCACCTCCTGGTACATTAGATGGTTTCAATTCCAACAATGTGATTTCCTAGATCTTCATGAGAGATCAAGCTTATTATGATTTTAATCTATGTTGGATGTTTCTGATTGATATTACTGTGTTATTTTCTAATTAGAACGGATTAGAATCCTGTTTTAGTTGTGTTATCAACTCAAGAAGAAGAATTGAATTCAAAGTCTATTAATTGGGAATTCGTATATCCTTACTCCTTTTTATAATTGCTTTACAACTCTTCTATTATGTTGGATTAAAAACCCAAACCAACAATTTTCATAGAATTAGTCCTTAAAATATTCTCACCAAATTTCCTGTTGATCAACATCGGTCTTACCGAGTTATTACTACATCACAGGCCTATCCTTGGGGTTGTCAACCCTTGGGCTCGATCAAACCCACCATGGTGTTTGTTAGAAATTCATCTCGTCTATATGTTTTGCCAACTCATTTTATGGAATAAGCCTAAAGCAGATCCAAAGCTCGAGTGGGTCACATGAAAGAAAATTGTGGAGACTGTATGTCATGGTTAAAACATTCATACGGCCACGAATGTTAATCATTGGGCTAATATTTTTATTTTTTTCAATTCATCCCAACGAGAATGAACTTATGAATAGTTTGGATTTCATATAAATACCACCATGGAACCTAAAAAGGCAGCCCCTTTTCACTATTTCTAGTGTGTTTCTTAAGTTTCTGATTTGCTGATTTTTTTTATCATGTCTTATCATGAGCTACAAAATGGATGGACTAGATGGATTTCATAAAACCAACATGATTGGCCCCACCTGTAGTCAGTTGAGCAATGCTCAAGTCATTCAAGCTTCACTTTAGCTTGTAATTGCATCAGAGGTAGGGAAGAGGATTAGGTGTGTTGGGGATTTTGACCTGCGGAATCACACAGATCTAGATCTAGGATAGCAATTCAATGACACCAAGCACACACAAGAGAACACACAGATTTAACGTGGAAAACCCTTGAGGGAAAAAACCACGGTACAAAGCGACAGATTTCTACTATAAAAATAGAAATTACAAAGAGAGAGGACTTACCCAATTCGAACAACCTCAAATCTCACCCTTGCTACACCCTTTAGAAACCCTAAAATCCTTTTAGGAACCCTTGGAACCCCTTTAGAAAGCCTTGGCATACCATCTCTTGCCCACAATCCCGGATACACTCATTTATATAAGAATAAAAAGAGGTAAAATCCAAATAGGAAACAAAATCTGTAAAATCTGCGTTTCCACAATCGCATCTGCGGAACTCTTCGATGATATCGAAGGTCTCTCGATAACAGCGTCGATATCATCTGAAGGTCTCTCAATGATATGGACAGGACCAAAAAACTGTCCAGCGATTAGTGGTGAAAATTCTGTGAACTATCGATGTCATCAAGCCACTCTCAATGACAGCCTCGATATCATCTAAAACCCTATCGATATCATCGACAGACCAACAGAAAGATTTAAGACATCTGCCCATAACAGTGTGCCCCGACCTTACCCAGCATGCATGGTATGACCCTAAACATGGGCCCACCTTGATGTACTTACTATATATCCACATTGTCTATACCTTTTTTTAAGATCATTTTAGGGCATGGGCCAAAAAATGTAGCAGATCCAAATCTCAAGTGGACCAAAACATGTGTAATAGTGGTGATTAACCATTAAAGTCACCACTAAAATCTTTTTATGAGCCACAAAAGTTTTAGATCAAGTTGATATTTGTTTCTTTCCTTCATTCAAGTTGTGTGACCTTATCAATAGGTTGGATTGCAAATACACATTAAGGTGGGCCCTAGGGAGTTTTTAATGGTCGGAGTTCCACAACCATTATTTCCTATAGTGTGGCCATATGATAATTGGATATGTCTTTCTTTCTTTTCTTTTCTTTTTCTCATGCTCTAAAATGAACTGGGAAAACATATGGATGGCTTGGATAAGTCCTACTGTGAGGGTCGTACAATGTTGGGTGAGGCTGGGGTCACACGTAATCCATTTTTTCCTATAATGTTTATTTGCCATCCCAATTGGTTGATAAGGTCACAAAAACCTAGTGGATGAAGAGAAATTATAAATATTAGCTTGATCCAATACTTTTGTGGCTCATTAATATGGTCAATAACCATTGTTTCTTATATGGTATGGCTCATTGGATAATTAGATCTGTTTCATTATTGGACTCATGCCCTAAAACGATCTGACAAAATGAATGGGCAGCGGGGTTGTAGAATACATATATCAAGGTGAACCCCATAGTAACGGCCACATCTAATCCGCCCCCTTTTCTCTGTATTTGCAAACATGAAGTGTGGGAAGTCGCTTTGGTGGATCCATAGATCCACAAAGGTAGTTAGATCCTTGATTAAGGGTCTCATCATGATGTATATGTATTATATTCACGTCGTCCATCCATTTTTACATATCATTTAGGGCATGAGCCTAAAAATGCACTAGATCCAAATCTCAAGTGAACCACGCCATAGGAAACAATGGTGTTTAACCATTAAAAACTTCTCAGGAGCCACAAAATTAAGTTTGGGATCAAGCTGGTGATGGAGAATTGACCTGTGGAAGCATCTTAATCTAGATTGAAACAAATAAGAGAAAATAAAAATTGTAAGTAACCACATACAGAACACATGATTTGTTCGTGAAAAACTCTTGTAGGGAAAAACCACGACACTCCACTATTAGGAGAAGATTAAAGGAATGGAGAGAACTTAAAATAGAATATAAATAAATAAATAAATAAAATTTTAAAAAAAAACACCTAACTCTCTCCTTTAAGAATCTTAAAACATTAAAAAATAAAAATAAAAATAAAAAATAGTAACTCTCTCTTAACCCTGACATAACTTACTCTAAAATCCATCATTTTAAGAGAAAAATGTCTAAAATACCCCTCAAAAGGTTCACTAACACTTTAACCTTGTTGACATATGTGAAACATGTGTAATATGGGTCATAAAATTGAATAAAGTTGTTGAGGGTCAAATATTGCATATTAGACCCCAGTTATTACCTAAATTTAAGAATATGATACTGTTTAACGGCCTATTTTAATCATGTTTGTGTTGTAGGGTGAATTTAGGAGCCTGGACTGAAAAAGGGTACTAAAAGCATAGATTTAAGGCTCAAAAATTACCAAGGCAAGGGACGAATCTTAGGGGACCGAGATCGAAGAATTTACGTGCTAGAGATCTGAGAAAATCAAGCAATTCATGCTAAAGAAGCCTGAAAATTTTTCAAAATGCAAGATCACAGGGTTCTCACCATCCATTCAGCTTGAAACATTATATCTAGCCTGAGGACCATAAATTAACCATACACATCAAATAGATAGATAAGCCCACAATACACTGATATGAGGCCCACCTGATATCTAAATATGCTTCAATTTCGATCTCAACCCCTTAAATTGGATGGAGAAGCGGATGAACAGAGTAGATTTGTCATAAACATCATGATGGGACCCACCCGGAGATGGGTGCGCACATAGTGCATGGGCACCCACTGTACACCATGACATCAAAGACAGTCAAACCGTCTTTGACCAGTCAAAAAAAAAAAAAAAAACTCTTTCCCATTACACAACCCGTCTGTTAAATCATCAAGGGCCCACCATCATCATGCAAATCGATGATTGAAGTCGTTCATAATGTCCGGGGGGGCGCCGACCAAAACGTACATATTCTTTTGTAACCATGCATCAAAACAAGATTGCAAAGATAGAGAAGCCGACGCATGTCGATCAACACAGTGGCCCACTCAAAATTCTTATATGCTTCAAACTTCTACCCGTGGCCTGAACGACCCTGCAAGGCCAATGAACAGCCCTGATCCACTAAAAAACCTTCACAAGTGGGCCCCATAGAGGTCAGCGCAGCTAATTGCGTAACCCATTACGCAAACGCTGTCCGATCTTCACGCTTCTTGTGCGATCATGGACGTGATCGGACGGATGATCTGGACCATCCAGATGGAGTCCAAGGTGGGGATGACTACTATTAAGGAGGCACTTTCAAGGTATGGATGGTCAGCTCTCTAGAACAAACATGAAAAACATGACTCGTCCGGGACTTGCACAGAAACTGAATGCGCACTGCCTCCTGCTGCATAAACTATGCACATGTTGCCAACTTCGGCAGCAACAGACTCTTCTGTCGACTTCCTATTCTATAAAAGGGAGAGAGAAAGAGAGCTTAGGAATATCTTGCACGTGGGAGCAAAGGAAAGAGAGAAAGTGTGGAAATGACCGACATCCTTCTTTTATGCCTTCTAATCTTCGGTTTCTTCTTCCTTTTATTGTTTTCCTAATATTTTAGTTTAATCATGGTGATGATCAGCTAAGCCTCTTAGCTAGGGATAAGAGGTGAAGCTTGTAGCATGATGGGTAGTTTTCTATGGCTTTGATTCATATTTTATGAACTCTCTCTTTAATTATAGTTTGATTTTATGAAATATTCATAGTTTTTAATGGTTTGTTGTGACTTAAATTACAATGGATCTGCGATATCTTTGAGTATTTTCTATGCATGTATAAATGTTATGGCTGTAGGAATCCCATTGTTCACCATCGTCTCACGGGCATGGTTGGATGACGGAACCCTTCCTAACGTTAATAACTCTCTCTAATTGGATGTGGATTGGTTAAATTCTATTGTTTGTTTTATCTCATGAGCATGGTTTTGTGATGGAATCAATTCTTATTCTCATGCTTATCTTCTCTTGAAAATTGGATCAAAGGAAGTTCAAATTTGATTTTTAATGTTATATCCTCCATCTGGATGAAGATGGGACTTTAAATCCAGTTGTGTTTATGAATCAAGCATAGATCTCCCTGATCTCTACAAGTGGATCCCTGACACCCTGGTTTTTCACCTTTAAATTTATTAGTTTTTAATTAATCTATTCATCATTACTCTCTTAATTTTCCTAATTTAGATTACATCTTCGCCTAGTTCTAGTTCGAGTTACTTTCAGATTACGTATAAAGTACAGTCCCTATGGATTCGACCTCGGTCTTACCGATATTATTATTACATTGCAACCCTATACTTGAGGTGTGAACAAAAGTCATAGTGATTTTGGTATCACAATTTTAACAATCTCCCCCTTGATAGTAAAATTACTTTCTTGCCTTGTCAATCTTCTTTTAAGCTTCACCATCACCTCTCACACTTTGTCTCTATTCCTTTCTTGCCAAGCCTAGAGAAGTCAAGAAAAATTTAAACTTCTCTATATGAATGACCTTCGTAAGCATGTTTGTTGGATTCTCACTAGTGTGAATCTTCTCAAGAGTGACATCTCATTCTTTTAGAATCTGTCATATAAAGTGATGACAAACATCAATATGCTTAGTTCTAGAGTGATATATTGAGTTTCTCGCCAAATTAATTGTGCTCTCGCTATCACAATGAACATGCATGACTTTCTGCTGAAGCCCCAACTCATTCATCATCCCTTTCAACCAAACAACTTCCTTGAATGCCTCTGTCACTACCATGTATTTAGCTTCAGTAGTGAAAAGTGCAACCACATACTGAAGTTTATACATCCAACTAATAGCTACACCAAATAACATAAATGAGTAATTGAAAGTAGACCTTCTATTATCGACATTCCTTGCATAATCTAAATTAGCATGCCCTATGAGTCTCTCCTCTGAATCTCTGAAACATAAGACATAGTTTGTCGTACCTTGTATATACCGAAGTAACCATTTCACCACTTTCCAATGTTTCTTACCGGGGTTTGATATATATTATATATCTCACAACACAAACTACATGTGAAATAACTAGTCTTGTAAAGGCGATAAATAATATACATGAGACTGTTTATTACGCTCGAATAGGGAAAATGAGACACACATCACTTTTCTCTATCTGACGTACGACACAGTTATAAAGAAAGATGAAAGTGAGCAACGTGGGGACTGCTAATTGGTTTCACCTTTTTCAGTCCAAACCTTATTAGAACCTTTTCAAGATACTCCTCCTAAGACAATCATATCATTCTCATCTCCCTGTGAATATCAATGTCAAGAATCCTCTTTGCAACCCCCCGATTTTTCATTTCAAATGTCCTTGATAACTGAGCCTTAAACATGTTGATTTAAGATATGTTACGATAGGTAATAAGCATATCATCAATATATAAGCTATAATGATAAATTCCTTACTAGTCAATGCTCAAAAATAAACATAATGATCAAACTCACTTCTAGTAAAACTTTGACTCAACATGAAAGAATTAAACTTCTTATACCACTTCATAGGCGACCGTTTTAGGCTATACAACAACCTCTTTAACTTGTAAACAAGATCTTTCTGTCCCTGCACAACCATTTTGATTACTTCATATAAATTAGTTCTTCTAATTCCCCATATAAAAATGTAGTTTTAACATCCAACCGTTCCAATTCCATATTGTATTAGGTAACCTGAGCTAATACAAATCTAATAAATACATGTTTTACTAATGGAGTAAAAATCTCACTGAAGTCGACACCTTCCTTCTGAACATATCCCTTTGCTACCAATCTAGCCCTGTACCTAATCCATTTCTTTAAGAATATCGACTTACACCTTATTTCTTTCCTCCCAACGGACAACTCAACTAGCTCCCACGTTTGATTTTTTATATAGAGAATTTATCTTTCATGCATAATTGTCATTTACTTTTCTACATCTTTATCTTCTAAAGATTTCTAAAAAGTAGATAAATCCCCCCCCCCTAACATTTGTAATAAGAGCAAATGCAATATTAGAGTCATTCCTGTATCTCAAAGGTAGCCTATGATCCCTCAATGGATTTTTTCATGATAGGTGGCGACTCCACCTCTTCTTATACTTAAACTTGCAATTCATTTTCCTCAAGTGCCTTACCCTTTTCTAATTCCAAATCAACAATTGGCTCTTTTTTTTAATTTCCTTTTGCTTATCTTTTCAAAATAAGGAACCGTTATCAAATTTGACGTCCCTTCTAATAATGGTCTTCCTTGAAGCACAGTCTAACAACTTGTAATCTTTTACCCCATCACCATAGCCAATAAAGGTACACTTTTAACCATTTGGTCTAACTTATCTCTATCAACAAACAATACATGAGAATACGTATTACAATAAAAAAATCCTCAAACCTAAGTAATCAATTGACCACTCCGTACTTCATCAAAAATTTTATAATAATTGTATAGGGAGACCTATTCACCAAAAAATAAGCTATAAAAACAGCTTCAGCCTAAAGCTCTTTGCCCTAGCCAGAATTGCTCAATATACTCTGAGTCATTTCTAAAAGAGTCTGGTTCATACGTTCTGCTACACCATTCTGATTTGGCTACGCCTCACTGTGTTGTGCCTGACTATTCCCTCATTCTTGAAATAGTATTTAAATTCTCTTAAAGTAAACTTCCTGACGTTATATATTTTTAAAACTTTCACTTTTCAGTTTGTCTATTTTTCGACCATCGCTCTTCATATCTTGAAAGTGATAAATACATCGGATTTATTGTTCAAAATATAAACACAAACCTCCCTAGAGATGTTATCTATAAATGTCATAAAGTAAAATGATCCTTCTCCAAAAATAACAAACAACGGCCCCTATATATTAGAATGCATATAATCAAGTTTTCCTTTACTGACATGTTTTCTGATTTTAAAATGCGACCTGGACTACTTTCTAAATATACAATGTTCACATACATCCAAATCAAAGCTTTTAAAACTAGAAATTAACTTATGATCGAGAAGTACCTTCATACCTTATTCGCTCATGTGGCTTAGGCACACATGCCACAAACGTGCCGACATGGAATCCACTACAGACATTGCAGCTCACCAAATATAGTATTTCCAATCAATCAATAAAGATTACCGTTAGTGCCTTCATTATTGTAAGAGCCCCCTTTGAAACCTTCACGACACCATCATAACCAACGAACTTACAACTAATTACATCTAGAGCTCCTAGAGATATCAGATTCTTCTTCAATTCTAAACATACCTCACATCTGTCTGAGTACACTCCACCCCATCAAACATCCGAATGCGAATTGAACCAATTCCAATCATCTTACAGGCATGATCATTGCCCATAAGAACCAACCCACCATTATACTCGTTATATGTAGTAAACCAACTTCAATGGGACACATATGGAATGATGCCCCTGTATTCAAGATACATTCCTGATTAAAAAAATTCCAGTCTTGGTCACTGACAATACATCACAACCATCTAAGCCTTCATCAGATTCAACTGAATTATCTTCCTTTGAAAAATCATCTGACTTCTCATCCCTTTAAGCTTCAAGAAACTGATAGTCCTTTTTTTAGAAATTTCACATTCTCTGACAATTCCACCACCGTAACTCTTATTTACCTCTTGACTTAGATTTATTTTGTGGTTTTCCCTTCTCTCACTAAGAGAGTCTTCTCCGAGCAAATAATTCATTTGTAGAGGAACATTCACTGTTACTTTACTGTCGCAACTGCTTCGACTAAAGGTCTACGATAATAGTCTCAATGTCCAAAGTATTCCTATTATGGCAAACAGTATCAACCACATACTTGAACGACTTGGGGAGAGATGTTAACAAAATTAGTGCTTTGTCTTTCTTCTTGATCTCAACCTTAACACTCGTGTTGAGGATCAAATATTGCATATTAGACCCCAGATATTATCTGAATTTACGAACATAATACTGCTTAATGGCCCGTTTTATCGTGTTTATGTTACAAAGAGATTTTACGAGCATGAACTGCAAAAAGATGCTAAAAGCTTGGATTTAATGCTCTGATGATCACCAAGGCAAGGGACGGACCCAAAGGGACTAAGATCGACAGATTTACATGTCAGAGACCCGAGAAAATCAAGAAACTGAAGCTCAAGTGACCCGAAAATCATCCAGAATGCAAGATCACGGGGTTCCCACCATCCGTTCGGCTTGAAATTTCAGACATGGCCTAATGATCATAAATTAACTGTACATATCAAATTTAATCCGTCCAATCCCTATGGAAGTGGCCAAACAGTCAGATCAGCCCATAAATCATTAGTTTGGGGCCCCACCTGATACCTGGATATGTTTCAATCCAAGTCTCAACGCCTCAAATTAGACGGAAAGACAAATGGACGAAGCAGATTCCTCATATACATCATGAGGACCCTATATACATTGCATGTGTACAATGTGCACGTGTCGGCCATGCACCAAACACAGTAAAGTCGGTCAGCATTGCGCTGACCGACTTAAATCCGTTTCTTACGTAAAGACATCAGCGGAAGAACAACGTCTGTCCAATTTTTCGTTGTGGACCCCACACATCATGTATTCTGATAATATGAACTGTCCATTCATTCCCTGAGGCGGCCACAATCCATACCTAGGTGGCAGTTTTTCAATTGGCAACGAATATTCAGTTTTAATCATCCAAACGCAGGATGAAAGGTGGAAGCAAAATAGCAGTGGGCCACATCAAAACTCGACAAAAACCAGTCTATTCTAACTAAAATTTTGATAGAAATCTGATGGACGGGGTGGATTTCATCAAAAACATCAAAGTGGGGCCCACCGAACACGTCAGCGTACTTTATTACGCAGGTTCATGTGTCCGTGAAATTCGGACGCCGTGGACCGTTCCACGATCAAGGGCGTGATCGGATGCATGATCCAGACGGTCCAATATGTCCATAGGGAGGCCAATACCCTCGCCAAGACTTCAGAAGTGATAGATGGGTTAATATCGTGCAGCAATTCCACTCCAAACGCAAGGTATTTTGCGCTTTTACTACGCGTGTGAGTTCTGCTGCGAAATAGATTCGGTCCGACTCTAAACCGACTCCAGCTTCTCCCAGCCGACCCCAGCAACCTATAAGAGAGAGAGAGAATGTGAGAAGGAAAGAAAAATCATGAGGTGGAGAGCTTGAAGCTGGCTTGAACGTGGATAAGGGAGAGAGAGAGGAGAAGTAGTTTTTCCTTATTTCTTTCTTTTCTTTTTCTATTTTTCTTCTATGAATCTTGAGGATATCAGCCCACTCATATGCAGCTAAACCTCTTAGCTAGGGCTAAGAAGTGAAGCTTGTAGCGTGATGGGAGTGACTTACTTGTGCCTTTTGTTTAGATTGAATTGACGTTAATTTTGGTTTTATTAATATTGGAATGTTTTTAGTCTTTAATGGTCTGTTGTGACTGAAATTACAATGGGTCTGCAATGGCTTTGAGCATGTCCCTTTCCTTTTATGTTATGACGCCAGAAAGCCCTGTTGTTCACTATAGTCTCCTGGGCATGGTTGGATGACGGAACCCTTCCTAGCCTTCATACATGTGATTGGTTGGTAATTAGTTTAATTCTTTTGTTTGCCATAGTCTCTTGGGCATGGTTTGGTGATGGAATTCATTCTAATTCATATACCTTTTATCCCTTTGAAACTATCTCAATGACAGTTCAGTTCAACTTCCATAAAATAGGCATAAGATCTCCCTGATCCCTACAAGTGGATCCCCTGAATCCCTAGTTTTCCTACCTTTAAATTTTCTTAAGTTTTAGATCAATTAATTCACTATTATTCCTCAAAATTTACTCATTTTAGATTTCATCTCATTCTAGTTCTGGTTCTAGTTAGTTTTAGATAATGTACAAGTTTCAGTCCCTTGGGATTCGACCTCGGTCTTACCGAGTTATTACTACATCACAACCCTATACTTGGGGAGTGAACAAGTTTTTGGCGCCGTTGCCGGGGACTGACAGTTGCATTTCTGAAATTAATTGGTTTTAGAATTAGATTAAGATTAAAATTGTACTAACTTTAGTTTTAGACTTTTCTTTTTATTTGATCTTCAAAACTAACTTTCCTGTTTTGTAGGGTTGTTGGTAGACTTTCTAATTTGGTAATCTCTTCCTAGTTTTTCTCTTATTCTATTTTTGAAAAAAATTTTAATTCTAGGATTCTTCTTATTTTTATAATCTAACTTACTTTTTGATTATAGGTTTAGAACATTCTTTTAGAAACTAACCTATTTTATTTTATTTTTCAGGTTTTAACTTAGGAATCTCTAATCGAGTAACTTCTTTCTAACTTCCCCTCTTACTTTCTGTATTGCTGTTAAAATTTTTCTTTTATTTTAGATTCAGAATTAAGGTTTCACCATGTATCTAAATGAGTGGGCACGTCCGTATGTTGAGATAGCTTATGGAAAACAGCCTATACCTCAAAAATTTTCTGAAAATATCTTCGGGAACCAATCGGAATATGATGCTCCATCGATTAAGAAGTCTTTCGGTGATTATCTGCAGGAGAATAATTGCATTCCACGAGTTAAGAAAACAGTACGTGATTATTAGAATGATGACGCATATCAACTCCCGACAGATGTCCCGTATGATTTTGATAAGTGGAAACAGAAATATTTCGAAGTTGAGTCAGTAAAACATCACGGTAATAACCCCTGTGGATCTGCCACTTGCGAATATCCACCAGAAATGATCCAAGAGGAGTTATCTCCGAGTTATACAGACTATATTGCCGGCATGAGAAAATTAGTAGAAGTGCTTGAATCACGCCTTGATAGGCTAATGGAGGCTAGGTCGTCTCAGCCCCAACCCAATCCAGAAATGCAATGCAAGGAAAGTGATTCGCATTCACTTTTGAAAGAATTTAAAATTTGGAACGAGGAGTTGGATTCCGTTAATGAGCATGTGGTTCAATTTCCTGAGGAGTCGATCTTGACGACTATTCGAAAGAATGGTGAAGATACATGGGTGTCTTTTAAATACATTGATGATGACACACCTTCCTTACATGACATACAAGATTTCAATGATGAGGAAGAGGTTAGTTTATGCGAATCTCAACCCATGCTAGGTGTAAAATGTGAGGAAAGTGAACTCATCCCAAATGTGCATTGCACTAGACTAGAACATGGTTGCGATCCTGAATGTGCAGCCACAGTCCCCTTGGAATCCCTCTCAAGTTTAGTCCAGATCAATGATCAAGATGTACATAGAGTGGTTGGTCATAATGAGTCACTCCCATCACCTGACATGTCTGATTTAAAGGTGGAGGATGAGCCCCTTATGACTGACCCTTCTAACTCTTGTGAAACATGTTTGGACCACTCCCCTGAATTGAATGATGATATGATTCAGGAGAAGGAGGAGTTACCCGCTCCGACTCTGAAATTTAAAACCACTCAATTGCGGCCACCATCTGAGCTGCACACGTTTGACAATTCAACGCCTCAATTGAGTAATTTCAATTAACAGAGTGATCACATCAATGCCTCACTTACTGATTTTTAATCTGTCTGTGCAGGATTAGAACAAGAGAGCGTACCTCCATCCACTTTTAAGGATGATGGTTTCTTTGCGCAGATCATCACAAGCCACAATAAGTCACACTCAGCTGAGCTTCCTAATTCTTGAGATTGCTTGACACACTTTGTAGTTTCAAACGATCCCATGTTAAGAGACAAAGCGGATGCCTTGCGAGACAACATCTCGGTAGTCATCACTGACCGAGAGAACCCTTATTCTAAAACCCTCTCTTCCCCTGATCTTAAACATCTACCAGTAAAGGAAGAGGAGTTAAAAATTGAACCGAAGTTTGGAGCTTCGGAATGTGTTGAGACTACATCACTTCTTAGGAAGTTTTCTACACTTTATTTATTTATAATCTTTGATTCACCATGCGATACTAATGTTGAAACTTCTTCTGTCATAGGTGAATCATATATATTACGGATACCTCAAGCAATTCAATGAAAGATTTCTTATGAGGTACATAAGTCTCTTTGGAAAGTCATGCTCCAGGGTGCCCAAGCCTATTGCAAAAAGGGCTTTTGGATGATCCTGTTGAGGAACTTACTGAGAAACTTATCAAGTTACTGGCCGAAAGGGGAACCTTGCGGCATGATCGATTCAACGTTTGTGGGTAACATTACTGCAAACCCTCACGAGACTATAACTCGTCCACTAGGGGTAACCTATGGGTTTAAAGGCTTGTTGCATACGCTAAATGCAATCGAGAGCACCTGCGAAAGTGGTAGGATTTTATTTTTGTTATTTTGTTTTACTTTTTCTCTCGTACTAACTTGTTCTCTCCCAGCAATCTCTTAAAAAATCTCTCTCAATTCGTTATTCAGGTACTATCCTCCCATCACTTCTCATTTACTTTCGTTGTCCTATGTGCATTGCATGCTCATATATCTTTTACATTGAGGATAATGTAGATTTTTGGTTAGGGGTAGGAGATTAGGTAACCTAATCAGTATTTTCTTGGTCTTGAGCAAAAAATTGTAAAAAATTTTCAAATTTTTCTGAAAATTCCTGTGAATTCGAAATAATTTTGACAGATATCCCTAATTTAGATCTTCAAGATACGTGATGTTGGTAATGTATGACTCTTGAATTCAGTTATCTGTTAGATTTCACGGTTAAGTTTGAATTGTTAATCCATGATTAGAAGTTTTAAACATTGATTGAATCATGATTTCACATGTCACATCTCACTTACACATTAAGGTTTCAGTTCAATATTGAAGGATTAACTGAGTAATCACAAAGCATGTAAGAAACCAACCTAAAAAAAAAATTACCTAACAGGATCGATATGAAAAAAAAAAAAAAAAAAAGAAGGAAGAAGAAACCTTTGGAACGATTTGGGCGAATAATCTTCCCCATAGGTTTGCTCCCTATAGGTCCCCCATGGATAATATGTGAACAGGGTTGGGCATACAGTCTTCACCATAGGTTTGCTCCCTATAAGTGAGGATTGGATTCCCCTTTTTGGTGTTACTTTTACTGAAAAATCAAAAGCTGAAGGAATGAAAGGATGATCTGTGAGTCAAATTTTGGTTATCATGAATACTCTTGTTGGTTACCAATAATATCATGAAATAAAGAATTGAATCTTAATGTTGATGAGTCGAGATTACACTATATGCTCATGGATCTTAATGTTTAGAAATTTTCTAATTAGTGGATTAATATTTTGAACTGGACTAGAAAGTTTACCATGTACGAATCTCTTATATCAATCTCAATTTAATTTTCGCATACCTTGCTCGGGACTAGCAAGATGTTGGTTGGGGATTTTGTTGCGGGTCAAATATTGCATATTAGACCTCAGATATTATCTGAATTTACGAACATAATGCTGCTTAATGGCCCGTTTTATCGTGTTTATGTTGTAAGGAGATTTTATGAGCATGAACTGCAAAAAGATGCTAAAAGCTTGGATTTAACACTCTGATGATCACCAAGGCAAGGGACAGACCCAAGGGGACCAAGATCGACAGATTTACACATCAGAGACCCGAGAAAATCAGGAAACTGAAGCTCAAGTGGCCCGAAAATCATCCAGAATGCAAGATCATGGGGTTCTCACCATCCGTTCGACTCGAAATTTCAGACATGGCCTGAGGATCATAAATTAACTATACATATCAAATTTAATCCGTTCAATCCCTGTGGAAGTGGCCAAACAGTCAGATCAGCCCATAAATCATTAGTTTGGGGCCCACCTGATACTTGGATATGCTTCAATCCAAGTCTCAACGCCTCAAATTAGACGGAAAGATAAATGGACGGAGCAGATTCCTCACATACATCATGATGGACCCTATATACATTGCATGTGTCCAATGTGCACATGTATCGGCCGTGCACCAAACAAAGTAAAGTTGGTCAGCATTGCGCTGACCGACTTAAATCTGTTTCTTACGTAAAGACATCAGCGAAAGAACAACGTCCATCCGATTTTTCGTTGTGGACCCCACACATCATGTATTCTGATAATCTGAACCGTCCATTCGTTCCCTGAGGCGGCCACAATCCATACCTAGGTGGCAGTTTTTTAATTGGCAGCGAATATTTGGTTTTGATCGTCCAAACGCAGGATGAAAGGTGGAAGCAAAACAGCAGTGGGCCAGATCAAAACTCGACAAAAACCAGTCTATTCTGACCAAAATTTTGATAGAAATCTGATGGACGGGGTGGATTTCATCAAAAACATCAAAGTGGGGCCCACCGAACACGTCAGCGTACTCTATTACGCAGGTTCGTGCGTCCGTGAAATTCGAACGCCGTGGACCGTTCCACGATCAAGGGCGTGATCGGATGCATGATCCAGACCGTCCAATATGTCCACAGGGAGGCCAATACCCTCGCCAAGACTTCAGAAGTGATAGATGGGTTAATATCGTGCAGCAATTCCACTCCAAACGCAAGGTATTTTGTGCTTTTGCTGCGCGTGCGAGTTCTGCTGCAAAACAGAGTCGGTCCGACTCTAAACCGACTCCAGCTTCTCCCAGTCGACCCCAGCAACCTATAAGAGAGAGAGAGAATGTGAGGAGGAAAGAAAAATCATGAGGTGGAGAGCTTGAAGCTGGCTTGAACGTGGATAAGGGAGAGAGAGAGAGGAGTAGTTTTTCCTTATTTCTTTCTTTTCTTTTTCTGTTTTTCTTCTATGAATCTTGAGGATATCAGCCCACTCATGTGCAGCTAAACCTCTTAGCTAGGGCTAAGAGGTGAAGCTTGTAGCGTGATGGGAGTGACTTATTTGTGCCTTTTGTTTAGATTGAATTGGCGTTAATTTTGGTTTTATTAATATTAGAATGTTTTTAATCTTTAATGGTCTGTTGTGACTGAAATTACAATGGGTCTGCAATGGCTTTGAACATGTCCCTTTCCTTTTATGTTATGACGCCAGAAAGCCCTGTTGTTCACCATAGTCTCCTGGGCATGGTCGGATGACGGTACCCTTCCTAGCCTTCATACATGTGATTGGTTGGTAATTAGTTTAATTCTGTTGTTTGCCATAGTCTCTTGGGCATGGTTTGGTGATGGAATCCATTCTAATTTATATACCTTTTCTCCCTTTGAAAGTATCTCAATGACAGTTCAGTTCAACTTCCATAAAACAGGCATAAGATCTCCCTGATCCCTACAAGTGGATCCCCTGAATCCCTAGTTTCCCTACCTTTGAATTTTCTTAAGTTTTAGATCAATTAATTCACTATTATTCCTCAAAATTTAGTCAATTTGAATTTCATCTCATTCTAGTTCTAGTTCTAGTTAGTTTTAGATAACGTACAAGTTTCAGTCCCTTGGGATTCGACCTCGGTCTTACCGAGTTACTACTACATCACAACCCTGCACTTGGGGAGTGAACAACTCATCAACTTATAAATCAATTTTTTAAATGTATTAATATCTTCAGATAGATTTGACCCTTCGATCGTTTTCAAACTATAAAATTGTCTTTTCAGAAATAAACAATTGGTAGAGATTTTGTTAAGTAAATACTCTTCAACTTTGCCTATAAACCTACAGCAGCCATCTCATCTATGACATTGTAAAAGACTTTATCAGCCAAGCACAATTGAATTGTACTAATTGTCCTTTAATCCAGTTCATCTCAACCTTCTTCCTTCATAAATTCTAAATGATGCACTTTCCCAAGGAGTGTATACTGTAGCCCTTGTTAAACTAAGAGGAATTTCATCTTCAATCTTCATAGTTCAAAGTTGTTTTTACCGATGAATTTCTCTATATTAAACTTCTCATTAGATCCCTTTGATGTCATATCTCAAATCCAAACTAACAAACCAACCTCACAATGATACTATTTGTTGGAGAACGAAATTAGTGAAAGTACATTAATATATATTAAAACAAATAAGAGAAAATGAAAAATCCAAGTAACCACATACTGCACAAATGATTTTTACATGGAAAACCTCTACAAAAAAAAATAAAAAATAAAAAATAAAAAATGGCACAAAGCAATAATCAATCCAATATTTAGAGAAAATTATAGAAACGGAACAAACTTATAGCAAAAAACCCTTAGCTCTCTCTACTTGGAGGCTCTCAAAACACCAAAAATCAACAAAAAATTGTAACTTTCTCTTAAACCTAACATAACTTATCCTAAAGCTATCGTTTCAAGAGAAAAATATCAAAAATACTCCCCTCTAATGGTCTGGTAAGACGTGGGCCTTATTAGCATGTAAAACATGAGCCATATGGGCTCATAAAAGTAAATAAACTCATAGTAATTTTGGTGTCACAATTTTAATAGTTGATATTTATGTGGTCCCTTTATCTAAGTCTTTATGACCTTATCAACAGGTTGGATGGCAAATAAGAATTACGGCAACTCCCATAAAGCTTTTAATGGTGGGCATTCAATCACCACCATTTTCTTTTGCACCATTTCCTGTTGCGGTCCTTTTGGGATTTGAATCTCTAGCATTTTGGGGTTTGTGCTCCAAAATGATCTTGTGAATCCGATAGACAAACGTGGATATAAGACACATATATCAAGGTGAGCCCCATTGTCAGGGATCCACGGGGAATCCACTGAAGCCGCATCCTGAGGGCATGTTTGGGCGGTGGGATTATAAGGGATTCGGTGAGATGGGATTCATCTGGTCCCGTGCCAAGTCCACTCTATGTTTGGAAAGAATGGAGAAGCATGGAATTAGAATTTATTAGACTTGCATTGGTCCCGTCCCAATTTCACTAAATGTTAGCAAGTTGTGTAGACCCCACCATGATGAGTGGGCTATATCCACACTGTCCACCTAATTTTTTGAGATTATTTTAGAGCATGGGCCAAAAAATAAGGTAAATCTAAAGCTCAAGTGGACCCCACCATAGAAAGCAACGGGGATTGAATAGTCCGAAATGCATGGAAAATCCTAAAAAATTGTAACAGGTATTTCTAGTCTGGCACAACAGGGCTACCCATTCTTTGTGCTGCAAACTTAAGAAAGCTTCTTTAAATTTTTTCATCCCAGCATAAGATGGTTTCTTAGCAGGCTCGTAGCAGAAGAACTAAGAAGGCCACACATTCAGGCTGCAAACCTAACCTTTCTCAAGGGATGGGTATGTTGCAGTCTATCTTTCTCATCCAGCTCATCCTTTCCATCTCCCTGAAAATTGGCACTTGCGAAGGCGATTGTACACCTGCTTCATGCGGCTTAGACGAGCCTGAAATTCGGAACCCATTCCGGCTGTTATCCCAACCTCAGCACTGTGGCCAGCCAGAGTTCGAGCTCGCTTGCAGGGGCAACCAGACAGTGCTCAGCCTCCCATCTACAAAGCAAGAAATCCACGTAACGTCCATCGACTACGAGACTGGAACTCTACTGATTTCATACCAGGATGATTGCTTAATGTCCCTCATCTTCAACCTCAATCTTTCTGACTCTCCTTACACTTATTATCTGTTCGATGTATTCTCCTACCTGGGTTTGAAGCCTATTTATCATTATGACTGGAACGTCAAGACAATCAACTTCAATTACACGTTCGTCGATTGTTCAGCCGATATTACGTTCTACGGCATCGACGAGATCGCTTGCCTGGGCAGTTCCGGTCATCACATTTCCTTTGTAGATTCTGATATGTCCTTGAGTAGGTTGCCCAAATCTTGCAAGCCAATAAAGAGGGGTACAATTCCCATTACAGATTACTCGGATTACTACGTTGACTCGAACGATGATCCGTACCCTTTTGGTTACTACAGTGACCGGACGTATGGTCCATTTGTCCGTTTGAGATGGAAAGTGTCACGATGCTGCGAGTGCGGTAGTCATGGAGGGAGATGCACATTCAAGAACGAAACCAGTAATGAAACCACATGTTTTTTCCCACCACTGTCGCCGCCCTTCGACATCCCGGAACTCCATGGCCATAAAGGTACTCTCTCTCTCTCTCTCTCTCTCTCTCTCAACGATGGCTCGAAAACCGGAAAACTCGATCGAGTATTTACGCGATTCGACTCGACGTTTAATTACTCAAACATGATATTTAACAGTAGTTAAAAAGACGGGACATATAGCAAAATAGGATTTGCTTATTCAAGTTAACTGCAGTGGTTGTAGTTTGAATACAGATCATCTGTTTCCAGTGCACAGGAATTTCCTGTGCCCTGGAATTTAATTGGGTCAAGCAATTTAATAAGATAAAAAATTATTTATAAAATACTGTCTAATTATCAAGGAATGTCGCAATCCAGTGCCTTATTCAATGACGCGTCTTAGCTGCGACCAGGGGTCCACTGATGTCGGTGCACCCTGACCGTGGCTCCACTGACGCAGGTATGGACGTGATGAGGTCGATCATCATGTTCCTGAGGGGTGTAACTACTCCGAATTCGCCAAGCTTCCGAGGACGTTTCACATAGATTCCTCTAATCCATGATAGAAAATAGATATAAATTTTAAGAAATTTAAAAATTAATTAATTGATGATAAAAACGAATTTACAACCCTTTAAATAGTGATATCAAACCTATGAAGAAGTTTCATGATCAAACTCCAACTCAAACTCCCTAAAATTCATGACTTACTATAAATAGTAAACTTACATTTATAGACGGTCATGATTTCCACTAGACTTCATGGTTTTCGATTAAAAATAATAAGTGTCCTGTTATGGGATGATCCGATTCGCCTATATAAGCACCAAGCCGAGCCATCGAAGTACATGAGAGACCGAGGCAATACCGGTCCGATCCGACCTGGGTATCCCTAGAGGAGAATGACAGAGGAAATGCCTTTACTATAGGGCATGGGGTCGAGACAGTCCTCGGAATCCGATCGGATGTTGAAAGTTGTTTACTTAGCACCTCACTCGCGAGTGGTCCACCCACCGACTACAATAAATCCGACTCGGCGAAGTCGGGTCTTTCACTTCGAACGGATCTGAAAGACCCCGTATTTTATTGAATAACCATAAGGGTGAACGACGATCGTTACCCGAGCCGATCCGAGCTGAACAAATGTTCAAATGATCCGTCTGCCAAATGCAAAAACTGTCATAACCAGACGTGCCTGATCACTTCGCTCGCAGATACACACTATCCGCCTGATACGCTGCATGATCCATAGATTGCCCTCGATATCTCCACAATCTGAAAATCTCGCTAATTGAGCGATTCATGCCAATAATTGCGGGCTCCGACCATTCTACCGATGGGTATAAATACATTGAGACCCTATCGTCACAGGTACACAAGCTCTCATACTCTCCTCTACTCTCCACTTAGACCCAGATTTCCTTGTCTTGACTTTGGCATCGGAGGGTCCTCCAGCTTAGTCAGGGTTACCTTTGCCAGTTATCCTTACGCAGGGATAAGACGTTGAAGATATCTGAGTTGGAGAAGACAGAGGAGAGAGCCAACCAGATTTGAACCTCAACATTTTTTGGCGCCGTCTGTGGGAATCTGATACAAAAAGTCAAGTTCCCGTTATTTGACTCAATAGCGAAAAAGAAGAAAGCAGTGGCAGTGGAACCGCAGCCAAATGAGCAAACCCGATCGTCATCATCGTTTCACATTGAATCCGCACCAGGGCCATCACAGAGTTCTCGCAATCGGTCAAATAAATACCGAGCTATGCAGAACGAAATTCAGGCCCTATATGAAGAAATAAGCAAAATAAAGTAGCAAAGGGATCCCCAGTTACACTCGATTCAGGAGGACCCAATTCCCAAACCAGTGGGTCTGTTCGCAGATACTCATTCTGCACCAAGGAGTATGAGGCCCGAGGTACCCTAGCGTTCTCGGGCGTCACTTTCAGGTGTGAATCCTCCTCCGCTGTAGGTTGGGGCCTTGGCACGGAACACAGCCACCCGGGCTCCTACGAACAACTAGGTCACCTCAGCCCTGGCACCGACAGATCTCCGCCATCTGCTAGAGCGGAGAAGGGAAAGAAGAGCTCCAGATATGGAGGATGCCCCAGAGACCGTTGTTGAGAGTAAAGACCCCTGGGAAGTGCGGTTTGCGGAGCTCAACAATAAATTCTTAACTCTCCAAAAGCAACAGCAGTTATCAACAGTCCCTGCCACAGTTCAGGCAATGATGGAAGAGACCGAACCTCCCTTCGCCTCCGTCATCATGAGTGAGGTAATGCAATAAAGGTTTCGGATACCTCCCGTCATTCAGTACTCAGGATCCAGAGATCCATCTGATCATCTCGAAGCCTATCGATCCTGGATGCAGATCCAGACGGCGACGGATGCGATGATGTGTAGGGGATTCTCTATCACCCTTACGGGGTCCACTCGGAGTTGGTATCGTCAGCTCAAACCTAACTCCGTCGAGCCTTTGCAAAGTTGAGTGAACTATTCCTTACTCAGTTTATAAGCGGTAAGAGAAGTCGAAAACCCAACACTCATCTGCTCACTATCAAGCAAGGTCCAAAAGAGTCGCTGAAAGATTACATCGCTCGCTTTAACGAAGAAGTACTGCAGGTCAAGGACTATGATGACAAAATGGCCCTCGCCGCAATACTCAGTGGCTTGAAGGAGGGAAGGTTTACTTTCTCCATAGGAAAAAATCCATCGAAAATGTTTGCAGACTTCACGGCGTGAGCTCAGAAATACACCAATGCCGAGGAGTTTACTAACGCCCATAAAGGTGTGCAAGCAGCCGACCTGACCAACAAGGGAAAGAGGTCAAGGAACGAAGAATCTCAACCGGTCGACAAAGGTGCAAACGACCGCGCCCCCCGCGATCGCCGACCAAGCCGAAGGTCAGAAGGAAAATTTCGTTCCTACACCCCCCTTAACACGTCCACCGAACAAATCCTGTTAGACATTCGAGGAGACAAACTGCTAAATTGACTAGTATGCATGAAGGCCGACCTGGAGCATAGAGACAAGAGGAAGTTTTATCACTTTCACCAAGATCAAGGACACAACACAGACGATTGCATAGATCTCAAGGACAAAATTGAGTCCCTCATCCACAAGAGACACCTACATCGATACACAAAGAAAGAGAGGTCCGCTTGGAGGGATGAACGACAGCTAGAGCAACCGAATAATGCCACGGAAGAGCCCGCTGAAATTCACACTATCTTCGGGGGCTCAACCGGAAGGGGGGGATTCAAACAGGGCTCGAAAAACCTATTCACAGAACTCTGAGTTGGAACATTATGTCCACTAGGCAGAGTGACCCAATAAAGAGCTCCAATTCAGCCCGTGCAGTCTGACCTTCACGGAAGATGATGCACGCGAAATTCAGCATCCGCACGACGACGCATTAGTAGTCACGATGACTATAACGAATCATAAGGTGTATCGTATCTTGGTCGACACCGGAAGTTCGGCCGATATCATCTACTTCGAAGCCTTCGAGAAGATGGGGGTTCCACGATCACGACTCCATCTCGTGAAGACCCCCTACACGGCTTTTCCGGAGAAAGGGTAATCTCTGAAGGAGCCATTTCTCTCCCAGTAACGGCGGGAGAAGGACAACATCAAGTCACCCTCTTAGTGGATTTTTTGGTTGTTAACGTTCCATCCATGCACAATGTGATCTTGGGACGGCCATTCCTTAATGCAATGAGGGCAGTTATCTCGACTTATCACCTGATGATGAAGTTTACAGGTGAAGGTGGGATTGGCTACCTTCTAGGTGACTAACGCGAGGCCCGAAGATGTTATGTCATCACAGTCAGAAAAGGAGCTACCAAATAGGCACTCATCGTTGATGTCTTGGACCCCCGAGAATCAACAGCAAGCTTATCAGTAGAAGACCTAGAGAAGTTTCCCCTCGATGAAACTGACCCGAGAAAAACTGTTTAGCTCGGATCGTCGTTGAATTCCTAGTAGAGGACCGCCATGATGGCTTTCTTGAAGCAACACCGGGACATCTTCGCATGGTCGCATGCGGATATGCCAGGAATCTCCCCCCACGTTTTGGTCCATAGACTGAACGTGGATCCCGATCACAAGCCTGTGAAGCAAAAAAGAAGGTCATTCGACGCCGAACAATATGAAGCCATTGCCGAGGAGGTCTCCGTCCTGCTCGATGCGGGTTTCATAGAAGAGGTATACTATCCCGATTGGATAGCGAATGTTGTATTAGTCAAAAAATCCAACGGGAAGTGGCGGGTCTGTGTGGATTATTCGGATCTGAATAAGGCATGTCCCAAAGACAGCTTCCCATTACCTCGGATCGATTAACTAGTGGACAGTACAGCTGGACACGAGTTGCTTTCCTTCCTAGATGCCTATTCCGGGTATAATCAGATCTCATACATCTCCCAGACAGGCAGAAAACTACCTTTGTCACAAACAAGGGGCTCTACTGTTACCGTGTCATGCCATTCAGCCTGAAAAATGTTGGGACAACATATCAAAGATTAGTGAATCAGATGTTTGTCAAGCAGATCGGACGCACTATGGAGGTATATGTTAACGACATGCTAGTGAAGAGTATCAGAGCATCCGATCATCTCACAGATCTTGGAGAAACTTTTAGCATCCTCCGAGAATACCAGATGAAGTTGAATCCTGCTAAGTGTGTATTAGAAGTCGAATCAGGAAAGTTCCTTGGTTTTTAAGTTAATAAGTGAGTATCGAGGCCAACCCCGACAAAATCAAGGCGCTCCTCGACATGAATTCACCTCGAACTGTCAAGGAAATACAGTGCCTCACGGGAAGAGTTGCTGCGCTCGGACGCTTCATATCCCGGACAACGGATAAATGTCTCCCCTTCTTTCAGCAACTGAAGGGTCATAAAAAGGTAAAATTGACACCGGAGTGTGAGCAAGCCTTTCAGCAATTGAAACAGTATTTGGGTACCCCCCCTCTCTTATCTAAACTGGAAGAAGGAGAGCCCCTCTTCCTCTACCTCGCAGTTTCGGCCTCAGCTGTCAGCTTGGCCTTAATCAGAGAAGTCAGGAATAAATAATACCCCATTTATTATGTTAGCAAGGCGATGGTACCTGCAGAAACGAGATATCAATCTCTGGAGAAGCTAGTGCTCGGCCTTGTTGTCTCGGCTCATAGGTTGCGTCCGTATTTCCAGGCTCATTCCATTGTTGTGCTGACTGATTCCCCTTTGAGACAAGTCCTCCACAGACCCAAAGTTTCGGGGCGGATAACCAAGTGAGCTATTGAGCTTGGAGAATTCGACATCCAATTATGTTTGAGGACGACGATCAAGGGCCAAGCTGTGGCCGACTTCATCACCGAGTTCACTACTCCAAGCGTAGAGGAGATCAGCACAGAAGCTGAAATGACCCCGTCTGCCCCTCTAGATGCCCCAGAAGCGATGACAAACCCGGGATGGGTTCTCTATGTAGATGGGTCATCCAATGTCAAGGGAGCTAGAGCTGGAATCGTCTTGGTCGCACCCGATTCCACGACAATCCAATACGTTATCAGGCTTGGATTCAAAGCCTCAAATAACGAGGCTGAATATGAAGCATTGTTAGCCGGGCTCAGATTGGCAGCCAGTTTGGGTGTTCAAACCCTCCAGATCCGATGTGATTCGTAGCTAGTAGTAAATCACATCTCCTCGGAGTATGAGGCCAAAGAAACCAGAATGATCGCCTACCTCGACGAAGCGAGAAAACTGATCGAAAGATTCTGGAGCTGTACTATCCAGCAAATACAGAGAGCGAAAAATTCATGGGTCGATGCCCTAGTAAGGCTTACCTCGGCCGCGGAAGGGGAGATCTCACGATTCGTACCCATCGAATTCATTGAACATCCCAGCATGGGCCAATCAGAGAAGGTCAATCCCATGCACGCAAATTCGAGCTAGATGGATCTGATCTTCAACTACCTCTTGTCTGGTGAAATCCCCCTGAATAAATTGAAGGCGAGACGACTCAGTGTTAGAGCTGCTCGATACGTAATTCTGGACGGAGTCCTTTATAAGAGAGGGCATTCCCAACCTTATCTTAGATGTTTCCGCCCAGACGAAGCCGACTACGTAATTCAAGAAATTTATGAGGGAATCTGTGGAAACCATTCAGGGAGCCGAGCCCTGGCTCTGAAGATACTCTGTCAAGGGTACTTCTGGCCGACCCTCAAACAAGATGCGAAGAACTATGTCCAGAAATGCGACAAGTGTCCATGTTATGCAGCTGTGCTGAGGAAACCAGCTGAAGAAATGACTCTCATGAGCGGTCCGTGGCCGTTCGCCCAATGAGGAATCGACATCATCGGCCCCTTACCGACAGGCAAGGGGCAAGTCAAGTTCGTCATCGTCGCAGTTGACTACTTCACCAAGTGGGCTGAGACTGAGCCCGTCGCAAGGATCACTGAGTAAAAAGTAATTGACTTCGTTTGGAAAAATATTATCTGTCGGTTCGAAATTTCGTAAACAATCGTGTCTGACAATGGCCAGCAGTTTGACAACGATAAATTCCGCAGTATGTGCCAAGGGCTTGGCATCACGAATGCATATTCGTCGCCTTGGCATCCACAGGCCAACGGGTAAGTGGAAGCAGTCAACAAGATCATCAAGCATCATCTCAAAATAAAGTTGGAAAAGACGAAAGGCAGTTGGGCCAAGGAGCTCCCATTTGTCCTTTAGGCTTACAGGACTACAGTTCAGTCCTCAACTGGGGAAACTCCCTTTTTTCTCTCCTTCGGCTCGAAAGCAGTAGTGCCAGTGGAGATCGGCCTTCCTACTACACGAGCAAAAAACTACTAAGAAAGTCAGAACTCCGAGCAGATTGCAGCCGATCTGGATCTACTCAAGGAAGTCCGAGACATTTCAAGGCTCCGAGCAGCAGCTCGACATCAACAAGTAACGCGCTACTACGACTCTAAAGTCAAGGTCAGGCGGTTCCGCCCTGGAGACTTAGTCTTCCGTCAGGGATTTCAAAACACTGACGAGCAGGGAGCAGGTCCGTTCGGGCCTAACTGAGAAGGGTCATATCGCATGGTCAGGTCTACCAAACCGGGCTCCTACTACCTAGAAGATTTTGAGGGTCGCCAGCTCCCTCATCCTTGGAATGCCGAGTACTTAAAGATCTACTATCCATGACGAACTGGCTTTTTAAGGCCCCCAATAAAGTGTATGCCTCCGAGCGACCAGCCTTTAAGGCTTTCAATAAAATTCCTAATTCTACTCCTACATGAACAAATGTCCACTGAGTTGCCTTGTTAATACGGGGGCGGACTTGCGACCAGCCTTTAAGGCTTTCAATAAAAGTCCTGATTCTACTCCTACATGAACAAATGTCCACTGAGTTACCTCGTTAATACAGGGGTGGACTTGACGGTCCAATCCCTTAGAGAAGGGGTCGGAGTGTAATCCCATGAAAACTCGACACGGTATTCCTCCTAAACTAAGGAAAAAGTCTAACGATGACCTGACTCTCCGACAGAGTAATCAGCTCATCATACGACTGTTCAATGAAATAAAAGGTCCTTGCCAATCGTGGGACGAGCCGACTCCTCTAAGGGTTGGACTCGACTGAGTCAAGGAAGCTCGAAAAATCTACTAAATGGCAATGGAGAGAGCTAACCCTCCAAGAGGATAGCTCGGCCATGCCTTGGAATAAATCGACATCACAACAAATCACCCCAACAATCGACAACTACCATTGAATGTTCAAAAGTCAATATTCATCCACCCTCCTCAGAGGGGCAAAAAAAAGAGACAAAAGATACATCATCCGTACAGGCAAAAAATAAATGTAAAAGAGTTAAATTTTCATGCGGATGAAGGTGCTTGGGAGTCGGGGGGCTTGATCCGGGTGGACGTCTTCGGGAGGCTCCTCTCCATCATCATCAAGGAGTAGAGAATTGAGGTCAAGATCCGGATACAGATCTTGGACCGCCTCAATGCAAGCATTAAAACCAAACTTATAGAACTTAGCGGCCTCAATGTCTCTCTCATTAGACGTCTTAAAGGCATCGATCGCAGTAGCAACGGCCGTCACCAGTGAGGCCTCGTCTTTAGCCCGCTGAGCCTCCATCGCTCGAGCAACGGCTCGGCTCTGTTCCTCTGTCGCCTCAACCTTCGCCCGCTCTAGAGCTTCTCCCAGCCGAAAAGTCTCTTTAGCCAATGAGTCCACGTGAGGCTTAGCTCGGGGCAGCTCGGTCTCCGTCGCCATGCGCCGGGCCTCCGAATCTTCTGCCACCCTCTGCAGCTGGAGCCCTAGGGTCTTCTCATCCTCAAGTTGCTGGCGCAGTTCACCTTGCTCCAGTTGGAAGAGAATCGCCTCATCCCGCAAGACTCCCACTGTGGTTTTGAGTGTCTCCACCTTGGCGTCTATTTTTCGACGCTCTCGCACCCTTTCCCAGGCCAGGAGGAGCCTCCAAACAGACTGAAAAAAAATATATGTGATAAGGGCAAATGAGAAAGTACATCTACAAAATGGTAAGGGATGAATATGATGAGACAGGAATACCTTGTAGAAAACCGCCGTCAAATCATTCAGGAAGGAGTCGTCCGACTTAAAGAGCAGACTGGCGATCTCCTCCTCCGGGGCATGCTTGAATGTCGATTTAGTCAAGCAGGCTATATGGAAGCCTGGCTCTTGCCCCGCTCCGCTGGTCCCCACCTGAGCCGAGCCTCCCTCTGCGGTTCCTGTCCCGCTACCAGCCGAAGCTTGGGCTTTGGCCAAAAGGGCATTCCCTACCTCAATAAGGGGTATTTCCTTGGACAGAAGGGCATTCCTTACCTCAATAGGAGATATCCCCTCGGACGGAAGGGCATTTCCTACCTTAGGGATATCATGGCATCAGCCATCTGAATAGTTTCCTCCCATTCGAAGGATTAGGCCACGGCTATGCAAGGGGCAGCCGACTGAGCCCCCGCCCCCGGAGCATCGACAGGGGGAGCAAGGGTAGGAGCGACGGACGCGGGATTAACGGCTGCTGCTAAGGCCGGAATGGGGCTTGGGAGGTTTTCAGTAACTGGTGTGGCAGCAGCAATGGCACGGTAGGAAATGGAGCTGTACCCGAGGCCCCAGCGACCCCCCCTAGGGTGGAACCTGTCTCTTCCAAGTGATCTTCGTCCGGGGTGCAGCCCTCAACATTTCCTCCACCGTCGGGGTGGCCTTCCTCTTCCATGTACCCAACGCCTCAACCATGCCTGCACAAGAAATAACAGATCAATGACCGAACGAGCAAAACCGATCTCATCAAAGCAAATAAGACAAACTCATTGAAGGACATGGGCAGCGGCTAGGATTTGCAGAGCTCGGACCAGTGGAGATTGGTTGCTGTGATCAGGTCTGTCAAAGAACGGAGTTCCCCTGCTCTCGCCCTGGCCCTGACGATACAATTTTTCTGGGCCGGATCGAGGAGAGGTAAACCCCTCTGGAAGTCTACAAAAGAAAGGCAAGAACTTCATCCTGACTGAAGTAAAAAGTGGACGAGAATTGAAAAACACAAGAATTAATCAAAGTCTGACTGGCTTTACGAAGTGGATCGGAACCCGAACAGATAGGGACCCAAGCTCCGCCACTGGCGCCTCCTACTCGCCTGCCGTCCAGAACCATTTGTTCTTCCAATCCTTGTTAGAGAATGGAAGGTTCATCACAAGTCCCGACCCTTTATTGCCTCGAGCCGTAAAGTAGTACTATGGTTCTTAGTTGTCATGCTTAATCAGGTACAAGCTCATCAGATCCTTCAGGGTCAGCTTTGGATTTCCAACTTTCTTCCAGATGATGAACGCAGAGATTAACACCCTCCAGGCATTGGGTGTAAATTGCTCAGGAGCAAGTCCGAGGTAAGCGGCAATCGATCAGATGAAATGATGGAAGGGAAGTCGAAGTCCACACTGCAGCGCACAGAGGAAGATTGCGACTTCCCCCTCAGCAAGAGCACAAGAGGTGTCAAGGAGCGCAGGGGCCCTTATTCGAACGGAGCTCGAAATATGAAATTTCGAGCGGATCCATTCCATCTGAGACTCCGATAAAACGAAGGCTCCAGGGATCACTTCCGAGGCAAGCCCACTTGCTGGCATCTCAGTGGCCTCGGCAAGGGTGACCTGGGTGGCTCGAGCGGCTTTCCTTTTGCCATGTCGCTGAGTACTGGACCCCACCCCCTTCTGCTTCCGAGGCGGGGGATATAACAGTACGGCCTCAAAGAGGCCTTCAGAGGCTCCTCTTCCATCATCCGAGCTCCCCGGCTCAGAGTTTTTACCATACCCCTGCACGGTCTCAAGATCAGACGACATTGTGAAAAAGAGATTGAGAATCGACGAGCGAGACTCACTGGGCAGTCACCGAAAATTGCCTTCTCCCAGGAAAGGTTGATCGATCGGAATCGCCTATCGAAAAACTCAAGTCGACTAGAATCGTCTTCGTCGAAAATCGCCTCCTCCGATATACACTCAAAATCACAATGCAGGTAGCGAGAATGACTCTGAAGACTATTTATATAATCTACAGGGAATCTCTGCATTAATGACAAGCTATAATGGCCGCAACCAAATCGTCGGGAACCGATTCCCAGGTACACGTGGCCCCTTCCCCTCAGGTAAGCGCCCATCAAATGATACGTTTCTGACATCGAATGGCGCACTCCGGGATACGAAGCGACGCCTGAGCAGAGGGAGTCATCATGCGCACTCTTCCTTGAGCTTACATGGCCACCCCTCATAAGTTGGCATATATTTGGGATCGTAACCGTCGCCACGTGTCCGTCCGAAAATAGCCCACATGTGCGAAATCCCGAGACGTGACGTTCTAGGACTGAAAAGCCATTATTACTCGGTATGGGCGAGAGATTCTCTTCACGATTACTCTCCGAGCCCACAAGTAAACTCGAAGAGTAGGGGGCTTCTGTTATGGGATTATCCGAGCCCATACGAGATTCGCTTATATAAGCACCAAGCCGAGCCACCGAAGTACATGAGAGACCGAGGCAATACCAGTTTGATCTGACCTGAGTATCCCTGGAGGAGAATGGTAGAGGAAATATCTTTACTACAGGGCCTGGGGTCGAGACAGTCCTCGGAATTCGATCGGATGTTGAAAGTTGTTTACTTAGCACCTCACTCGCGAGTGGTCCGCCCACCGACTACAATAAATCTGACTCGGCGAAGTCGGGTCTCTCACTTCGGACAGATCTGAAAGACCCCGTATTCTACTGAATAACCATAAGGGTGAACGACGATCATTACCCGAGCCAATCCAAGCTGAACCGATGTTCGAATGATCCGTCTGCCAAATGCAGAAACTGTCATAACCAGACGTGGTCGATCACTTCACTCGCAGATACACACTATCCACCTGATACGCTGCATGATCCATAGATTGTGCTCGATATCTCCACGATCTGAAAATCTCGCTGATTGAGCGATTCATGCCGATAATGGCAGACTCCGACCATTCTACCGACGGGTATAAATACATTGAGACCCTATCATCACAGGTACGCAAGCTCTTGCACTCTCCTCTACTCTCCACTTAGACCCAGATTCTCTTGTCCTGACTTTGGCATCAGAGGGTCCCCCGGCTTAGCCAGGGTTACCTTTGCCAGTTATCCTTGCGCAAGGACAAGACGTTGAAGATATCCGAGTTGGAAAAGACGGAGGGGAGGGCCGACCAGATTTGAACCTCAACATGTCCCATTTGGCTTAACCATGTTATTCTCCTAATTTTTCTAAGCACTTTTCATGTTCGAAACAACTCCTAAAACTCAATGGACCAAAAGTTATGATCGAACTAAAACTTACTAAAAATAGTAAAAGCAAATTAAAAAAGATTTTTAACCGTCGATCTGATGGAATCTCACAAATTCAGCATGGGCAGCCCGACCTAGTGGGTTGGGTGGTTAAAGTAGCTTCTCCTACCCTAAAATCATATATGGTACATTAAATAACTTGTTCTGGTTTGCGAGATACCCATGTTTTAAGGTTCTGACGGTCCAGATCACTTCCGCCTCCGATCAAGTCTTCTTTGGTCCATCTTCACCATGAAAGTGTCCGCGACCCACTTTACATAAGTCCCCTCCACTTCAAAAGAACCCGTCCTTAAGTTCTCATCCCGCTTCAGTTCATGATACTCGGTCAGGTCTGTGACGTTGAAAGTATGTGAGATCTCTAAGTTATCCGAAAGATCAACAACGTAGGCATTATCATTGATCTTTCGGAGGATCGACACAGGTCCAATCTTCTTGTTCTTCAATTTGTTGTAAATCACAGTAAAAAATCTCTCCTTGCGTACATGGACCATAACTTGATCGCCCACCTCGAACACCTTTTGTCGCCGATGCTTGTCGGCTTGCTCCTTGTACTTGTTGTTCAAGGCATGCAACTTGGTTTTTGCCTCCTCATGAATGCCCATGATTTTGTCCGCCATATTTTCTGCTAGAATGCTCATGCCTGGGAGCTTGGGCAAAGGGACCATGTCAAGTGTGTAGCAAGACACTCGACCATAAACAATCTGGAACGGGGACTTCCCTGTCGAGCACCATTTTGTTGAATGCAAACTCCACTTGAGACAAAGACAAATCTCACTGTTTCAATTTTTCACTTGAAAAACATCGAAGGAGGTTCCCCAATGTGCGATTCATAACTTCAGTTTGCTCATCGGTCTGTGGGTGGTAAGTATTGCTAAACTAAAGTCATGTACCAAACCAATTCCATAAAGTCCACCAAACGTAGTTAATGAACTTCGTATCACGGTCAGAAGTAATGGTCTTGGGAACCCGTGTAGCCGCACGACCTCTCTGAAGAATAAATTCACCACATGTGTCACATCAAGGGTCTTCTTGCATGGGATAAAGTGTGATATCTTTAAGAAATGATCTACCATCATGAACACTGAATCCATGCAGCTCGTGTTCGTGGCAGACTAACCACGGAGTATATAGATAAATCCTCCCAAGGGACGTCAGGCACTGGTAACGGGGTGTAAAGGCCCGTATTTTGAAACTGCCCCTTAGAGGTCTGGCAAACATGACAACACTGCATTACTTTTCTCATATCACATACCAATTGCGAAAAGTAATACAGCTCCTCCACAAGAGTTCGTGTCTTATCTCACCCAAAGTTTCTACTAAGGCCACCTCCTTGTAGCTCTTGAATAATATGCTCCCTCAGAGAACTTTGGGGGATGCACAGTCGATTCCCTGTGAAGAGGAAACCGGCTTACATGTGTAGGTCATTGGGATGACCCTCTTGGCACATCATACATCCATCTTTAAACTCCCGTTCTTAGCATATTACTCCTTGAGACAGTCAAAGCCGATTACCTCATTTCTTATTATAACAAGTAATGAAGTAAGATGACTAAGTGCATCAACTACCTTGTTCTACTGCCCTAACTTGTGCTTAAGAACGAACATGAATTCGTACAAAATTGTAACCCATCTGGCATGTGCACATTCATGTTACCCTGACTATTAATGTATTTGAGAGCTTGTTGGTCTATGGATGCAACTCCTTCCGTGGGGTGTGCAATAATCACCTCACGACTAAGGATTCACCATGATCCCCGGCCGTCCATTCTTTATCACTAGCTACTTCCTCAGTGGCTTGTTCATCTTCATCAAAGCCAGGGTCTTCTTCTGCTGCATCACCTTCAGTGCCCCATTCATTAATGGTCAAGTAGGTTGTGGGGCATTGAGGGCAGGTGTTTGATAAGTGACCCGATTGGCCACAACAGTAACAAGTGTTTGACCTTTGCCAACCATAAGGATTTGAAATCTTACTTGGGCCCGCTGTTGTGGGTGCTATACGTTGAGGCCTAGATGGATCATTCCTTATGTCATGATTTACGGTTGCAAGAGGTTAATGACATTGTAATACCCCGGTTCTCGAAGCCCGAGTACTCTACTCATTTTTCAAAAATCTGAGTGTTAACCTTTAACTGTGATTCAAATTTCACGTACATTTTTTTTCATCCTTATCAGAGTTAGAAATATAGCGGAAGATGAGCAAATCAAATATAAGAGGGATTCTAAATACACATAACCAAGATTTTAAGTGGTTATCCAAAAACTTATACAAACCAATGTCTTAATTTATTACAAAACATGATAGTACAAATTAAAATGGACTGAACTCAGGGAAGAGAGTTGTAAGGTCCTCAGGCTCTTCCTAATCCACATGAACACCAATATGTACATCATTTGTGTCCCCTGCACACTGAATACAGTTTGATAGCATCGATGGTTATCGTAGTGAGGTATACCCTAAAGATTTATCGTATCATCAAGATAATTAAGCATAGTTGTAGGAGACAGTGTATAACAAATATGACACAATGATTATCATGGAAATCAAATAAGGTTCACCAAATACACATTCATTAAATAAATTATACAAGATAATCTTGTTTAAATGCATGGATGCATGCACATGCTCACAGACCTTGGGATGCACATCTAGCTAGTAAAAAGTCATCCAAGGAGAACTAGCCACCTGAAAAAGTACACGAAGGTACGCCCAAGGAAAATTAGCTACCCGAAAAAGACCATATAATATAAATCGTCCAAGAAGAATTAGTCACCTGAAAAAGTACACAAAGGTATGCCTAAGGAGAACTAACTGCCCGAAAAAGACTATGTGATATAAATCGCCGAAGAAGATTGTCACCCAAAAAAGTACATAAAGGTACGCCCAAGGAGAACTTACCACCCGAAAAAGACCATGTAATATAGATCGCCTAAGGAGAATGAGTCACCCAAAAAAGTATACAAACATACGCCTAAGGACAACTAACCACTTGGAAAAGACCATATGCCATGAAAATGCATGATTAGCCTAACCATTATTATTTCAATTTCAAACAATCAATTTAGGAAAGCTCAAAGGTTACTATAGGGGGTTTGTCACCCAGCATAAGCCAACAGCTCGGGCATAGTGTCTCATTCCACCATCCTTGGCTCATGAGACTAACAATTATAACATTTTAAGGGTAACCTTTTCAACTAGTGGCTAATCGTAGTTCGACGAGTGGAACTTACCATCAAAGAGTTATTTAATAATAATTCATCAAAGGCGAAAAGGCGAATAGCTAATCAAAGTCACAAAGGGCAAATAGCCTATCAAAGCCGCAAGGGCAAATAACTAATCAAAGCCACAAATGGCAAATACAAGCCGTAAAAGGGCAAATAATTCATCCTAAGGATATAATAAGAGAAGATTTTCTTAAAAGCCTCTTAAGCAATAAATGGTCCATAAGATGGTAAATCCACGACAAAAACTCTATTTAAATTATAAGACGAAATAGCCACTAGTATAAGGATCTCCAAGCATCCATACAGTAATCTCAAGTGGTAAAACAAGCCGCAACAATTTCAATACACTCATCCATATGCAATGTTACATTTAAATCAGGATAGAGATAATCACGATCTATAACATGTTCAAATACTTGAATGTAAATCCAATGAGTAGACATTTAGGAAAAATTCACTCAAACATAAACTAGCATGCATCATCATTTTTACCAAATAATCCATTAAGCAATTAATGGAATACATGAATTAGGATATAATTATTATGATGTAGGAAAAGCTTGAAGGTAATCCTCACCTTGGGGTCAGACCCCGCTCTTAGGGTTGATAGATTCGTGCATACTCATTCTAGAATTGAATCTTTTCATAAATTAGGAGGATTATATGATTAGATCACAGCATGATACTTTAAACCTATGTCATGTAGAATTTGGATTATCATTAGGGTGTAAATCGAGAATCTAACGACGTTTCATCTATCATCTATCCCTGGGATTAAGGTTTTGAGGACTTGAGTTCCATTACAACATTTAATTCAATAGTTAAATCTAAATTCTTTAATGGGCTATTTAGCTACTTGCCTCAACTCAACTTGCACTCTCAACTTAACTCGGTTGGTCGAAAGAGGTAGATTCCAAGTTGAGGGAACATGTTATCCTACATTCAGACCATTAAAAGGTTAGAAACAACCATAATCCAACCTATAATTGAGCTTGGAAGGTTATAAGGGGTAGAGAATCATTTACCTAGTCATTGACTCAACCTGACTCGGCCTAACTCGGTAGAACCGCGAACTTGCCTTCAATACCAACCCTCGGAATCTATGAGTTTTAAACGGCCCCACTTCGGGTTTCCTTGAATGATAGACTCAGTAAACCCGACTGAGTCAACTCGGAAATGCTTAGATTGATCCTGGTTTTGAACCGGATGCACCAGTCTCTTCATTTCTTCTTCTTCCTCATCTTTCTTTCCTTCTTTCTTCTTTCTTCTTTCCTCCTCTGCTTTTCTGCTTCCTGAATCAGCCAGCAAGTGGTCTAGCCTCAGACCAGACTCGCCAGATCCGCACTAATTCACTTCAAAACCCGGCCAACTCAATTCGAGTTGATTTGGTGCGACAGAATGATGCTCCTCTCTCTCCCACTCTCTCTCATTTTTTATTTTTTATAATTTTTTTTTTTTTGTTTTCTACATTTCTTTCTTCCCATTTTCTTCAAATTTTTGGCCCGAACCAACATCTAGATGAGCTCAGGCCCAACTGAGTCACACAGTCAATCGCTGACTCGGTAGTGAATCCAGTAGTAGAATGAGATGCCGGACGAGCACTCCCTCTGAGTCTTCTTCTTTCTGTTTCTACTTCTCCTGCTTCTTCTCTCTCAGCTCAACTGACCACACCTGATTTCACACGAGCCCTGTGCCCCAGATTCGACTCGAACCGTGACTCGGACAGTCCGTATCATCGGACTGATGGTGCGGCAGTGAGCAGCGGCACCCCAATCTTCTCTTCTATTCCTCCTTCTTCCTTTATGCTCCTCTTCTTCTTTTTCTTCTTCCTTCTATTTCTCGCTCTCACTCATTCGCCACTCGACCAGAGAGGATCTGGAATCGGACCGAGCTAGCTCCAAATGCGGCAATGGATAGACGGCGCTGTCTTTTTCTCTCTCCCTTTCTATTTCTGGAAAGAGATTGCCCTAAAAGAAGTCTTAAATATGGCTCTATTAACCTATTACTAAACGCTTTTATCCCAACTAATCAGCTGCCCAATTACAGATTTAATCATGTCACTTAACAAAGTTTGTTATGATCTGACTGTACTCTAGTAGCATGGTTGTAAACCAGCTATCCGGATGATCATTTGAGGCTATAAGCCACCAGATGGATGACTCAGATCAGGGAATGGGACCCATCAACAAATGGTGGGTTTTTTCGGATTAACGGGGAAGATGACCTCCTCGACCATGGCAGATCATCACCCAACGGCTGATATTACGATCCACGACGCACGGGTGGCGTGGATAGGTCCTGAGATCACTCTGGGGTCCACATTTTGGGTGGTCATTAACTTCCCTAGTGGTTCGAGTGTAATAAGCGGCGGCGTCTCTCTTATTGCGATGGGAACCCTAAAGTCTACCTGGATTGTAAGGCAGGGATTCCCTGACGTGGAGGGCTAAGATTGAGGGAGATTCCGCATGTGTGTAGCTAGCCTGGCAACAATGTGGAGTTTCCGTTTTCGGAAACAGCCGCACGCATGCACCAGCTTGTGCTAGTTATCGTGCTGCACACATGTGTTCCCACATGTGCAAGTTTTAGAATTTTTTATGGTTTCGAGCGCTTAACAAGATGTACGGTCCAGATCAATGGTCAGATCTCACATGGGGCCCAACTGATCGAGATTCGCCGACACGGTCCGCTTGAGGGAAGCAGCTACACTTTTTCGAAAAGCATCGGGTCAACACACGGTTGATCCGATTTTTGGTTTGGTGTATTGTGGGTGCACACACACTAGTGCACACTCAGATCATAAGTGGGGTCTACTGTGATGTGTATTTCGAATCCACTCCATTCATTCACTTTAGAGGACTCAGTAGAGACCTCTGGCTCAATATCAGGAAGATCTAAAGCTTAGGTGGGCTATATCAATTGAAATTTATGATTTGAGTGCCTATTAATACAGTTTTAAGGGTCATATGGCTTCAGTAATTTGGTATTCAGAGATTCTTGGGACCTAAGGCCCTATTTTTTTAAGGTGAATAATGTGAGTAAGAGGGCTACATCAAATAATTATGAATTTTTTATGATTTATTATGAAATTTGAGGTTATAACTATTTAAATTTGTTAATCTTCATAAAATTGATGGTTAGATAGTTTCCAAACCTAATCTAGAATGGTCAGCTATCTCTCATGGAATCTAACCCGTCCATTAGGCTAAACAATTCATGATTGCCCACTAATTTGATGACAAGATAGATCTACAACTTAGATGGACCATATCTCTCTAGTTTGAGTGTCTACAATTGATCTTTGATAACCCAACGAAAGTTTCTGGGCTTGTTTAAAGGATTATTAACAATAGGTTTATTGGTCATAAAATTTAATTATCATAGTCGGTATTGGATTTTAACATTTTGGGTGTTGTGGACTTGAAGGACAATGTATTGATGCTTTGGGCCTCGATGAGCACTGAACCCGATGACGTGACGGTCCAACTTGCAAATTAACGAATGGATGGTTAGATCAATAGATGAAGGTTACTCCTAACCATCAGATTTGGGCTATAATGAAGATGAGCGGTTCCATAAGTTAGGTTATCGGGTAACACTCGAGTACTAAAAAGTACGGGGTGTTACAATCTACTTCCCTTAAAGAAAATCTCATTCTCGAGATTTAGTACTTCTACCGCGAATAGGAATAATCTAATTTGTAGTGTTTCTAAGAATTCACTACTTTTTCATCGAGGTTGTGTCTGCCTAAATGTATATGACTAACTAAAAATAAAATAAAATGGGATTGTTACAGACGTCATCCTATTGGTTCCTTTCCTCGTGCCAGCATTGAATCCTATGTGAGACTCATCATGGGAGTTCGATTTGAAGGATAAGACCGAGTAGGAACTCTTACAAGTTTCATTTTCGCCCTACCTGCCAACTGAACCGCTTCATCTACGGTCCCGACCAGGTGTATCTGAACTCAGTCTTGAATCGTCGATCATAAACCACGTATGAATCATGCTAACTTCTGCGATGCAATTTCTGACAGGTCATTTCGCGTTGCCAACCGCTGAAATTCTTCGGTGTAATATATGACTGTTCAATTCTCCTGTCGACAATTTTCATATTGTGAGAACAATACTTGCTTGTAATCGTTAGGGAGAAATCGTGATCGAAGAAGGCATCTCATCCATGGCCATGATGAAATGGATGTCTTGTTTTGTCAGACACGTGAGAGTTGTAATTGCTCCCATTATGCAGAAGCACCAGATTTTAATTTAAAAACTACTATTTTTACCTTTTTCTGTTCCGACACATCCATGTAATCAAAATATCGTTTTACTTTGACTAGTTAGTCGAGGAAATCTTTTATGCATAACAAACCATTAAAATTTGAAAGTTCAGCCTTACCTTGATAGCTTCTTTTAGCACGATCTAGTCGCTTGCCTCTTTGGACTGGTCGACCGGTAAAGCCTTCATTGATATTTTTATCACTAGAGCTCAACTCATGTGGTGTAGCCCTATGATTCACCACTAGTAGTGCCCTACAAAAGTCTAGGTTATGTCGTATAACAACCATAGGCGGTTGAGCATCGCCTTGGGTTCAGGGCGGAATTAACATATCTGAAAGATGGTCGAGGGTTGCCTATAGTCCTTGCATGGTCAACTAACTCTCCTGATGGAAAGCTTTCATTCTTTTCAAAAGATAACGAATCCCTATATCAGTGTCCACGGAATTTTGCTCCATATTGTCGTTATTTTCCATCAGTCCAAGGAAAGTCCTGGCTTTGATACCAAACTGACACGGGGATTGACGTGATGAGGTCGATCACCGTCTTCCTCAAGGGGATAACTATGAATCCACGAAGCTTCTCTGGACTCACATCGATTCCTTGAATACAAGAGGAAAAAATAGAAAAAATAGAAATAAATTCTAAGAAATTTGAAAATTAATTGATTGAATAAAAATGAATTTACAACCTTTTAAATAGTGATACCAAACCTATGAAGAAGTTTCATAATCAAACTCCCTGAAATTCTTGACTTACTATTCATAAATAGTCATGATTTCCATTAGACTTCATGGTTTTTGGCTAAAAATAATAAGTGTCATATTTGGCTTAACCATATTATTCTCCTGATTTTTTTAAGCACTTTTCATGTTGGACACAACTCCTAACACTCAATGGATCAAAAGTTATGATCAAACTAAAACTTACTATAAATAGTAAAAGCAAAATTAAAAAAGATTTTTGACCATGGATCTGATGGAATCTCGCAAATTCGGCGTGGGCAACCCAACATAGTAGCAACCCAACATAGTGGGTTGGGTGGTTAAAGTAGCTTCTCTTACCCCAAAATCAAATACGATATGTTGAATAACTCATTCCAATTTACGATATACGCCTATTTTAAGGTTCTGTTGGTCCGGATCACTTCTGCCTCAGATCGGGTCTTCTTTGGTCCACCTTCACCATGAAAGTGTCCGTGACCCGCTCTACATCACCCACCTTGGTATATGGGTGACCCGCTCTACATCACCCACCCTAGTATATGGGACCGTGCATCCGTTTTTTCAAAATATTTTATTGCATTGTCCTCAAGATGAAGTAGGTACAAATCTCAGGTGGACCACACCACTGGAAACAGGTGATCATTGAATTGACACCTTTGAAAACTTCCCAGTGTCCACTGCTGAGATTTTATTTTTGGAAAAATCAACTAAGGTGCGTTTGGTTGCACTAAATTTCAGGGAATTCCATAAATTTTTGTGACCGTACAATAATATTATCCTATTTTATAATTATCTTAGTTGCATCAAAATATTTTTATTTCTCACTTTAAAATTAATCAAATTTGTGATATCTTGGAAAAAAATTGTAGCCATATAAAAAATTAATAAATAAATAAATAATAAAAAATCTATGAGATTGTTTTATTGAATATTTTAATTCTCTCTCTCTCTCACTGACAATTGTAGACCCACCATAATGTTTTTTCCCTATCCAATTTATTCATAAGGTCACACAAACATAGGCGGAAAGAAAGAAAAAAATATCCGATTGATCCAAAAATTCCAAACCCCCAAGATGGCCTCAATGCTAGATGTTTAATATCCCACTGCTTTCTGCAAGGTGGTCCACTTGATGTTTGGATCTTTTTTGGTTTGAACCATTAGAACAATCTCGCAAAATGTATGGACGGTTTGGATATAATGTATCTCATAGCGGAGCCCACGGAACTTGGTGACGTCAACACACCAGCTAAGTCCCTGGTGTGTGGTACATCAGCCAATCCCCTTCGATCATAACCAGCCAACAACATTATGGGTCTGGTCTTTGTAATTGATTGGTCTAACTAAGCTAAAATTGAAAATCAAAAGCCCAATTGCACTGATGTTGAAAGCTGAAAGGTCTGTTTGGAAAGATACTAAAGATGAATGGTCTGATTGGATTGATACAAGGATCAATGCTTTTATGAGCACTAGCCCAATCTAACTATTCATTTCTAATTTCAGGACAATCGAAGTGTTAATCTTCAATTTTGAACTGCTCGGACCATTCATCTTTGATACTAGTCCATGCAATTAGATCAATGGTTGAATTTCATTCAATATTAGCATAATTTGGAAGAGCCATATGCAATCGAGATCAGTCCAATTTGGCAGTTGATTTTCAATATTGCCTCAGTTGGACATATCCATGACAAAGACTAAATTGATGTTAGTGTCATCTAATCCAAGTGGTTCTTGAGATTTTAGAGGCACGTGGCCCATAATTAGATCCCCATCAAAGTGATCCTTGCAAGGCACATTCAATCAAGATTGAGGCTCACATTATGGACGGTCCAGATTAATGATTTGACCACTTTTATACGATTAACCTAAACCATCCATTTTCCTTGTCATTGATTAGATGATTAAAAAGATCTAATCATAGAGATTTTTGTGAGACAAGTGCAAATAAATTGTGACCATATGGAGTCAAGATCCTTGGTTACATCCATTTCTTTTTTTTTCCTTTTTTTTTACTACCATCCATATTCTTTTTGGAAAATGATCTAATCATCAATTTAGATCCTTTATCATGTGGGCGTAATTCTTATTGCCCGAGTTCTTCAAGGATTGCTTTAATTGGATCATTCTTACCACCCAATTAATTGTTAGGAAAACAGACGGTCCATATTCATTGTAGACAAATTGGTCTAATCATCAATCTAGACCATTATTATGTGAGTCCTGCCATGGACCATGCGGTTATAAACTCTAGACAATCACTTTAATTAGAGGTATTAGCATTAATTCACCATCAATGAGGGCCGGAGGTACCAATGGAAGAATAGTTTCCAGGTCATATTTTTAAAGAACATTATATCATGAACCAAACATCCCAAACTTTGTAAAACTTTACAAAATTTAAAAACATGAAAATAACATATAATACAATTTTTTTTTTTAAAAATACAGGAATAAAATTTCACAAATTTATTTTAACAACATCCAAACGCAACTGTAAATAATAAAATATGATTCTCATAAATAAATAAATAAGTTACAGGTTGTAGGTTTTTTCATTTTCTTCTCTTTTCTGTTAGCTTGTTAGTACACCCCACTGTCACTTCACACTTCACTGTTAGCCACCCCCACTGGTGATCCATGATAAGACCTCATTTTTGAAACGAGGTATCTTTCACTCAATCTACTGATTGAGCCATGGATCAGGTGTACAGGGCGTAGGTTGTGTACAGGCCATAGGTCGTGTACTTTCTCACCTTTGTCAAAAATATAATTAAAAATAAAATAAAATATGAAAAATAAGCAATTTATAATTCATCTCAATTTTTCATGAAAATTTACTTATGTTAATGTGAAAAGTTTCTAGAATTTTATCTAATTCATTATATAATTATATTTTAAAGTGTTAAGGTTATTTGATAATTTGTGATAAATATTTTCTATATTTTTTATTATTTTTGTTTTTGCAATATTTTTCAAATGATCTCCCAAAAAAAAACATCAAATTTTGAAATTCTCTTAATAAATTCCTAATACACACACACACAGAGTTTAGGAACTTATCAAGAGAATTTCAAATTTCGATGTATTTTTGGGAGATCATTCAAAAAATCTTGAAAATATATACACACACACGGAAATGCTCACCTACAAACTAGTTCGTACGTACTACGTACAAACTTTTTTGAGAACTCATCATACGTGATGTGGATTCAAAATCGGAACTGTTCATGTGAAGCAGCACCTCGTGAAACCCCTCGGGCCCAAATTTTTCTTTGATCTAAAACTTTGATGGGCCAAGCAAAATGAAAACAGTTTCCTCCCTTGATTTGAATTTTCATTTTCTATGGCCCACTAGAATTTTAGATCAGGGTGAAAATTTGTAGCATAGGGTTTCATGGGATTCCGCATCACATGGACCGTTCAGATTAGACACCCATGGCACATGTGAAAAGGTGCACACGTGCATAGGTGCGCAGGGAGCATGACTCTATATATATATATATATATATAGAGAGAGAGAGAGAGAGAGAGAGAGAGTATTTATCACAAATTACCAAATAACCTTAACAATTTTAAATATAATTATATAATGAATTAGATAAAATTCTAGAAACTTTTCATCTTAATATAAGTAAATTTTCATGAAAAAATGAGATGAATTATAAATTGCTTATATTTTCATATTTTATTTTATTTTTAATTATATTTTTGAGAATGGTGAGAGTACACAACCTGTAACTTTTTTCGTGAGAGTCATATATATATTAGTTTTATGATTTGCTAAAACTATACATTATTTAAGGACTTGGGAACGGTTTTAAACCCGAGGACCAATCTCATAGAGCTGGGACTAATTAATTACAGTAGTGTCTGACCTTGTTGGGCCCACCATGATATGTGCATGGCACCCCTTCCGTGTTCCACCTCTGTTTCACCATGGAGTGTGAAAATCAGCCTCATCAGACACTCAAGTAGAGCAAACCTAAAGGAACGGTTAAAATTCTGCCTAAAAAGCTCTAAATTCACTTAGTGTGGGCCACTCGAGTTTTGGAATGGCATATTTTTGGTGTTTACCTTTCAACCTGGTGGGACACGTCTGAGGATGGAACGCGCACCTCACGATGGGCCCCACAAATAATTTGAAAGGTTTTATTGGTGGGGAATTACCCTTCAATCAGGCTCATTTTTAGCACCATGGCCTAACATAGACAGGCTCACCATGTGAATTTGATGTAAATACGATGGTGGGCCCAATCAATCCTACTGTAAAAAATCCTAAGTGAACATTCAACTTCAACCAAAAGTAAGGGCATTATGGCAAAGAAGCAGGTGAACCAATATAGTATCAGCCAAGCAAACTTAACTTTCATAAGAGGCTTTGGAATAGAGTTGGTTACAATCCAAATATTACACATTGGTTATAATCTACCCAATCATCTTCTGAACATTTCAGGCATGATTTTACAATCTTGTCTCCTATGATTTGGCTTATTGGATTAATATGATTTTTGGTTTTTTTTTTTTTTTAATACTCTGGTATAGTGTGATGGATGATATGCGGGTACTTAGGAATCACTTATAAATTACATGTAGCATACAAGTAGTCAAATTAGACCACCCAAAATAGTTGTACCTGGTATAGATGTATCATGAACCAAAATTTAACTCATTTGATTATCTTACTATCAGACTGGAGAACATTTATTGGACAGTTAAAAGTGAAAAAATAACCAAGGTCCTAACTCCACAAACGAAGTGTCCCGGAATCAGAGATTAGGATTGTTCAACTAATCTTATATTGGGCTTTTGACTTGGTGGCAGTGGGCTACACAATCTGGTCAGTTTTATTTGAGTTGATATATGTGATGTAGAACGGGTCGCGGACAATTTCATGGCCAAGATGGATCAGAAAAGGCACGGTCGGCGACAGAAGTGATCCGGACCATCGGACCTTAGATCGGGCGTATCTCACAATCCGGAATGAGTTATCCGACGTAAAATATATGATTTTGGGGTAGAACGAGCTACTTTAGCCAACCAACCCCGCTATGCCGGGTTGCGCAGCCCGGATTTGTGCAAAACCCCCTGATCGACGGTCGTTTCCTCGTTTTAATTTTGTTTTTACTATAAATAGTAAGTTTTAGTTTGAGTATAACTTTTCATCCGTTGGGCTTTAGGAGTTGTGTCCAACATGAAAAGTGCTTAGGATAATTAGGAGAACGGTTTGTTGAAGCCAAATAGGACACTTACTATTTTTGGCCGAAAACCTTGCGCACTAGTAGACATCGTGACCGTCTATAAATAGTAAGTTTACTATTTATAGTAAGTTGCGAATTCTAGGAGTTTTAGTTGTAGTATGAGTCTGATTTCTTTCATGTTGCTTGGTTCCCTTATTTAAAGGGGTGTAAACTCGTTTTTAATTATTCATCAATTAATTTTGAATTTATTAGAATTTATTTCTATCTTCCTGCTTTCTTTCCTTGTGGATTCGAGAAGTCTCTGTGAGGAGTCCAGAGAAGCTCCGTAGATTCGGAGTAGTTATCCTTGAGGAAGACGGTGATCGACCTCATCACGTTCATCCCTGCGTCAATATGCCACATGTACAATTTATAAGTTCCTATGTGTCCATACAACTCGTTCTTATAGTATGAATAGTGGAAACAATGGTGACGTAGAGCAGGTCACTGACAATTTCATGGCAAAGATGGGCCAGAGAAGGCTTGATCAGAGGCAGAAATGATCAGGGTCGTCAGAATCTTAAAACAGTCTAATCTTGCAAACAGGGATGGGTTTTTCGACATGTCATATATGATTTTGGGATAGAAGAAGCTACTTTAGCTAGCCAATCCCGTTATGCCGGGTTGTCCACACCAAACTTGTGACATTCCATCATATTGGTAGTCAAAAGTCTCATTTATTTTCATTTTTACTATAAATAGTAAGTTTTAGTCGGAGTATAACTTTTGATCCTTTGAGTTTTAAAAGCCATCTCCAACATGAAAAAACATGAAGTCTAGTGGGAATGGAGGCCATTTACAAATAATAAGTTTACTATTTATAGTAAGTCACATTTTTAGGGTGTTTGAGTGTAAAATTTTGTCCCAAGTTTAAGCTCGTTATTTAAAAGATTGTAAATTTATTTTTATTATCAATCAGTTTATTTTGAATTTATTAGAAATTATTTTTATATTTATCGCTCACGGATTCGAGGAAGCTCCATAAGGAGTCCAGAGAGCTTTGGATTCGGAGTAGTTATTCCCTGAGGAAGATGGTGATTGATCTCATCACGTCCCTCCTTGCATCAAAAGGGATGCAATTCAGGAATGGAGTGGATGTCCTATACACATCACGTGTGGATTGAACAGCTCGAATGATGGTTGACAACATGGTCGTAGGAGATTTAGTGTGGGCTCGCATTGTTTATGTGGTCAGGCATTATTGAGTTTATTAGTGAAATTTTTACAAACTTGGATGTTGAAAATTATGTGTAAATATAACATTTCAAAAAATTAAGTTTTGATTTTCGAATTAAGATTTACATTATACGTTGTTATACGTTGGATAAGTTGATTTGTGAAAACTATGTTATTCTAGAATAAGAGTTCTCTTTTTTGTGATCATTAGAGTCTATGCCAAGAACTGCAGATTTTAGGATTGCAACTTAGTACATTCAAACATGTTTTTTTAGAGATAGTGGAATTCGAGTGGGTGATTACAGAATAAGAGTTCTCTTGTTTTGCGATCATCAGTGTATAGGGCAGGAATTGAAGATCTGAGTATGTTATGTCAGCTTAGCATACTCAAAAATGTTTTAGAGGGCGGAGTCTGAGAGTTCTCTTTTTTTGTGATAATCGGAGTGGAGAGCAGGAATTGCAGATATTAGGATTTCATACAGTAATAGGATACCAGTGTCTTCAAGATGCAAGTTAGAGAGTTTAACTGTTTGGTCTGAGATGGCAGTTTGGAGGGTTGACTGTTCCCTTTTAGTGGCTCTGTTTTTTTTTTTTTTCGCGGTTGGTTAGTTTGGAAATGTGGTGCTTGGCGGGAGTTTTAGGCTGGTTCTTTGTGGTTGTGGTCCAGTGGTTAGGCTCCCAATGGTGCTGGAGGATGTGACTCAGTGGATTCTTGGAAGCTGTGGACAAGGGGTTGGGTTTTGTGTTGGTGCCAGGATCCCCTGTCTGAAGGTGGCAGTTCCAGATCCGGTCTTGTTGGCTCTTTATATATATATATATATATACATTTCAAATGTATAGGTCCTGTTTAGTTTGATCCGGTCTTCTTTTAAAAATAATAAATAAATAAATAAATAAATTTAAAAAAAAAAAATTGAAGAAGAAGAAGAAGAAGAAGAAGAAAGTAAAAGACAGTGATCTTAGTACATTCAAACATGTTTTAGAGACAGTGGAGTCCAAGCTAGTCTTACATATTATATTCATTGATGTGAGAGATCAGCTATTTATTTATTTTTTTAATCTTTGTAGGGTTGTATGGATTATCTTGGCTTATGTTTCTTCTTTAGTAACCTTTCTATATATCAAAAGGTGGGAGCACACCACACGCTAACCTAATACTTACTCTCTTCTTAAACACACACACACACACACACATGCGCATACACAAATAATGGGCGCATTTAGGGTTCTCTATAAATCTAAAAGCAGCCCTATAAGAGAGAGAGAGAGAGAGAGAGAGAGAGAGAGAGAGAGAGAGAGAGAGAGAGGTTTAGCCCACTTCCTGGTTATGAATGTTGATCTTGTTCCAGTTTCTATTTACGCCATCTAATCTGATCATTGGGATATTGTCTTTCCTTCTCATGGTTATTGCATTTTAGATCATTAGACTACTTCACTGTTTTGGCCTCACTTCATGTTTCAATTCTCAAATTGTCATGGTATCCATGCATGTTTGGAGATGCTTCCCTCCCACGATTCACAGCAGGACTAAGATAAGAAAGTCCTGAAAACTTCAAAGAGTTGAGACTTTTGAGTCTTTATTTAACACCAATATTGGAGACGTAAAATAGAACTTTGAAAAATAAATTAGTTTTCTGTTCTTTTCAGCTTGTAGGTACTAGCTTTGAATATAAAAACTTCTATCTACATGATTTCTCGAGGTGTTCTTAACACAAGCAATTCTTCAAGAAAATGCAGCCAACGTGTAGCCATCTTCGAGCCTTTTAACATTGCTGCTACCAATTGGGTCTTGGTGGATTCTTGCATTGTGCTATTGATTTTGTCCTGGATCCATAGATTCACATGTGAAACACATGCGGCAGTTTGTCAGAATGATCTTACACGTTTCATTTCTCTTCATTAGCCTTAGTTAGTCACAAGGGTCATTCCACACTCCTGCGTTGTCCACGTGGAGAAGATAGTTACATTTCTTAGTTGCATTTAACGATCCATTAATTATTTTGTTATTAATGTTTTTATAAGAATGCAATTATTTTCAAAATCATCAAGAACTCATAATTAAGCTATAAGTCTATTATAGTGACTTCCATATACACATTAAAGCTAATCATCTACCATTGTTTTGTCTAGGTCTATCGAGGAAGTCTGTAATTGCAGGTAAAGTTTAATTCTTTTATCTAAAACTAATATAAATTCATTTGTTTTATTGCAGAAATGTAGTTTGCATTTACACAATTTCTTTTTTTGCAGGTGTGAGCATTGGCTTCTTTCTTCTTGTTATAGCAGCAATGGCATCTATTAAGGTTTACACATCTTGGAAATCAAAGAGACTGAAAGAAACAGAGAATCAACAAAAAGTTGAAAAGTTTCTAGAGGATTACAAATCTCTCAATCCCGCAAGATACACTTATTCCGATATTAAAAAAATTACCAATCAATTTAAATGCAAATTAGGTCAAGGAGGTTACGGAACTGTGTATAAAGGGAACCTACCAAATGGTGTTTCCGTTGCTGTAAAAATCCTCAAAAGGTCTAGTGCAGAAGGTGGGGATTTCATTAATGAAGTGGGCACCATTGGCATGATTCACCATGTAAATGTTGTCCGTCTTTTGGGCTTCTGTGCTGATGGATTTGAGCGAGCACTTATCTATGAATTCATGCCAAATGAATCATTGGAGAAATTCATTTTCTCAAAAGACAATAAAAACCCGGCGCTAGGTTGGGAGATGCTTCAAAACATTGCCATTGGCGTATCTAGGGGGATAGAGTATCTTCACCAGGGATGTGATCAACGCATTCTTCACTTTGATATCAAGCCACACAATATCTTGCTAGACCAGAACTTCAATCCCAAGATTACAGATTTTGGGCTTGCAAAGTTATGTTCTAAGGAACAAAGCATTGTATCCATGTCAGCTGCAAAAGGGACTATGGGCTACATTGCCCCCGAACTGTTCTCTCGGAACTTTGGAAATGTTTCCTACAAATCAGATGTTTATAGTTTCGGAATGGTGTTGCTAGAAATGGTTGGAGGAAGAAAGAACACAGATGTGAACGCCGAAAACTCTAGCCGAATCTACTTTCCTGAATGGATATATAATCGTCTACATGAAGGAGAAGAGATTGAACTCAAGATTATCAAAGAAGAAGACAGTATGATCGTGAAGAAACTAAGTATTGTAGCACTTTGGTGCATACAGTGGTACCCGGTTGATCGCCCGTCTATGAAAAGTGTGATTCAGATGTTGGAAGGAAGCATGGAAAGCTTGATCATGCCACCCAACCCTTTCGGTTCTACTTCGCAACCTGAGGCTTCTACGTCTTTCCCCAAGAATTCTCAGAGCAAGTTAGAGGTCATTGTTGAATAATGGGCAGGTAATCAAGTGATTCTTGTTTATATAAATCTGCAAACTCGTTTCATTTAGGCAAGTATATAAATGCATGAACGATCTTTTACTCGTTATAATAAAGTTGGTGTTGATGAGAATTTATCATTGACCTTACTCTTTTGAGTTTTTGAGAATTTTTCATTAATCTTAATCTTTCAGTTTTGGAGAAATTTTCACGTAATCAATTCCTATTTCAAACAGAGGAGCCTAGGAGGTGCTTCCACACAAGGTGATTTATGGTTTGTATAAAATGCCTCCTCAATGTAAGGGTGTGGGATCAGCTCTGGCCCCACCTGCTTTTAAGCCAGGTTTAAACCAAGCTACTGGGTATGGCCTGGCTCGAATGGGGAGTAACGGTACAAGCGAGGGAGGTCTGATTTTGTTTGTTTTAGTTTCTTTCCGGATTTCGCTAGCCTCTCACGATAGGTGGGCCCAACCCGTTCAGGCCTGCCCGAATCTTAGTCTGTATAGCTGCTGTAATCTCCTATTGGAATGACTATATCTCTTTTTAAAAAATGTTTGAGCCAAGCTAAATGAGTAGCTTATTGGGCTAATGACGCAGGGAAGGACATGAGGTCGAGCACCGTCTTCCTCAAGATGATAAATATTCCGAATCCACGGAATTTCTCTGGACTCCTCACAAAGACTTCTCGAATCCACGAGGAAAGAAAGTAGAAAATAAGAATAATTTCTAATAAATTTAAAATTGATTAATGAATAATTGATTATTCTCTAATGTGTTTCCTTACACCATTAATATAGAAAAAAAATAAACTAAAATTCGTAATTACCCAAAATAACAAAATTCTAACTCTAACACAAATCCTAATTCTAATAAAACTCTTCTAAGGCCTAATTTCTAAAAATAAACATTACAAATAAACTTTCTTTAGAAGAGTCCTAGTATAACTAAAAGTTATTTTTAAAAGAAAAAAAAAATCTAAAATTCTAAAAATATTAAAAAATCGAAATTACTAAAAATAGTAAAATTTTTCTAAAAATTCGTTTTTGAGCTGAAAGCGCACGTTTTCTGATAAAACGGATAGATGTGACCCGTTTTGGGGGTCAGTTCACCTCAGATGGCCCGTTTCAATAAAGATTGATAGGTTGTACGTCCCGTAACGATACCCGGATCAAAAGTTATGGTCAATTCACGACCCATCTCCTTGTAGCTCATCCATGCTGGGAATATCTCTGTGACACGTTCTACATCAGACCCCTCCACTTGAAAAAAACTCGTCCTCGAGTTACGCAAGAGACTTGGTACATGAGTCTAAGATAACTTCTGACGCCGATGCTCATTATCCCTTTTTTCGTACTTGACATTAAGCTCTTGAGCTGATACAATACATGTACTCATGCTTTCCTTGACTTGACTAATATTGATAAGTTCCTTCACATTTGACACAATACATGTACTCATACTTTCCTTGACTTGACTAATATTGGTCAGTTTCTTTACATCGTTCTTTAAGATCTCGTATTTTTTCTGATAATGTGGGCAATTAGGCGGACTTGCCCCTGAGACGGGATCAACGTGATTTTGTATATCTCGTATGGGAGGCAATTTATTAGAGGGTTCATCGAGCACAATCTCCTTAAACTCTTGCAACATCGGCTTCAAATCTTTTGAGATATTCACAGGCTCCATATATTCTTTCTTTTCAACTAATGGATATATATCGCCTATTTCCTCAGATTGTTTAACAAAAGCCTGTTCAGTTGTGAGAGACTGTTCCTCAACTTTAGAAGTCTCGGGTTGGTTCTCCCTTCTCATAGGGGCGAGGATAATCTTTTTGCCATCTTTAATAAAAAAAAATATATATGTTATCCCGATCCTTATGTGTAGCATTAATATTATTTTGTCAGGGTTGACCAAGTAACAGGTGACAAGCTTCCATGTCGACCACGTCACATATTACTTCATCCTTATAATATTTACCAATGGAAAAAGATATACGACATCGTTCAGTTACCTCTATTTTATTGATCTCTTTGATCCATTCAATCGTGTATGGAGATGGGTGTCTTTCTGTTTTCAGTTGTAGCTTCTCCACCATTATTTTTGATACGAAATTCTTATCGCTCTTTACATCGATAATCACATTGCAGACTTTTTTGTATGCAGTGCACCTTGTTCGAAAGATATTGTCTCTCTCTAATTCTATCTCTACCTTTGACATGTATAACGACTTCCTCATAATCGAAGTGGTGGCCTGTAATGAACCATTATCTGATGGTGCCTTGCAAAAATTGAGATTGTGTCGTACAGTGACCATAGGTGGTTGAGCATCACTTTGAGCTCGGTGCAGAATTAGTACATCCGCAATACGGTTGATGGTTGCCTGTCACGCCCCAAACTCGGAAACCGGGCTCACAGAATTCCCGATCGCCGAATCCGGCGCCGACAGCCTCCGTAGAACCCCATTCTCGGCTCCTAGCTCCCATTCGCCAGGTTCCGATCCTGGGATGCTACGAGGAGGATTTTCAATGTCAGTTTGATTCGTAATAAGCATAACCAAAGGCATAACCCACAAACAACAACCAAGAACTCCATTACATTTCCACTATGATCAAAAACTTTACAAGTACAATGAGCATAAAGGGAAATACAATGCTAAAGAATAGAAACTCCAAAATGCTCAGCAACGTGCTCCTGCCTCAGCGCTGCTGCGAACCAACGTCACCTGCACGCAACGGTCGTGCATAAGCTTACAGAAAGCTTAGAGGGTGGTGAAAGTGTGTGCACAAGGTAGAATATGAACATGCAATGTCAGAGTAATGCAGAATATGCGGATGAAACCATAATATCATGAGCCATACCAAGGCTTATGCGATGCAAGACATGAATGGTATCGGCCATCTTAAGGCCATGCAATGTATAATGCAACTCAAGCATACAGATCCTCATCTATGTCCACACATCAATACAGCTCAAAGTATGGAATATCACCGGGGTCTAGTACACTCTAAACCAGATTGCCGCCACATCGCGTGCAATAAGGTAAGTGGAAAAGACCTCACTATCCATCTGCCAATATCGGACGCGACTCGTCGATAGCGGACCCATTCCTCGAGCTGGTCAAACTCAGCCTAGTATTGCCTCCTACACTCGGGCGGGTAAGGCCGCACCCCCTTCCAACCGACCACGACACAGTGGAGAGCGTAACCGTATGGTAATCGGCACTCAACACTCATCTACCCACTCGGTCTAGACGTTGGAGCAACCTCTTGGTACCATAAGGGTTTAGGGACTTACACCTAGGGATATCTATAGTACCCCATGTAGAATAAGATTTTCGGTATCCAATCCTGCCAACCACGATGCGTCTGTGGAGGCTACGGCCCTGATGTCGCTAGGGCGTACAATAACCATATCACACAAATGCGGAATGCATGAATCACGCTATCCAGTCATGCAACCAATCCTGCGCATACCGTGCGCTCATGTAGGGCAACACCGCCTAACCGGGAGCCCATAAACAACCTGTCCGAAGGCAAATGCTATGATCAGACAATCCTCACGTCAAGCATACATATGATGCGTATGATCATGAGTCATGAAACTGTACTAAACGTGTAAATGAGTGATGAACCATGCTTACAATGCAGATGGGCCTGGACGATCTATACACAGCAAGTACGGCCTAGTAATGGGCCCTAAGGAGAGTCGTAATGTGGACATCCAACCAGCATTACACTCGCAATGTGGACGTCAAACCAACATTGCTCCCAAGGCACGACTGTCGTAAACATTGCCACATAATCTGTATTGGGAACACACATTGCAATGGACCTTAGGTACGTCCCATTGGACCTTAAATATATCTAATAGACCATGATAGATGGGCCTTGTAATTGTAAAACGGGCCATATAAATGGACCACGCCAATGGACCTTAGGTATATTGCAATGGGTCATAACCCGTGGGCCTTGGATTGCATCAATTGGACCTAGTCACATGGGTCTAATATGTATCAAATGAGCCACACCAATTAGGCCCCACATGTAGATCAAGTGGGCCTCAACCCATAGAACTAACATGAGTCAAATGGGCCTAAACCCTTAGGCCTTAATCAAATAAAATGAGCCTAACTCATGGGTCTCAAATAAATCCAGTGGGCCTAATCCCATGGACCCTTTTATAATCAAATGGGTTTAGCCCCATGGGCCTTACAATATATCAAATGTCCTACCTCCATGGGCTTTAAAATTTTCACAAAAGGGTTCAAGTACATGGGCCTTGAAGTACATCAAATGGGCCTAAAACCGTAGGCCTTGCATAAATCAGATGGGCCTAAACCCATAAGCCCTATACAATTTAAATGGGCCTTACCCATAGGCCTTTTTATAAATTAAATGGATCTAGACCCAAGGGCCTTGGAATATATCAAATGGTTCAATCCCATGGGCCGTACATCCACATCAAAGTGGGCCCCAATAAGTGACACAAATACATCGAGATGAGCCACAAATCATGCTAAGACGGGGTCCACTTGGACTGTGGATTTGTCTCATACTTTGATTAATTCCACAAAATGATCTTTAAAGTGGACGACTAGATTAGATGTAGCACCCGTATCAATGGTGGGGGCCCACAAGAAGACCCACCATCATGTATGAAATCTACAATGTCATATATATATATATATATATATATATATATATATATATATATATATATATATATATATATATATATACACAATATTATAATATATTATAGTATTATCAATAATATAATATAACATTATATATACTATAATATATATATACACACACGCTGCACGCGCACACGTACACACGCACGCACGCTGTATGTATGCTCACACGCACGCACGCACGCTCACACGCACGCACGCACGCCCAAAGGGGCTCCACAATCATCACCCTGGACTCCACTGTCCGTTGGACGGTGGAGATAAAACGCATACATCACTGTGGGTCCCATGTGGGGCCCATTGAAATGTCTATTAGCCATCCAAGCCACTCACTGGGTCACTCGGGCCTGGTTGAAGGGAAGACAAAAATTTCAGCTTGATCCAACACGTCAGTGGGCCCCAAAAGGATTTTAATGGAAAATTTCAATTCACACTGTTTCACTTGGTGTGGGCCACCTAAGTTTTGGATCTGCTTCATTTTTGGAGGGGGGCCCACCATTGGGGTGGCCCACCTAATGAACAGGTTGGATGACAAAATAAACATTGCTGTGGGGCCCACGAGCAGGGCCGTGGGCCACCTCCCACGCCCGTCCGCTGCCTGCATAAGGCTGCACGCAGGAGCGTGCAGCGCTGCCACCCGCCTGGCGCAAGAGTAGAGGCTCTGCCTCTTCTCAATTTCGGGAAAAACCCGTTTTCCTGGGGTTTTTCACGTATGGAGCCCGCTAAAATGAAATCCGCCCCAGCCATTGCGCTCAGTGGCTCGACGCCGTCCAAATGAGTCCAGAGTTTGAATTTTTTTGATGCTTGGAAGTGAAATAAAATAAGAAATTAGTGTTCGAATGGTGGGAATGCAATATTTGACGCTATGGCCCACCAGGTGATTGGATCAGCTCCAAACTTCTACCCAACGGCTAAAATGTCGTTGGTAAGAGGATGGACGGCTTGGATCGGACGTAAACATCAGGGTGGGGCCTATGCAAGGGAACCACCCAAGCCCCTTCCTTTTTCTTTCTTTCCTTTTTTCCCTTTCTGTTGAAACGTCCAGCGTCCCAGACGCTGGACGGTCTCCCCTTTTTTTTTTTTTTTTTTAAGTGTGGCCCTGATGTAGTGGGCCACCACTGAGGGGTGTCATGGGCTCAATGTCCAAGGTGGGCCCCACTTGAATAAAAAAAAATTACATCAAGGTGGGATCCATTCAAGTGGGCCACACAACCCCTTTCATAAAAATGAAATAAAATAAAATAAAATAAAATAAAATAAATAAAAGAGAGAGAGACATGGAGAGTGGGACACAGCTTGTGATGGAGGGACTCCGTCATTATGGGCCCTCCCTTACAAGAAGATTATACAATAAATGGATCCCTTGCACATGGGACCATTGAAAATGTAAATCAACGGTGGAGATCCATTCTCCACCGATATGGACGGTCTAGATGACCTTTCTAAGTGAAAATAAACATCATGATGGGGTCCATGGAGAATGGCCCCATCATGGAATGATCATGATGATCCAAGTGGTCCATCGGCCACAAATAAGGGTCTCAAATGAGATCCACAACATGGATCGGTGGGCCTCACTTGGTCCACCATAAAATCAAGTAAAACTACCCTATAGAGGCACCCACCGTCCGATCTTCTTGCTCTTAGAGGTTCCTTGGCACCTTGTCTTCAACTTCAATGGCTAAGATGAAGAATGGAGGGTTGAGATGGGAGATTTTGGGGTAGGAAGGTGGGCCACTTAGAGCTTAGGAAAGTTGGGAAATTTCCATACGTATGGGGCTCTTAGAATTTTTGTTGCTTAGAAATTTTGGAATGAGAAAGAGAGAAAGAGAGAGAGTGATGTAAAGGGAGAGAGAGAGAGAGAGTGATGGATGGATGGGTGAGTGATGGTTGTGTAAGAAAAACTTGACTTTTGTGGCTTTTGTGTAAGAGAGGTATGGGTGGTGAAGACTTTTGTGGCTTTTTGTGTAAGAGAGGTATGGGATGTGAAGACTTTTGTGGTTGCTTGGAAAAATGGGTGAGAGTGATGTGTACTTGACATGTGATGGATTGATGGGTGATTGATTGATGGGATTGATATGATTGATTTGACACATCGTTGAGATTCCCTTGGTTTTCACAACGCGCGGCGTTTTCTCGCACCGAATGTTGGCCCATATCTCTTGATCAGGGTATCGCCTCGGCGCGCGAGTCTCGGTATCGGAACCGCGGCGACGGTGCGGTCACTATGGTATTGGTATCGGGTTGAGTCGACTCGGGTTGTCGGCATATGAATCAGGGTCGCACGTCGATATCGATTAAGGGTCGAAAGTTGCCGGAATCCGACCGGTAAGACCGCAGAAGTGTACGGAAAGGTACGGACCAAGATACGGGTCTTACATTGCCTACAGCCCTTGCATGGTCAACTGAATCTCCCGGTGGAAAGCTTCCATTCTTTCCAAAAGATAACGAATCCCTAGATCACCGTCCACAGGATTTTGATTCATACTTTCATTATTTGTCATTGGCCCGAGGGGAATCCTCGCTCTGATACCAAACTGACGCAGGGAAGGACGTGAGGTCGAGCACCGTCTTCCTCAAGATGATAAATATTCCGAATCCACGGAACTTCTCTGGACTCCTCACAAAGACTTCTCGAATCAACGAGGAAAGAAAGTAGAAAATAAGAATAATTTCTAATAAATTCGAAATTGATTAATGAATAATTGATTATTCTTTAATGTGTCTCCTTACACCATTAATATAGAAAAAAATAAACTGAAATTCGTAATTACCCAAAATAGCAAAATTCTAACTCTAACACAAATCCTAATTCTAATAAAACTCTTCTAAGGCATAATTTCTAAAAATAAAAATTACAAATAAACTTTCTCTGGAAGAGTCCTAGTATAACTAAAAGTTATTTCTAAAAGAAAAAAAAATCTAAAATTCTAAAAATATTAAAAAATCAGAATTAATAAAAATAGTAAAATTTTTCTAAAAATTCATTTTTGAGCTGAAAGCGCACGTTTTCTGATAAAACGGATAGATGTGACCCGCTTTGTGGGTCAGTTCACCTCAGATGGCCCGTTTCAATAAAGATTGATAGGTTGTACGTCCCATAACGATATCCGGATCAAAAGTTATGGTCAATTCACGGCCCATCTCCTTGTAGCTCATCCATGCTGGGAATATCTCCGTGACACGTTATACATCAGCTAATGCTAAAAATGTGACACCATTAAGTAAATGGGTCACGCTTGGGTTGAACCCTAGTCGTCCATCCTGCTCATACATTTATTTATTTTTTTCATCCGATAGGGTTAGATGACCGATATAAACTAACCCAAAACCTAAAATAAAATAAAGAAAAAGGTTATAGATGATTTGTTTATTTATTTGTGTATCCATTAACTAGGCTAGGTTGGGCATAATCCTAGACTGGCGGCCTGTCCTTAAAACTGATTCGGGTCATGGCAGGTCAGGTTAGGTCAGTTGAGCCTGACCCAATTACAATTAAATGGGTCAACTGGGGCTTCAAGAATTTTAAGTGGGTCGGATTGGGCCGCAAGGTAATGGGTCATGGGTCATGTTTGGGCCAAAATTCCTGGCCATCCAGTACGCTGATGAACCCAACTAATGCCACCCCTATGTATATGCACTTCAATGCATTTAAGCAGATTTAAATGGATCAGGTGGCAATCGGTCCAGTTGACCCATGGGTGACCCACTTCTCTGCCGGGTTCAGGCCAAGTCAGGTCAGGTTGCAAGTCATCTCAGGTCAAGTTGGATGAATGGGATGGACTTGAGTTTATGCCAATCCAACCTACCCGGCCATACCTATACCTAGAGCAGGGCATGGGACAATTCGAACTCAAACTGAGTCGAGTTCGGGTCACCTAGTAAGTCGACTCAACTCAACCCAAAATCCAACTCGGTACTGACTCGACTAGATCTGAAACCCAACTCGTGAGATGCTCACACACAACTAGCTCGACCGTCAACTAGCTGTCGGAGTTAAATGCTAATTAACGTTAATAAATGATGTATATAGAAAAGTTAATTAAAAAGGGAAAGGACTTGCCAGCTTGGGATGGCCCCACCATACTGTTTATGTAAAATCCACCCCATCCATTAGATAAGTTACCCCATGTTACACCCACAATATGCAAATCAGCTCTATCTATAGTTCAAGTAGACCACACCATGGAAAATAATGTGCAAGAAATCTAACCTTCAAAACTGTTTCCTTTGGCATGGCCAACTTGAATCATGTATGGCCCTGCATTTTAGGCATCAGGCCTAATGTTTGGTGCCACATCTAATGGATGGAATGGATTTTACATGCTTATCACGTTAAGCCTGGTAACAATCAAGGGTGGACGTCTCTCTCAATTGTTTCCATTGATATGCCTCACTTAATCACATATCAGTCTGAATTTTTTTCTCTAACCCTATATAGAATTACACATCCAATGATCGCAGTCGATCTCACAGTACACATCACGGTGGGGCCAGTACAAATTATAGTGTGGGCATTGCTATGGGGGTTAGTTCTCATCAATGTGGGACGTCACCGAGAAGGTTGGGACTTGATCCGTGTTACCCAAATGACGAATAGTGGGGTGCTGTCCACTGTAGAGCCCACCTTCATATATGAGTTGTGTATCCACACCATTCATCAGTTTTTACACATTATCTTAATGGATGGTCTAAAAAATATGCAGATGTAAATCTCAAGTGGACCACACCACAAGAAACAATAGACACTGACAGCAAGCGATTAAGAAAAAAAAATAAACCTTTCCAATGACCATCGTAATGATTTTTTGGGATCGTATCTTACTAAGTAAACTTAGTTGGGCCACCTTAAATACATTTGGTCTATCTATGCTGTCAATCCATTTTTCCATCTAATTTAAGGCGGTGAGCCCAAAATTTAAGCATATCCAAAGATCAAGAAGGTCATACCACAGGAAAAAGTGGGGATAATGTTTCCACTGTTGAAACCTTGCTAGGCCCCACAGTGATGTTTATTTGTCATCTAACCTGTTCATAAGATCATACAGACATGGATGAACGGAAAAAACAAGTATATGCTTGATCCAAAACTTACGTGGCCCCTAAGAAGTTTTCAATGACAGACGTTCAAGTCAACCATTTTCTTTTGTGTGGTTCATTTTAACATCGTATATGCTTCATTTTTGGACTCAAACTCTAAAATTATCTAGGGAAATGTATGCATGGAGCGGATAAAATACATAGATCATGGTGGACCTCACAGAGTTTACTCCTAATTGTAGTGAGTTACTCGCTATGCAATTCGCTTCCATTTTTTGCCATCCAAATTGTTGATAAGGTCAATCCAACTTGTTGATAAGGCAGAGAATCAAATAGAGGGATAAAGGGAAAACACAAACATCGGCTTGATGCATCCTTGAGCCAACCATGATGCATGTGTTATACCCACATTGTTCATCCATTTTCTCAATTTACTTTAGTGTAAGAGCCAAAAAACCAAAGATCCAAAACTCAATTGGACCACACCAGAAAAAGCAGCTGTGACAATGACCCTACCATTAAAATCTCCCTACGGTTGATCATGATATTTATTCTTAGCTGTTCATAAGGTCACACGAAACCTGGGCAAAGTGAAAACACAAATATCAACTTGATCCAGAACTTCTAACACTCATAAGTTTTTAACGTTGAGCATGTAATCCCCATTGTATGATCTTCTTAAGCCTTGGATCTGCCTCATTTTTAGGTTCATGCTCTAAAATGATCCTCAAATTTTTTTTTTTAAAAATAAAAAATGGATGGTCAATGTGGATAAAACTCATACATCATAGCGGGCCTCACAAAGCCCAATCTAACTTGAAGATGAGTCCATTCATATCCATATATATATTTTTTTACAGCAGGGGAGAGAACATTAAACAAGAGATTCATTTAATAAAGAGAGAAAAGAGGAAGATGATTCTTTTCAAAGAAAAGAAAATGGGATGACTAAAAAATTGTAACATGTGATGTATTTGGATGAAGTGCCACATATGTAAAAAAATCCAATCTAGTAATTAGGTAAGGTCTCTTTTAAGCGAGGAGAATTTTCTTCTTTTTTTTATGTGATAAAAATTGTGATGTTTTTAAAATAATAATAATTAGGCCATTAGAAATCCTTTCTAATGGTCCATATTTAACTTACATGTATGACAGCAAATATGAGAACCATTTACTAATTTTTAATAGATAAAATTTAATTAATGGTCTCTATTTGATGAATGTAATAGATCTTTAATACACAATTTCTATCATACTTATGTAAGACTAGATATCACACATCCTCACGTGATGCATTCCATTGAATTGAAAGAGAAATTTGTGCTATTTAATACAAGCTAGTTGGACGAATTTAAATTGTCCAACTAGTTGTGTGTGTGTGTGTGTAATATATATATATATATAGATTGGCAAATGCATCTAGGTTTTGGGTTGTGATTTCAGCTTAGGGTTACCTGTTGCACCCGACCCAACTCGGTGCAGACACGAACCAACTCGGCACCTATGATCAGGTCAGACTCAGTCTAAATTAGTCCATGCCATACTTGGACTCGGATTAAGTCAGGCATGCCCAGTCTCGCCTGGATGCCCAGCTCTACTTATACCCTTATCCACCATGGATACCAGAAGGCCTGAAAGGCACCCATAACCATGCCCTCTCAAGTGCTGATGTACCCATTAAGGTCGCAGGTAATGATTAAAGATTTAATATTATTTATAAAAAAAAAAAAAAAAAAAAAGACATACACTCTTATCTCAAAAAATTAAAATTTATAGCAGAAATAAAAAAACGTAATTTTCTTTTAAAAATTTAATATGCTATGATAACATGCTTTTTTAAATTAAAAAACTAGAAGCTATATATATATATATATATATATATATATATATATATATATATATATATATATATATAACAACCTTCTTCATGTTATTTTTAATCCATCGCGGGTGGAATTACATACTTGGAGCAAAAGTAATTAAAATGTAAACTGTCCAAGTTACGGGCCCAGACCAGATGTAGAATGACCCAAAAGTTAACATTTTTAATTATCTACATATCAGTTTGGTGAATATTTTTGGGAAGGCTAAAATTGAAAAATATTCGATGGTCCTATTTCAATAAAGTCTGCAAAGTGAGTTAGGCTTGTTCAACCAGTTTGATTTTGCAACTGATTTCCACAATTTAACCAGTTTAATATGAAATATTGTTTACCAAATATACAATTTCTGTGTGCCTGCATGTCAAGTGTCATTCCCATGTCAAAATGGACAATTGGTAGGTTTTATCTAGATGATCCGCTATTATAAATTTTAATATATGGAAAAAATTATTATTTATTTATAAATAATTGGATTCGTGTAGGATTCAAGTGTAGGTTAGGGTACACCTACATCTGCTCATTTATTAATAGAATTTTAAAAAATACCCAAAACTGCACTCACACCCACACCCATTTAGCAACACAAATATACAGATCATGTCAGGCAACATTTGAGTATCCATTTGGAATACTCTGCCAGTTGAAACCCCTGGTTATAATCCCTTCTAAATTAAGAATCTAATAACCAATGCATACCACCAAGACAAGATCAATGCAAATCAATCAAGTACCAATGAAAGAAAAAGAACCACACCAATGTGGACATAAGGAAGCTGCAATAAGGTGCAGCTGACAGCACATAGTTTCCTGGGTGAGGTCAGTTTTTTTAGCCCATTTAGTAAATGGGTCAGGGCTGGGCTAACCCCAACCCAGGCCAAACCGGACCCATTAGCAAGCCTGGTTACACATTAAGCTTAAGCAACTTAAACAATGAACGGTGCTCGTTAAACCTTCGACACCCATTTTATAATAATTAATGCCATATCAACAATAAATCTCCAATACCCATCCCACCATTTCCTTTTGGCCACAACCAAAACTAGAAAAGGTCCCAAGAGCCCAAACCCATAACCAATGGCCATAAAACCAAAAAACAACCGTCTCTTTCCCATCCTCTTCTGCTCCCTCATTGGTCTGATCTGTGGGACCCACGCAAGATCTTCGCACGGGGGGCCCACACAACAAAGGATTCCCAATGTAAGCTGACCCCTCCCAAGTGAGTGTATCAAAGCGCAGTCCGCTTGGGATCTTCCCGCTCAAATTGTTGAAAGACAGATTTAAAAACCCAAGATAATCAAGTGAAGCCAAAGCCATGGGTATTTCCCCATCCAAGTAGTTGAAGCTGAGATCCAAAGATTCTAAGCCGCTCATGTTGCCAAAATTCACTGGAACTGCTCCAGAGATTGCATTTTTTGATAGATTGAGCATGTAAAGGCCCTGCAACCAGCCCATTTGAACCGGAATTTTCCCATCTATGAAATTACTAGACAGGTCGATTCCGCTGCTGTATGAGAACACCAACTGGAATTCCTGCACCGTCCCCTTCGTCGCCATTTCCAGTTCAATGCCAGCGTATCTGAGTGAGATAATGTATCCAAGCCGTACTCTTTCTTTGGGCCGTTGTACTAGTATTTCGAAATTGCCCATTTCGTCAGGGATCGGACCTGAGAGCTTGTTGTATGATAAATCGATTATTTGGAGTTTCCGCAGCTGGGTTATCTCATTTGGGATCGACCCATTGAAAGAATTCGACTTGAGGACTAGAATTCGGAGGTTGTGAAGCTTCCCGATGAATGGGGGAATGTTACCTTCGAGCATGTTGCTATCCAAGATCAGGAACTCCATGTTTTGAAGGTGCTCGATGGAATTCGGCAAAGGCCCACTGACACGGTTGTCGTTCAGTTGCAAGGAGCTTAAACTTTTTATGTATCCTAGTTCAGTTGGGAGGTTTCCGGTGAGGCGGTTTTTGCCCAGGTTTAGAGAAATGAGAGATCTACAGTTCCTTAGAGTGGACGGGATTGTTCCAGTTAGTTCATTGTTTGAAAGATCAAGGACTTGTAGATGAACATTGTTTGGCTGACAGAGAGAATTTGGAATTCCCCCAGAGAGTTTGTTTCCAGAAAGGGTAATGTATCTAGCATTGGATAGTTGCTGTCCGATTTGGGATGGAATTTTGCCTGTGAAATTGTTATGAGACAGGTAGAGAACTTCAACATCCTTGAGCAGAAGAGGAAGGGAGCCTTGAAGGTTGTTTTCTGCTAGATTCAGAAACGAGAACAGGAAATTAAAGCGATGGAGTTGAAGAGAGGGGGGAAGAATTCCATGGAGGTTGTTACCTGAGAGATCTAAGTAAGTGAGTTTTGGGATCTTGAATAGCCAAGATGGGATTGTTCCAGTCAAGCTGTTATTAGCCAGATCTAACGCTACGAGTTGGGTCAGATTAGAAAGGAAATCTGGGATTTCTCCTCCCAAATTACACGAATGCAGGCCCAGAATTTGAGGTTGGAAGTTAGATGGAAATGGGTATGAATCGGTTCTATCGGTTATCCCACTCGAGCCAAGATCTATTTCATAGGGGGTTGAGTTTTGAAATAAAGAGATCAATGAAAAGGGAGTGGCCTCCATGGAGTTAGAACTGACATAGTACTTTTCAATGTTGGGAAGTCGACCAATGCAATCAGGTATTCTTCCATTGAAAACATTATTTGCCAAATGAATGGTTTGAAGTGAAGAAATATCACATATCGATTCAGGTATCTGACCATTTAATTCATTCTGGAACAGGACAAGGAATTCAAGGCTTTTAAGACCAGAAATTGAAGAAGGAAGGCTACCTACTAGGTTGTTCTCACCAAGGTCTAGATACTGTAAATCTGAAAGGTTAAAAAGAGAAGTAGGAATAGGTCCTTGAATAAAACTACCTGATGCAAAGAGATTGAGCAACGTGGTAGCATTTGAAATTGAAGGTGGGATTGGTCCTGAGATGTTTGTGTTACGTATTGAAAGAGTTAGCAAGTATGGCCACGGACGTGCGAATAGTGAAGTTAAATCGACGGTGAGATCGGGGTTGTCATCAATATAAAGCTGTTGTAGTTGAGGAAGGTAAGCCATGCGACCTTGGAGATGAGAGCTTTCGAGCTCGAGTGAAGAAAGAGAAGTGAGGTTACCTAGCTGAACTGGAAATGTAGAGGTGAGAAAATTGACACCCATTCCAAGCGAAGACAGATGTGTGAGGTTGAGAAAATGCTTTACCGGAATCGAGCCAGAAATTCCACAATCAGAGAGATGAAGCTGCCTCAAATTGTAAAGAAATGATATGGGTTCTGCTCAATTCGTCAATTGAGACGCGGTAGACAGATCGACTCCATCCAACCTTAGCTCTTTGAGGTTCACCAATCCCTGCAACCAACCCAAATTCGCGCAAGAAACATTGCCGTTGTTAATGTAGGAAACCCTGGAGTTAAAGGAAGACTTCAAAGAAGAGAGACTGCTGGACAACGATGAGAAGTCATTAGTGAGATATGAACATGAAAGATCGAGTATCTGTACCGACGAGAGGTTGGCGAATTGGGTCGTGATCGAATCGGAAATCATCGAATTGGAGAGGTTGAGATAAACGAGGCTTTCTAGATTCCCTAACTGAAAAGGATGTCGAGGAGAAGCCTTCAATCTTCAAGTTTTCATGTTGCTCGACCGGTCGTGGGGGAGCCACGACTGGTCGTGGAAGGTGCTCGACCAGTCGTAGGTTCGAGCCCTGGCACGACTCGAAGTCCAGTGAGTTGTGCTGTTTTTTTTTTTTTTAGTCTAGGACCAGTCCTGGAATTTTCAGGACCAGTCTTAGGGGTCTAGGACCGGTCGTAGGGATATACGACCAGTCATAAGATAGCTAGGACCGGTCGTAGGTTACGCAGTTTGTTCTGCGATTTTGCGTGAAACTGCGGATTTGAGTCCTTTCGCAACTGGGATGCGGAAGGAAAGTTGCCTAAACTATAAATAGGTGTTCCTAGGGCTTTTTTGAGTGAATGAGAAAGTTTTCTAAAGGGGTTTCAGGGAAACTAAAGGGTATAGCAAGGGTGAGATTCGAGGTTGTTCGAATCAGGTAAGTCCTTTCTCTTTGTAATTTCTGTTTTCATAGTGGAGATCTGTCGCTTTGTGCCGTGGTTTTTTCCCGCAAGGGTTTTCCACGTTAAATTTGGGTGTTCTCTGTGTTCTCTTGTGTGCTTGGTGCCATTGGATTGCTATCCTAGATCTAGATCTGTGTGATTCCGTAGGCCAATATCCCCAACAAGTGGTATCAGAGCTATCGTTGGGGCACAAATCTGAATCTGAGGAATTAGTAATAATGGTGAGCACTAAGTGTGAGATTGAGAAGTACTCAAGAAAAAATAATTTTGAGTTATGGAAGGTTAAGATGATTAGCCTGTTAACCAAGCAAGGCGAAGATGGTGCTCTTGAGGAGCGAAAGTCTACTATGAATGATGCTGATTGGAATGCTCTTAATAAGAAGGCTTTATCATCGATCCGTTTATGTCTCATGGATGAGGTTTTCTACAATGTCATGAGGGAGAAAACTGTGGCTGGTTTGTGGGTGAAGTTAGAGGATATCTATGCGAAGAAATCTTCGGAAAATCGCCTACACTTGAAGCGGTAGTGGTATAACTTCAAGATGGAAGAGGGTGGAGATCTAGAGGCTCACATCAGCAACTTTAATAAATTATTTTGCAAATTGCTGAATATGGAGGAAGTGATGAAAGATGAAGAACAAGCATGTATGTTGCTGAATTCTCTCCCGGTGTCCTATGAGGCATTCAAGGACACTATGTGCAGCATGAACAAAACCCTGAATGTCGACACTGTTATCTTAGCCCTTCAAGGGAAGGCTATGAGACAACTGAACAGCGACATGGGGACGTCTTCTGATGCACTGTTTACAGTGGGTAGAAATTCTAGACAAGGTACAAGTTCTTCTGGTTCTAGATCCAAATCCAGGGGCAAGGGCAAAGAAAAGGTAAAGTGCTGGAATTGTGGGAAAGAAGGACATGTGAAGAGGGATTGTGAAAATCCTAATTCGAAGAGGGAAGATTCTGAGGCTTCATGCAGGGAGGCCAATGTTGCCACGTCAAATGGATCGAGTGGATGTGATGGTGATGTTTTATTTGTGTTTTCGCTCAGACGGTCATACGATGATCGTAAAGATGAGTGGATGTTAGACACAGGGGCATCTTTTCACATGACTCTTCATCGAAATTGGTTCACCAGCTACAGGGAGTGCGATGGTAGACAGGTATTTATGGGCAATGACATTGCCTGTAATGTTGTGGCTGTTGGTTCTGTACGCATCAGGATGTTTGATGGGGTGGAGCGTACCTTGACAAATGTGAGGCACATTCTTGATTTGAAGCAGAATCTGATCTCTCTTGGTGTGCTTGAGGCAAAAGGATGCAAGTACACAGGTAATGATGGTGCTCTTAATGTATCCAAGGGGGCACGGGTAATCATGAAAGCGCAACGACTCGGTAACTTGTACAAGTTGATCGGGAGCACTTCAAAAGGTGGAGCTACGGTGGATGTAGCGGATTCCACCTCTGCACGTGTGTGGCATGTTGGGCATGACTACATGAGCGGACAAGGTAGGAAGGCTAAACCGTGCGGACAGGGATACGGAGCAGGTGGAGCAGCCACCTGTGTGAAGAATCACACGGCATGATCGCATGACATCAGCGAGGTACATGGACGACTCTAATATCGTAGGAGGATTCATCTTCTATTCAAATGGCTCTAGGTGAGTCTGGTGCTGAAAAGTGAAAGGTGACTGTGGGCGATGTGATGGATTCGTTGTACCAGACCGACATATGGGAGCGGGTGGAGCTTCCAGTGGGCCGAAAAGCGGTTGGATGCAGGTGAATCTTCAGGAAGATATAACATAGATATAGAGCGAGGTTGGTGGTGATGGATTATGCTCAGGGAGAAGGGATCCGCTTCTCAGAGATATTCGCGCCGACGGTATAGCAGGTATCTATTAGATCAGTGATTGACGTTGGTTAGCCAATGGGATCTTGAGCTGGAAGGAAGAATGTGGAGTTTGTAGTTCTGCAATGGAAAGTGAAGAGCAGATCTACATAAAGCAACCAGGGCGGTTCGAAGTGAAAAGGGCTGAGAAAAGACTTTGCAGGAGGTCGGTGTTCGGCCTGTCGTCTAGGCAGTGGTTTGATTCTTTCATGGTGGGTCAGGTATTATATGTTGATGACATATGGATCGCCAATTATGACATGTCTGAAATCAATGTACCGAAGACTCGGGACATCCAGGATGAAGGATCGGGGGGTCTGCAAAGATGGTTCTTGGCGTTGAGACTGAAGGAGGAGTAGGCTTTGGTAATCACAGGAAGAATACCTTGTGTGTAGGTATTGATCCAAGATGTGATGGGTCAGGTAAAGCTGGAGAGCGTTCCCTACGTTTCTCTCCTCAAGTTTTCCTCTGGATATGTCCGAAAACATATGAGGAAAAGCAGGATATCTCATGAACCTTATTCGAATGCGCTGGGCAGTATATGCCATGGTCTGGTTTAGACCAGTTATTTCACAGGCTATCAATGTTGAGAGTAAGTATCCTGACAAACAATATTGGATAGTGGTGAGATGGTAAGAAGACTACGTTTTTCATTTTGAGAAGACAAGAGCAAAGGTGGTTGAGCATTTGGATCTTTGTCTTGTGAAACTTCTCTGGGCTTGGCGATGGCGGAAAAGAAAAACGGAGTGTGCACAAGGAGCTATGATGAGATGCATAAATAAGAGAAGGGGTCACGTAGCTACACGGTTGAAGAATGAAGACTTGGTGGAGATTGTTGAGGAGAAGCCTTCAATCTTCAAATTTTCATGTTGCTCGACCGGTCGTGGGGGAGCCATGACTGGTCATGGGAGGTGCTCGACCGGTCGTAGGTTCGAGCCCTGGCACGACTCGAAGTCTAGCGAGTTGTGCTTTTTTTTTTTTCAGTATAGGACCAGTCCTGGAATTTTCAGGACCAGTTTTAGGGGTCTAGGACCGGTCGTAGGAAAGCTAGGACCGGTCGTAGGGGTCTATGACTAGTCGTAGGATAGATAAGACCGGTCGTAGGTTACGCAATTTGTTATGCGATTTTGTGCGAAATTGCGGATTTGAGTCCTTTCGCAACTGGGATGCGGAAGGGAAGTTACCTAAACTATAAATAGGTGTTCCTAGGGCTTTTTTGAGTGAATGGGAATGTTTTCTAAAGGGGTTTTAGGAAAATTAAAGGGTGTAGCAAGGGTGAGATTCGACGTTGTTCGAATCAGGTAAGTTCTTTCTCTTTGTAATTTCTGTTTTCATAGTGGAGATCTGTCGCTTTGTGACATGGTTTTTTCCCGCAAGGATTTTTCACGTTAAATTTGGGTGTTCTGTGTTCTCTTATGTGCTTGGTGTCATTGGATTGCTATCCTAGATCTAGATCTGTGTGATTCCGCAAGACAAAATTCCCAACAAAGGAAACTTGGAATGATTGAAGTCATTGAAACCAAGGTCAAGGTACCGTAAATGGCGAAGAGAAAAAAGAGATGGAGATATCGTACCGATGATGGAAGTGGAATTGGAGTTGGAGATGGGGATGATGTAGTCCGAATTGATGCCACAGATGAAGAGATCGGGTGTGGGGTTCCGGAGATTGACGGAGATGACATGAGAAGAGTTGGAACAGAGAATGCCATGCCAAACACAACAATTCGAACCCAGCCAAGAAGACAAGCGATCTGAAGGATCCATGAGAAGGGATTTAAAGCTTAGGAGAGCAGCTCTTTCGTCCTCATGGCAACCGTGAAAGGAAGGGAACTGAGCAAAGATAAAGAGGATTAAGAAAAGGAATTTCATGTCTGGAAACTCTCGTTGGTTGGTGGAGCTTGGTTTGCTTTCTCAATTCGATCTCGAGAAGCGATCCTGCATAAAAGCTTTATAAGAGAAAATAATAATAATAATAATCATTTTCCACAAATTACAAATCCACCGTAGGATCGGGTGGACGGTTGAAATTTAAGGATAATTTCGTCTAAGAAAAGTTATTGAAGGTAATAGAGGTGATGTTTACTGCTAACATCCCACCTAACTTTTAAATATTCATTTGATACTCGCTTGTGCATGATATTTGACACTTATGCATTAATAAAGTATATACATATCACCCATTTAATTAATTTAAACAAGTTGTAACACAGTGTTGTTATATCACAACACTAAAACCAAAATGTTTAAATATCCTAACCTTTGATTCGTGGAAACTTGTTTGTTGAAAAAGGATAATTCATGTTGCAATTTTAACCGTCCAAGAAATATTCACGAGTTGGATGTTGAAATAATACAATGAACTTTCCTTCTTTTTTTTTTTAATTTTTTAAACACGCACACACACCCACAAACTCACGTGGTAGTGGGATTTTACTGCCTATGGATACTCTAACCCTTGATCTTAATTATTTATTTGGTAACACATGTAAACAAGGATTCATGATTTGGACAATTTATAATCCGAATTAATTTTAGCATGCCATTAATTTCACACGTGCTTGTGTTTCATCCATCACATTCTTTTAGGATATCTTTCTTTTCACTTTTCTTTGGGTACCATCATATACTCTTATGGACCCCACCATGTTGTTTAAGTACCATCCAATCCGTCCATTATATTTGCCATTTCATTGTAGGTCTATCTTGAAGAAGTTCCTCCTAATCCAATACTCATGTGGTCCACACCAAATGGAAAAAAATTGAGGATGTCAAAGCCAATAATGTGCACCATAGAAAATTTAAGATAAAATGTAGGGTCTGCCTGGTTTTTATGTTACATCCAGTCCATATGTGTCCCACAAGGACTAAGGGTCACACAAAAACTTATACCATTAAAAAGTTCATGTGGGCTACACTAGAGGAATATATGGGATTTGAAACAAGATCCTCGGCTTGTTACAAGCAGGAAAGTCCTGCTTTCTTACATTGTGTTTGGTATATGCCATTGTTGACATTGTTAGCACTATTGCATTAAATGCAGTGTATGTAGGGCTGTACACTAACCATGTTAGCTCGGTTAGCTCGCTAGACCTGACTCAAGAAAGCTCGATTTGACTTGGTTTGAAACTGAGTTCGAGCCGAGTCGGGCTGATTTTTTAACTCGAAAAAATTTCGAACCAAGTTCAAGCTTGGCCGAGCTCGCCTCGACTCAGCTCGAACCCAGCTCGAATCGGACTCGGATCGAACCAATTTGGTGACTCAGTTACTTTGATATTGATGTTGCTCAATAAATGTTTAATGAAATGACCCAACCAAGTGTCTGCTGGTGGCAAGAAAGGTATGTATGTGAAACAAGTACTTTTTTTTTTTCTTGATTTTGATGTTGCCTACAATGTATTTGATTAAATGCCCAAGAATCTGATGCTATTATTTGACAAACAGTGAGAATTTGAAGGTGGATTACATGTGTTTGTGAAAATGCCGCAGAGGCGAACTTGGCTCAATCTTAGCTCGAAGTCGGCTCGAACTGGCCCAGCTGCTAACTGAACCAAGCCGAGCAGAGCTGAATTCGAGCTGGAGTTAGCTAGTGGCTGAGCCGAGTTGAGCTGTGCCGACTTGCGTACACCTCGAAGTGTATGATGATGTAGTCCAATTGCAACAAGCATGATTTTCCGGCTTGTGGCATGCAGAGGATCCAGTTTCAATTTATAGGATTTAAGCATGATTGCAAATTGATTAGTATGTTGTTGCCAGCCTATATTTTGATTAGGATGATTCTTGGGATGTACTGTAAACAAGAAGAGTCCATCAGGTCCATGGTTTTCAATCTACTCATGCATCATAGTTAGGCCACGAATAGCTGGTGCATATGGTAATTAGTATATGAATGCATGAGATCATTTCTCCTCATAAAAGCTTATTGCCAGTGCCCCGGGCATAGAAATATCCCCGTGTCCCTTGCCGTTGTAAGCTGTGAGGGCTCATGGAGATGGCCGTGACAAATCCATCCTGTCCATCAGTTTTTCAGGACCATAATAGGACAGTAATTTAAAAATCAGGCAGATCTAAAACTCATGAGCAATGCCACATGAAACAATGGAGAGTGAACGCGCCCACCATTGGAAAATTTGTAGAACTTACAGTTTTCTGAGTGGTAATAATCCTATGTTTATATGCCATCCAAACCTTTAAAGGGTACTCTCCTCAGATAAGCTGTAGCAACAAACATTATCCGGATACAAAACTTGCATGGCTCCCGCAAAGTTTCCAATGGTGACCGTTCAATCCATGTTGCTTCGTGTGGTATGGCCCACGTGAATTTTAGATATGCCTGAGTTTTAGAACCCATGCTATTGTGGTCTCGCAAAAACTGATGGACGGAGTAATCGTTGGCCATGAAAGTGAGGAGAATAAACCCATGGGTCCATCCTTCAGTGGAGATACAGAGATAAACCCATGGGTCCATCCGTCAATGGAGATATAGAGACAAACCCATGGGTCCATCCGTCGTGGAGATATAGAGACAAACCCATGGGTCCATCCGTCAGTGGAGATACAGACAAACCCATGGGTCCATCCACTTGAGTGGGACCCATGCTTATGCTTATAGATACAGGTTGAGACTATCCATCAAAATGATCAGCCAGACCGGGTCATCTATTCATGCTATCATATGTGGAAGCCTTGGGTGTCCATCTCAATGAAGATTCTTTCTTATAAGATAACTAATATAATTGTTAACGTTATCAATGATCGAAGTTCATCTGATTAATTCCAATTGGGAATCTTATTCTTAAAACAAAAAAAAAAAAAAGGTGGGCAGTTTCGTAGAAGCATCGGCCACCTGAAAGGTTTCTCCAAGTGCCCTACATCAATAGAAAATCAATTATAACCTTTTCTACTTACAACAGTAGATAATCAATTATAAGTAACATTTTCTACTTACAACAGTAGATAATCAATTATAAGTAACTTTTTAATTTAAAGTTACTTAATCACTTTAATTTAATAAGTAGAAATCAAGATTAGCTACTTGAGACATAAATAGCTTATTTAAGTAACTTATGATCCAAACGCCCCTAATTGTGTGGATGAACCTCTAAATATGTGAAGCTCTAATTCCTTCCACAAGGAATTTTGAATCACTTCGTGATCAATACATGTTGTTGTTGTTGTTGTTGTTCCTATTATTATTATCATCATCATTATTGCTTGAATACGGATGGATGGGTGCAATGCTTGTAGATGCACGTATACCTGCATCAACAATACGTAAAGGACAACGGGGGTGCCAGTTGTGTCTGGGGACCTACCGATGCCTATGTAAGGCTAGTAGATTGAAAGTAGAAGTGAAACTTGAGTTAGGGATATTGGTGCTTACCTCTCTCTCATCACAACAGGGGTGCCGGTTGCTTACCTCTCTCTCATCACAAGGGGTGTACTTATAGGATGTTTAGGCAGCTTCAAGACCTGCATATCCTAGTGGGATATGCTGTATTTGAAGGAGGGTCCTTATTTGGATGGGGATCTACCTCTGAAAGTATCGCTGAGCCGAACCCGCCTCACTTGGTGTGATCGTTGGATAGAAGCCAAATATTTTCTTTCTTGATTTGAAGCGAGATATCATCTTAGATCCTCACTCCGCCCTTTCGGTGGTGAGTCTACTCAGCTAGAGGGAGGGCTCTTTGTTCCCAAGCCCTGTCTCTCGAAGTGCTCGGCTAGAGGTCGGTGTCTCTACCAGGAGGATCTCAATGATAGTGCCTTCCAAGCTCTCCAAGCTTTTACCCTTTGTCATTTTAGAGAACTCGCTCTAGTGCTCTTCCTATGATTAGTTGTTCTTTCTATACAACAGACCAGTTCGATTTTCCCCATAACAGTTCCCCCCTCCCCCAACTTCCGAGCTCATAATGTTCGAGTTAGGAAGTGGAAGTCTAAACGAGTCAGGCAGAGTGAGAACTAAATATTGAATTGCGAGCATCCTCCCCCCCCCCCCCCCCCCCCCCCCAACAAAAAAAAAAAAAAACTTCTTTTTAAAAAAATTTCGAGTCGAACATAGATTTATCATTTAATTATGAGGGTGGCCGTTTTCTTAAATTTCAAGTTGAACTTAGATTTTTTGTTTAATAAGGAGGGCGGAAAAAGAAATGTTGACACCCAACGTGAGATTTGAAAAAGATATGATGGCGATTACAAGGAACTAGGGGACACCCTTTAATTGGCAAGTGTTATTCAGCCCCCGAATGAATCGCAAGCAGACAATTGTCGCCAGGGTCATCATGGTCTCTCTTGGGTTAACCCTGTCACATGGAGGGGTGCATCTGTTGAGGCATCTGCTCATGGCTTTGGTCGGTAATAAATGTGTCGCCACAGGTACTATATAAATATTGCCCTTCCCCCTTATTGTTTATCAACTTGTTTCTGCGAAGCCTGAGCTCTACCGACCTGTATCTTCCTTCAACTTTCGAGTCCCCTTTCTTCCAACGTTCCTCAATCAGGGATCTTTTGTGCCAAAGCTTTCTCCTGGTACACCTGGTCCTCCTTTATCTTTTCAGGGCGCACTCGAGGCTCTTACCATCCGTCAATTCTCACTTGATCTGAACACTCAAGTGGACGACGCTAATAGGAAGCTTGGAGCCACCAGAGCCATGCTACAGATCACGAAGTCTTAGGAGCTGGCGACGGCCACAAAAGCTCAAGCAGCAGCCCACACGGAGGTCAAAGTCCTCAACGAGGCCTTGAGGGTGTCCATAGAGGACCACAAGGCAAGCGCTTCTCATCTGGCCACTGAACAACATGAGAAGGACGACTTGTTGACCAAGGTCATTGAGCTAGAAGCATAGGCCATTGAGGCAGAGGCCCACCTGGTTGAGGTTAGATTTAGAGTCATCGAGATGGAGATGAGCTCCTGGGAAGCCAAGTCCAGGGTGGCGAGGGTCGAACCTTCCATTCTTGCGAGAGAAGCGGATGCTTTAGAGGCTTGCAAGGGCTCTGAGGAGCACGTGGTAGAGCTGGAGGAGACGTTCAATGCTAGCTTCTAGTTTCAATGTCGATACCTCGAGCTTGACTTGGGCTACTTGGACGAAGATGCCGCCAAGGTCCCGGAAGTCGTCGCTCCTGAGGCTAAGGAACTCCCACAAACTTAGGCTTCCTTTATATATATATATATATATATATATATATATATATATATATATATATATATATATATATATATATATATATATATATATATATATATATATATATATATATATATTAGACAATAGCTTTGTAATAATTCCTTTTTATTAATAAAAAGGGAATTTTTGCTTAGATCTTTGTATTACCTCATGTGTAGTGTAGTGTGCATACATTTGTTAGTCATTCAGTAGATTGATGATAAAAAATGTAAAGTTTTTTCTTTCATTCATAAAGGAGAGTTTACAAGTAGCAGTCACCTGAGGTGAATTGTTGACTTAGTATGCTAAGATGTCTTTGTCAAATTTCCCAGGTCCACTCCTACTGATGGTAGATATTTAGGTGCTCGGGATTCCATGAATGGGGTAAGGCTCGCCCCTACATGTCTGATCCAATTTGTATTTCCTAATTGGACTATACCGGTGACCATGTAGGGCCTTTTCCAGCTCGGTCTAAGGCTCCCAAGCTAGGCCCCACAATACTCTGAAAGATCTCTCTCAGAGTATCAGGTCTCATGTGCTGAATCTTCGCACTTTAACTCTCGAGTTGTAATACAGAGCAACTCTCTGATAGTAGGCAGCAACCCTCACATTTCTCTCTTGAGTTCTTCAAGCAAATCAAGATTTTACATCATTTGTACATTGTTTTCCCCTAGGTTGAATATACCTTAAGGGGATTCTAATTTCCACTAGGACTACTATTTCGCACCAAAGGCTAGAGAAAATGGGGTCTCCCCGGTGCTCGATGGTTAAGCGAGCAGTGATCCAGTATGCCCACAAAACATGTGGCAGTTCCTTCACATAAGTTCCTTTGAATCTTTCGAGCTTGGTTTTGAGGTGACTTTTTATGATCTCATTGATTACTTTTACTTGGTCATTGGCTTAGGGGTACCGAGACAAGGCGAAAGCATTGTGAATGTCAAGTTTTTCTGCATAATCCTCAAAACCGAGCATTGTCGAACTACTTATCATTATTGGTAACGATGGTGTGGGGAATGTCGAACCTGTAAATAATGTTTTTCCAGATAAAGTTGATCATTTTCTATTCGATGATCCGAGCTAAAGGCTCGGCCTCAGACCACTTAATGAAGTAGTCAACAACGATGATAGTGAACTTGATCTGTCCCTTACCCATTTGCAAGGGTCCTATGATGTAACCCCCTACTATGAAAAGAGCCAGGCCCCACCCATTAGGGTCATTTGCTCAGGTGGTTGTCGCAGTACTATTGCGAAGCACTAGCACTTATTGCACTTCCTCATGAAATACTTTGCGTCTTCATGCATTGTGGGCCATTAGCATCCTTGTCGAAACTTTATGGGATAGGGTTCTCCCGCCTAAATGATTTCTATAGATGCTTTCGTGGATCTCCCTTATACATATTCAGCTTTGTCTGACTGTAGACACCTTAAGTATGGCAGTGATTATCACATTTTGTATAGGACATCTCCCACTAATGTGTATCGAGCAAATTGGTACTTGACCTTCCAAGCCTCCAATTTATCCTCTGGTAACTCACCCTGTTGTAGGTAGCGTGCGATTGAGTCCATTCAGCTTGGTAGATGGTTGATTGGGAGATCCTTTTTGGTCGGGTTGGCTGATACTTAACTTGGGTAAGAATTCAATTGGTACAGTCATGGCGAGGTCGTTGTCGATGGCTGAGGCTAGCTTAGATAGAGAGTTAGCATTAAAGCTTTCCAATCTAGGGACTAGCATGATCTCGTACTTGTCAAATCCTTTAAGCAGTTCCTGGGCTTTGGTTAGATAAGCAATCATTTTTCTCCTTTGGCTTGGTATTTTGTGGTAACTTGGTTTACCACCAGCTGGGAATCAGTGTAGAATTTTAATGTCCAAGCTCCCATCGCCTTGGCCAATCTTAAGACGATGAGAACTGCTTCATATTTATCCTCATTGTTGAAGGCTTGAAAACCAAATTGCGGGACATGCTAGAGCTATGCCTGGTCCAGTGAAGTCAGGATCAATCCCTTTCCACTTCCCTGAGTGTTTGATGACTCGTCTACTTGGAGGGTCCATGCCTACAATCCTTCACTTTGCTTAACTTTTGTCTATTGTTGAAGTGTGGGGTGAGTGAAATCTGTAATGAAGTCGGCAACAGGCTGCCCTTTGATTGCTACTTTTGGTCAGTACAATCTCGAATTCGCCTAGCTCGATCGCCCATTTAGTGAGCTATACACCTCAGGTTTCTGTAGTATTTGATGGAGTGACTGATTGGTCGGGATAACGATGGTGTAAACCTGGAAGTAAGGTCAGAGATGTCGGGACAATACGATCAATGCCAGATCTAGCTTTTCTATCTCTAGGTAGCATGTTTCTACATCAATCATGGCTTTACTCACATAATAGATGGGTCGTTGGACACCTCCTTCTCAGACTAAGGCCATGTTGATTGATATTGGCGATACAACTAAATACAACAACAGCCCTTCCCCAGGTTGTGGCTTGGAGAGCAATGGTGGGGGCCCCAAGTAAGTCTTAAGTTGCTAGAATGCTTGCTAACATTTTTCCATTCAAGTCGATCTCTTACTTCCCTTCAACTACTTAAAAAAGGGCAGACACTTGTTCGTGGCCTAGGAGACAAAACCTGTTTAAAACTGCCACCCTAGTCATGAGGTGCCAAATTTTCTTTGTCATGCTAAGAGAACTCATTTCTAAGAGAGCTTAGATTTTGTCAGGGTTCACTTCTATTCCCCTTTGGTGGACCATGAAGCTTAAGAATTTTTTTGAGTTGACGCCAAAGGGACATTTGCTTGGATTTAGCTTCATTTGGTATTTTCTTAAGATCCTGAACATCTCCTTAAGGTTAGCCACGTGGTTCGCTACCAATGAGCTCTTCATTAGCCACGTGGTTCACTACCAATGAGCTCTTGACGAGCATGTCATCCCTTGTAAACTTCCATTGTGTTCCCTATCTGTTAGCATTGATACGTTGCACTAGCATTCTTCAGTCCAAACAACATTACTTGGTAATAGTACAATCCTCCATCGGTGATGAAGGCCATTTCTACTTGTTATGTTCATGCATGGCAATTTGATTATAACCTGAATACGCGTACATAAAGCTGAGTACATGCTCAGTAGTACCATCTATCAGCTGCTCGATCTTAGGGAGAGGGAACCGTCTTTGGGGCAAGCTATTGAGGGTCTAATATTACATATTAGACCCCAGTTATTATGTACTTTTACGAACATGATACTGTTTAAATGCCCTATTTTAATCGTGTTTGTGTGGTAATGTGACTTTACGAGCCTGGATTGAAAAAGGGTATTAAAAGCGTGGATTTGATGCTCTGAAGTCACCAAGTTAAGGGACGGACCCCAGGGGACCGAGATCGAAGAAATTACATTCCAGAGATTCAAGAAAATTAGACCACTCACATTAAATGGGCCTGAAAATCGTCCAGAATGCAAGATCACAGGGTTCCCACAATCTGTTCGGTTCAAAACTTCATTTATGGCCTGAAAACCATAAATTAACTGTACACGTAAAATTTAAGCCATTGGATCCTTGTAGAAATGGCCCAACGGACATACCAGCCCCTTAAATCCTGACATGGGGCCCACTTGATATCTGGATATGCTTCAATCTTGGTCTCAACACGTTAAATGGGATGAGGAAAGGAATGGACGGATCAGATTCTTCATATACATCAATATGGGACCTACTTTACATGGTGTGTGTGTGTGCATAGCATACATGCACTGGACGAGCACCAAAAATCAAGAAATCGGTCAGCATGTGTTGGCCGATGCTTCTTTAAAAAATTTTAAATACATGTCAGAGCCGGTCCCCGTCCGATTGGGTTTCTCTAGTGGACCCCACCCATCATCCAAATGGATGATCTAGACCGTATATTGGAATCTCACAGGCCCTCTTACCAAAGCCTAGGTGACAAGATTTTAGGAGACTACGTGTATCAGAATCCAGCCGTTCAAACGGAAGACGGACGGTGGCTTTACAAATTTCGTGGGCCGCATCAAAGGATGGACAAAAATACCCTTTCCCAACTGAAATTTCGAGTAGAAGACAATGGACAATGTGGATTTCTCAAAAGACGTGGATCATGGGCCCCACCAACGTCGCAGCGTAAGGCCTGCTACACAGGCTTTGTTTCAACGTCCGAAACTAAAAAATTTTGGCCGATTGCATGATCATGGTCGTTGATCAGATGACAGATCTAATCCGTTCATCATGTAGGCCACCCAAAAACGTCCTAGTGGACGTTATTCTTTTAGGGAAGAAAGCAAGGAAAATGAGCATTTTTGGCATTGTCTTCATGACCACGTAACAAGATTTACGCAGGGGAGTTCTCAGCTGCGTAAAGGATGATACGCATAGCCCAGCCAACCTCCCTGTTGCGCAAGGAGAGATTTTTTCCACCGACTGTACCTCTCCACCTCTAAACACAGCCACCGACTCCATTAGCCTATAAAAGAAGGGAAGAGAGAGAGAGAGAGAGAGAGAGAGAGAGAGAGAGAGAGAGAGAGAGAGAGAGAGAGAGAGAGAGGGATGCCATTCCTGGGACGTGCATAAGAGCGAGAGTAGAGTTTGTAGGTTTTTTTAATTTTTATTTTCATTTTATAGTTTTTGTTAAGGGAAGTAGCCAGATCATGTCTATTATGGGCTAAACCTCTTAGCTAGGGCTAAGAGGTGAAGCCTGTAGTGTGATTAGGATGGTTGCTATGTTTTAATTCATGTCTTGTTGAACCTTATGGATTCTAGTTTGATTATTAAGGTATACTTTTAGTTTTTAATGGTTTCTTGTGACTTAAATTATAATGGATGTGTATAGCTTTAAGTATGCTATTTCTATTATTGAGATTGTGAAATTAGTAAGACTTGTTGTTCATCATTGTCTCATGGGCATGGTAGGGTGACAGAACCCTTCCTAACTTCCACAACTCTCTTATAATTGGCTGTGAGATTGGTAAATTGTTGTTGTTTGCCATAGTCTCCTAGGCATGGTTAGGTGACGGAATCACTTCTAAATCTTCACTAATTTTATCTGTCGATGATTAGATCCATGAGAAGTTCAGAGATTTGACAAATCTCTTCTTATCAACTGGATAAGATAGGACTCTGATTCTAGTTGTGTCCCTGAATCAATACAAGGTAACTTTCCGATTGCTACAAGTGGATCCTTGGCATCCTAGTTCCTACTTCTGAATTCTTTAAATTCTAGATTAATATTTCACCATTATTATCTCAAATTCATTCGATTTAGATTTCATCTTAGTCTAGTTCTAGTTCTACTTAGTTTCAGATTACGTACAGGTTTCAGTCCTTTGGGATTCGACCTCAGTCCACCGAGTTTATTACTATATCACAACCCTATACTTGGGGAGTGATCACAAGCTTTATTTATATCGGTATAATCTACGCAGACTCACCACTTTCCGTTAGCTTTCTTCACTAGCATGACATTAGCTAACCAGTTGGGATAATGTACCTCCTCAACGAATCTGACTTCAAGGAGCTTATCGACTTCTTCATTGATTGATGCATAGCTTTCTAGATTAAATTCTCATCTTTTCTGCCTTACGGGCTTGTGGTTGGGGTCTGCATTCAGTCGATGGAACACATCTTTTGGATCTATTTCAGGCATATCCTAGTGTGATGAGGCGAACACATTGGCGTGTTGTTTCAAAAGATCAGCTATCTCTACCTGGAGTTGTGGTTCAGGTAGTGACCGAGCCTGGATAGTGCGAGATGGGTCAGCCTTAGCGAGTTGTACCATAACGAGATCCTCCACCAATGATCCTCTCTTAATGGTATCTTCTCAAGGCTCGAGGGTGGTGATTTGCATTGCTTGTTACTGTTGTGCCCTCCCTCAGAGAGTTTTTGAATAACATTGTCGAGCTTCGTATTGGTCACCTCAGACCTTGTCGACCCCATACTCAGTCAAAAATTTCATAGTGAGGTGGTAGGTGGAGACTAAAGCTTGCATGGCATTTAAGTACGGCCTACATAAGATCACGTTGTACACTAAGGAGCAGTCTACCACCAGAAAGTCGATCATGGTGGTGACCTAATTAGTACCATCTCCGGCCATTACTAGTAGACGAACACTTCCTTCAGAGGTCACTTTTTTTCCTGCAAACCCGAGCAGGGGGGTTCACACAAGTCGTAATCTTGACTTTTTAATTGTCATTTTATCGAAGGCGACTGTGAATAAAATGTCCATCAAGTTTCCTGTATCAACTAATATTCGATATACTCTATGGTTAGTAATGGTCATAGTGACCACTAATGTGTCGTCATGGGGATATTGGATCCCTTGTGCGTCTTCTCCAATGAAGGTGACGCTGCATGAGTCCATCCTGGATGCCTTCCTAGGTCGCCCGACGAGGTTTACATAATGCTCTCCTCCGATACCGTTCGCATTATGTGCATGGGCTCGACATGCACGGTTTGAATCTCCACTCCCAACGGGTCCTCCAAAGATGGCGCATATTTCGCATATTGCTTCCTTGTTAGTCTTCTCATCGCATCGTTCCTGCTGCCTAGCTAGTCGATCCTCTCTACTTCTTTTAACAAACTAGTGCAAGTATCCCCTCCGGTAAAGGGATTCAATCTCCTCCTTGAGGTCGAAACATTCAGTCATATTATGACCATTATTCCAGTGAAAATGATAATATTTATTTATTTTTTTTTTTTATAAGTCAGCCCTCATCTTGTTTGGCCACTTCAAAATCCTCTTATCTCTACCTTCATGAATACCTGTTCTGGCATAGTATTCAATGGGGTGTATCTACGAAACCAACTTTCGAGGATTAAGTAGATCAAGGGACATTACTGTAATCGTCATCATTTCTCCTTATGGAGCTAGCATCGGGTGCCTCCTTCCCTCCCTTCCTTTTCTTATCTCTTGTCGAGCTACTCTCACCTCGAGTAGTTATGCGCACATGCTAAATAACTCATCGACGTTAGAATACTTTTGAGCTTAGTTGAGGAGATCAGCAAGAGTTGTCGAGGGATTCTTCCCAATCAAGAAAAGGAACTTCCCTCACTTAAGACTGGTCATCATAGTCATGAGAGCGACCTGATCAAGATAGTTGTAAACCTGGATAGCCTCAATGTTGAATCGAACGATATAATCCTTCAAGAGTTAGTCCTCCCTTTGTGTTATCATAAGGAGGTAGGTCGACGATTTTCTTATATCTTTTCTCCAAATGAATTGGGTAGTGAACGCCCTACTAAGTCGGGCGAACGAACCAATGGATTTTGGCTTCAAGTGCCTCTACTGCTTTTGGCCAGCTCCAGTCAGCATTAGGGAGAACGTCCTGCACATCATAAGCCTGGAAGCACCGTGAAGCCCCATCCATGCTCTAAAGGATTCGAGATGTTCGACCAGATCCCCCGAACTTGAATAGGGCGATATTTGAGGCATCTAGAATATGGACGGCAATTCGGCTTGTATGATATCATCCGTAAATGGTGTTTCTGTCTGTTTGAGAAGGACGTCGACAGAGGTCAGGCCTTTTCTCAGAAGGCTTATTAAATATCCCCAATCTAATCTCGAATTTCTTTCATTTCGGCCCCTAGGGAACCTCATTTTCTGCTGTGATCTCCAAAGCCTTTCCCCAAGCCCGCCTTCTTTTGTCTAGTGTATGTCGCAAATATAACTCGGCGACCTCGGTGGTTTCCAAATTTTGTGTTGGGACATGCATGCTTCCTCCTAGTCATGCCTTCACAGCATGCGGCTCAGGGCGCACAGGTACTGGGCAGGATTGTTCAGTTGATGATCCCAACTCTACGTGTTGATCAGCAAGAAGTGCGTGCTACTTTTCTAGTAGTCTCATGATATGGTCAATGTTGTCGGTCAGAGCTCCTACTTGGTTTTCAAGGGAGATAAGTTAGCTTCACCAGTTTCGGGATCTTTCCTCTACTACTGGTGATGGTGCAAAGATCCGCGAGGGGGGGGGGGGTTTGAGGATTCTCAGGTTGCTCTCCATGCACAGGCTCGGTCGTAACCAGTGCCCTTCCCTTCCTTTTATCCATTAAGGGGGAAGAGGGGAAGAATGGTGATTCGCATTGATATTGATGGGAACTTAATGGCTTTGATGTCGTTCCCACAAACGACGCCAAACCGTTATTGCTTGAATATAAATGGACAGGTGCAATGCTAGTAGATGCACATATACCTACATCAACAATATGTTAAGGACAGCAAGGGTGTCGATTGTGGTGGGGGGACCCTCCAATCTATAAGTCAGGGGGGGCAGATTAAAAGTAGAAGTGAGACTTGAGTTAGGGTTTTTGGAACTTACCTTTCTCTCATCGCAATGGGTGTACTTATAGGATGTTTAAGCAACTTCAAGACCTACATATCCTAACAAGATATGCTAGATTTGCAAGAGGGTCCTTATTTGGATGGGGATCTACCTCTGAAAGTATTGTCTCGCCAAGCTCACTTCGGTCAGTGTGATCTTCAAATAAAATTGTGACAAATCTTTCTTTTCTTGATTCAAAGCGGGGTATCCTCTAAGATCCTCACTCTGCCCTGTCGATGGTCAATCTACTCAGCTCAAAGGAGCGCTCTTAACTCCTGAGCCCTATCTCTTGAGGTTGGTCTCTTTGCCTAGAGGATCTTGCTGACAATGTCTTTCGAGCTTTCCAAGCTTTACCCTTTATCATTTTGGATAACTCGCTCCGGTGCTCTTCCTGTGGTCAGTTGTTCTTTCCATGCAGTTGACCAGTTTAGTTTTCCTCACAACAACAACAACAACAACAACAATTATTATTATTATTATGGCCTGTATTCCTAAATTTTACATAAAATGGTCCATAAACCCCCACCAGATGTCATGAAATATGTTGTTAAACTTTTGTACATCAGAAGTTTTACTGCAGAATTCCTTAAAAAATATTGTTTTTACAAAAAAATGCATGGCGCCAAAATGTCTTCATCCACTTCTTCTAAAGAGTGTTAAAGTTGAGGATTGTGGGGTCCACATGTTATTTGTGATGAGGATTTTCTCCTCTTGGCTCCACCAGTCGAATGCCTCGCTCGACTGGTCAAGGGTGGTGCTCAACCAATCGAGCGGCACTCGACTCAAAGTCCAGCGAGCAATTGGTTTTAGAACTCCGTGGTGCTTGACCAATCAAGTGGACCGCTCGACCGGTCGAGGATCCTTCTCGACTAGTCAAGGTTACGCAAATTCATGTCTGGATTTTGTGCGGACTGCATAAATTTGAGGCAGTTTCGCAAGAGGTGCGAAATGGAGTTGCCTAAACTATAAATAGGGGTCTCTGGGGCTATTTTAAGGAATGCAAGAGAGTTTTCTAAAGCTTTCCAAGAGTTTGCTAACGGGTTTAGGGCTATCAAAGGTGTGTGAGTGTGAGAGAGAAGCTTGTAGAAAGGAAGTTCTGCTCGTAGAGTTGATTTACTTCGCAGTCGACATCTCAGCACTTCTACGTCCTCATAATTGGTGAGATATCTCCATTTTTCTTATTCTCTTATTGTTTATCCACTCCTGCGTGAATGAAGAAGGTTTGATCCAAGCGGTGTGTGCTTGTGATCAGTTGTAACGTTCTACTTCATAGTGGATTGTTGATCTGGACGAGGTCTCATGGTTTTTACCTCTTTGAGGGTTTTTCACGTAAAAATCTCTTGTGTCGTGTAGTTTATACTTTGATTTATTTTATTGTTTTATTATATCTCATAATTTTGATATTTTTAGGAGGCTAGATCCTAAGGTTTTGTGCAACGACCCCCAACAGAGTGGTATCAAAGAGTTCAGATTGGTTGAACGAAGTAAGATCGGTTTTGAATTATGGGAGGTAGCTCATCAAGGATGATCAGTCTCAATGGTTCTAACTGGACCATATGGAAGGCTAAGATGGAGGACTTGCTTTATTGCAAGGACTTATATTCTCCAATTCAAGGCATATCAACAAAGTTAAAGGATATGTTAAATGATGATTGGAAGAAGTCGGATCGAAAGGCGGTGGAATTTATTAGACAATGGTTGGATGATTCCAAATTCCACCATGTGTCTAAGGAGACCTTAGCCGCTAGCCTATGGCTGAAACTGAAAGGGCTGTATGAGAGGAAGAAAATCGGCAATAAGATTTTTCTGATAAGATGTCTTATGAATCTCAAGTTCAAAGATGGTGGTTCTGTGGCTGAGCACATGAATGAAGTCAGCAATATATTGAACCAGCTCTTCGCTATGAAGATGGTCCTCGATGATGAACTAGAAGCCTTACTATTGCTTAGTTCATTGCCTGATAGTTGAGAGATATTGGTAATGTTTCTAAGTAACTCCGCGCCAAACGGGAAGGTGTCCATGGAACAGGTAAATAGTTGTTTCTTCAATGAGGAGACAAGGAGGAAGTCTCAAGGGTCTGCTCTGCAAGAGGCCCTTGTGAACAAAAACGGGGGAGAGGAAAGAACAGAAAGGGCGGAAAGGCTTGAGATAAGTCAGGAGGTAAATCAAGCATCAGAAAGGATGTTGAATGCTGAAATTTTGGCAAGAGGGGCCACTACAAGAATGAATGTCATAATAAGAAGAACGACAAGAAAGGAAAAGAAAAGGAGAAGGAAGATGAATCAGACTCCACTGCGGTCACTTCAGATGGCTACGATGTAGTTATTCTTTCAGCAGATCTTGATTCCTGTTTCACGGCTATGAGTCAAGACACCGACTGGGTGATAGACTCGGGAGGCTTGTTTCATACGACTTCACGTAGGGATTTCTTCACAAGCTATAAGTCAGGTGACTTTGGGACCGTGAAGATGAAAAATTCTCGCATATTAAAGATCGTGGGGGTCGGTGATATTTGTTTGAAAGCCAATGTGGGCTATACATTGGTTCTTAGGGATGTGAGACACATTTCAGACCTTTACCTCAACTTCATGTTGACGGGAAGGTTGAATGATGATGGCTATGAAAGTTGATTTGTTGGTGGGCACTAGAAACTCATAAAAGGTTCATTGATCGCGGCCAGAGGAAAGAAGTGTTGCACCCTTTACAAAGCAAGTGTCAATGTGTGCAAGGGTGGGTTGAACGTAGCGTAAGATTCAGTTATTGACATGTGGCACAGGCATCTAAGCCATATGAGTGAAAAAAAGCTTCAGCTACTAACAAAGAAGCGGCTCCTTCCAGACGTAACAGGTATACCTTTCAAGCTTATATTAATTGTTTATTAGGAAAACAGTATTGAGTGTCATTCATTAAATCTGCTTCTCATGTTAATAAAGTACATGCATTAAATTTGGTTTATTCTGATGTTTGTGGTCCTATGAGGACAAAAACGTTGGGTGGGGCATTGTATTTTGTCACTTTTATAGATGATGCATCTAGTAGGGTTTGTGTTTATGCTTTGAAATTCAAGGACGAGGTCTTTGGTGTGTTTAAATCGTTTCATGCTATGGTTGAGAGAAAGACAGGTAAATCATTGAAGTGCATCTACACTAACAATAGTGTGAATACATCGGTGACTTTCATGAGTATTGTAAGTCCCTTGATATACGGCATCAACAGACGGTTCCCAAGACCTCCTAACATAATGGTGTGGCTAAGTGAATGAATCACACCATTATAGAGAAAATCAGATGCATGTTATCTCATGCGAAGTTGCCCAAGATGTTCTGAGGAGAAGCAATGCACACGACAATGTATCTGATAAACAAGTCTCCATCAGCCCCGTTGAATTGAGAAGTACTTGAGAAAGTGTGGACTGGATAAGATCCATCGTACAGTCATCTCAGGGTGTTTGGATGCAAGACATTCGTTCACGTACCAAAGGATGAGAGGTCCAAGATAAATATGAAGATCAGGCAATGTGTATTCTTGGGGTACGATGATAAAAAGTTCGGCTACAAATTGTGGGTTCCGACTAAGAAGAAGTTTATCAGAAGAAGAGATGTAGTTTTCTTTGAAGACCAATGTATTGAAGACATTTGTAAGCCAGAAAAAATGCATCCTAGTTCGGGAGATCTAGAGGATATCGATCTAGTTATTCTTTCCGTGGTACCTGATGACGGGGGAGAACAACAAGGTGCAGAGAACGAGGGAGTTCCTACAGAAGATGGACCGAAGGAGTAGCCCCTACTTGATCCACCTATTGAGCCACATGTGAGGAAGTCATCTAGGGACAGACTGCTGTCCAAGAGGTACTCGCTGCATGAGTAAATTATGCTCGCTAATGGGGGAGGGCCAAAAGATTATCCTAAGGCCCTAGTCGACGAGCATAAGGGGGGATGATTGAAAGTTATGCAAGAGGAGATGAAATCCTTACATAAGAACCACACCTATGATATGGTGAAACTACCTAAGGGCAAGAATGCTCTGAGCAACAAGTGAGTGTTCAGAAAGAAGATTGAGCAGAAGAATTCACAGACGAGGTTTAAGGCCAGACTTGTGGTGAAAAGGTTTGGTCAGAGGAAAGACATAGATTTCAAAGAGATATTTTAACCAGTGGTGAAGATGACATCCATACGGGTGTTGCTTGGGTTAGCGGCTAGCATGGATCTGGAGATAGAGCAGTTAGATGTTAAAACTCCATTTCTCCATGGTAACCTGAACGGAAAGATCTACATGCACCAACCAAAGGGGTTCAAAGTCAAGGGCAAAGAGCATATGGTGTGTAGGCTTAGGAAAAGCTCGTATGGGCTGAAACAAGCTCCATGACAATGGTACAAGAAGTTCGACTCATTCATGTTAAAGCATGGATATGACAAAATGGAGTCGGACCACTGTGTGTTCACGCACAAGTTCTCAGATGATGATTTCTTAGTTCTGCTCTTATACGTTGATGATGTGCTCACCACGAGTAAAGACATCAAGAGGATTGACAGGCTGAAACAGGAGTTGGGCAAGTCGTTTACTATGAAAGACTTTGACCCGGTTAAACAGATCATAGGAATGGAGATAATTCGTGATAGAAGTAGTAGAAAACTTTGGTTATCATAAGAGTGGTATATTGAGAAAGTCTTAAAGCGGTTCGATATGAATTCAACAAAGTCGGTCAGTACTCCACTGGATGGTCACTTCAGATTGAGCGACAGACAGTGTCCTAAGACTAAAGTAGATGTGGATGAGATTTAGAAGATACCTTACGTGTCAGTGGTAAGAAGTTTATATATGTTATGGTGTGTATGTACCCAAACATAACATATGCGGTTGGTATTGTCAGCCGGTATCTTGTTAATCCTAACAAAGAGCATTGGGTAGCGGTGAAATGCATACTGCAGTATTTAAGAGGCTCATCCAAGTTAAGACTATAGTATGGTGACGGAAAACCTATGTTAGAGGGCTACACAGATGCAGATATGACAAGTGACATAGACTCTAGGAAGTCTACATTGGGGTTCATGTTCACGTTTGCAGGGGGAGCAGTCTCTTGACAGAATAAGATATAGAAGGTCGTAGTATTGTCAACAACAGAGGTCGAGTACATTGCAGTCACAAAGGCATGTAAAGAGATGCTTTAGATGAAGAGGTTCCTACAGGAACTTAGCCTAAAGCAGGAGCAGCACATGGTCTATTTGGATAGTCAAAATACTATACACTTGATCAAGAATCTAAGTCAGCACTCCAAGTCGAAGCACATAGAGATTCAGTATCACTGGATCCGGGATACTTTGGAACAGAAGGTGTTACAACTTAAGAAGGTCCACACGAATAATAACGGGTCAAACATGATGACCAAGACACTGTTCAAGGGCAAGTTTGAGGTTTGTAAATACCTAGCTGGCTTAAAGAAAATAAATTCTTCCTGAGTCGAAAAGGGGGATATTTGATGAGGATTTTCTTCTCATGGCTCGACCGGTCGAGTGTCTTGCTCTACCAGTCGAGGGTGGTACTCAACCAGTCGAGTTGCGCTCGACTCAAAGTCCAGCGAGAAATTAGTTTTGAAACTTCGTGGTGCTCGACCAGTCGAATGGGGTGCTCGATCGGTCGTGTGGGCTGCTCGACCGGTCGAGTATCTTGCTCAACTAGTCGAGGTTATGTAGATTTATGTCTGAATTTTGTGCGGACTGCATAAATTTGAGGCGGTTTTGCAAGAGGTGTGAAAGAGAGTTGCCTAAACTATAAATAGGGGTCCCTAGGGTTATTATAGGGAATGCAAGAGAGTTTCCTAAAGCTTTGCAAGGGTTTGCTCAAGGGTTTAGGGCTATCAAAGGTAAGGAAGAGAGAGAGAGAGAGAGAGAGAGAGAGAGAGAGAGAGAGAGAGAGAGAGAGAGGAAGCTTGTGGAAGGGAGGTTTTTCCCGTAGAAGTGATCTACTTCGCAGTCGACGTCTCAGCACTTTTACGTCCTCGTAATCAGTGAGATCTCTCCGTTTTTCTTATTCTCTTATTGTTTATCCACTCATGCGTGAGTAAAGAAGGTTTGATCCAAGCGGTGTGTGCTTATAATCGGTTATAATGTTCTACTTCATAGTATATTGTTGATCTGGACGATGTCCTGTGGTTTTTACCTCTTTAAGAGTTTCCACATAAAAATCTCTTATGTCGTGTGGTTTATATTTTGATTTATTTAATTGCTTTATTATATCCCATAATTCTGGTGTTTTTGAGAGGCTAGATCCTAAGGTTTTGTGAAAAAGCCCCTAGCAGTTTGTATGACATCCAACCCTTACCACAAGTGTACCCCACTATAATGATCAAATAAAGGCGATCCAATATTATTAGCACCACAAACGTAAAAATGATTAAACCAGATAGAAAACTCTAAATTCATGCCCAGCCCACCCCAGACAGGATTCATATGATTTTAGTTTGTCTAATTAATCATCATGATCAGGTGTACATGTTGAACGGTTGGATGTCAAACAGAAACCAAGTATACCCACAATGAACTATTCCAGTGGATTTTAGAAAAGGAGAACTGGCTACTGGTGTGATTTGTTCCTTTGATCCCCTGAAATGAACCTTCTTATGTCACTTATTGGTAAAATGAGAATATTCTTGTTAAATGCGACTAGTCTGTATTATTGCTCACCGAAATTGACACGCATGGGTTGTAGATGACCCTTCAAACCTTGATTTTAAATCAATTGCTTGAATCCATGTTTGTTGGATCAATGATAAAAAAAAGGATATATATATATATATATATATATATATATATATATATATATATATATATATATATTATAAAATACTATTTATTTTATAAAATGAGTTTTCTACCATTCAAATCAAGTGTTGATATATGGATGGTGGGAAATTCTGGAACATGGGTCTGTGCTCCGGTATGACTAAAATTTTTCTCCATGTTTCACTTTAGTTTGTATGTATTGAGCCTAATTACGGATCGATCCTCACCATTAGATAAGTGGGCCACCAAATGGTCAATTAAAATGAGAAATAGCCAAACAAAATTAGGAAATGGATGGTGCCAATCTTCTGTGGCCCATCCTCATCTATATGTTGCGCCAACATTTTAAGATTATACATGACTACATGCGTGCAGATACAATAGATATACATATCATCTTCACATACATCTAGGGTGATGATCCAATATTTTTGGGACAGGATATATACATGGTGGGGCCAGCTCTAGAAAGACTTAGGTAAATGTGCACGTACTTCCTACATTGGCACGTATTAAATGTTTTTTCGCTTACGCAATCGCGACAGCAGACTACTATATAGTATTTCATGGAATCTTCGGGTCACATTCGACTTTCAGGCTCAGACGACTTTAGGTGGATGAGCCAACATAGACTTTCAGGCTCAGACGACTTTAGTTGGATGAGTTACATTCACATTGACTTTTAGGCTCAGACGACTTTAGATGGATGAGCCGAGTCGAACAAAGATAACGGGGCTAGCTGTAGGTCTATTCTTTAAGTCGGCCGAAGATAATAATACTGGAATTTTTCAAAACACACCACCTTAGTATAGAAAAATTATATTCCAATACTTTTTTGGGGGTTTTACCTAAAATTCTTCCAAGTTGATGATATTATAAAAGCATCTTTTGATTTTTCATATTTAACAAAACATTTTTAGAATTGTATGGACATTCCATAAAAGTCTAATTTCTAATTTATCCTCTTAGCCATTTTAGCAAACCGAAAACCTCATCCGTTGTGGAAGAGAAGGACTACACAAACAAGACACTATATAGGGCTGTACACGAGCAAAGTTAGCTCGGTTAACTCACTCGACTTGACTCGAAAGAGCTCGATTTGACTCGGTTTGCAACTGAGTTCGAGCCGAGTCGAGCTGATTTTTTGAGCTTGAAAAAATTTCGAACCGAGTTCTAGCTTGGCCTAGCTCGACTCGACTCAGATCGAACCCAGCTCGAATCAGACTCGGATTGAACCGGTTCGATGACTCGGCTACTTTGATATTGATGTTGCTCACCAACTCTTTGATGAAATGACCCAACCAAGTGTTAGTTGGTGGCAAGGAAGGTATGTATGTGAAACAAATACCCATTTTTTTTTATTTTCATGTTGCCTACAAGGTGTTTAATGAAATGCCTATAAAAACCGCTGCTATTGTTTTACAAATAGTGAGAATTTGAGATGCAGTCCATGTGTTTGTGAAAATGCCGCAGAGGCGAACTAAGCTTGAACTTGGCTTCAACTGGCCCTAGCTACTGATCGAGTCAAGTTGGCCAATCAAGCTTGAGGACTGAGCCGAGCCGAGTTCAAGCTGGGGTCGGCAAGTGACTGACCCGAGTCGAGCTGTGCCAAGCTCGACTCGGTTCGACTCGTGTACACCTCTAACGCTATATTAATATTGTTGAAGCAAAAAACTAGATCAACCTCTTCCTGCACTCCTACCTGCACCACAATGAGAGAGAGAAAGTGAACCTTGGCTAGAGCCGGGGTACCTCCGATGCTTAAGTCAGTAGAGATCCAAGAAGAGGAGTTTTTAGGCTTTCTCTTGCGTACCTTGATTCCTGGAGAGTCCTCTTCTTATAGGAATGAGAGGTCTCGGCATGAGGGGATTCTCTCCTGATTTTTTTAAGAGATTTGATTTAGTTGCCATTTATTTGTTCATACTTTTCGATCCCGAGATTTCCGGGGTCGGGTATCCTTTTACAAAATTCTTGGATCAGTGTTTAAGATTACACCATCTTTCTTTTTCTTGGCTCAGCCTCAATGGACTATACAGTCTCGGTTGGCTTACAAAGATGAGGTTGTTTGCCTACTGTCGAACGAAACAAAATATCAGTTTAAGACCGATATTCTTTCTTAATTCGATAGCCGACACTACAACCAACCTCATATGGGTCAGTTTGATAGTCGGTCAAGTGACTTTTAGCTCTAGGGCCTTTAATCGGTCCCTTTGGACATTTCTGTCTCTTTAACCGAGTCTACTCCATGTCTTACAAATTTTACCTATGGTTCTTGACTCTTTTACTTTCGATCAAGATTAATATCCTACAGATCCGAGCTAAGTCTCTCCTCTAGGCTTTATCTTCGATCAGCATTCACAGCTACCTCTGGTTATGTAAGAAGAGTTAATTCATCTTACAACCGACCCCCCGAACTTGTCATATTTTTTCCCAACAGTAAGCCCCCTACTCTTTGTGTTAGCCATGTCAACACAAAGGAGTAATGAATTGTTGGGTCAGTTTATATTGGAAACCGAAATTATGATGGAGCATTTAATGCTTCTTGTATAGTCCTTAACATATGACGGTTCGTTATCCAAGGTCGCACAAGCGGACAGCCGTCAGGTCGTTTCGTCCTTTTATGAGCGTTAGACACATGGCGAGGACGTTATCCGCGTCAGTCAGCGTGCTCCACGTGTCGGGCGGGGAGTCAAAGCAGACGTCAATTCGACTCCTCCTTAAATGTTGTTGCCACGTGGCTCGGCTATAAAAGAGGGTCCAGGAGCGCTTTTCACACTTTTGCTCTCTCGCTCAATTTTCCTCTCGATTTTTCTTCTTCCTTTTTTGTTCACTGTGTCTTACTATTGTCTTGTGATCCGCCATTTTTCCTGCTCCCTCAATCAGTGTGCTCTTCGCCTCTCTGATGAGTTTTCTCTCCCTCCCTTTTCTTTTTGACCCTTAGTAATAATGCATCCTTCAAGTCCCCGAGAGGGGGTTTTCGGTGATGAGGGCGAAATAAGGCATCTTTGGAATGTCTCAGAATCGCCCTCTCTACTGGCAGAGATGGCGATGAGTGCCAATGAAGCCTTCCAACTTAGTGTTAGGCTGTCCAGTGGGGCTTCAATGGAATGCTCTACTCCAGCGGGTCCCTCCAGCTTGAGACATGCCCCTAGGAGGCCTACTCCTTATTTTCCTGAAGATGACTTGGAAGAGGAGGAAGAAACAATTGAGCTGGCTCTCCTTAGGAGACTGGCGAGAATTGATCTTGGGGGGACCACTGAGTCGGTTCCCCCATGGAGGTTGGCTCGGTTTATTGAATCAGCAGCTGAGGAAGGAGAGGCTGCCGAGACTGAGGAGGTCGGAGATGAACAAAAGGGGTCAGTCCCCTCAGTCTTAACTGAGGTGGATTTCGATAGAATCTGAGTCGGGTTTCATGTTTCTGACTCGGTAATCCTTTAACTTCCACTCCTGAGTGAGTTGCCCGTCCATCCCCCTCCTAAGATGGTCACAATCTTCCAAGTTGTCATGCAATGTGGCTTGCATTTGCCTTTACAACCCGTTGCTCAGAATTTTCTTTCCTAACTCAGAATTGCTCTCGGGTAAATAGTTCTGAATGGATGGAGGAACTTATTCGGTTGTGCAGGCTGAGGCAGAACAGCCCCCACTGACCATGGTGTATCAAGTTCGGCCAAACACTTCGCAGTCCAATTGGTATTTTTTGAGCGCTTGGCAGAATAATGGCGGCTCTTTGATAACCGACCCTCCTACCTCCAACAAGCACTGGAGAGAGAGGTGGTTCTGGGCATGCAGTCGTTGGGAGACTGCTGAGTCTGGGCTGTTCGAACCTCGCGTTCCCCGGGCCTTCTCTAAAGCAGGTGACTCAGTATGCCCTTTTCCTCATTTTTTCTTATCTCGATCCTTCTGCATCCAACTGAACGTGCTTTGTAGAAATCTCCAAGAAGAAGCCGAAACTAGGAGCCAACGCTTTGGCTTGGAACAAAGATCTATGGACGACAAGTCCGGAAGGTCAGTCCTGGAAGTCCCTCTTGTAACCAGAGCGTCTTTTTCTCTCGAGCTTGGATTTGTCCGTGACAAGTATCTTTAGGTTACTCAGGCTGATCTTTTTAAAAAAATTCTGACTTTGTATTTTGTACAACATAGATATGGTTGAAGCTCGACCCCTTCTGAAGCCGTCGTCTAAATTGAAGGCTCTTCCCCAGTCAGTGCTTCTTCGGAACCTCGGCCTCCAAAGAAAGCGAAGACTACTCCTTTGGTCATGGAGTCGCCTGCCTCAGTCGCCCCTACTCCGACTGTCCCACCCGTTGTCATTTTCTCTGATCCTGAAGAAAGGGTAAAGGGTGTGAGTGAGTCCCGTGCTACTTTCGAGCCAGGACCCATTACAGAGCGGGTCTAGGGATAAAGAGTGGAGTAGAGAGGGGAGACCTCAAGGGGGGAGATGACTTAATAAGAGATGTCGTCCTTCCGTCGGGCCATGGCAGACATGATCCCTTGGGCTATGTCTGTTGGGAGCGAGAAGGAGTTTGCTTTCATCTTTTAGGCCCTTGGGAGTCAGATACTCTCCCACGCTATAAAGGTCTTGCTTCAAGTATGATTTGAACTTATCTCTTTGCTAGTTATCTTTTTCAGCTTTGATCTGACTTCGTCCCTTTATTATACAACTTGCTCCTTGCCTGCTGAGAGCCAACGGAGATCTATATGAGGCTAAGAAGGCTCAGAGAGTCATGGCGGGCACTGAAGCGGCTCGAAAACGGGTAGGAGAGGTAGAGGCTCAACTCGAGATTACCTCATCTTGTGTTGGCCGACTAACTGGCGAGCTGAGCTTGGCTCGGAAGGCGACCGAGGACGCTAGAGCTGAATGTGCTTGGTCGGCTCAGCTATTGAAGGAAGCTCATGACGAGGGCCTACAAGTCCACCTAGCTCGTGACGCCTCTGAGGAGAAGCTGGCTCGGCTGAAAGCTGATAAAAAAGTGGCACTCGAGTTAGCTAAGAAAGAGGCTAGGGAGAAGGCTATAAATGACTTCCTCGAGTCTCTGGAGTTTGAAGATGAGAGGGATCACTTATATGAGAGCGGGTACACTGCTTGCATCAAAGTGATGAAGCAGTTTTTTTTCCAATCTTGATCTCTCTAAATTTGAGGATGGCCCTCCCGAGGATACGACAGCTGAAGTAGCTAAGGCTGATGATGCTGCGACTGGTATCGAGGTCGAGTCTGAAATGGTCCCGGCTGCAGAGGTTGCTCCGAGTGATCCTTGATAATCCCGGAGCTTGGCTTTTGGTACTATCATCAGCTCCATTTTGGTACCATCATCAGCTCCTTTTGGCACCATCATCAGCTCCATTTTGGCACCATCATCAGCTCCGAGCAGGCTCGTTTATAGTTATGGTCGAGGAAAAATTTCATACGTTTTAACCGATCTTTTATTTGCTATTAATCTTTTTTTATCGGACAATGTAATGTTGAGGTAAGATGTAACTCAATGTAACAAACATACTGATAAATGAATATACTTAGTTTTATTTTATACATTTTTGACTTAGTTTACATGTATGTCGTTCTTGAGTCTTTTTCATTACTTTGCTATGCCGACTTCAGGGGTAGTAGATTTTTAGATGCTCGGTATTCCATGGATGAGGCAGTAGTCATCTGGTCAGGTCTTGCAATTGGTATGTTCCTGGTCGGATGGTGCTTGAGACGACATATGGTCCTTCCCAATTGGGTCCGAGTGTGCCTGCGCCAACTTCCTTTGTATTAAGGAATATTTTCCAGAGGACCATGTCTCCGACTCGAAAACGTCTAACCTTCACTCGGGCATTATAAAACCGAGCCACTTGTTGCTGCCGAGCCATCATACGTAACCGAACTTTTTCCCTTTACTCATCCATAAGGTCGAGTCTGAGAGCTAAGAGTTCTTCATTTTCTTCCTTATTAAATGAACTGAGTTGGGCTGAAGGCAGCCCGATTTCAAGAGTAACAGCTTCTGAGCCATAAGCGAGGGAGAAAAGGGTCTCTCCTTTAGCGGTTCAGGCTGTAGTTCGGTAAGCCTATAGTATCTTCTGAAGTTTCTCGGCCCATGCTCCTTTGGCTCGGTCAAGCTTAGTTCGAAGATGCTGTTTAATGATCTTGTTGAATGCTTAAACTTGTCCATTCATTTAAGGATGATGAGGTGACAAATATACGTTCCTGATTTCGAGATTATCACACATCTCACGATAGCTTTTATTGTCGAACTGCTTCCCATTATCGGTTATTATAGTCCGAGGTATGCCAAACCGATAGATGATATTCGTCCATATGAAGTTTGTGATCTTCTATTCGGTTATCTTTGCCAACGGTTCTGCCTCGGCCCACTGTGCGAAAGGGAAGGACTGGTCATAAGAGTTAATTCTTCAGGAGGTTGTCTAAGGATAGTCATGAATCGCTGACACTTATCACATCTCTGGATGAGCTTACGAGCGTCGTGCTGGATGGTCGGCCAGTAGTATCCTTGGCGTAAGACTCTATGTGCGAGGAATCGCCCTCTTAAGTGATTTCCACAGATCCCTTCGTGGACTTCCCACAACACATAGTCAGCTTCATCAAGGTTTAAGCACCGTAGCAACAGAGCATATTAACCCTTCTTGTGCAATGTTCCATTAAGTACTGTGTAACGAGAGGCTCAAATTTTCAATCATCGAGCTTCAGCACAATCTTTAGGCAATTCTCCACTGTCGAGATATCGAATGATCGGGTCGCGCCAAGTAAGTCCCAAATCAATTGCAAGTACGGTCGAGCTAACTGGTTCAATAATACTCGGTTTAGCCATGTACTCGATCAGAACAGACCTGAGAATGTCGTCTTCATCTGCAGAGGTGAGTTTTGCTAGTAGGTCGGCCTTGGCATTTTTCGCTCGAGGGATTCGCCTAGCGATACAACGTTGAAATCCGTCAATCAGCTCTTTATCTTTTTTCATATAAACTTTCAACTATTTTTTCATGTTTGGTACACACTCATAACCTGATTAATGACTAATTGAGAATCACTAAACACGTTGAGATGTGTAACACCTAAGCTGGCCGTAAGTTGAAGACCGAGTAACAATGCTTCATATTCTGCTATGTTATTCAAGGCTTGAAATCTAAGACTTAAGGCATACTGCATATAGGTCTGATCGGGAGTCTCCAATACTACTCCTGCCCCGCTTGCCTTAGAGTTGGAGGACCCATCAACATACAGTGTCCAAAGGGTTGGGTCGGATGATGACTCGGGAGAAGCAGTAGTCGGTTCTTCAACTGGCTCAGTAACATTTATGTCAGCTTGCGATGTGACTTCGGCAATGAAGTTGGCCACAACTTGTCCCTTAATTGCTACTCTCGGCTTATATTGAATATTAAATTTGCTGCGTTCAATTGCCTATTTAGTAAGGCGACTGGACGCTTCCAATTTCTGTAGAATCTGGCGCAGCGGGAGGTCGGTCATGACGATAATAGTATGAGCTTGGAAATATGGCCAAAGTCGACGCGAAGAGACGACTAGAATTAAGGCCACTTTTTCTAAGAGAGGATATCTCGTCTCTGCCGGTAAAAGTGCCTTGCTGACATAGTAAACCGGCAGTTACTTTCCTTCGTGTTCTCGTATCAAGGCCAAGCTAACCGCTACCTCAGATACCATGAGATATAGCAGAAGGGCTTCTCCAGGCTCGGGCTTCGATAAGAAAGGAAGAGATCCGAGATAAAACTTTAATTGCTGAAATGCAACTTCGCACTCTTCCATCCAATCCATTACCTGTCGTCCCTTCAATTGCTTGAAGAATGTGAGACATTTATCAGTGGCTCGGGATAGGAAATGATTAAGTGCCGCTACTCGTCCAATCAATCTTTATATGTCTTTCATTTTTTTCGGGGACTCCATGTCAAGCAATGCTTTTATCTTCTCTGGGTTTGCCTCGATCCCTCGCTGACTGACCAAGAATCCGAGAAACTTTTTCGAGCTTACACCAAAGTACATTTACTCGGATTTAACTTCATTTGATACTTGTGTAAGATTAGAAACATCTCTTCTAGGTCAGTTATGTGGTCGGCCGCATGTACACTTTTGATGAGCATGTCGTCAATGTACACTTTCATGGTTCAGCCGATCAATCGAGTGAAGATTTTATTCACTAATCTTTGATAAGTTGCTTCAGCATTTTTCAAACCAAAAGGCATCACACGATAACAATAAAGAACTTCGTCAATGACAAAGGTGGTTTTGGATTTATCAGATTGATGCATTACAATTTGGTTATACCCTGAATATGCGTCCATAAAGTAGAGTTCATGCTCCGCAGTACTATCTACCAACTGATCTACCTTGGAAGAGGAAAGTTATCCTTTGGACAGGCTTTGTTCAAGTCGGTATAGTTAATATAGACTCGTCACTTCCCATTAGCTTTTTTCACAAGTACGATATTAGCTACCCATTCTGGACAGTATATCTCTTCTATGAATTTTACCTTGAGGAGCTTACTGACCTCTTCTTCAATGACAGCATACCTTTTAGGGCCGAGTGCTCGTCACTTCTATCGGATCAGCCGATAGGTCTGATCAATATTGAGTCGGTAAGTAATTATAGACGGGTCAATTCCTGGCATGTCTTCATGACTCCATGCAAATACGTCAGCGTATCATCGAAGCAGGGCTATCAAATTGTCTCTCAGGGGCAATCGCAGGGATGAGCCAATTTGTACTATTTTAGAGGAATCTGTCTCGGCCAACAGCACCAAGATAAGATCTTCAGCTGGTTGTCCTCGCTCATGTGTCCCGACCGGAGGATCCAGCTACTCGACCATTAATACTTCAGGCAGAACTTTCTCAATGGGGATCTTGACAGCAGTTGCATAACAACGTCTTGCGTCTTACTGATCTCCTTTGACAACTCCTACTCCTGACTCGGTCGAGAATTTCATGGAGAGGTGGTATGTCGATACCACCACTTGGAGGAGGCTCAGAGAGGATCGGTCGAGTATAGCATTATAGACGGATGACTAATCAACTATCAGAAAGTAGACCATAACGGTAGCCTGATGTGGAGAATTTCCTACCGTGAGTGGCAGTGAGATGATTCTTTCTGGAAGCATCTGTCCTCTTGAGAATCTGATCAATGGGGTACGAACCGGTCACAATGCCGATCGTTCAACTTCCATTTTATCGAATGCCTGAGTGAACAATACGTCAACTGACGATCCTGTGTCAACTAGTATACGGAATACTTTTCGATTTATGATGGTAAGAGTGATAACTAATGCGTCATCATGGGGGTGATAGATGCCTCGAGCATCCTCATCAGTAAACGAGATGCAATACTTCTCCCTTTTTTTCTCCTTTGAAGGCCGAGCTATAACTAGCAATTCGGACTCTGGTCAGCTGAGGCTTCTGGCATGATTTTTTTGAGCATTGTTAAAATCGCCTCCACCTCTGGGACTACCAACAATAGTTCAGATTTCTTCCATGGGTCGTTTATCCCTTAGACGTTCCTCAGCTGCCCCGGTCCTTTCGACATGTTCTGTCAGTCGATCTTTCCTGATGAGCCTTTCAATCTCTTCCTTCAGGTGAATACAATCGCTCGTATTGTGCCCATGATTATGATGATAGTGGCAATACTTATTTTTATTCCACCGATTGGGGTTGCTTCGAAGCTTATCTGGTCAGTTGACAAATCCTTCACTCTTGATTTTCATCAGCACCTGCTCTTGCAGTTTGTTGAGTGGAGTGTATGTAGAGAACTTTCGGTCGGGTCGTTTACTCGACTTACACTCATCACGAGTTCGGTCATCCTTACGCTTCTTACCTCTAGCCGAGTTAACTTCTTTTTTGGCTAACTCTTTGGCCGTGGTTTTTGCTTTCTGGCAACTTTACGTAGGATTTTTATTTCTTCGGCATCTGCGTATTTGTCTGATTGAGTCATGAACTCGGCCAGAGTCATCGGTGGATTTTTGTCTAGAGAAGCCAGAAATGGCTTATCTCTAACACCTTGCATGAGGGAGTTGAGCGCTGTCTCTTCTAATTGTTTCCGAACCTATAGCGATTCAAAATTGAAACGCTTGATGTAGTCTTTCAGTAGCTCTCCCTCCTTCTGAACTATGTTGTTCAGATATGCAGGGGGCTTTAGTTTCTTCTTCCCGCCAATAAAATTGGTGAGGAAGGCGTCGCTGAGCTCCGCGAACGAACTGATTGACTTTGGTTTCAATTGCTTGAACCAAAGCCGAGCCACGTCGGCTAACGTAAGTGAAAAAGCCCGACACATCACAACATCCAGAGCATCATGCAATTCCACGTAAGTTCGAAAACATTCGAGATATTCAGTTGGGTCAGTCTTTTCGGTAAAAGGTGTAATATGAGGTAGACGAAACCTTTCAGGTAACCGGGCTAGCATTACTTCATCAACGAAAGGGGATGCTTTAGCCTCGATCCTAGTTTGGCATGCATCCCAACCCTGTTTCATATCTGTCATCTCTTCCATCACTTCTTTCTCAAAATCCTGAAGATTAGCTTTCCAAGGCTCGACACGTTTCGCCACACCCTCATCTAGAAGCCGGCTGCGCCTCCTCCGATCTATCTCATGGCGAAGATCTGTAGGAGGCAAGACAGCGGTTGCCGAATGAGCGGGTGCTGACTCGGTCGGGCCATGGGGCTGACTCGGCTGTGAAAGGGAGCGTGGAACGGTGGGCTGAGGGTCGGCAACTTGTTGCGAAGCGTTCATCGCTTGACCCTGCTGAAACTGCTACATTTGTTGTTGGTGTATCTGTTCCAACATTTGTCGCATAACTTTTACGTCGATTCTAAGCTCCTTAACCTCCCGATCTAACCGTCTATTATTTTGGTTCCGCTGGGTGTTTGTTGTCGCGGAAGCGGCGGGAACAAGTGCGGAATCTTGGCGGTTATCGGGTTGATTTTGAGCCCCCTGGGCCATACTCGTACCCGGTTGTCTAGCAGTAGCCGGTCCTTCTGGACTCATTCTTTAAGTTCTTGCCATTAAAAGGAATCAACAGCTCCTTGGGTAGAATGCAGAAAATGAATTTTTGTATCATTTCCCACAGACAGCGCCACTCTGTTAAAGCGAAAAACTGGATCAACTTCTTCCTGCACTCCTACCTGCACCACAATGAGATAGAGAAAGTGAACCCTGGCTAGAGCCGGGGTACCTCTGATGCTTAAGTCAGTAGAGATCCAAGAAGAGGAGTTTTTAGAATTTCTCTTGGTACCTTGATTCATAGAGAGCCCTCTTTTTATAGGAATGAGAGGTCTCGGCGTGAGGGGATTCTCTCCTGATTTTTTTTAGGAGATTTGATTTAGTTGTCATTTGTTTGTAGATACTTCTCGATCCCGAGATTTTCGGGGTCGGGTATCATTTTACAAAATTCTCGGATCAGTGTTTAAGATTACACCTTCTCTCCTTTGCTTGACTCGGCCTCAATAGACTATACAGTCTCGGCTGGCTTATAAAGATGGGGTTGTTTGCCTACTGTCGGACGAAACAGAATATCGGTTTAAGACCGATATTCTTTCTTAATTCGATAGCTGATATTACAACCAACCTCATATGGGTCGGTTTTATAGTTGACCAGGTGGCTTTTAGCTCTAGAGCCTTTAATCAATCCCTTTGGACATTGCTGTCTCTTTAACCGAGTCAACTTCATGTCTTACAAATTTCGCCTGTGGCTCTTGACTCTTTTACTTTCGATCAGGATTAATATCCTGCAGATCCGAGCTAAGTCTCTCCTCTAGGCTTTATCTTCAGTCGGCATTCACAATTGCCTCTGGTTATGTAAGCAGAGTTAATTCATCTTACAACCGACCCCTTGGACTTTTCATATTTTTCCCCAACAAGTATTAACTTAATTTATGTATTTCCAAAATCATATCATTTACTAGTTGCTAAACCCATTTTAGGAGTGGTCTAAAAAATCAGTCCCATCTATGATTCAAGTGGACAATTTGATTGGAAATAGAGTATAGGCAATGCCCGCATTCCAAAGTGTTTCTCTGAGTATGGCCCACCTAAATTATCCTAACTTTTGGATCCCAGATGCCCTGAAAATTTGTGAGCTTGTATATATAAGCACACGAATGTGTATCCTTAGTATACATACATCCCAAGTTGAACTTGTACCTTTAGGAGGACCACACTTACATTAGCACTCTGGTACACACACTTAACCCTTAGGCACCTCACGACTAGAGCTGGGAATTTTATACCCGAACCGGTGGATCCGACCCGATCCGACCCGATTCGAACAGAACCGATGGTCAAGATCGATCAGGATCGGGTAGCGTAATCCGGATCCGAATTCTTTTTGGGTCGAATCCGAATGAACCCTGTTTCGAACTGACCCGATCCGATTGAATCCGATTCGGACCGACCCGATCCGGACCGTATATATTCGTGTGTGTGTGTGTGTGTGTGTGTGTGTGTGTGTGTGTGTGTGTGTGTGTGTGTGTGTGTATATATACATTTACCACCTTCGGCGCCAAAAAAATCCCGCCCAATCCCATCAACTTTATATGTCTCTATCTCTCTATACCTGTGATTCTCTCTCCGGCTCTCTATTTATATTGAAGAAGAAGGCAAGAAGAAGTTTTTGGCTAAAATGAGGTTGGATGGATTGTGTCAGCCAAACGCAACAAATGCCGTTAATGGCATCGCCCCACCTCCCATCTCGGGCAGCTCATGGCACTGCTCGTCAAAGAAAGAGCAGAGAGAGTAGATGAGAGAGATTGAATGGAGATAGTCGTGGTTTGTCGATTTGGGATGAGAGAGCGGTTGGATTTCTCTGCTGGAGAGAGATATACACGAGGTATGTTTTATATCTAAACCGTCCATCTATTTGGCGAGCACATTTTAAGGCTTTGGATATGCATCAATTTTAGGTTCAACCACTAAAATGATATGAAAAAATGAATGGACGGTATGGATAAATCACATGCATTTAGGGTGGGCCCCAACAAAGTTTACTCAGTATAATATGACGATTCGCCGGTGTACCACACAACGCTATACAGGTAGCTGGTATCGGATTGGTTACTCAGTACGCTCTTATCGTACTGAGTAAACTTTGTTGGGCCCACCGTGAATGCATGTATTTTATCCACGCCGTCCATCTGTTTTTCCAGGTCATTTTAGGGGTTGAGACCAAAATTTAAATATATCAAGAGCTCAAGTGGACCATACCACAGGAAACAGTGGAAGTATTAATTTCCACCATTGAAACATTCCTAAGGCCCACTGTGGTGTTTATTTGTCATCCAACCAGTTAATAAGATCGTAAAGACATGGATGAAAGGAAAAAATAAATATAAGGTTGATTTAAAACTTCTATGGCCCTCAAGAACTTTTCAATGGTAGATGTTCAATTCATACTTTTTCATGCGGTGTGCTCTTCTTGAGTTTTTGATATCCTTCATTTTTGGGTTGAACTCCTAAAATTATCTGGTAAAATGGATAGACAGAGCGGATGAAATGCATGAGTGACAGTAGGGCTCACAGGGTTTACTCAGTATGCAAAGCGACTCAATACGCAATCGGCTTTCATAGCTAGCTATAGCTAGCTGTAGGTACGGTCGTGCCAAGACGGACGCACATTTCCTACAAAAGGAAGTTCCTGCGCTGGGAACCCATGTGGGACCCACTGCGATGTTTGTGCGAAATCCTTCCCGTTCATATGTTTTGTGAGTTCATTTCAGTTCATGAGGCTAAAAATGAACCGTATTCAATGCACAAGTGGGCCACAAAGGTGATAATTGAACGTCTACAGTTGAAATATTCGTGGGGCCACAGACGTTTTGAATCATGCTAATATTTGTTTTTTCAGTTCATCCCAGTAGGAATGATGTTATTAACAGTATGGATGTAATGTAAACATCATCGTCGAACCCAAGGAGGTTTCAACGGTAGGAATTTACCTAACCACCTTTTTCTTTTAATACGGCCCACTTAAGTCTTGGATCCTGTTCACTTTTGGTTGCATGCTCTAAAATGATCTCAAAAAATGGTTGAACGGAGTGGATTACTGAAAAACATCACGGTGAGCCCCACCTACTATCATAGCACAGGAACCTTTTGCGAAAGGCTTCCGCAGGAAATTCGCATCCTGCTAGCGTGTCGTGCACGCCAAGAGAGCCCAGCTATACTCTCGAACTTCGAGTTGTACGAACGGCTCAAATGAGATCCATATTACAGGGCCCCACAATGATGTATTTATTATATGTATACTGTCTATCCATTTTTTGAGAACATTTTAAAGCATTTGGAGAAAAAATAAATCATATCTAAAACTTAAATTGACCACACCGAGAATAGCAGTGAAGATAATGATTTTCACCGTTAAAAAATTCAGTCCTTATTCAATCCGATCCGACTCGATTTTCTTGACTGAGTCAGAGTCGGTTCGGATTAAGCTAAGCACGTAACGAATCTGTTCAGATAAAGTGTCCTGGACTCGACCTCGGATCTGATTGGATTCAGATCCGTCTAGGCAACTTTCGGACCCAACCGAGTTCGACCAAATCCAATCCGACTAGGTCCGATGCCCACCTCTACTCACAACGACCATCGATGCTCAATATGCCATTGTATACTCGATTACTGTTCTAATCAACGCTTGTAATAGTTACACATCAGTAGAGGAAGACACCCATCCGTCCATTTCACCATTAGACATTCCGATTACTGTAAGCCAACATCTGGATCACTAAATCAATCCATATATACATCCAACCTAGACTTTTAACTTGTTGATCTTATTCAACCTCGTATGCTTGTACGCATACATATACGTACTCTCTCTTTCCTCTCAACTTTATACGGCATAACTCCATCTTGTATCAATCTAAACTGTTCATAATACCCTTCTAGGTCAGATTAAACTAATCTACAGACATCTCTCACCGTGACCCTTCATCATCGCAAGTTTAAATGTAATAGTAGTTATCCTCCGTTGAATCATTTGTGACCCACCTAAGCCTTGGATCTACCTTATTTTTAAGCCTATATATACCCTAAGACGACGTGTCAAATCTGATGAACGGAGCTGATTTTCTAGAAGCATCTCTAGTGGGCCCCACTGAAAATAAATAAATAAATAAATAAAAACGGCCAGTGAATTGATCGCGTTGACGCGAGCCTCAACTCCCTATTTTCTCCCTTCCATTTGAAACAGCAGCCGCATCGATCACAAACATCTGCTCTCAGCCGTCCATCATGCTGGGACTCATCTCTTTATCTGAACCGTCCATCAGGTTAGAACCCTAGAGAAACCCTGTAAACTGAAGTTTCCGTCGCCATTTCCTGTTGTCCGTCCCACTCGAATCGTAGTTTCGCTCCATTTTTAATTTTTTTGCCTTCTAACCATCTCAAATCTGACGAATCTAATGAGCGGCTTGGATTTCTCTCACACCAGCACAGTGGACCCCACCTATTATCCGCAATCCTAGGAACACACGGACTCCTTCCGTTTCAACATCAACACTGATTCAACGGCGAAGCCGTACACGACCTCCTGACGGAAGCGGATTGGCTGGTGTACCACACACAGCTATATAGCTGGTGTATTGAGGTCGGCAAGTTCTGTGGATCCCATAATGAGGTATGTGTTATATCCAAACCGTCCATACATTTTTAGATCTCGTCAGAAGGCTTTAGATGAAAAATAAGATAGATCTAATGTTCAAGGGGACCACACTGAAAAAAACAGTGGGAATCGAACGCCTGCCATTGAAAATCTTTTGGGGTTCACAGAAGTTTTGGATCAAAATGAAATTTGTTTTACTCTTTATCGAGGTCTTTGTAACCTTATGAATAGATTGGATGGAAAATAAACGTTACGGTGGCCTTACGAAATTTTTAACAAAGAAAATCATTATCTCGTCTACTATTTGTGGTGTGGTCCAGTTGATCTTTGGATATGATTCATTGTTTATGTTACCATTAAATGATCTCTAAAAATGGATGAACGGTGTGGATATAATAAATACATCATTGTGGGGCCATGTAACTTTGATCTCCTTTGAACCGTTCAACTCGGAGCTCGAAGAGCGTCAGCGCTCGTCTTCGCGCGACACGTACATATACCTGCTATATAGCTGGTGTGTGGTACACCAGCCATACCGCTTCCTCTCCTAACCAAGCAGATTTGGACCATCCAAACCTCGAACTCATTCTCCGTCAGACGCATCTCATCAGGAAAGCAACCAAAGACCGGAAACCACACCAGAAGATCCATCCCTTTCCATCGACAGCGTGCGATAGCCGCACTCCTCAAAACGCATAACCCACCGATTAAACTGCTCCGGACCTTCGATCTCATGCGTTCCTGAGCTCCTCCAGGATCATCTAGACCGTCTAGAAGCAACGAGACATCAATAGAAGCCCTGTACAAAGAGATGCCATTGGCGTCGACCGTCTTCCCCAAGAAACAATTCCAACGGTAGAAACCCATGCAGTCTCTAATTCCAAATCAAAACCGATCAATGTATATCTCGTATGATCAGCAGGCGACACCTTGATTTCACTTTGATGTAGAGAGGGTTGCGGACAATTTCATGGCTAAGATGGATCAGATCAGAGGCGGAAGTGATCCGGACCTTCAGAGCCTTAAAATAGGCATATCTCGTAAACGGAATGAGTGAGCAGGAGAAGCTACTTTAGCCAACCAACCATTTTACTTCTATTTTTACTATTTATGACAAGTTTTAATTGGATCATACCTTTTGATACATTGAGTTTTAGGAGGGGTACCCATTAGGAAAAGGAATTAGTAAAAATTAGAGGAATAACGTGGTTAGGCCAAATTGGCCATGCACTATTTTTCACCGAAAACTATGTTCGTCTATGAACAGTAAGTTTACTATAGCAAGGCCGTGTTAACAAACACGCTGAATTTTTGCACTTAATGCAGAATGGGGAAAATTTTCCCCAAGTGGTTTTGGCTTAATGGTGAATGCGGAATGTGCTCCGTGATTTTTCATAAAACAAAAAATTTTTGCTTCTAAAAGTACCCTTTATCAAGTTGCAACAGAAATTTTTTCTTTCCATTTATTTACACAATACAAAATCAACTTTTAACCTGTGAAACTTCTTTATGCCCCACCATGATTTATGTGTTTGATCCACACCATCCATCAACTTTTTCAGATAATTTAAGATATGATCTAATAAAAGAAGCAGGTCCAATGATTAATTGGACCATAAGGTGGGGATTGAATGTCCACCGTTAAAAACTCCTTGAGAGCTAGAGAAGTTTCAAATCAAGCTGATATTGGTGTTTTCACTTCATCCATGTCTACGTGACCTAATGAATAGGTCGGATGGCAAAAAAACATCACAGTGGGCCATGTAACTTTGATTTCTTTAAACCGTTCGTACAAGGGACGTGGATTGCGTCCCTAGCTCCGAACGAGCAATTCTGTGGGCGGGTCCACCGTGATGTATTTGTACATCCAAATCCTCTATCCCTTTTCTCATATTATTTTAAGGCATCAAAATAAAAATGAGGCAGATCCAACGATCAAATGGACCACATCACAGATGACTCTTGCATTTACTGCAACTGGTGCATTTTAATGCAACCAAGATTATTATTTAGTGTGGTCCACTTGAGTGTTGGATCTACCTCATTTTTGTGTTCATGCGTTAAAATAATATGAGAAAAGGGATTTATGGTTTGGATGTACATATACATCATGGTGGGCTCGCCTACAGAACTGCCCATTCGGATCCAGAGACGGGAGGGGGTAGGACGCAGTCCGTATCCTCGTTGAACACAGCACCGGCCAGTGGCAGACGATTTACTGCGAAAGTCTTTGACAGGAAGTTCCTACGCTCGGATGCATGGTGGGGGACACCGTGATGTTTTTGAGAAATCTAACCCGTCCATCCATTTTTAAGATCATTTTAATACATACAACTAAAAATGAGGAGGATACAAGACTCAAGTGGGCCATACTAGATGAAACAGTGGGGAAAAGAATGCCTACCATTGAAACCTTCCTAAGCTCCACCTTGATGTTTATATTCCATCCAAGCCATTTCCAAGGTCATTTTCACTGGGATGAAGTGAAAATACCAAAAATTAGACCGATACAAAACCTTGTTGGCCATATAAATGTTTCAGCGATGGTCACTACATCTCTACTGTTTCCTCTCGTATGGCTCATTCAAGTTTTGAATACACCTTACTTTTGGGCACATATCCTAAAATGACCTCTAAAAATGGATGGACGGTGTGGCTTTCTCACAAACATCGCAGTGGGCCCCACCCAAATTCCTAACGTAAGAAAATCCACGTCCGCCAGGGACGTGGATTAGATACTAACAGGTTGAGTAGCAGACTCGCCACTGAAGTTATGTCACCAAGTTCTGTGGGACCCACCATGATGTATGTATTGCATCTACACCGTCCATCCATTTAGAGAGATCATTTTAAGGCATGAGATAAAGAACGAGTTAGATCCAAATCTGGAGTGGACCCCACCATAGAAAACAGCGGGGAGAGGGATGCCCACCATTAAAAATTTCTAAGGGCCACAAAAGTTTTCGATCAAGCTGAAATTTGTTTTTTCCCTTCTTTCATGTCTGTCTTAACTTATAAACAGGTTGGATCTCAGATAAACATCATAGTGGATCTTAAGATGGTTTCAACGATGGGCGTCCCTCTCCCTACTATTTTTTGTGGTGGGGTCCGCTCCTGTAACGCCCTGGAAAAATCCGTATTGAAACTCGAGTACTAACTCGACCAGAAATCACGTAGGATTAATTCATTTAGAAAATAAGCGTAAGTTAGCTAGCGCTACGCTAGAATAGCTGTGAAATCGTCCCTGATCACTTTAAATACGTTTCACAAGACCCAAAACTTGTACAATCAATAACGCTATAATACCCTGAAACCTAGGATCAAACTCTAAACCCAGTTGTTCTGGAACCTGTCTGGAAACTCTGTATTAGATTTAGACCGCGCGTTGGAAGTCCGATACTTACAATCTTAGACCGTTAGGACCGCTTAGCTGGACTTGACAATCATTTCGAAAATCAAGCCCAACCGACGTTCAGTGGCTATTTCATTGAGCCTGGAGTGAAGAGAGTGAGAAGAGGGTTAGATTTGAAAACTTTAATTCGAATCTGGCATGTGACTTGGCGCGTTATTATTAAGCGTTCTGACCATCAGAATTCAGCCAAATTACACCCTCGGATCAGAAAAAATTTCTATTTCATATCATGAGACCGGTAAACCTGATTTAGGTGCGATGACCGCTGAACTGAAACTGGACCGCCACATGCGAGCAACATCTAGTGACTAAGAGCTTAAGTCCAATCGCGTTCGACCAGGGGACCTCCCGAAGTGCCCTTTTGGATCGAAACAGCTCCGATTTGGTTACACCTCAAGTAAACATTGTTTCCAAGCCTAATTTGGGAAGGTTTTAGGTTTTAAAAGGGCTTTAAACCCTCACTTATCTCACCCATCCGAATTTGCTAGAAACCCTAGCTAGAGAGAGAGAAAGAGTGAGAGATTGTGAGAGAGTGTGGGAGAGATTTTCCTGCAACCTGCACTAGTTGTTGCACGTGCTTAAGCGACGTATTCCAATCACTTTGTTGGTGATTCCGACGCTTTTCTAGGTAAGGAAAGACCCTAACTACTTGCTGATTTAAGGTTCCGTCGATTCCATAGCGAAGTAGCTTACATATCTTGTGTATTAGGTTACCTGTTCGCCGTAGACAAAGCGTATACGCTCCATTCGAATCCATACACATCTAGGGTAAAAGGTGAGGATTTTAGACGCTTTGATTGGCTGATTTCAACGCTTTCAATGTCGTTTAATAGTAGATTATCGACGGCAATGCCGTTTGACTGTACAACATGCTGTCCGTTTTCCATTTCGTAAGCAGATGAAAAATATGAGATTTAGGGCATTTTAGTCATTTGTAGGAAATACCGTATACATCCATATTTTTCTGAAATGGTTGACATGGCTTTTTGTCGCATTAAGATATTAGGAATGCGTGCATAATCAGTCTGGCGAGGATATTCACCCAAATACGCACTTTGAGTCGACATACAATATGTAGACTTAAGTGTGTAGACTAAGTGTTTGTATAAATGTTTGTATTAGTATGTATTGAGTATATGGTGTGGTGAAATAGTCTTGAGATTGAATTCTCAAGTAATATACTGATGTAATTGATTTCCATCATGTTGGCTAGATGTATTGATTTCATTGTATGTATGAAATGCATGTGTTGAATAAATTGCTTAAGTTGTATGTTATAACATGTTTCAACATGCTTATATTGTTGTATTTCATTTCCATTACCCTTATATGATTGATGAAGTGGATTCACAAATGTTTGAGACTATACTTAGTCCAGGCAGTCGATAACAAAGTAAATTCGTGGTTGGCTTGTATTTGCCACGAAGGACGCGTCGACAAACGCGAGTCGTGTTTTGAATTGGCGGCAGTGGTTAGGTCACACGAAGTGTTTTACTCACTTCATGTCGTTCGACTTGCGATGCGCTCGTACTAGTCGAGCCCGTCAAGTAACCCGATCGGCCGTTGTATGTTCACCCTGTATGAATCATAACTGCTTAAACCTAGGGTACTGAACTTACCATTGGAAACCTTGTTAACCATGGTACCTTGATCCATAAAGACTCATGAGCAGGGCATGGTGGTATGGGACACCGTGGTCGAGCTGTCGGCCTACGCTGGGGCCACAAACCTCCCCGTAGTGACCAGTGAGCACTTATGACTCGTGAGCAGATTATGGTGGTATGGGACACTATATTCTTTCTGTCAGCCTACACTGATCAGGTGACGAGCCCTTTGTAGTGACCGCGAGCATATTCTGAGTCTACGGGAGGCGACGACTCTTTCGTAGCAATGAGAGTACATTAGGCCTGTATTGATAAGGTGATGGGGGAGCGGTGCAACGAGTACGAGCAACAACCCTTGCAGCGACCTACAAATATAACATTGTATGAGATTTCTAGGAGTGACAACCCTAGACAGGATCTGTGTTGGGATTGATATAAGAAAAGTACCTTAGTTTCCCAATCCTGCTGTATGAAAAGGACTAATAACAACCTGATAATCATTATCCATATCGCATTGCATGTGCTTGGAAGATGTGGAGCACTGCGGGAAGAATGCATGCCGCGGACGCAGATGGTGCCGCATGAGGGAGTATGTCGGTGAGGGCATCCATCATATCATCTCATGCATACATTAACAACAGTATCTAGGGATGTTTGGTTGATTACTTTACTATTATCGCATGATTGATTTGAGAACATGTTAATCCTTGCTCTATTATTCCACTGAGTTGATCACTCACTCCCACGTTACAGAATGGTGTTTGCAACACCCACCAAACCCTGTCTTAGATGCAGGTGAGGCGACGATTTAGGAGGCAGAGCCAGATTATGATGAGGACCAGGACGAGTTCTCATATATGCAGTATCACGACGGCTTTGCGTAGGTGACCTGGATTGGCTGGACTTCTTAGTGCGACTATTTTTGGATATTTTGATTCTGTTTATTTACATGTATATGAGACTCAGAGATGTATTCATACTTTAAAAACAGTTGAGATTTATTTTGTTTTCCATACAGTGATATATATCCTTTAGTCTTCCGCTTGCTTTTATCACTGAATCTGGAGTATGAATTGCAGTTTTGGTATAATTTTACTCATGCGAATGCTTTAACTCAAACAACATTGAATCATAATCATATTTGTTGCATAAGTGATGGTCTGAAACTCGAGAGCCGGGTTTATAGACAACCCCCAATTTTTAGGGTGTTACAGCTCCAGATTTGGATCTTACTTATTCTTTGTCTCATGCCGTAAAAAAATCTCTTCAAATGGATGGACAAGGTAGATACAATATATACATCATGGTGGCCCCCACAGAACTTGGTGACGTCACTTCAGTAGCGAGTCTGGCTACTCAACCTGTCAGTATCTAATCCGCGTTCGTCCGCCAGTGGCTACTCCCACTGCCACCGGGGTGGTTGTGGTCGGTGCTCTGTGGGCCCTACCATGATTTATGTGTTTCATCCATGCCATCCATCTATTTTTTCAGATCATTTCATGGTTTGGGACAAAAAAATAGGTATATCAAAATCTCAAGTGGGCCACATTACAGTAAAACAGTGTTGAATGAGTGTCGACCATTACCTTTTGGGGGCCATAAAAATTTTGAATCAAGCTGATCTTTGTTTTTTCCCTTCATCTGGGCTTGCATGACCTAATAAAAATATTGGATTTCAAATAAACAGTACAATGGGCCTTAGAAGGATTTTAATGATGCATATCCAAACATTATTGTTTTCCTATGGTGTGGTCCACTTGAGATTTATATCCCTCCTAATTTTTAGCATGAATCAATAGAATGATCTGTAAAAATGGATGAACAGAATGGATGAAACACATACATCATGGAGGGGCTAATAGAGCACCAACCACGGTGGCTGGGGAGTAGCCAATTCGTTTCCATCCATTCTAGAACGCAGATCCCCTACGAACGGTTTAATGGAGATCAAAGTTGGCGGGAAATCTGCATCAGATATAAAACATTTTCAAACAGGAGATAAGGGAAAATGTGTCCAATTAACATATTTTAGACATTTCAGATGTTTGTTAACAAAAAGATTATTTTAAATTCAGTAATTAATTTTCAGACTTCAGCCATAATTATCAAACAAGTTTTTTGACTTCAGATTTCAGATTCACGCTTCAGGTTTCAGATTCAGCTTCATATTTCAGATTCAGGCTTTAGACTTCAGATTTAACAAATGGGGCCTAAGTCACAATTTTAGAGAGTTTAAGTTGGAGTTTGATTTTGAACCTTCTTCCTAATATTGATATCACTATTTAAAGGATTTTAAACTCATTTTTATTACCAAAAGTTATTTTTGATTTTATTAGAATTATTTCTTTTCCTTGGTGGATTCGAGGAATCTTTGTGAGGAGTCCAAAGAAACTCCATGGATTCGAAGTAGTTATCCTTGAGGAAGACAATGCTCGACTTCATCACATCTGTCCTCGCGTTAGTTGGTATCAAAGTGAGGCTTTCGACTTCATCACATCTGTCCCCACGTTAGTTGGTATTAAAGTGAGGCTTTCTCCTTATATTTATAGCTTATAATGACAGGTTGGGCAACACTCTCATAGACAATGCTTCAAGGAATTTACTTTTAACAACGGCAACTTTCGAAGCTACGCAACGAGATAATCGGCCAGTCATGCAAGGGCTATAAGTTTCCATTGATTCATGATGGAGGCCCTAGGGAAGTTCCGTGTACATGGCGGCGATCCACCCTCGATAGGTGCTTGAACTCGTAATCACACTGATCATAGGATAGTGCCGACAACGAACCACATGATCATTCTTAAGGAGGTGGGATCCAGTGATGAGGAGGTCGATGACATGATCCTTAAATATCCCGGATAAGGTGGTAATCAAGCAGATCGGACAAATCAAGAATTCAGTATGAGGGTCGATCTTCTTATCTTCAGTGGCCGACTTCACATTGAGGATTTTCTCAATTGGCTTTCTGAAGATGAGCAATTGTTCAACTATATAAAAATCCCTAAAGCGAAGAAGGTCAAGCTTATGACCTACAAGTTGAAGGGTAGAGCATAGGCTTGGTGGGAGTAACTGCAACTCACACCGACAAGACGGATGAAAAAACCTATCCACACATAACATCGGATGAAGCAGCTTCTACGCGCGTGATTCCTCCCTAGTGACTATGACCAGGTACTATTCCAATAGCACCAAAATTATCAGCAGGGTAGTTGGTCGGTGAGAGATTACACGGAAGAATTCTACTGCTTGGTGACATGTAATGATTTGGTTAAAACTCAATCGCAACAAGTTGTCTTAATCAACGATGGATTGCGTATGATGATCCAAGATCAAGTCTAGATGTAGCCCATGTAGATGATGAATGTTGTAATCAAGTTGGCTACCGAGCAAAAGTGTAGTTTGAGCGTCATAACACACGGACCTATCCTACCACCAGGGTCATCGCGGTGGGTCCCTCTCAAGGAGCTTCACGGTACAAAGGAAAAGAACTTGTAGGAGCGCATACTCAACCTCTTACACCCGCGAACTGAGATTAGGAAAGTGGAAAAGTTAGGCCCCAAAAGGGTTTGACGACTGTTGCTGATCCGAGTAGGATCTTGAACCCCTATAGTCGGCCAAGGCTTGACCATTGCTATCGTTGTGGCCAACCAAGTCACCTATCAAACACTTACCCCCAACGACAAGTGGCGAACCTCACCATCAATGATGGTAGTGCTGAAAATGCCAACGAAGATCCAAATGTTAATGGATTAGAGCATGCCATAGAGAATCTAGTGGATGAGACAGATTGGGTTTTGCAAGATCATGGCGAGTTACTCGTCGTGAGGCGATTATCGTATACACTAAGGAAATAGGTACACTATTGAGACTTAAATATTACATGCTTAACCCTTCAATTACATTAGTTTTTCTAATATTTAAGTTTCAATTCGATTTAATTATATATGTTTTTGTCATGCGAGGTAATTCAGAAGACTATGATGAATATGCACTTAAAAGGATGGATTTAAAAATAAAAAGAAGATACTAAAGAATTGGAGATTTAGAAGTCATCAATAAAAAATTCATATACTAAAGATCTAAGGAAACCAAGTGAAGAATGAAGAGAATCGAAGATTTGATGTCAAGAAAATGAATACTGAAAATTGGCCAGAAAAATCATATTCTCAAATTCCGAATATAAAAAGATAAAGTCCTAAAATAATTTCAAAAATATAATTCGATAGCATCGACAATTTAGGAATTTCGGGCTCAAACTCGCTGGACAGTTCTTGACAAGTTTTGATGACATCGAAAATAATTCGATGACATCGAAGGTACAATCGAAGACCTCCCCGATGACATTAAAGTTTGTCATCGAAGATGCCTAGAGTGCGTAAATTTAAGACATTTTGCGAATTTTTTCGAGGCTATACGAAATTCTGATTGGCAAAACTATTTAAAAGAGTCCTTAGACTATTACAAATCATCTTCTAAGGTTTGAAAATAGTGAGAAGTCCTAAGTCGAGCGTCGACAATGTTCTTCTACTTCTATTTCTTCATGTATTCTAATAGATTTTTGGTTTTTCTTTTATTTTTGAGTTAGCTATGACTAGCTAATCTCTTAGCTAAGGTTAAGAGATAAAGCTTGTAGTTAATTTTAGTGTTTAGTTTGTTAAATTCAATGTTATTACTTTGAAATATGATAGTAGATTAGTTTGGTTTGAATTTACTTTGAAGGTCTTTAAGTTATTTATTTTTGAATTCATTGTGCACTCCAGGTACAATGAATGCTCCGATTTAGTAATCATTTAGCCTTAATTTAGAGAAGGAATCAGTCTATATAATTAATTGATCCAATGATGCCTAGGGGTGTATTCGATGCTTTCAATTCCCTACAATTGATGTCTGAGTGCTTAATGGAAGAATCGGTCATTTGAAATCATATTCATCTTAATACTTGTGAATGGTTTAACCGTTCTATCATCCGGTTGGATCGATTAGGACGTTGATTCTAATTGTGTTATTTTATATTGAAGTAGCAAATTGATGTTGAGATTACTACAAGTAGATTCTTGGATCCTTAGTGTTTTATCTTTATTATTTATTTTTTCCTTCACATCACTGAATTAAAATCCAACCAACCAAGTTAGATTTAGATTAGTTGTAAACCGTGTTCCACGTTTCCTGTGGATTTGACCTCAGTCTCACCGAGTTATTACTGCATCGCGACCCTATATTTAGGGTTGTGAACAAGTTTTTGGTGTCGTTATCGGAGAGTAGCGTTGACCACGATTAAGTTTATGTTTTCTATGTTTGATTTTTATTTTTAGTTAGATTTATTTTAGTTTTTTAAATTTTTTTAACCTAGGGTTTTTAGAATTTTCTAATTTAAAATTTATATTTAGGGTTTAATTTTTTTTATTTCTCTGACATTACTAACATTGTTAATTGTTTTTTGTTTTTTTTTTTTTTAATAAGATCTTCATTCTAGTTTCTCTTTTCTGATAACATCATTCCTTACTCCATCTACTTGTTTTTCTTATTATTGTAGGACTTTTCTGTAGAAATTAGTTTTAGGATTAGATTCAGAATTAGAGTTTCATCATGTTCATGCAAGAATGGACACATGAATACTCTAATCTACTTCTAGAAGATGAGAGATACGTTGAAGGGTTGTCAAATAATTATATTAGGAAATAACCTATGTCTCAAAAATTTATTGAAACCATGATCGAGAACCGACTGGGATATGATATTCCACCGGTTAAAAAGTCTATACGCAATCATATGAGGGAGAACAATTATCATTCATCAGTTAAAAAAAGGCGTTGCACAATTATATTATGGGTGATAACGCTTACAAACAACCATCAAATACTCCCAAATATGATCTATATAACTTTAACTTGTGGAAGCAACATAGTTTAAATTGGAGAGGTATACCAACCATGGATTCTAATGACTATCCTCTTGGATCCCCTACTTATGAGATCCAACCAGAAATAGTGCAAGAGTATTCACTTTAGAAATACATGGATACTCAAGAACAATTTAACCAATATGTCACGCAATCGTTCACAAACATTAGAAAATCATTAGAAGTGATTGAATACTCCATTCAAAAAATTCAATCACAACCTATTAATGAGGAAGATGCTAGTTTAGTCGAGCTTCAACTCAATCTAGAAACACAATGTGAGGAAATTGATCCCAACTCACTTATGGAGTATGCTTAATTTGAGAGTGAGGAAGAGTTAGATTATGATCATGAGTATATAGTTCAACTTCTGGAGGAGTCAATCTCGATTTCAGTACTCCAAGTTAATAATCAAGAGGAATATGTAATTTTCAAACATAATGATGATGATCTACTTCACCCACATGACATGATTAACCTCAATGTAGAGAATGAGCCCATCTCAACTGAATTTCGTGACTCTTTAAAAGTTTTCTTAACACACTTTGGGGATTCTAATGATATTATAATTAAAGAAACTATAGATGTCTTGCAAGACAATACTTTGGTAGTTGTTACTCATGACCAGGGGAATCATTATTCTGAAGCCCCTCTTTCCACACATTCAAAATGTTTACCATTAGAAGCGGAGGAGCTATAATTTAAACCGAAGTATGAAATTTTGGAATGTGTTAAGACTACATTGGCTATAGAAATTTTCTCTAATTTACAATGAATTGAAGTCTTAGATGCACTATATTGTTCTAACTTTAAGGAATTTTCTCTTGCAGGTGAATCATATATTCTCTAGAAACTTTAAAATTCTGGACGCAAAAATGTTGTTGAGGTTCATAAATTTCTCTGGACATCAATGTTTCAGGACATCCAAGCTTACCGCAAAAAAGGATTTTGGATGATCTTGTTGAGAAACCTACTAAGAAATTTATTGAAATACTAGTAAGATGAGGAACCTATCAAGAATGAGTAATTTTCCCTTGCTTTCTTAATTTAAGATTAGGACTTTATTGCTTTCTTAGGATTAGTTTGTTTTAGATTCAGTATAATTGGTTAAACATCTTTAGATAAGAAGATCACACTAGCTAATTTGTTATCACTTTCAAGGTACTCTTCATCTACTCTCATTTATTTTTATTGCTCTCAATTTCACTTTTATTGCATGTGTATACATTGAGGATAATATAGATTTTAGGTTGGAGATAGGTTTCCTTTCAGAAATTCTTTGAATTCGAGCAAAATTATTAAAATTTTGAGCTAAAATTTTTCTAAATTTTTAAAATTTCTGTGAATATAAGTGATTTTAAAGATAATCTAAAAATCAGAATGATAAAATACTTAGTTGTTGAGGATTGTTGAAAAATGAATTTTAGCCACTTAATAGATTTCTAAAGTTAACTTAGAGTTATTAATTCTTTATTAGAAGTTTTAAACATTGATTGAGTTATGATTTCACATATCACATCTAACTTGCACATTAAAGTTTAAGTTTGATATTGAATTGTTAACTTGATGATTATTGGGAATGATAAGAACCAAATATGAAAAATTTGTCCATCATGTTCAATGAAAAGAATTGAAAAAAAAAAAAAGTAATACCCAGCTTTTAAAAAAATTCGTTGAAAAGGGCTACCCACCAAAGTTCATTAAGGATTATTGAAAGTAAGAAAAATATGAAAATAGTGTAAAAGCCGTGAATGGAAAAATCAAAAGTTGGAAGAGTATAATGTTGAACGGTAAGGCAAGTTTTGGTTTTGGGTATCTTGAACTCTTTTGATTATTAATCTTATCATGAAAGTATATAACTAAACCTTTGATTGTGATAAGTCTAGATTTCGCTATGCACCTATGGAACTTAATGTTTAGAGTTTTTCTAATTAGAAGATTAATGTTGTTAACTTGTTTAAGAAATTTACCAAGTACTAAAGTTTAACAGAAAGCAATGTTCAACATTAATGTATTTTAGATCTCAATAATTTGGATTGTTTTTAGAATTGCTTGAGCTTATGAAAATTATCATTTGTTCTCGAAATATCTTTCACATGTTTTTCTTAAGACTAACAAAATGCTAGCTAGGAGTGTATTGAGACTTAAATATTGCATGTTTAACCCTTCAATCACATTAATTTTCTTAGAATTTAAGTGTTAATTTGATTTAATTATATACGTTTTTGTCATGTTAAGTGATTCAAAAGACTATGATGAATATGCGCTTTCAGTCAGATATACCATTCCATGGTGGGCAATGGGCTTAAAAATAAAGTCAATCCAATACTTGGGTGGGCCACACCACATACTATAGCTGAGAGGGGTTATCCTCCTATTAAAACATTTATAATCATATATTAGGCCCACCTAGATGTGTTTCACAGATCCAACCAATTATTTATATGTGTCCCACTTAGATGAGGGATAAGGCCAAGTGTCAGCCGCATCCAAAACTCATGTGGGCCCCACCAAGTACTTTTATATATTTTAGGATGTATTCACATAATTTTAGATGTTATGGCCCACCTAAGTTTCTTATATGGCTAATTTTTAAGATATCCTATGACCTAAAGGGGACACATCAATTGCATGGTGTTGATGTTCTACACACATCATGATGGGGTTCACACAGCTCGACCTCACAGGAAGTTCCATGAGGTCGACCTTAGAGTACCATTTTGCTATTTAGTTAACTCCTTCATGGGTGTTACCCTAACGTGTAGGGCCCACCTTTATATATTTTTTGTATATCTACACTGTCCATATGTTTTTCCATCATATTTTAGGATGTCATTGCAAATCATAAGAAGATCCAAATATTAGGTGAGCCATACCAGTCAAAACAATAATAAATAACCATTAAAAACCTTTTGTAGGTCTCAAAAGTTTTGGATCAATTTGATCTTTGTAATTTCCCTTCATCCAGATCTTCTTTACATTATCAACATGTTGGATTGCAAGAAACACTACTAAAACAATGGGTTTTTATAACAACATGTGTAGATGTGGATTCACTACTAAAGTGATGTGTCCAAGTTTTGTGGGACTCACCATGATGTTGTGTTGTATCCACACCATCCATCCATTTGGAGAGATCATTTTAGGGAAGGAGCCAAAGAATGAGACAGATCCAAAGCTCAAGTGGACCCCACCACATAAGATAATAGGGATAGTGACATGCACCGTTGAAACTTTCCTAGTGCCTGCTATGATGTTTATTTTAGATATAATATGTTCATAAGTTAACAAATACATGGATGAAGGGAAAACATAAATATTAGCTTGATCAAAAACTTCTGCAGCCCATAAGAAATTTATAATGGTAAGCGTTCAATCCCCACTTGTTTTTTTGATGGGGTCCACTTGACCTTTGGATCTACCTCATTCTTTGGCTAATGCCCTAAAATGATATCTCCAAATGAATGAACAGTGTGAATACAACACATACATCATGGTGGGGCTCACGGACTTAGTGACATCATTTCTTGGGTTTTCACGAGGTTAGTAAGTTGTGGCACAATTTTGACTTAAATATTCGGGCCTATTTAGAAATTTGATCCATTCACTCTATTCTACTAGTTAAGAGCTGCAATTTGACTAGTTGCTCGTTTTCACGAGGTTAGTAAGTTGTGGCACAATTTTGACTTAAATATTCGAGCGTATTTAGAAATTTGATCCATTCACTCTATTCTACTAGTTAAGAGCTGCAATTTGACTAGTTGCTCACCCCGATCAAGCTTCAGATGAGAAAGATATTGGTCAGATAAGATTGATCAACAATATGATGGGCCATATCTTGCAATCCAATGATCAGATTCGAGTGAAATGTAATCTAAACATCTGAAGTTATATTTACTCTTTAATTCAGACTGATAAGATTGTCCAAAATCAGTCGAGATCTAGACAAACTGATCATGCCCATTTAAAGAGTGTTTTGGATGGATTTGATTCATTTCACGTCATATTGAGCCAATTTTTGTTCTCAATCCTAATTAGCATGTTGCGAACATATCTGACCGTTCAGATGAACCTTAGGATAGCTTGATCATAGAATTTGATCAATCTCATCATTATAAGTTATCTTACAATTATACTTGGCTATCATTTTTTCACAAGTGAATGTTTCTGTGCATAAACGGTTAGAGCAATTAGTGGATGTCCCTAGTAATTTAGTAAAAAATCTTATTTGCTTCACAGATAAATATAAATTTCTTTTTAAAAATCTCTTCTTTTTTTCAAAATGTCCATTTTTTTTTTCAAAACTTTTACCAAAATCTCATTTTTGTTATTAAACTTTTCAATGTCTTTTTCAAAATACAAATTCTGAATTTTTATTTTCAAAATCTCATTTTTATTTTTCCCAAAATCTTTTTTTTTTCTGTCAAACATAACAAATTATTCAATCTTCTCAAAATTTTCAAAATGTCAATTTTTATTTTTATTTTTTTAAGCACCATTTTATTTTCAACTTTTTAAGTTTCTTCTTCAAAATGATAATTTTTTGTCAAAATCTCAGTGTTTTTTAAATCATTTTTTTTCAATATGTCAATTTTTCTCAAACATTATTAATTTTTTTTCAAATTCATAATTTTTTGGAACTTCTCAATTTTCTTTTTCAAAGTGTTAGTTTTTTGTCAAAATCTCGATTTTTTAATCTCATTTTTCATCTTCAAAATTTCAATTCTTTTGAGCTTCTCCATTTCCTTTTTTAAAATATTTTTTTTTCAAAACACAAAATCTCAATTTCTTTTTCAAAATATCTTCTTTTTTCAAACATGTCAAAATTTTCAAAATTTTTTTAATTTTTCAATTTTATGTTTCAAAGTATCATTTTTTGGATATCTATTTTTTTTTTCAAAATTATTAAATTTACTTAATTGTCTTTTTTTCTTTTTTCAAAATCTTGATTTTTATTAAATCAAGGTTTTTTTTTTTGTTTCAAAATCTCAATTTTTCTTAAACATTGTTAATTGTTTTTCTTTTTAATTTTCAATGATTTTTTTTCAAAATCATAAAATTTTATAGACGTCTCAATTCTCTTTTTCAAAATGTCATTTATATATCAAAATATCGATTTTTTTAATCATATATTTTTTTTTCAAACTTCATTTCCTAAAATACAAAGGATGTATAGTGGAATTTTTTGTGATATTCCAAAGCATTTAAATATCAGTTTTAAAGCAAAAGAAAAAAAAAAAAAAAGTTTCCACTAAATTGATTGAAAAAAAAAATCGCTGCATTCAATCAATTAATACAAAAATAATCTTAAATACATTAAAGACCTGAAATTCTATTAAAAAACACTTCTTAGACTATAATAAAACAATTTACCACCATATTTTATAATTAAAAAAATAAAATAAAACAAGGTGCAATAGTCAATTTACGACGGACCATGACCCGTCGCAAAAGCAAGTAAAACATGCTACTAGGGGCGGTACTTTGCGACGAATCAAAATTTGTCGCACAAAAAAAAAAAAAAAAAAAAAAGAATGCAGGGTCAAAAGTCAATTTACTATGGATGGTGATCCGTCGCAAAAGCAAATAAAATACGTCGCTAGGGGCGGTACCTTGTGAAGGACCAAAATACGTCGCAAAATCTAAATTTGTGACGGACCGAATCCGTCGCAAATTACATTTTAGCGACAGATATTGATCCGTCGCTAAATCCCCCCACTTAACCGCCACAATCCATAAAAAAATTGGGCAGGGCGGACGATCTCCATTAGCCATGGATTAGGTCATCGTTAAAACTAAATCCATCACAAATTCACGATTTTGGTGTAGTGATGGACCTTTTTTTATCAGTTATGGACAAGTTGGTAAAGCATTTGTAGCAAGAGATCATGATATATTTTTTTAGAAGATGACAATGTTTTGATTGACAAGACGAGAGGGCATAAACACAAAACTAGATTTATGGAAAGGCGATTTAGTATGTAAATGATTTAAAATTAGTAAGACCAGAACAAAGTATATGGAGTTCCATTTAGTAATAATAGGAGTGAATGAGGAATTAATAAATATTGTTGACTAAAAAGTTTCCTAAAAGGGCCACTTTCAATATGGTAGGCCGATAATCCATGAGAATGGAGAGGTTGATCAGAAGGGGGTTTTGCATAGAAGTCAAGAAGGGTGGAAGAAAACGGATTCCACCTCTGCACGTGTGGCATGTTGGGCATGGCTACATGAGCGGGCAGGGTAGGAAGGCTGAATCATGCGGACAGGGATACGGAGCAGGTGGAGCAGCCACCTGTGTGAAGAATCACACGGCATGATCACAAGATATCGGCGAGGTACATGAACGACTCCAATATCGCAGGGGATTCATCTTCTATTCAGATGGCTCTAGGTGAGCCTGGTGCTGAGAAGTGAAAGGTGACTATGGGCGATGTGATGGATTCGTTGTACCAGACCGACATATGGGAGCGGGTGGAGCTTCCAATGGGCCGAAAAGTGGTTAGATGCACGTGGATCTTCAAGAAGATACAACATAGATACAAAGCGAGGTTGGTGGTGATGGGTTATGCTCAGGGAGAAGGGATCGACTTCTCAGAGATATTCACGCCAACGGTATAGCAGGTGTCTATTAGATCCGTGATTGGCACTGGTTGGCCAATGTGATCTTGAGCTGAAAGGAAGGATGTGGAGTCTGTACTTCTGCAAGAAAAAGTGAAGAGCAGATCTACATGGAGCAACCAGGGCGGTTCAAAGTGAAAGGGGCTAAGAAAAGACTTTACAGGAGGTCGTTGTTCAGCCTGTCGCCTAGGCAGTAGTTTGATTCCTTTATGGTGGGTCAGGTATTGTATGTTGATGACATGTGAATCGCCAATTGTGACAAGTCTGAAATCAATGTACTGAAGACTCAGTGAAGGATCGGAGGGTCTACAAAGATGGTTCTTAGCGTTGAGACTGAAGGAGGAGTAAGCTTTGGTAATTACAGGAGGAATACCTTGTGCGTAGGTATTGATCCAGGATGTGATGGTTCATGTAAAGCTGGAGAGCGTTCCCTACGTATCTCTCCTCAAGTTTTCCTCTGGATATGCCCGAAAACATATGAGGAAAAGCAGGATATCTCGTGAGCCTTATTCGAATGTGGTTGGCAGTGTATGTCATGGTCTGGATTGGACCGGTTATTTCACAGGCTATCAGTGTTGTAAGAAAGTACCCCGGCAAGCAATATTGGGTACGGTGAGATGGTAAGAAGACTACGTTTTTTCTTTTTTGAGAAGACAGGAGCAAAGGTGGTTGAGCACGTGGATCTTTGTCTGTGAAACTTCTCTGGGCTTGGCGATGGCGGAAAAGAAAGACAGAGTGTGCACAAGGAACTATGATGAGACGCAGAAATAAGAGAAGACGTCACGTAGCTACACGGTTGAAGAATGAAGACTTGGTAGAGATTGTTGAGGAGAAGCCTTCAATCTTCAAGTTTTCATGTTGCTCGACCGGTCGTAGGTTCGAGCCCTGGCACGACTCGAAGTCCAGCAAGTTGTGCTATTTTTTTTCAGGGCCTAGGACCAGTCGTAGGAGAGCTACGACCGATCATAGGGGTCTACGACCATTCGTAGGAGAGCTACGACCAGTCGTAGGTTATGTAGTTTGTTCCGCGATTTTGCGCAAAACTGCAGATTTGAGTCCTTTTGCAACCGGGATACGAAAGGGAAGTTGTCTAAAATATAAATAGGTGTTCCTAGGGCTTTTTAGAGTAATGGGAAAGTTTTTTAAAGGGGTTACAGGGAAATTAAAGGGTGTAGCAAGGGTGAGATTCGAGGTTGTTCGAATCGGGTAAGTCCTTTCTCTTTGTAATTTCTGTTTTCATAGTGGAGATCTGTCGCTTTGTGCCGTGGTTTTTTCCCGAAAGGGTTTTTCACGTTAAATCTGGGTGTTCTCTGTGTTCTCTTGTGTGCTTGGTGCCATTGGATTGCTATCCTAGATCTAGATCCATGTGATTCCGCAGGGTAAAATCTCCAACACCATGGACTGGAATTTCCTCTAAAGTATCCATCCACATTTCAAAGTCTATTGATAAAAATTATTCTTTAAATAATATGTATGTGGAAGATGTAAGAACTTGGCTTTTATGGTTGCATGTCCACACCTTTTTGGTGTAAGTGCGTGTCTAGATATTGCCCTTTTTAACTACCAAAAGAAAGGTTCACTGGCCCCAGTCTCCTTTACACACCTGGTGGGCTAACCTCTCCCATCCTTACATGTGCAACTTTGGGCTGTTTGTAAGGTGTCCCCACCACCGAGATGAACATGGGCAACAATAATGTAGTTCTAGCCATTAGGTGGGCCACATCCATAAATTGGATGGGAACCCTTAGCAATTTTTTATTTTTATTTTTATTTTTTTAAAATTTTTAACAAGACTGAATATATTTATGTGTGTGTGTGTGTGTGTGTGTGTGTGTGTGAATTGGAGATACAGCCATTCGGGCGGGTCCCAACAAAAAGGTAGCGGACCACACCTATCATATACATGAAAACGAAAGCTAGCCTAAGCGATGCGAAGACCTCCCTCTCAGTGATTTCCGCTCTCCCTAGGCGCGAAGCTCTCGTGGACCATGTGGTATTGGCTCTCTAGGATCTGAGCTCTCGCCCTTTCTGTTGATATTCGATTTTCTCACTGCTCCAGGAGGCTAACTACCCAGCTGATGAGCTTGCAAGATTAGGGAGCACAAGGCACGAGGATATCCTTTTCCAAGGTGTGGAAGACCTCTGGCCAAGATTCGGGGCTGATCTTTCTTGACAGAACAGGCCTTTCAGGATTCCCAGTCACACGACATTGAGACACTGCTTCATCTGTTTGTATCTAGCAGCCTAACGCAGAGAGTTTGGCTGGCCATTGGCGGTTGGTTCGCTATTACAGTCATTGCTACATCTTCAGTCGAGGCTAAGCTATCTCAGTGGTGGGCGGCTGTCTCTTCCAAGCAGGACAAATCGACGACATATAGGATCATTCCGTGCTTAGTTATCTGGGAGATATGGAAAGCATGCAATGCTGCAATTTATGAAGGTAGATCGGTCTCAACTGATCGTGTGATAGCTAAGGTCAGGTGGTGGGTCGCTCAGCTTAACAGATGTAGCTAGGAGCATTGGAAATGCGCCAGGGGCAGGGGAGACGGTCAGGCCAAGGATTGGTCACACCTCACCTATAGTTATTACTCCTACCGTTCGAGCTATTATGATTAAATGGGAGAGGCCAACGTCGGGTTAGGTCAAAATTAATGTAGATGTGTCAGCAAGGGGAAATCCAGGTAGATCGGGAGGGGGTGGAATCTGTCGAGGGGAGAAAGGAAATTTTCTGTTTACCTTTTCAGCAGGACATGGAGTTGGCACTAACACGGTTGTGGAACTTCGAGCGGTGCATGATGGGCTTTCTCTCGGTATGAAAAGGGGCTATCGTCAAATCATTCTAGAATCGGATTCTAGGATGGTTGTGGATCTACTCAATGGAGTGGCTAAGCCAGGCTGGGTATGAAAGCTGTGGTTGAAAAGAATTCATCAGATGCAGACAATGGGCAGCATTAGATTCATGCATGTCCTGTGGGAAGGGAACTCTCTTGTGGATCTCATGGCTCGGATTGGGAGTGCTACGCAATCTTCTGCTTCGGTTGATCGATTATCAGAACTTCCACAGCAAGTAAGAGGATCTATCTTTCTAGATAGAGTTGAATTGGGATAGATTAAGGTGGTGTGACTCCTCTTGCTTTTTCCATGTAATTATTTCATGCTTTCAATATGGCCCTCTGTTTTATGTAAAGGGGTGCCTGTTGTACAGGTGTGGTTTTTTGACAGATCAATAATACATACATTTTTTTATTTTATTTTTTAAAAAAAAAACAGGCCTTGCAAATTCTTTTGAAATAGGCACGGCCAAGCTAATAGGTGGAGTAGCCTTTCTTTTAAGAACGCATGGTTATCATCATGAGTAAGTACCACCATGTCCTACGTACTTGCAAGGTCAGCACATGTTCTGACTACAAAAGGTGCGTGTGAAGAGAAGTGCATGTGGGCTTATAGTTCAAAAACTAGAAAGACTCAGCGAGTCCTCAGTTGAATTGACTCGGTATTTAATAATAAATAAGAATCGTTTATAGGAGTATATTAATACTAAAATAGTCGTACCAAGGAAAAGCACATGAAATTGCTGAAATGAAACAAATATATGGATTCCACTACGCTTGTAGAGTTGTTTACCCTTTAAGCTCACATTATGAGTTTGAAGCACATTAATTTAGAGTGTGTTGTGGACACTTTCATGGCCAAGATGGACCAGAGAAGACCTGATAGGAGCAGAAGTGATCCGGACCATCAGAACCTTAAAATAGTTGCGTCTCACAAACTGGAATGAGCTTTTCGACATATCAAATATGATTTCAGGGTAGGAGAAGGTACTTTAGCCAACCAACTGGGTTTTCCATGCCCGATTTGAGAGATTCCATCAGATCGACGGCCGAAAGTCCCTTTTATTTTCATTTTTACTATAAATAGTAAGTTTTAATTTGATCATAACTTTTGATCCTTTGAGTTTTAAGAGTCATGCCCAACATGAAAAGGGCTTAGAAAAATTAGTGAATAACATGATTAGTGATTAGGTTAAATTGGCCACTTACTATTTTTGGCCAAAAACTATATATGAAGTCTAGTAGGAATCATGATCATCTATAAATAGTAAGTAAATCGTGTTTTTAGGGAGTTTGAGTTGGAATTTGATTCTAGAATGATTATTTAAAGGATTGTAAATTTGTTTTTATTGATCAATCAATTTATTTAAAATTTATTTTTATTTTTATCCCTCATAGATTCGCAAAAACTCTACGAGAAAACTAAAGAACTCTACAGTTCGGAGTAGTTATCCCTGAGGAAGACGGTGATCAACATACCCCATCACGTCCTTTCCTACGTCACACATTGAACTCAACTTGGCTTGAGTCATCTTGAGTCATGTTGACTCGACTGTGTAAGCAAACAGACTCAACGAGTCTTTTCAACTCTAGACAAAGTCAGACCCTTGAGGAAGTATTCTAGTGACTCGCTCAAAATCACGCCTGAGTCAAGTTGACTCAGTTGAATTTTAGAACCATATATGGATGTAGCAAACCTCATCAAAGGAGATGAACAAGGGAATTGAACCTTGTAATAGAGAATGGAAAAGGATTTCCCGTCCTCTTCCGAGGAAGGAATATACCTGCCATTGGAACCACACGAAAAGACCTCAACAAAGGCCAGCTATCCATCCTTGCATCCTAAGCAACCGATCATACCATTGTAACCGTACGCTCCACTCTAGAATAACCATAAACCTGATCATCAAGGCGGAGAATCCCAAAAGCCGAACTCAAGCAGTAAAAGTTTAAAATATTCAATCAGCCAGCATTTATTTAGCAAATCTAATAAAAGAAAGGGGATCTAAGGTAAAGGTTGCTAGCTGGTCCACTTTTTTCATGATTCTAATAAAAGAAAGTGGATTTCGAACAAAGCATTACCTAGGTGGTCCACTTTTTGCATGACTCAAATATTTACACAAATGAGGTATTGGTATGTGAAAGTTCAAATGTACTCCCTTCTATGTGAACATTTCTATTATGCTAGCTTATTCATTACATTATTGGACTTGATTAGTGCACCTTGCAAACAAAAAAATAAAAGTGGGGAGTATGGCAGTCTGAGAGGCTACCAAAACATGTACACCATACAATGCAGATAATTGAAAGCCAGGATCAATGGCTTTAGTGAAGACGTGATCCGCCAATTAATCCTTACGACCCAACAACGAGGCATACAAATAACTCCTAAGACAAGCTTTTTACAAACAAAGTGGCAGCTATTTTCAATATGCTTGGTCCATATGTGAAAGACAAGATTAGAGGAAATCTGAGTTGCAACTTGGTTATAGCAGAACAAAGGTAGCAAAGAGTAAACTCCAATCTTGAGATATGAGAAAAGAGAATGAAGCAATATATATATATATATATATATATATATATATAGAGAGAGAGAGAGAGAGAGAGAGAGAGAGAGAGAGAGAGAGAGAGAGAGAGAGAGAGAGAGAGAGAGAGAGAGAGAGAGGCCCATAGCAAGACCGTCTTTGCATTCCACAGGAGCCACGGGCAATCCACGAATACGGTTGCAGAGGCCCAAGCCATACTTAATGGTTTAAGATTATTGTAGAAACTGATTCCAAACTCATTGCTAATGTGGTTGACCTTAGACTAACATTTCCTGAAACATCTGGTACAAGTTAGGTGCTATTCAGCAATTACGCAGGAACCTCAATCTCAGTTTCAATCATATTCTCCGGGAAGGGAACTCGGTGGCTGATGCCTTGGCGAGATTAGCCATGGATGGATGCCCAAACAAAATCTATGGAGCCCGGTCAGAACTCCCAAGGTTAGTGAAGAATGCTATTGTTCTAGACAATGCGGGCATGGGGGTTATTAGGGGCTCATGATCGGGGCTGCTTCTAGCCGACTCTCTTTCCCTTTCTTTCCAGCTTCTGGTCGCGTTGTATAGAGATAGTGGTGGCTTGAGTCGGATGTTGTCTCTGGTGTTGGATAATATGTTGAATTAAATAGACTATAAAATTGAGAACCAAAAAGGAAAATAAATTTAGAGAAAGAAAAATTTATTGAATTGAGTCGAGGCGTGACTGAGTCACTCGGCTTGAAATCGAATTTTCTCCCCTTGGACAGCGTCCCAAGTGCAACAGGTTTCTAGAGCAATCGACCTCCAGGATACAACGACTATGACCCGGTCCCAGCGGTGCACTCACTGTACACGGGCTCGAACCACTTGCAGTTTAATCCGAAAGTGCTGAGTTGACTCAGCAATGAACTCAGTAACAATGGTAAAACCGTATCAGAGAGAGTTTTATAAGACAGTATTTTTTCATATTTTAAAACTGGAATCGAAAATCTTTATATAGACTCCGAAATGGTGCATAAGCACCCTTTACAAAAGGTTATGTCCGTTGGGTTTAAACCCAACAGGGGCGACCATCCGGAAGGGAAGCATCTCTCTGGTTTAAAACGAAAAGGCGCAAGTGCGAGTACACTCTCGCACATACAGTCCTGCGAGTACCCATACACACACACCCACGCGAGTACACTTACACCGCACCCGCACCCGCACCCGCGCCCAGCCCAGCCCGTCCCGTCCCGTCCCGTCCCGTCGCGTCGCGCACGCGGACGCGGACAAGGACTCGGACTCGGCTCGGCTCGGCTCGGCTCGGCGCGCGCGCGTGTGTGGTTAATGGCATAGATTAGAGCTATTGGCATAGCCCCCCCCCCCCCCCCCCCACAGGACCAAATTCACATGCCCCCTGAAAGGGGCTCAAGCCCTAGGCAAAAAGTCTATCATATAAACAAGAGAATTTCTCTTGTCAAATCCGATGTGGGACAAAACCAACACCTCAAAAACACCAAAATTTAAATGTGGAGGGAAAATACCGAAATTTAAAAATTCAAAAATTTAATATTATTTTAAAATAAATACAACAATCCCCCACATGTTTTAAAATAAAATGCTTTCGGATTAAAGCGAAATAGTTGTGCAATGGTGCCGGTGTCACCATAGACTTGAACCGACATTAGAATAAGCAAGACAGGTCTACAGGAATCAGGTGACACCATAGTCTTTAACCTGAATCCTTTTAATGTAGATCGCAAGTACATGCCACTCACACAACTCTTCCTCTGCAAGTGATTCTGTGGTTCGGTGCGTTTCGGCCATACACCATTACCTGGATTTCATGAGTGCTCTAGAGAATTCGCCTAGATTCTTATAGGAAGTGGCCTCCACCTCCACACCCATATAGGTGAATTCCATCAAGTGTATGCAGCAACTGTATACACCACCAAATATATGGCTATGGATCCATTAAGAGTTCTAAAAACTCATCCTTCTGCGTTGCTGCTCGCACTGTACACCATAGAAGGGGCTCATATAACTCAGTGCAATCGTCTACCTCGTGTCTTGTTGTTTACTCATTGAACCTATCTCATGGGATCTCCACTTGTATAGGTTGGGTTACCGACACTGGCAGCTCATATATTAGGCTCAGCCTCATTCCCTTCGATGTATCATTGACTAACTTTTTAGATAGTCCTTTAGTCAGAGGATCTGCTAGATTCTTTTCTGACCTCACAAAGTCAATAGATATGACTCCATCACGCAACATATGTTTCACTATGTTGTGTCTGAGTCTAATATGCCTTCTTTTTTCATTATATATTTTACTTTTTGCTTTCGCTATAGCTGCTTGACAGTCACAATGAATAGACACGGCCGATACAGGCTTTGGCCACAATGGTATATCAGCTAAGAGATTTCTAAGCCATTCAGCTTCTGATCCAGCCTTTTCTAAGGTAATAAACTCGGATTCCATAGTCGACCGAGCAATACATGTCTGCTTGGTGGACTTCCAAGAGACTGCTCCTCCACCCAAAGTGAAGACATATCCACTAGTGGATTTTGTCTCATCTGAATCACTGATCCAGTTAGCATCACTATATCCTTCTAATACAGTAGGATAACCATTATAATGTAAACCATATGTCATATTACCTTTTAGGTATCACAAAATTCTAGACAATGCATTCCAATGTTCTTTTTCAGGGTTATGTGTATATCTACTTAGCCTTCCTACCGCAAAAGCTATGTCAGGTCTAGTGCAGTTTGTTAGATACATGAGGCTACCAATTATTTTGGAATATTTCAATTGAGACACACTATTTTCTGTATTCTTCATGAGAGTCACACTATAATCATAAGGAGTACTGACAGGTAAACAGTCAAAATGGTTAAACTTTCTCAATATCTTCTCAATGTAATGAGATTGTGATAATATAATAACACCATTTTTCCTGGTTACTTCAATACCCAAGATTACACTTGCCTCTCCTAAGTCTTTCATGTCAAACTTAGATGACAAGAATTTCTTAGTTGCATTAACTAATTTAATATTAGTTCCAAAAATAAGCATGTCATCAACATAATGACATATAATAACATAATCATTTTCAGAAATTTTACTATATACACATCTATCTACATCATTTATATGATAACCATTTTATTTTAAAACACCATCAAATTTTTCATGCCATTGTTTAGGAGCCTGTTTTAAACCATATAGTGATTTAATTAGTCTACATACTTTATTTTCTTTACCTAATATCTTATAACCCTCAGGTTACTCCATATATATTTTTTCTTCTAAGTCTCCATTTAGGAAAGCCGTCTTAACATCCATCTGGTGTACCACTAGTTTATATATGGAGGCTATCGCTATTAAGACTCTAATAGTTGTAATCCTAGTTACAGGGGAATATGTATCAAAATAATCTATTCCTTCCTTTTTTTTAAAGCCTTTCGCTACCAACCTAGCCTTAAACTTATCGATAGTTCCATATGGTTTTAGTTTCTTTCTAAACACCCATTTGCAGCCTATTGGTTTGTTACCAGGTGGTAGATCTATAAGTTCCCAAGTATTATTAGATATAATAGATTCTAACTCATCATTTATTGCTTCCTTCCAAAAGGTTGCATCTGGAGAGTTAATAGCTTCTATATAAGTCGTAGGATCATATTCTACTAAGAAGGTGAAAAAACCATCTCCTTGGTTAGTTTCTCTTCTAACTCTAATACTTTTTCTTGGTTGTATCTCTTCTACTACTTTCTCGTAAGCATTTTTATTAGTAGACGCAATATCTGATTCATTAACTTTTTCTATTCCTATAGATTTAGATTTCATAGGGAATACGTTCTCAAAGAACTCTGCATCCTTAGCTTCTATAATTGTATTAGGATCTAGAATATTATCCTTAGTTTTTAAAACTAGAAACCTATAGGCCGCACTGTTTTGTGCATACCCTATAAATACACAATCGGTTGTTTTAGGACCTAATTTTCTTTTCTTAGTTTCAGACAATCCTACTTTAGCAAGACACCCCCATACTTTAATATATTTATAACTAGAAATATGATTCTTCCAAAGTTCATATGGTGTTTGTTCAGAAGATTTAGATGGAATCCTGTTTAGGATATAACAAGCAGACAGAATTGCTTCTCCCCACATATTTGAGGGTAAGGCCTGAACTATTTAACATGGCATTCATCATTTCTTTTAAAGTTCTGTTCTTACGTTCTGCTATTCCATTTTGTTCTGGTGTATAAGGAGCTGTAGTTTCGTGAATTATTCCATTCTTTTCACATAATTCTCTAAATTGAGAAGATTCAAATTCACCTCCTCTATCTGTTCTAAGTCTTTTAATTTTTATATTTAATTGATTTTCAACTTCAATTTTGTATTTATAAAAGCATCTAAAGCTTCATCTTTGTTCCTTAATAGATATACTCTAGTGAACCTAGAGTAGTCATTTACAAAAGTTATATAATATCTTTTTCCTCCTCTAGACATGTGATTTCTAAAATCACCTAAATCACTATGTATCAACTCTAATAGAACAGATGATCTTTCTATTTGTTTAAAGGGTTTTCTAATAAATTTTGATTCTACACATGTTTCACATTTTTCAAACTCTTCATTAGATATATTAGGTAATAAACCTAATCTTTTCATTTTCTTTAAAGATGCCACATTCACATGACCTAATCTATTATGCCATAGATAAAAAGGTTCAACGATATAATCAGAACTAGATATTTTCTTCTTATCATTGGATACATTTACAATGAATAAAACCATCGCTACAGTACCCCTTACCAACAAAGGTTCCATTTTTAGTCATTACAAGCTTATCTGAATCAAATACTAATTTGACACCAGCCTTATTGAGGAGCGAACCAGAGACCAAGTTTCTTCTAATGTCAGGCACATGGAGGACAAACATTAGAGTCTTTCCAGAAGTGAGTTTCAGAAGTACTTTCCCTTTCCCTACAACTGGAGACGTTCTAGCATTTCCCATGAACACCTGTTCATCATCTCCTGATACTTGGTAGGAGGTAAACATGCTACGATCCTTGCACACGTGTCTAATTGCACCAGTATCTAGCACCCACTCCAAGTTATTTATAAGGAAGACTTCTGACACCACAGCCACTACTATGTCAGACTCATTGCCTGTTTCTATAAGATTAGCTTGCGGCTTATCTTTATTTTTCTTAAGCCTGCAGGTTTTAACATGATGCTCAGGCTTTCCACAGTTGTAGCAGTTTCCCTTTTTCTTGAATTGATTGTTTGCATTCTTCTTTTTGAGCCTGCATTCATTTGCATAATGTCCAGGTTTGCCACAGTTATGACAGTTGCCATTTTTCTTATTATTTGTCCGACTTGATTCCACAAGATTCACTTTTGAATCTATCTCATTTTTATTTCCTTTTTGGTCCCTGATTTTATTGGCCTCCTCTATTCGTATGTGTACGATAGTGGTTTCCAAAGAAACACAGTTCTTCTTATGTTTCATTCTATTTTTATATTCTTTCCAGGAGGGCGGTAACTTTTCTATTAACGCTCCTGACAGAAACACTTCATCCAACTTAATTCCTTCTGTCGATAGTTCGTGAATTAGACTTTGAAAGTCATGAATCTAATTTGTGACAGATTTATCGTCTGTCATTTCATAGTGAAGGAAATTAGCAATTGTATATTTCTTAGCGCCTGCATCTTCTAATATGTATTTCTTTTCTAAAGCAATCCATATATCTTTAGCAGAGGCGTAAGAAGCATACACATCATATAATTCGTTGGATCAAGAGTTTAGAATATAATTTTTATAATTATTTTCATCTGTTACTTCATTTTGATTTGCTAGATTTATAGTAAATGATTCAGATAAAATGTATGAAACTTTTAGGGTGGTAAGAGCGAACATCAATTTTTGTTTCCACCGTTTAAAGGATTGTCCAGCGAACGGTTCGATTTTGGCTAACTCAGTAGAAGCATTTACTGTTACTGTAGCCATAGTCTATGTAATTCAAAAAAATTCGATTTCAAGATTGTTGGATAATATGTTGAATTAAATAGACTATAAAATCGAGAACCAAAAAGGAAAATAAATTTAGAGAAAGAAAAACTTATTGAATTGAGTCGAGGCGTGACTGAGTCACTCGGCTTGAAATCGAATTTGCTCCCCTTGGACAGCGTCCCAAGTGCTACAGGTTTCCAGAGCAATCGACATCCAGGATACAACGACTATGACCCGGTCCCAGCGGTGCACTCACTGTACACGGGCTCGAACCACTTGCAGTTTAATCCGAAAGTGCTGAGTTGACTCAGCAATGAACTCAGTAACAATGGTAAAACCGTATCAGAGAGAGTTTTATAAGACAGTATTTTTTCGTATTTTGAAACTGGAATCGGAAGTCTTTATATAGACTCCGAAATGGTGCATAAGCACCCTTTACAAAAGGTTATGTCCATTGGGTTTAAACCCAACAGGGGCGACCATCCGGAAGGGAAGCATCTCTCTGGTTTAAAACGAAAAGGCGCAAATGCGAGTACACTCTCGTACATACAGTCCTGCGAGTACCCATACACACACACCCACGCGAGTACACTTACACCGCACCCGCACCCGCACCCGCGCCTAGCCCAGCCCGTCCCGTTACGTCGCGCACGCGGACGCGGACACGGACTCGGACTCGGCTCGGCTCGGCTCGGCACGGCACGGCTCGGCTCGGCGCGCGCGCGCGCATGTATGGTTAATGGCATAGATTAGAGCTATTGGCATAGCCCCC